>CM033351.1:24742245-25358526 GCA_019395295.1 Osmanthus fragrans | reverse complement strand
CCAAAGATTACACAGGTACAAGCGACAATAAGCTGTCAAATAGGGTGAAGTGTGAAATTCTATTTGTTTATATTCACTATCTGAATCAATACAAGGTACACGAAACAAGAATTATAGATCTGATCTAGAATTTTAACCATAAATATCAAAATTATGCAAGATCTTTTTTATCTTCATATCATTCGAATGTCACAAGGCATAACTAAAGGTGAGATCTAACAGAAATGTAAGTTGCAGATATAAAATTTAGATCCTGTACCTTGCTCTTGGTGACAGAGTCATTGACATTGATAGCAGGGAAGAGCAGTGTTCCATTAGCCTGCATCTGGTACAGCCTCTTCACACCAGTGGTGGTCTCCTCAGAAACACCAACAAGTCTCTCCTTCATTCTGGTATACTTCTTTGGATCTGTCTTCAATCCATCTCTAATAATAGTCAATACGATCTGAAACTCCGAATTATCAGTTGAAGTCGGATCGGGAACCTTTCCGGTCTTCTCGAACTCTTCCTCGGCCTTTACACCTTCGTGAATGAGGAGAGTAGCATCGCCACCATCATCCACAATCAAATCTGGTCCACCATCAGGTCCCCACTCGAGAGCCCGTTCGGTGCACCACCAGTACTCCTGGAGTGTTTCACCCTTCCAGGCGAACACCGCAGCGCTATCCCGAGCAATGGCAGCCGCAGCATGGTCCTGAGTGGAAAAGATGTTGCAAGAACACCATCTCACTTCAGCGCCCAAAGCGGTCAAGGTCTCGATCAAGACGGCGGTTTGGATGGTCATGTGAAGGCTGCCGGTGATTCTGGCACCTTTGAAGGGCTGGGAGGGGCCGAATTCTATACGGCAGGACATGAGTCCGGGCATTTCGACTTCGGCCAGCTCGATTTCGAGGCGGCCGAAGTCGGCCTGGGACATGTCCTTGACCTTGTACTCGCGGCCGGAGGTGTTTTCTCCACTAGAAGAGCCATGGGTTGGGCGAGTATGCGAGTATGAGTGAGAGATTTGGTGTAATTGGATCTGAGATTTGGGATTTTTTTGGAAGTGCGGCTGGAATTGGAGCTTGAGGAAGGAGTGTATAAATAGACGGTTGAGATTTAGTGGGTTTGGTGGATCTAGGATTTGGTATAAGGTGGAGAGTTCAATTATTTACGTGGGAGGAAAATTAATCAAAATTAGTGATTCAATTTTACATAAATTGAAATCTAATGATCTGATTAAACTTTTGTTGAAAGTTTAGTGACTGCAAATGAAATTTACCATTCAAACACTTCAATGATAAGGCCTCGACAAGATTTTTGATAAGTCAAAAATAATTTTTGATATTTTTAACATATTTAAATAATTTTTTGAAAATATCTTATGGCATTTACTTGAGGCAGTCATACTTTTAGAAAATGACATTCTTTCAGTACGAATAAAAGCACAATATAGCTTCTATAAGGGTCCGTTTGATTGTCAGGGTGAAAAATTGATGAAAATAAATTGAATTCTATGGAATTAAATTGCTTGAAATTGTTTTACCGGGAATTGAATTAAAAGTGTTTGATTGGTATAATTTTTCACTTTTCTATTATAATACGCTTGACTTTATTTTTCATACAAATTGTCAATTAAATAGATAATTTTTTTTACCATTGCGGACAAAATATGTTTAGATTGTCAAAAAAATAAATAAATAAATAATTTTTTATTTTTTATTTTTACGTTTGGTTTTGTTTTGCATGAAATTTGTCAATTAAAGGGATAAATTTTTTTACACTTTATCTTAGAATTTGTTTCTATTACTAAAAAAAAAAAAGTGGAAACCAATTCCCACCATATAGCAAGTCATTGAATTCCACGAAATCACGCTTCGAGTGATTGTACTTTAAAATTGGGTGGAAACTAATTTTATGAAAAAAAAAAAAAACATTATCAAATAGCACAAAAATAAAAGTTAAAATTCAATTCCAACTTTCTGAAAAAAATTAGTCTATCAAAGAGGCCCTAAATTTAAAACTTCTGGTCCCTTATTGAACGAAATTAATGTTCAAAATACTCATGAAACAAAGTACACATGTCATTATTAAAAGTTCAAGAACAAGATATTTTGGAAATGTTTCTTTTCCAACATTTATTAAAATTGAAAAAATAAATTAATAAAAAAATAGGCACATGGTACCCGCTACTATGTCAGATCAAGATCTAGCCCAAAATGCCTCGAAAATTTGCTATACGTACACCGAAATTTACATTCTGGTGTACTTTCCGCACAAAAAAGGGGTCATGATTAAAGAAACAATTAAGCTATTTTTACATTATGACATTCTTGTTAATAAAAGAGTGATATGATAATATTGTGATGGTTAAATTAAATATATAAAATATGAAAAATGATGTAAAATTGTGTCAAGTGTTAATTCGATAAGTAATGCTGTAAACTATAATGTACATTTAGCAAAATCATTTGAAAAATACTATATGTATATAATGCATCACACAATGCATTACACCTCTTCACATGCTCACGGATAACATGTAAGGGGTGTAATGCTTTATGTACACTTCACATAGCATTTCCCTAACGATTTTTTATTGGGCTTGGGTCACCCCTCTTATGAGGGAGTATACATCGAAATGTTAACCTCGGTGTACAAATAGTATTTTTCAAATGATAATTACATTTGTATCGAATGGAAGAATAAAGCTGAAGAAACAGGGAATAAAAACAGAGTTTGGAGCCCGACTGATGTGACAGCAGATTAGTGGAGTGTTTTTATGACATCTTTTTTCAACTCTCAATGAAATGTTGTCAAGTGTAGTCTATCAATAATGTTCTATCATTGAATTGATTCGTGTAGCATGATTGTCGAATGGAATGTATTGAAAGTTGTCCCCAATGCATGCGGGCCCTGCATGAAAATAAAAAAATTTGAATGTGATTCACATCCCTATTGTGAGTAGTAAATGATTAAGTAAAAAATTTATGCACATATAGCATTGTTCTTTTTTCAAATGCCTTGAATTGTGGACCCACCACCATTGACCACGATGCACTAGTAACGGCCATGGATAAATAATTTAGTCAGACCAATGTTTTAAATAGAGATATTTTGAAAAAAAAATATATATGAATTTACGTGTAAAATTTGTTTGTTGAAAAAATATGATTAAAAATGAATTTTGAAAAAAAAAAATTAAAATGGAAACCGAACAAGAATTAAAATCTTCTATAAAAAAAATATAAGTAAAAAACCTTTCAAATAAATTGAGGCAGGGAGTCGAAATTTCATTAAATACAAACTACTTGCAAGTTTAATATCTAGGAATTTGGCTTTTATATGATTTCTAATAATTTTATCAAAAGAAATTGTTGCGTGTTTGGTGAAATGTTGCCAAACTATTGTCTTTTTAAACAAATTATTTAATAATCGATTTAGACACTTGTCGAATCCTATGCTTTAACCTTAAAGTCATGTTTGGGTGAAATGAGGTTAGGTTATGTCCCCCCAGCGGCTGTTGGTATCTTCTAAGACCAATTTGCCCCTCAACAAACCTCCAAACACATTTTTCGTCTTTTTCTTCTTTAATAATCTTATCGAGTGATCTTTGATTTCACATACTAAATAATGCATTTGTTACTATATATCTTGAATAGACATGCTAAAAATGCGCGTTTATAAAATTTACATGTATTTTTATATATTAATTGATAATACAGAATGAGTGATCGAGCATCAACTAGCACATGTTAACTAACTTTAGCATTTAAAATGTTTAAAATATTGTAAATCTGACGAGATCGAAATTCGTGTTCTTTTATATTTTAAGATAAAAATAGTATCTATGTTACTTGCAAAGACCTACAATCTCTAACATTACATGTCCAACAATGCTCCCATCCACAAAATGCTCATTGATATTCATTTCAATTCAATTTTTATTAGGTCTTGTTTGGTTTGAAATAAAAATTAGATTTTTAACTAAAGTTAGTAAAATATTTTAGTTGAAAAGTCGTTAAAAGTTGTAAATTTTATAAAATATGTGATAAAAAATAAATTTTTAGAAAAATAGAAAAAAAAATCCCCAACTACTCCACCCACGAAAGGACATTTTTGTCCATTCAGAATTTTACCCCGCCAAACCCACCCCCCTGCCGTACATCCATAAATCAAACCACAATCTCGTACTCATCCTTGTCCGCTCCCTCACCCTCTATCTCGTATTTCCCCAAAGAACCATCTTCACGAAAAATGGATCCAGTGTCCACCTGGGGAAACACCCCTCTCGATGCCGTGGATCCCGAGATCCACGACCTCATCGAGAAGGAGAAACGCCGCCAGTGCCGCGGTATCGAGCTGATTGCATCCGAGAATTTCACTTCCTTCGCCGTCATCGAAGCCCTTGGCAGCGCCCTCACCAACAAGTACTCCGAGGGCATGCCGGGGAACCGTTACTACGGAGGTAACGAATACATCGACCAAATCGAAAACCTCACCCGTTCCCGCGCTCTCCAGGCTTACCGCCTCGATCCCACTAAGTGGGGTGTCAATGTACAGCCCTACAGTGGTTCTCCGGCGAATTTCGCCGCCTACACAGCGGTGCTCAACCCACATGATAGGATCATGGGCCTTGATTTGCCTTCAGGAGGGCATTTGACCCATGGGTATTATACCTCCGGTGGGAAGAAAATCAGCGCCACATCGATTTACTTCGAGAGCTTGCCTTATAAGGTGGATCCGAAGACGGGCTACATCGATTACGATAGATTGGAGGAGAAGGCCCTGGATTTCAGGCCTAAATTGATTATCTGTGGAGGAAGTGCTTATCCCAGGGACTGGGATTACAAAAGGTTCAGGGAGATTGCGGATAAATGCGGCGCACTTTTGCTTTGCGATATGGCTCATATTAGTGGCCTTGTTGCTGCTCAGGTATATCTGACTGTGGATCTTACAAATGCTGTTAAATTGTTTTGGAAATGTTAGATCAGAATCTTTGCATTTGGATCTTGAGATATATAAATTGTGTTTTAGCCTTTTCATTCTGTACAATTCTTTGCTTTTATTTGATGAAGTAATCATCGTTAATGTTCTTAGGAAGCGGCAGATCCGTTCGAGTACTGTGACATAGTGACAACTACCACTCACAAGAGTCTGAGAGGTCCTAGGGCCGGCATGATCTTCTACAGGAAGGGTCCAAAGCCACCCAAGAAAGGCCAGCCGGAGGATGCAGTTTATGACTTCGAGGACAAGATCAACTTCGCCGTATTCCCGTCCCTCCAGGGTGGTCCCCACAATCACCAGATTGGTGCTCTTGCTGTAGCCCTGAAACAGGCAATGTCACCTGGATTCAAGGCCTATGCTAAGCAAGTCAGGGCCAATGCGGTTGCCCTTGGCAATTATCTGATGAGCAAAGGATACAACCTCGTCACTGGTGGAACAGAGAACCACTTGGTTCTGTGGGATCTTCGCCCTCTCGGATTGACAGGTATTGGCTTTAGATTCAATTAAGTTTGTGTATAAGATATCTTTTGTAGAGAGTTGATTTTCATGGAGACAATTTCATGATTTTTTAGGAAACAAGGTTGAGAAGCTCTGTGACCTGTGCAACATCACTGTTAACAAGAATGCTGTTTTTGGTGACAGCAGCGCATTGGCACCTGGAGGAGTTCGCATTGGTAAGAGTTGCGATTTCTTTTGCTGTAGAAAACGTAATGGATTCATTTTTTTTTAGAACCTCACTTAACTTATTGTTGGATAAGTAGGAACTTTACTTGCTTAATGGGATACTTCTATTACGTTGAGGGTTGTGGTTCACTCTGTACATGGAGCTCCTAGTCGAATTATTTCTTTATTTTTGTATCATTGACACATTCCTTGATCGCTGTTCTTATATTCAAGAACAACTTTTGCACACGATCAAGTAACTTGGGGTTTCCATTGCAGGAGCTCCTGCTATGACATCGAGGGGTCTGGTCGAGAAAGACTTTGAGCAGATTGCTGAATTCCTCCACCGGGCTGTGACGCTCACCTTGAAAATCCAGAAGGAGTATGGGAAGCTATTGAAGGACTTTAACAAGGGGCTTGTGAACAACAAAGACATTGAGGAACTCAAGGCCGATGTTGAGAAATTCTCGTCCTCCTTTGACATGCCAGGATTCAAGATGTCCGAGATGAAGTACCAGTGACTAAATCAGTTCATGGATGATGTCACTTAGTAGTATTTCCTGGTGTTTTTGAGTTGAATCTTAATTTTTTTTCCTACTGAAAGTGATCTGAAAAGATCGAGTTCCATATTTTCCACAGTTCTTGTTATTCTAGAGTAGGAAGCATGCATCTGTTATTCGAAGTTATAGTTTGTTCTGTTTGTGAAAAGCTGAAAATAATGTTCAAGCAATTAGTATTGCCTTACTTTCTGTGTTTTTTCTTTCATCAGTTTCAAGTCCCAATAAAGTGGTTGGGGAAGAAAATGACTATCGTACTCTTTGTTTAAAAAATAAATAAAATTATTTAAGGCTTATTTGAGCTCCATTTTTTTTTAAAAAAATTCATTTTACAATAGTGTTACAAACTTGCGATGGAAAATATGCATTTAAGAAATAAGAAAAAAAAATTAGTTTACTTGTAATACTATTTTATTGAAAATTGTATGACTGGAAATAAGATTAAATCACTGTTGAAAAAAATAACGCTCAAATATTAAGTTTTTAGAACATCTTCAGCAAATTTTTTATTTATAATGAGCATCTTATCTATAATAAAGAGCATTTTTAAATTTAAAGAATAAAATTTTTTGCACTCCAATAATGTTTATTACTTTGACTTTTCTTTTTCTTCTTCTTTTTTCCAAGAAACAGTTATTGACTTCTTATCTTTTATTTAACAAAAAATAAATTAATTAATATATCAATTAAAATATAATTGAATAATTTAACCAATAGAGTAATTAGATTTGTAGTTTATTAAATGCATTCATTGTAAAGTAAGAATAAAGATGAATCTAACTTTATTTTGAAAAGTTAAAATAAATAATCTCTCAAAGCATCAACCTTTCAAATTAAAAAAAAAAAATATTGTGCTCAGAGTCTCTTAAAATAGTTCTACATGCTAATTAAACTTCATTGATTTTGAATTGTACAAACAATGTTGTACATTTTAATCGCCATTATCACCTATTTATGTAACAATGAGATCATTGTCATTGAACAATGCAACAACATAGACAGGTGATCATTAACATTGTGAATTCTTGTATGCTCGAATGCTACAAAAATTAAATGTTGAAGAAATGAAGTACAGTGAATTGAACAAAAACCATAGTGCCCTAAAGAGCAAAGGTGCAAAAATTTCAAAAGAACTCGGCCCCTATTTGATGACCTTTAATTTTAAGGGAAACAATATATGTAGAGCACTTTTAAAGTACTGTACATATTTACAGCCCTTTCACAAAAGTGAGATCATGATTATTGTAATCACTAACCCCATCCCTTACATGTGAGAGGACGGTCAAATGTGTTGGACCTATAGTACTTCTTTAATTTGAAAAGGGTTTTGTTATATATGCACCGAATTTGACACCCCGGTGTGTACAACCTCCTACACAATAGGGGGTTCGTGATTTTTTATTGGTCATGACCCTCCTTTATTGTAAGTGATCTGTACATCAGAGTGTCAAACTCGGTGTACAAATAGCAAAACTCATTTGAAAAAAGAATAAGTCTAGCAGTACATAATAAGGTGTACTGAATAGTGTACACCCCCCTCACATGAATAGAGACCCAATTGAATTTATTGTATTTTATTTGCATGGACCCTCCACCCATATGAGGGGATGTACACCATTAGGTACATCCAATGTACCACTAACACAATTGTTGAAAAAATTATGTTTTAAATAGTATTTTTTTTGAAGACGTGGTTATAAAATAGAAAAAGGATTTGAATTTACTCTTAACATATTTTATTATGCAAATGTGTGATATAAAATGAGTATGAAAAATAAATTAAAGTAAAGTAAATAGGAGCATATTTTCACCGTCAGCTTATAGTGCACTACACTATAATGGTAGTGGTAGGGCTTCACTTTGCAGGTAACCCTATACAAAAAAAAAAAAAAATTACAGTATAGAATGTCCTTATAAAGTTGTATTTTATGGTACACATTGAATGTACTTCATACTAGTAAAGTTGTGGGAAGAATATTATAGACTTATGCATAGATGCTTGGGTTATTTCACCAGTGGTCACTTAAGAGTTTATAACGATTTCACATATGATCGCTCAGCTAGAAATTCTAACGTAAAATCCAACGTCTGGCCATAATATTTGAGAAAATACCCTTCAATTATTTTACAAGCATTTCACTCTTCCAATTAAGCTTTTCAGCCTCAATTTGAAAGAAGAAACAAATCCTATAATTGGTGTCCGATATTTTAGAAAATAACTTCACCTTCCCACATAATTCAAGAAGACGGCAAATGCAACGGAACTTAATTGGTTACCACTGATAAACCGGGAGAAAGGTCAGCCTCTACTTTCATGTCATCGCGACGCATATGAAGCTATAATCAAAATGGCCTGATCTGGAGCATAATGTGACATCAATCAAATATTTCTTGGGCTTCAATTATGCTGTGCTGACTGAAAAAGAACAAAACGGATATGCGCAGATGAGTAACATTACAGGAAATATACAGCTATAAAACAGAAATGCACGGTAAAATAATTAGGCTCACTAGTCGTCCTTCGTTATGCGATAGTACTTCTCAGCATGTTGTCTTTGACCAATAAGTTGAGCGAACCGCTCATCGTGCGTAATGACGATCAGTTGAAAGTTTTCCTGACCTTTTCTATCCTCCATTATTCTGTTGAAGTTGAAGAACCAGAAAGTTGTAAATGGAGGGATCTTAATTCTAAGGACATGTCTGGTACGCAGTATTAGCAACAATATATAGTATAATGGACAAGATTTGAACTTCTTTTTCCCCTATATAGTACTATCCAAATCCATGTTACCAAAGAGGCTGTAACCATTCATTTATAGTTGAGTTGACAATACCTTAGGATAGCTGCAGCGAGAGATTCAGAATTAGGGCCATCCAAGTTTGTAGTTGGTTCATCAAGGGCCAATATTCCACAATTAAGGCAAAAAGTTTCAGCTAGTGCCAATCTGATTATAAGTGAAGCAAGGACCTAAAACAAAAACCAAATATTGAAAGAAAAGGAAAAAAAAAATGAGAGAAAGAGAATAGAACATAAGAGGAGGAAAGAAAAATGAAAAAGCTCTAATTTCAATATTAGATCTAAAGTACATCAAAATAAAAAAAGCATCCTAGATGCAGAACACATTCTAAGCTATATGATATTATTCACCTTCTGACCAGCACTACACCTTCCTCGCATTTCTAACTCTGCATCACCAGTTTGCATTAAAACCTGAAATTCACATCATAAATAAGAATTAAATCTCTTTAAACGAACTTAATACCCTGACACAGTTCAAACCACGCAAACAATTCTTGTTTGATGCAGGTACATATTTGGTTTGTCCTTTTTTTTTCTTATTTCTCTTATTTAAAAGGGTGATATTTTTTATATTCTACAGCAAATATTTAGAACCGTAGACCGAGCCACCGAGGTTAGCTGAATAAAGCTCAGATGTCAACGAGACTGACAGAGATAACCAAGGAGACTCTTGGGAAAAGTAAGATTGCAGAAGCTTTCTTAGTACAAAACTCAAAAGAGAAAGCTTCACTAACATGTATCCGAAATTGGGATATCACAAAGTAGTTGTGATGTGGTAACGAGAATGTAATAGAGGTGCTTCAAAATTTATAAGAGCTCGGGAATCCAGACCGGTCACCAATTCTACTTAAATAGCAAGGTCACAGGGAAAAGTGGAGCAGATTGGTCAGAGTTTGAACCCCATCGCTTGGGGAGCACCCCACAATTGATGAGGAAGATTTTTGGCCTGTTAGGTCTAGAAAAACCAGGATGCTGAGATTGGCTGTTTTGCATCATAATGTTGAAATACTAGTTTCTGTTCGTCGATATGATGAAATTTATTTTTCATTGTAAAATGTTGAGGTGTTACATTGAGGCACTCATTTCCGTAGCGATATCTTCGGCCAAGAAAATATCATTATTTGCAACATTTTCTGATAATGCTAATTTAATTACATTTCACGCAAGTGAAATATACAACTAAATAGTAAGCTTTTTTCCAATAATTTTTAGATGTCTGGGATATGATACTTTTTTACAATTCATTTGATCCATCACTACATATTCCAAAAGAATCCTATGAATCAACTCCTTTACTTCCACGTCAAGGCCTCTACTTGTGTAATAGATTTGCCCAAGTATACACAAGACATGACAACATGTGCTATATTAAATATGAAAAATAGACACATGCATGTAAATTTTACATATTATCTTTGATATATGTTTATTCTATATACAGATACAGTGAATTATTCACAAATGGCACAAGTACATGATTATTTGTCCACGTGTATACACACATTATATAAATATATTACTCAGCATTATAAATTTAGCAGATGAAACAAATCAATTAATTGATTTTCAATACCATAAAATAAAAATAAATAATGATTTTTAACATAGAACGTTCCCAGGCTTAGCAAGTAAAATCATTATAAAATCACATCCATATCTACTAAGGAAACCTTAAAAATAATCAAAATCCAATTGAGACCTGAAGCTCAAATATAAAGGGTTCGCACATCATCCTTTATGCCTCTTGCATATTTCTGTTGGTCGCTGCCACTTATTCACATCACGATGCTAATGAGCAATTAATAAGTGGATGCCTTAAGACAAATGATCAGACAGAAAAGATATTAAAAACAATCACTTGCATGTGAGCTACACCTCTTAAGATTGAACGGCAAATAGTTATAACAGATTTTGTTTGCAGAACTCTTTTGGATTGTTTTTTGAATTCCGTAGACAGCTTTATTTGATTCAAGTGCTGTATAGGAGAAAATTTTGTAGAATAATAGCCTTTTCTCTTTCTCGTTCTGGAAAGGGTAGTGGTTTCATTAATATAGAACTAAAAAAAGGAAATAGAGGAAGATAATAATTGATAATTACCTTATAGCTGTATGATCGAGTACCAGCACCTTCGGAATCTGAATGAATGCTTATATAATCTATATCTTGTCCCCTATAGGTCTGCTGCCACAGTTCTCTAATGATCTTATTTATCTCTTCCATTTTCATAGTATGAAACCGCATAAGTGCTCTAAATTAAAACAAGTTAGTGGAAACAATGTCAGGTTTTTGAATTGTAAGAAACGGTATATGAGTAATATTCTGAACAAATTGAATTTATAATCACAAGCTGAGATAACACTGGGAATGCTCACTTGTCCAGTGCATTGTAATAGCGGTCGAGGTCCTTGTTTGCCATCTCACTTGTCTGTTGAAAAAATTAAACAGTCAATTAAATGATAAAAAAAAAAAAAAGTACAAATTATTGAGTATATTCTACTATAAATCACCTTGAGCTGAATAAGTTGATCAAAATAACGTTTGTCAATGTCCTTATACTGAGCCTGCTTCAGATCAACCTTATTCTTGGAAATATTGTCCTTGTATACAGATAATGTCCCCTGGTATCTATTTAACTGCAACAAGAAGCCATCACTCAATTATTATAATATAATCGAGAGACTAGTAGTGTGACACGAGTAGAAACAAAATACATGAGATAAACTAGAGCTAGATAGTGGTCATTACTCCAAAAGGGTTATATGTAAACCAGCAATCGTTGTGCATACATTACTCGCATTTTCAGCAACTGACCATTAGTCAACTCAGGAATCAGAGAAATGACAAATATCTCAGACACACAACATAATAAAATGCTAGTTAAAATGTCACTTCTAGCTTAATTAGTAAGGTCATTCCTTCTGATGTAAAGACTACATATGAGTGAATAATCATACTTCTGTAAGAAGTCTCTCTCTTTCTTTTGAGAGCTTCACAAGCTCAGTTTCTACCATGGAAACACCTCCCATCTTCAGGATTCTATCTTCCAGTGATTCAATCTCACGTGTAAGTTCATCCGCTTGAGCCTTCACATTCCTGTACTCCAAGTTATCCACAATATTGCGTCTCAGTTGATCTTGGTCACGCTTTAAATCTTTACTTTTAGTCAGTTCAGCAGAAAGTTCCAGCATTCTTGTTTCACAATTCTGCACCTGAGACTCTGATATAATCTGTTTTTCTTGTAATTCTTTTAATCTCTCTCCCCTTTTCAAGTCATTATACCTGGTAAAACAAAACTAATTATCAAATAAATAATAAAAAAAAAAACAAAAAACCAACAAACAGATCACATATATGACCAAAAAACATACTCTTTGATCTTAGAAGCCATGTTATTAAGTGTGTCAACTTCCTGTTGATACGTTCTTCTAACTTTATCCTGCTTGTCATACTCACGATCAAGCTTGAGTTTCAGATCACTGTAGTCACTGTATAATTTTTCTGCCTCCTTCTTTAACGGACCAATAGCCTCAGCCAAATGCTGAAAGTTTTCAGATACATCAATGTGTCAGACATCATAAATCCAGGATAAAGGAGCGTGTATTAACAACAACAATAAATAACATCAGGAAACTGAGTTCACGCTATACATCTGGAGCCTGTTGTGTGTATTTGTGCGGACGGAGTAGATAAAGTAAGAAGAGATATTGAACATTAATCCCCTGTTTGATGGAATTTATTTCAAAACACTTTTTTCTACATATTTATTTTCAACCACACGTTGACACAATAAAATATTTTGCACGAAAACCCAAAACTTTTTCGACTTTTTAACCACACGTTCTCCAAAAATTTATTATTCAAAAATTTGTTTTTGCCAAATAATGGGCCATTAAACAGGGGCTAAAACATAAAGACTATACTTTTCTTCTGATAAAATAATACAGAACAGTTTGATATGCAATTAGAAGACTGGTAGAGTCGGTATTGAGTCCTTTTACGGTAGAATGTTTTACTTATTTCTTTATTAAATTTGCGAGACTTAGCCCCTGTTTGGTTTGGATAAAAATTAGATTTCGAGTAGTTTTTGACAAAAATTGATGAAATATATGATTGAAAAGTTGATAAAAGTGGGTTTCATTAAATGTGTGGTTAGAAATGAGTTTTAAGAGAAGGGGGCCAAACAGGGGCTTGATCAGCAACTAACATCTAGTTCACAAGGAAATAGTTTGCAATCTAGTAAACCCAGCCACTGAAAAGATTTTCTTGTGTTGCCATGTTGGTGTCTCCCAAAAGAACAAATGAAATTAATAAATAACAGATGGACACAGTAGAAATCCATTATTCATCGGAAATGACCTTACTATGTAATATTTTCATTAACATGTATTCAACACTTTGAATGCATTTCAACACAATATGATTAAGAGATAAGATCAATATAAGGTTTTGATGATGTTATACTGTTGATCAACATAATGCAAACTATCACTTATCCCTGTCACGGTGTCACCTTATGCAGAATACTTGTTGCAAGAGTGGAATCTTTAACCTTTCATCTCAAATTTATTGCATATGTATTTGTTGATATGAGTATGTAGTTCAGATCCAATATATGATAAACTGGTTTAGTAATTATTATGTACTAATAAGAACTTAAATTGTCAGGTAAAGAGGCATGCCAAAATATTTCAGAATAATTAATCACCTTCTCATCCAGCTCAATTCGGCTTTTCTCCTCCGCCAAACGATCTAACTCTTCCTCTGCTCTTTTAATGTTACCCAATGTGTTAGCAGTAGTAGCCTTCTCTTCCCTTAGAGAATGCCACCTTACCTGAAGATTTGATAGATCCTGATCCATGTTCCTCCATTCCTCATTCAAGTTCTTAATATCCTGATGTAGATTATCCCTGTCACCGGAAGAAAGGAAAATGAACTCAAATCAGCAAAGATGCTTCTATATATAACAGCAAAGCTCGTCTGCTATCTAATGAGATATTGCAAAGCAGATCTATATGATAAATAATTTCACATCACAAAATTCATAAAATAAAGTTGATCGTCTTCTATTTTACCAACGGGGTTGAAAATCGTAATTTGGAGTAAACAGCAGGAAAGAGTTCGCATACTTAGTAGTCTGCATTGTATTCAACTCTAATTGAATTTCCTCCAGGGATTTTACACCTTGCCCTCGGAAATCAAGCTTATATTCTAAATCATCAACTTGCTTCTGCAAAGCCTGTATTTCTTGGAAAAGCCTGTCTGCGATTTCTACTGGTTGTATCAAGGCATCAACTAAGTCCTTATCAGCCTTTATTTGAGCCAGAACACCGAGCACCTGCAAGCAAAGCAAATGATCCTAAGTGCCAGAGTGCCAGTAGCATGTCTGCCAGCAAATAGCAAGCTGATATATTATCTAGCCAATAATAAGCATACAAAAATTAAGAAAGGAAAACAAAATATACAGCTAAGAGAAAACAAGTGCCGAACTTCAGCTCAAGGAAGAATTCTTTGGTGAAATTAAATTGTTGATCCCCTAAACACCCTCATAATTTACTGCTCATTTTATCTCAGACATTGTGCATTATATGGAAACATTCACCTGCCCTATTAGTCTCTCAACTACCTACTTACACAACTAAATAAGGAAATATTCCGATTATCTGAACAGTAAAACTACTTTTCATTTAAATTATCCAAAGAATATACACGCGGTAACAAGCACCAAAACCATTAACAAGTAAAATACAACATTTGATAATTACATCATCATGAGCCTGATTTTGTTGATCCAGTTCTTCGTTTAGCTCTTTCAGATTCCTTTCAGCGAGAGGAATGGTTTCTTTGCTGGTTTTATCATATTCTTCATACACCATGCGCAGTTTGTCTAATTGCTGGAACTGGAAATCAGCATTTGAAGACTCCATAGCGAGTACTTTCATATGCTCTGCAGAGCTTGCAGCTTTGACTCTTTGCTGTTATGAAGTAAAGAGATCAAGAACCCTCTTAGTTGAATAAGAAGATGGAGAACATCATTACGACAGCATAGGCAATAAAAAAGAAAAGGAAACCTTTTTAACAAATTCATCTTCTTCTCCTGCTGAAAAAGGTCTCTCACAGCACGGACAAATATGATGAGCACGAGCAACTCTTTCAAAAGGATCAAACATTTGCCGCATTCCATCTGCAATGTTATATTTGCTGCAAGCATGTATAATGAAGTGTGTGTTGAGAGATTATGTGCATACTCATACATGTAAACTGAAGCCTATGCCGTCTACAATAGCAGCGAAGTTAAACACCTTTTTTGGACGTCTCTTTTTTCCTTGTTAATATCCAAGACTTCAAGGTAGGATTCAATGCTAACAGATTGCTGGTCCAAAGACTGGAGTTTCGATTCAATGAATCTCCTCCTTGCTGCATCAAACAAATTAATTGATAAGTGTCAAATGGAATAGAAGAAGAAACGGGAAAAGGAACAAGATTGCACAAGCAGTTTTTAACGAAAAAAGTTTCATAAGTTCAAAGCTAGAACTTCCCTAGATCCTGGCCTGATCTACAGGCTTCAAACATAATAGAAGTATAATATACGAAGAGGAAAAGAGAACTTAAATTTTATGACCACTTCTCTTCCAGAGGTGAATAAATAGTATATCATTAAAGTTTTTACAATGCCTATAAAACTAAGGTTCCTATCCACCTCTTAGATTAGAAGAGGGAGAACATTGCTTTAGGAGATGTTTCCAAGGAAAATTCCGTATCAGTCATAGGGATGGCAATCTGGAGGGTTGATGTGCCCTAAGCGGGGCATACAGACTGGGTATCCGCAGGGCTTGGGTTTGGTGGGGCAAATTGTCGTCCCTAATCAGTCTTGTCTTGTCTATTTAGGAAGTATAATAAGACTAAAACCAAGCCGAAGGGCAAACATATTTGGGAATTAGTAGGTGACAAGTTCTTCAATACAAAATTAAACATCAAGAAAACAAAGTTTAGCTTTAAACACTAGTGGAACCTGTCAATGCAACAAAAAAGAGCACTAAATGGAGGAAAAAATCATCATATAGCATTTCACCCAAGAAGGTTAAGCCTTACATTCCATGTCCTTGTGAAATTTGGATAAGTTACTGTTTACTTCTTGTATTTTCATCTCCATTTTCTTGACCTCCATTTCAGTTTCGTGGGCTTTTGAGTTCAACTCATTATACTCTTTCTGGAGTAAGCTGCACAAGAACCAGCATGTCAAACAAACTGATGCAAACCAAATGAATGTTGCAGGCATGCTCACATCATTACATTCCAAAACCAATAACTGGAGAGAGCATGCACAGGCAAATAATTTGATGTGATGCAATATACAAGCAAATCTCAAGAAACTTCCATCACCTTTGAGCCTTGGTAATTTCTTTCCTCAAATCCTTGTCAGGAGGGAGCCTGCCTTTAAGTACCCCTCTAATTTTATCCTTGTATTCATCCATTCTGTAAATTATTAGGAAAAAAGTATGGGCTTAACAAGAGGAAAAAAATAGGCAAACACAACTGAAAGGTTACAGCATAAAGTCAGGTCAAAAGTAGACTTGCATTTTTCTGTGTTTCTTTTTGTGGTTTTCCAACTCTGCCTTCTTGAGAGAAAGTTCAACTCTGTCTCGGGAATCAGCAAGAATGGAGTCTCTTTCATGGCTAAGAGCTCTAATTTTTTGTTCTAAGGTATAAATCTCACTCTGCTTTTGGTTTATATTTGAATCGAAATTTCTTTCTGCAAGTTGATTAGTCTTTCTCTCCAAGTCAATTTGCTGCCGAAAAAAGGTAATATTATCAGCTTTAAAAAGACAAACATCTATCTGAAAATTATTGAGCATGGGCTAAGTACCATTTGTTTGTCCCTCTTGTCAATAGATTCCAGATTAACATTAAAAATCTGAAGTTCAAATGCATCACGCTCTTTCTCCTTCTCTTCAATAAGTGTTAAAGTGCCAGTCTACACCAGAGTGACGAGTATAAAAATTAGTAGAATATGATGGAGGACCACAGAAAAAGAGTGCGTGTCACTCTTAATGATTTACCTTGATTTCATCTTTAGCCTTTCTCTTGGCATCAATTTCTTTGCACCGGTCATTTGCGTGCATGTATTGATCAAATGCCGCCTTAATTTCAGCTTCATTAGATTTCTGGAATAACATGGGTCCCAGTAAATGTCCATCAGCATAGAAAACATTAGACAACCAAAATATTAAAAGAAAAAATATAAAGAAGCTGCAAGTGCATGAACTTGGAAAGGGGAGAAGAAATATTGATTATCCATAAAATTTAGAAAATGAAGCAACTATTTGAACTAGTAGAAAGAATGGAAAGGGTTGGTTCTCATCTTGGAGAATTGAAAAATGTTATTGACACTAATAAATCTTTTGCATAAGAGCATCGCTTTTTTTTTCTCTTGTGCTGAGATTAAAATTAGAACACAGTGGAAGCAGCATAGGAATAGACACATTGGGAGCTCAAAAATGGATATTCAACAAAGAGTTAAGGGGTGAGGATCCAGGTACCATAGCACTATCCAACAAATGACGAGAGAGATCTATGAGAAGGGAAATCTTTTAAAAACTGACTGAGAAAAAAATGCCAATTGGCGCGGCAGTCATAAACATAATAGTCAAAATACTTCATCACTCAGACCATGAGTGTTAGCAATTAGTTTCTTCCTAATTATTATACTCTTAATATATGCTACAAATGGCTCGGTGAAGTTAGCATTGGCTGTAAAAATTAGCTCAATGGAGTATGGCTCGACATACTCTATACATAAGAATATATGAATAAAGACTTGTATTGGTGTCAACTAAATTTCTTTGGAACCTGCAAATTGTTCAGCCAGGTATGAATATGCATGTATTATTTGAATGAGTGATTATCAGAAAGGCCTTACAAGCTTCTCAAAAGTTTCATAAGAGAGTACGCTAGAGCCAAAGTAAGCTCGCTCGCTCGTGCTCTTATGCAATCAGGTTCTATAAAAACCATGGAGTCATATGACAAATTAGAGAAGCAAGGATCAAACAGGCATAGGTTCTAACCTAAATATAAAAATATATACCTTTTTATCTTCCAAGTCCTTGTCAAGATCCATTGATCTTAATTTTATTCGATTTATGAGGTTCAAAGCCGCATCGTCGCTGAAGGGACGATTTGGAAGAGACCCTAAATTGTGCTTCTCGAAAAGCTGTTGAATTGTGAAATCTCTTTCATTCTTCAAGGACATATGAGCCTGAAGGCCACAAAGAGAGAATTTTCTATCACACAAAAAAAAAAAAAAAAAAGCCACCGTAACTGACTGTAGTTTAGAATGTCGATGAGCTAATTGATGAAAATTACTTCAGCAGCAGTTTGAAGCTTGGCAATCTCCTTAATATTCTCCTTTATCATCTCGTCATTGAAATTACGCTTGTCCTCTGTGTCCTTTAATTCTCTCTCCAACTTGATAGTTTTAGATTCTAAAATTGCGATCCTTTCATCAAACTTGTTTTTCCACTCTGTCAATTCTTCATCGGTGTCTAACAAAAATTAAAAGAAGATAAATTCAGAAAGCAAAAACTCAATATCATGTTGACATTGCTCCAACCTGTATGGAAAATGGAATAACAAACACCATAAAGCTTAAAGTGGCAAGGGGAAAAGAAATATTGATTCCAATAACATGAGATACTCCATTAGACAGACCTTCATTTTCCTCAGCAAGATCTCGATAGCGTTTCTGCTGTTCCAAAAGCAGCGTGCTTCTTTCCCCAGATTTTGTAGCTATTTGATCTTGCAATTTCCGCAGGTCTTTCAACGTTGATTCAGTATGATGTATCTTACCATCCACATTTTTTATCTCTCTCTCAAGCTCCTGCATTTGATTTTTTAAAGTTTCTGTTTTCTCTTGATCTTGGACAATGCTTTCTCTAAGCTGGACAAAAATAGATCTATTTAGTAATATCTCATATTTGGGAAAACAATCTTTAAATTATACAATCAGGAAAAAAAGAGCATGCTCAACAAGATTAATAGTACACTTAACAGAGACCTTATCTGAGCCAAGTAAAATTATGAAGCAACACTTCAGAGGAACAACTGATTCGCAATTGGATTAGTATCAGCATAAATGCAATACATGTAATACGGACAAGAAAGGAATAACTTCTACACGGGCACTACCCTATGGCAAGGCAATAGAATATACTCAAAGAACCAGAACAAGACTTCAACATGATAAGCAAATCAACTCTCTATACATATTACGACAGAGAGCATATTTGGCTAAGCTTAAAAATTTTACTTATAAGTAAATAAGTTGTAAAATAAAACATTTTTTATTGTTCAAAACTGAAAATAAGTTCTATTTTTACAGTAGTTACTTTCAAAATAAGTATCTTTTTTCTTTACTCTGAAAATTAAAAGTTTCTTGAAAGTAATATTTACTTATTTTTAAGCTTAGGAAGACATGCTCATGGCCTCACATTACCAAGGAGTTATGACCAAGTGTCATCTAGATGTGAATGCTCAGAAAGCTGATGAGACAACGAAGTGAAGGTACACAGGAAACCTATGAAGTGCTAATTCAAAAGGGGATATTTTGTACCTAGCTTCCGTTAAAAAAAATATGTCATTAAAGATCACATCATTTTCAATGTCTTATCTACCACAGCATTATAAAAAATAAAAAATTAATAAAACCTTGTATGCAGCATCTTTCAAGGTTTGTAGATTCTCCAGTTTCAGCTTATATGTCTTTATCTCTTGAGCCTGATCTTTGTGAAGCTTTTTTATAACCTCCAAGGCCTTTGTGTATCTACAGAATAAATGTAAAATAGATGTTATCTTGGTTACAATCCTATAAAACAGAATTTTATCGTACCTATACAGATACATCAAAAGCTTTTACGTGCTCTATGTTGCAAGCATCCAGCAACCACAAAAAAATGGCCTTCTCAGATCCAGAGGACTAAATGAAACTAGCCATTTCATTAGGATTCCTCTTGCGAAAATCATCAATCAAATCCATTAAAGTCACTATGAAGCTTATTACTTATTTTGTTTTGCAGTAACATAATGCTATTCCAAACCCGTCACTCTTATCCAAATTATATATCAAAGAGACGAGAGCGTCAATAAGTATAAAATTATAGTGCACATTGATTCGAAAAAGATTCATGCTAAAATCTCAAGATATACAAAAATTAGATAAAAGAAAACCTAAAACAGATATATAAAGCAATAAATTAATTCATCATCTTACAGAGCAATGAATACCTAGTAGCGGAGAAGATGTCATCAAACTTCTTTTTCAGTGTAGAAGGATCTTGTAACGGCCAGTTGGCCTCATCTTGATGAACAAAAAAATAACATTCTCGAGAATAGCCTTAGAAACCCCCATAAGAGCAGGAATTTCCCGGTCCATATCAGCACATCGGTAGCTTAGGCAAACCTTCTGTTATTTCCAAAGCAATATAGAAATTCGAGTGAGAAGCTATTAAATTTTTTAATGGCTGTTAATGTCAAATAATGAAGAAAACTATGAGTCACTTAACTGACTCAAGACACAACAGATAGGTACATAAAAAGGAAATAAACAAATACCAACTAATGAGTGAATACAATATCACAATAATAAACTACAAAACAATTAAAAACACATATGACTGACTCAAAAAGATAACAGTTAGACTCAACAAATACTTGGCATAATATACAAGAGGTATGATACCCACAAGCAATGTTAATACGTTCAACAGAAACCCAACCTCAGCCCTCTTTCCAATAACCTCGTTCCTCATTCTAGACTACAATGTGTAAAAGGTATTATCCATTATCTGTCTCTCTCTTTCTTCTTCTATAAGCACGTATGTTTGTGCGAGTCTGTCACAAAACAGTAATGCAATTAACACCAAACAACAGGTAACACTCTGTTTGAAACTGTAGAGTTGTCAACATAAAGCTTAGAACAACTGCATTACTTATTGATGTACTAAAGATTTGTCAAGGAAAATCCAGATGAATGGTCGTGATCAAATCCCTATAAGTTAAACAGTAGAAGTGCATGTCATTGTCAAGAAAAGCGCCACGTCCCTTAGGGTCTTTGTAAGCTAAAAGTATATTGCTACCAACATAAAGCGCCAAATTCTAAGGACTGGATTAAAAATATAGGCTGATTCACAATCCCAGAAAATCTTCAACGCATATAAGGCAAAATAAAATGTTATATGAAAAGGGGAAGTTTTTAACTTAAGAAAGTCCTGCTGACCAGAACCTTTAGCCAGTACACCTTACAGTTTTTGACCTACTCGCATCAGAAGAATGCAATATACGAAATGCTTACATGGTATTCGTGTTGTCATAAGGAATATTATAAAGATGCACAAACTACAGCCAAAAACACCATCATCAAAATACGTGTAGAACCAGTATATCCAAAATCCACCCATATTACGCAATACTTGCATAATGCAAAATGCACGACTAATAAAACAATTCACTCTCCATATGCACACAGTAGTTCCCCTCCTTTCCATTTAGCTACTTCAAAATTTACATGAACTCAAAACAATTTCCAGAAAATAGAGAAGAATATACTTCTTTCAAATGCAAAATATTTAACGAAAAGGAATATGCTCAAACTCTAATATCCAAAATCAAAAACATATTATGCAAAATGCATTTTTGTCTCAAAATAAAATTACCTCCAAGTGCCTCAAAAGTTTAAACATGATTCAAGCTCACAATTAATGCATGTGGAAACATACACATGCCACACAATCATATTAAAGCCTTGAGATTATGAAAAAGGTTATATAACAATAATGAATAAGGGGTGAAACAATCTTATCTTAGTTACTTATTACCTCTCCAGTATGAGGATTTATTGTCTGGAGCACAGACTCAATGGCCTTGTACTCCATCTTGGTGGCCTTTTGGGTCAGCTGGAATGACCTTATGCAAACCACATCCTTACCTGCTGCCGTCTTAAACCGAAGCTTTATCTGGGCTTTTGTCTCTGTCTCCCCGGCCACCTAAATTCACCATAACTTTTACATAATTATATACATACACCTAAAAATCTTTCACCATGTCAACAAATCACACACACATACCTTGGGGTCATGAATGAAACTGTGACCAGACCGTGCATTAGGGGGCAATTCACCAGTGCAGGCAACCTTTAAGCACTCAATAATAGTCTGAGATAACGAAAGGATAGATTTTGATATGTCAAGTGTAGGATAGACTTGTGAGATAAGCAAACAGAATGGAATTTCGGAATTCTTATGTCACTTTGGACTTACATTTGTAGATAATAAACAATTAGAAATGGGTTTCAACTGTGGCATGATGCGAAGCAATGTGATGCTACAACTGCTTTCTTGGAATGTGATTGTGCGCATTTGTGTATGCATATATCTATGTTGTGTGTAGATGAATACATCACAAATACTACTACCTGAAGTAAAATTTGAATATGTGCAACTGTATAACCGTGTTATGTGACATCTATAAGTGTATACGATCACTAATGCAGTGTATAGAGCCGATATGCTGCAATATTTACAATAATATTTCCGGAGAGATTTAAGCAGGCCAAGTAAATTTAAAATGGAGTACGATAACCAAGTTATGACACACGAGACTATGATTCTGCATGCATTTGCTCCAGAATCGGTGGGTATAAACACGGGTTCAATGCACCTGCAGAGAAATAATCAAACTAATAGAGGCACTACTCTGATGTATGAGGCACCATGAATATAATGCTGCAATTATGTGGGATGTCCATGCCCGTGTATGTATGGATGTGCATGGTTAACATATAGATTGGGCGCAGGTGGGGAAAATAAAACAAATACAACTTGTGCGTGTTTTATAACATGGTACAACTTCTTTCGCATGATGAGAAACTCTAGCATACAGAGTTCGTATATTCGCTAAAAAAAAAAAAAAGAAGAAGAAGAAGAAGAAGAAGGAAGAACCTGCTGAAATTAGATACAATTTTCTTCAACATGGTGCATTCATTATGACAAACCAACCTGTTCGAGTGTGTGGGGTACAATTTTTTTTTTCGCGCCAGTTACAACATATCGATGCTACATTTGTTCGGGCGAACCAGAAATTTATGATTAATAAAATGTCAAATTCTTAGTGCCCAGTTTGCAACACTACATTTAAGAAGCTGCAATTTTTTTCTGCAATATGATCGACGTATGTACCAGCATACAACACGTATATGAATAGAAGTGGGCGAAGTTACCGTTTTGCCGGCGCCGTTTGGGCCGACGATTAGAGTCAAAGGTCTAAAAAACGTGATGACGTTCTTGTTTTCCGGGTCGAAACTCCGGATACCCTTTATCAGCATCTTATCCACCGTGCTCATCTTCGTAATTTATATTTCGAATTCCTTACCCTTCTGGTCCTCTGGTTTCTGATGTAAAAAGATGTAATCAAAGAAGCAGGGTGTGGGTTGACTACGAAGGGTTACTATCCACCATTGTTTCAGGTGAGTTATTGCTCGTTGAGAAAAGGTTGGTTCAGGAGAAGGGTTTAGACGTTTTCTGTAAATTCTGGAAGGCTATACTGGGCACTGGTAAAGGGCGCTTAAAAAAGAGGAAATGATAAATTTGTACAACAGAGACTTAGGTTGGAGGGGTAAAATGAAAAATATTACAAAACCAAGTTGGTCCCTGTAATCCCCTGCTTAGTTCGGCTTTAAAATGTGGACACATTGTTGAAATGAAAAAATATTAAAACCAAGTTGGTCCCTGTAATCCCCTGCTTAGTTCGGCTTTAAAATCGGACACTTGATGGGATCCACAAATTTTTAAACACATATTTTCATCAATTTTTATCAAAATTTACTATAATATTATTATTTAACCAAATACATACTAACTATGAAAATTGGTTTATGAATTATTTTTAACAAAATGACATTATTTAATTACCCAAGAATTCCTTGATTGAGTCGCTGTTTGAGCTCCATTTTTTGTAAATTCTTTTTTATTTAACTCATTTTCAATCACTTATGCTCTCAATAAAAGAATTTTACATTTAAATAAAAAAATATTTGATTTTTTCATCACACGTTCTCCAAAAAAAATAAAATCACTATTATAAAATCTTCTCTTAAAAATGGGATTCGAATGCGTTTGTCCAAGTGTTTCATCAGTTCCCTACTATGTTGTTATTACACGGTTCCATTTTAAGTCCTCATCATTCAAGCTAATGGTGTTGGAAGAAATCAAAATTACTTGTTATATTGGGTAAACCAGCCGCCTTTATTATTATTTTTTTGGATTACGCTTCATTACTGACATCCTCATCTATCCTGTTCTAGATTTTGATGGAGGGATAAATCGCAGATTATGCCTCTAAAGATGCAGGATGGAAGACTGCTCTTTTAACTCCCACTTATCAAGGGTCTCATCCATATTTCAGGATTCGAACTTTCATTCGACAATTGCAAGTGGAGCTAGATTTTTTTCACCCTCCCCTTTTACCGTCTTTATTATTTATGTTACTTTTGTTGGAATTTGGTTAAAATATTAAGGCTATGTTTGGGAGCGTTTTCTTCCAATTTTCAACAATTAATTGACTTTTTTTTACTGTAGAATGGAGCCCACTTTGGCAGCAAAATCTGACATTGTAAAAATGAACTACCGAATGAGCCCATATGTCATGCAAAATGAAGTACACAATAAGGGCAAAAACGTCATTTTGTCATAAAGTGGTCTACTATTGCGACTGCCATGTCAGATTTACTAGGAAAATGATGAAAAGTAATGGTCCAATTTTTACTTGGCAACGGTTGAAATTACAATTTTTAGTGCTACCAGACAGGGTGTAAATATGAAAAGTAACTTTGTGTCGATTTGGGTCACATATTCGGATTTGATCCGATAGTCAGATTATAAATGTAAATAGACTAATTTATTCTACTCGTCGATTAAATCGTCATGATATATTGAGAATTTCAAAATCAATTTCGGATGAATGAAAAATTGTGGTCCAAAATTGGAAAGAAAATAGGAAAAATTGGCTGAAAATTTTGTCTAACTCCATCGCTCGCGCTATCGCTCGAGTGACAGGCGGGTGAAAAGTTTTTCTCGAAAATATTATGCTTGCACTCAAGTGACAGCCAGTGATGCTTCCATTTGTAAGGTTGTAGAGTTTGGGACGTGTTATTTCACTCACAACATCTCATCTTTTATAAATAGGACCATTTGAACGTTCATTATGCATCACATATCATTTGTGTTTAGCATTATATCAAAACTCTTGCAAAACATCTCTAAAATCATTCCAAAAATCAATTTTCTTATAGAGAAAAGTATTTTGTTCAAAGTTCGATGTTGCTTGTGATTTGAAATGCTTCTATCACAAATTGAATCAGTTGTATCTTGGGAGACAAGTATCATAATCCGTTAGCATCATTGCGGGACAATTCAGTCTTAGGAAAAAGTGTCAACCACTTGCCTCGAATATATTTTCTCACTACTTTATCATCATTCTTCTTCTTTTTCCTTTCTTATCTTCATAGAGTTTAATTACGCTCCTACGAATTAAAATTTACCAATTTTTTTCTGTATTTTGACAAATATTTATTTTCCTACTAATATCACGAACAATCTTAAGACAAAATCTATATTGGTTGTTTGTTGAAAAACAAATCATTTTCTTCATCTTTGGAATAAGTCTTCACGTGCTATTCCGTTCATTTATTTAGTACGTTGAACTTCTATTTGTGTAACAAAAATAAATACCGTTGAGACTACTCCGAGTTAAGCAACGAATGGTACGAACCATGTGATTCCGCCTCTGGCTGTACCGATATCAAACTCTCATATTCCACATGGGGAAAGACCGGAAAAGTTTGGAGGAATGGATTCAAAAGATGGCAATAAAAGATGTTATTATATCTTTCTACTTTGAATTGACAAAGTTTTAAAGACACTACTCCAACTGTACAAGAAGGATAAAATAATCGTGAGGCGATTATTGCATTGGATGTATGGAAAAACTCGAATTTCCTCTGCAAAAACTATATCCTAAATGAATTGGACAATATATTTAATGGAGTGTATAGTTCAAAAAACACGGCCAATGATGTATGGGATTCATTGGAGAATAAATATAAATCGAGGATGCCAAAACAAAGAAGTATATTGTAGGCAAGTTTTTGGACTATAAAATGGTAGGCTCAACAATCGTAATTAGTCAAGTGTAAGAATTTCAGGTTCTATTTCATGACATACATGCAAAAAAGATGTAATTGAGTGAATCCTTCCAAGTTGCAACCATCATTGAGAAATTTCCTCCTATGTGGAAAGATTTCAAGAAATATCTCGAGTAAAAACACAAAGAGATGAACTTGGAAGAATTAATAGTCTGTTTAAGGATTGAGGAAGACAATAAGAACACTGAAAGAAAATCTATTGTTCAATTTGGAGCAAACTTTGTTGAAACTAGTTGGAAGGTTGTCAACAAGAAACATAAGATCTCCGATGTTGCACCAAGAATAGACAACTCTAAGAATGCCATATAAATTTAAAGGCAACAATTGTGGAAAAGTCAGACATCGCTCAAATGAATGTTGAAATCCAAGGAAGACTACACAGTCAAATGTGGTTAAAAGAAACACCATTTTCTAAAGAAGTTCAAGAAATGAGTCTATAGCAGTTATTTCTGAATGCAACATAGTTGGTAATTCAAGGGATTGGTGGGTTGACACTGGTACTACCCACCGTATTTTGTGCAGATAAAATCATGTTTTCAAATTATCATGAATTGAAAGGAGAACAATTATGCATAGGAAATTCTGCAAATTTAAAGGTTGAATGACTTAGAAAGATCACATTGAAAATGACTTTTGGGAAAGAACTAGTCATCAATAATGTGTTTCATATACCAGACATTCGCAAGAACCTAGTTTCAAGGTCCCTACTCAGCAATAATGACTTTAAACGTGTATTTGTGTCAGATAAGCTTGTACTTACTAAAAATGATGTGTATATTGGTAAGGGTTATCTATGTGAAGGAATGTTCAAAATGAATATCCTAGCAATTGTACCAAAAAAACATTTTGAATAAAAAATTTAATTCAATTTATATGTTTTAGTTGTCTTGTTTATGGCATAATCGATTATGATACATTAATTATAAATCTTTGAGCAATTTTATGAATCAAAATTTAATTTCGACGCTTAAGATTGATCATAATCATAAGTGTGAAGTATGTGTTGAAACAAAGTTGGCCAATACACCTTTTCACTCAGTTCAAAGGAATACGACACATTTAGAATTGATACATAGCGATATATATGATTTGAAATTTGTTCAAACTAAATGTTGTAAGAAATATTTTATAACTTTCATTGATGACTATACGAAGTATTGTTATGTCTTTCTACTACGAAGTAAAGATGAAGCCTTAGATGTATTTAAGCTTTATAAGACAGAAGTTGAGAATCAATTTGGTAAACGAATAAAGAATATTTGTAGTGATAGAGGTGGTGAATACGGGGCACAGTTTGAAGAATATTGTTTCGAAAATGAAATTATTTATCAAACAACGAGACCTTACTCACATCAATCGAATGGTGTTGTCAAACGTAAAAATAGAACTCTTAAATAGACGATAAATGTAATGTTGATAAGTTCAGGTCTACCCAAAATTTGTGGGAGAAGCTATTCTAACGACGAATAGCATTCTTAACAAGATGTCTCAAAAAAAATGAAAGAAACTCCATATAAATTATGGACTTCCTATCAATACTTGAAAGTGTGGGAGTGTTTAGTTAATGTTGAAGTATCTAAGCCTGAACAAGTGAAGATCAGCCCCAAGACAATTGATTGCATATTTATTGGATAAGCCAATAATAGTAATGTATGTCATTTCCTTGTACATAAATATGAAATTTAAGATGTACATGAAGGAACCATAATTGAATTGAGAAATACATCATTCTTCGATAATGTTTTTCTATGTAAAGACAAATAAAATGCAAGTTCAAATAAGAGAACTTATGATACAAGTAATACTTCAAATAAGGAAGAATCAATGCGTAGTAAAATGGGCTAGAATATCTACTTCGTTTGTCCAAAATTTTCTAACTTATATGGTAGAAAATGACCCAAAGACTTTCCATGAAGCAATGTCTACACTGGAAGCACCACATTAGAAAGAAGCTATCAATAGTGAGATAAGTTTCATAATGCAAGATCATACTTGTGAGTTAGTTAATTTACCTCCTGGAAACAAGCATTTATGGTGGAAATGGATTTTAAAAAAGAAACGACTTTTCATGAAGCAATGTCTACACTAGAAGCACCACATTAGAAAGAAGCTATCAATAGTGAGATAAATTTCATAATGCAAAATCATACTTGTGAGTTAGTTGATTTACCTCCTGGAAACAAGCATTTATGGTGGAAATGAATTTTAAAAAAGAACCTAAAAAAGAATGGATGCATTGACAAATATAAGGCTAGATTGTTGTCAAGTGATATAGACAAAGGAAAGACCTGATTTATTTGATATCTACTCACCCGTAACTAGAATCACTTCGATAATGTTGTTAATTGCTATTGTCGCATTACATAACTTCGAGATTTATAAAATGGATGTAAAAATGGTATTCTTAAATGGTGAGTTAGAAAATGAGATATACATGTAACAACCTGAAGGGTTTGTCTTTCATAATCCCAAGCAAAATGTTTTTTTAAACTAGTTAAGTCCTTATATAGATTAAAACAATATCCTAAATAATGACATCAAAAGTTTGACAAAACGATGTTGTCAAATGAATTTAAGATTAACGAGTGTGACAAGTGTGTATACATCAAACAAACACCAAAAGCCTATGTGATTGTAGAATCATGCTACTTTGCTCACTTGGTTGACACACCCCTCTCACATTAAGGGAGAAATATTATTTAAATCACGTGGGACCAACACACTCAAGTGAGGGGGCGTCAACCAAATGGTCAATCAAGTGGGCAAAGTAGCATTTTTGGGGATTGTATGCCTATATATAGACGATATGTTAAAAATAACCAATAGTTATGAAATAATGATAAACACCAAGAAAATGTTAACAAAACATTTTGAGATGAAAGATTTGGGTGTGACTGGTGTAATATTCGAGATTAAGATCTCTAGAACATCGGAAGAAATTATACTTTCTCAATCTCACTACATTAAGAGTATACTTAAAAGGTATAATGCACTCGAGGAAACTCTTGCGAAAATCCCTATGAACACAAGTTTACACTTAGTAAAAAATACGGGTGAATGTGTGTCACAACTAAAGTATTTACATGTTATATGCAGTGTAATATATAGCTTTTGCTATGAATAAATTTAGTAGATTCACAAATAATCTAATTTATGATCATTGAAAGGCTTTAACCCATTTACTACACTTCACAAAATATCATGCAGTATTAGAATGATATTGTGATGCGAATTGAATATCTGACATGAAAAATTCTAAATCTACTAGTGATTATGTATTTACCATTCATGGAGCTGCTATATCATGGAAGTCAACTAAGCAAACGTATATAGGTCGATCAACAATGGCATAAGAGTTTATTGCATTAGACAAAGTTGGAGAAGAAACAAAATGACTTCGTAACTTTTTGGAAGATATTCTACGTGTGGCTTAAGCCTGTACCTGCAATAAGTATGCATTGTGACAGTCAATCGGCTAATTTCATTGTTCACCTAATGCTCGAGCGATGAAGCAGTCACTCGAGCGACTAGTAGGCGAAAAGTTTCGGTTGAAAATACGATGCTGGTGCTTGTGCAAGAGGCCAACAATACGCTGGCGACAACAAGGGATGCTTCACTTTGTAAGGTTGCAGAGTTTTGGATGTATTATTTCACTCACAACCTTTCATCTTCTATAATTAGGACCATTTGGACATCCATTATGCATCCATATCATTTGCATTGAGTATTATGTCAAAATTCTAGCAAAACCTCTCCAAAAATCATTCTAAAATCAATTTTCTTATAAAGAGAATAATTTCGTTCGATGTTTGATGTTACTTGTGGTTTGAAGTGCTTTTACCACAAGTTGAATCCATTGTATTTTGGAAAATAAGTGTCATAATCCATTAATACCATTACAGGACAATTTTGTCTTAAGAAAAAATTGTCAATCACTTGCCTCGGATATATTTTCTTACTATTTTTCCATTTTTATTATTCTTGTTTTTCCTTTATTATATTCATACAATTTAATTACGCTTCTATGAATTAAACTTAACTAAATTTTATGCATTTTGACAAACAACGATTTCCCTACTAATATCACTAACAACTTTTATGTTTTTCCTTGCTTTAGGATGTCGCTTTGTTATTATATATTATCTTTTTACAGTTTTGTTGCTATTCGATTCTTGTAAATCCTCGTCTGTTGATAATGAAAGTGAGAAAACGAGTTTAGAATCAAAATGACTATCATTAATCATTATCTAGAGGTGAAGTTGGGAAAATTCAGTTGAAGCATATCTTGCTCGTGAAGGAGTTGATTTTAAAATGCACGAGAAGAGAGGAACTGGAATCTATTGGCAATTGTTTCATTTTTTTTGCTCTAGGTGGTTGCAATTGCTAGATAAGAGGAACATAATTTCTTGGTCGTGCTCTAGGGGAATTTCATCCTCACTATTGGTAGATCGATGCTTGTCTACTCATAAAGAATAACATAATGTTAAAATATAGACGATTCTTTATTATATATAGATTTTTTTTTTGATGAATAAGGTTATCTAACAAAAGTTTACACGATGTGGAAATTATGTGTTCTCAAAAAACTTTTACCCAATGTCTATATTAATTAAGGTTGAGATATAAAAGATGCCATAAGATTAAGAGTGTGTTTCAGCCTCTTTTTTGGGAGAATAGATCTTATAGTAGTAATTCTTTTTGAAAATGTACGATTAAAAAATAAGAAATTTTTTTGAATTTACGATTAAAATTATTATACTGGAAGAACGTGTGGTTGAAAACAAGTTTGGAGAAAAATAAGTTTTTAAAGAATGAGATCCAAACATGATTAAGTTTTCAGCTCATATTTAATATGTTGAATTGAACATGGCAATGAATAAAGTTTTTGCACAACTTTTACATCTATTACCCGTGTTTGGCTAATATTTACAAACTGTTTATAATCGATGAAATTACTTTTATATTTATTTGATTCAAACTACCGTACACTTAGGGACGGAGCCAGACGTTTGATGATGTGGGTTCAAAAATTAAAATACAATTTTTTTTTTCAAAACAATATATCATTAATGAAGATAAGTCAGTACACTACTACAACTGCAGTCTACGTGTTTTCATACTCTAAAAACGTCGTATAATTACATCATTATCAATATTGTCGAATACATCGCTCTCGATATATATAACCAAACTATCACTTAACCATATATCTCTCATCCGATTACGCAGTCGATTCTTGACAATCTTCATTGCAGAAAATACTTTCCCTACCGTAACAGTAGCAACTGGGAGAATTAACGCTAATGTCACAAGCCTGTAAACTAATGGGTATACCTCTTTTTTTTTTGTCACAACCAACTTTTCCGCAAGATCATTAAGGCCTCGTAACCCTTCAAAATCTTCATGCGTGCACATATCAATAATATATGTCTAAATTTGCTCTTCAAGAGTCATGATCTCTACTGGTGTAAAATCATTGGGATAATACTCACACAATTGAATTAACTTGTCCTTGTCAAAAGCAGAAAATGAATTATCTGGACATAAGCATGCAGCATGAAGGGAGTAAGTCGTTGTTTGCCTCGGGAGAAACGATCATTCAACTCTTGAACTTGCAGATCGATGACAACATAGAAAAAATCCACACGAAAACGATGCAGATTTGTCATTCCGTGAATGTTACGTCGTGAGCGACCCAGGAGTATAAACATATCATCCATGTTGGGAACATCAATATTGTACCTTTCGCAAAAACAAAAAACTGTTCTTAAAAATGAGTCTCACTCATTCTCTCTCGTTGTTTGGAGTCGTTCTTTACATATTTTCACGAATTTCATAGCATTAACAATGTCTTGATCTCTTCTTTGTAATGATTTTGACAATTCATCCGAAATATCCAATACATTTTTCATGAGATGCAGACTGAATACAAAATCAGATGACAATATATCCCTCAATAAAAGACGCGCTTCACCTCTCTTTCCACAACTAGTATCATCTAGGAGTGGCAAAATGACTTGGCGGCTTGGGCCGCTCGGGCCCGAATTGGGCCGGCGAGCCACGTGGGCCGGCCCGCGACAAAAAAATTGTAAAAAATATATTAATACCGAATTTTTTAAAAGAAAAAAATAAAAAATTTCGGGCTCGGCTCGAAAAAAAGCCCAAACCGAAGCCCCGGGCCGAGCCCCAAAATTCCTAACGGGTTTTGGCTCGGCTCGGCTCGGGCCCAAAAAAGTCGGGTTCTCCCCGAGCCCGGACCTAGAATTTGGGCTCGTGAGTCGGCCCGGCCCGACTCGCTGCCCTCCCTAGTATCATTAGTGGCAATTATCTCAACGACATCAAGTGTAGCAGAAAACATTAAAATCAAGCTGAGTAAAGAACTATAGTGAGAGCCCCAACAAGTATCACCGGGTCGCTTAAGAGTAGTTTATTGATTAAGGCCCGTTCCACTTGAGATTTCACCAAGATTCAATAATTCAACAACTTCAAGCCTCTTTTTCTCTCGAAGAAGATCGCACCGCTTAGCCGATCCTCCAACAACAGTCACTACTTTATTCATCAAAGTAAAAAACGTTTCAATCTCTGCATGCTTGTTTGCCACAGCTACAAGTGCTAGTTGCAACTGACGAGCAAAACAATGAATATAGAAAGCACTTGGATTCTCTTTCAAAATAAGTGCTTTAAGACCATTATACTCACCTCGCATATTACTTGCCCCGTCATAGCATTGATCTCTTAAACTAGATATACTTAACTTAAATCTAGAAAATAAGTGATGAATAACATCCTTAAGTGAGAGAGCTGTAGTACTAGAAACATGTTCGACACCGATAAAACATTCCATTACTTGTCCTTTCTTATTCACATAACGTAAAACTATTGACATTTGCTCATTCATTGAAACATCATGAGATTCATCAACAATAATAGAAAACAACCCATCACCAATATTTTTCATAATAACATCAAGTGTTTCGAATGCAATAGCACTCACAATATCCTTTTGAATACTGGATGATGTTAACTGAAGATTTTCGGAAGCATTCTTCAAAGAAACAACATTAATCTCATTATTTTGATCACATAACCACTTCGACAGTTCAAGAAAATTTCTCTGATTTTTTGAATCTTCAGATTCTTCATTTCCACGAAATGAAAGCCCTTGTCGTAAAAGAAATCGAACAACATCAATCGACGCATTCAGACGAATCCGATATTCATCTTTTGTTCTTTTTGACTTTTTAAAGAGAACACAATCGATATTTTGTTTTTGATTCACAAATACCTCATATTTAATTCGCGCTTGATTGTGTGCACTACCACTTTTCCCAACATGAGTGTGTAGCCTTCATTTCTTTTTCCAATTTGAAAACCCAGTGTCAACAAAAGAATCACCACCACCATGATCTTCATTATTTGTTTTGAAAAGATAACAATAAAAATAAAATAGAGCATTTTTTGCTATATTGTATTCCAACCAAGTAGGAAAGTCATTAAACCAAGATGGTTTAAATCGCCTTAATGATTTATCTCCATATTCTTTTTGTGGATACATGTGATTTCGAGGCTGACATGGACCCCTTTGTACATATGCTCTGCGAATTTCATCCCGGACATTAACATTATAATTTCCAATTGGAGTTCATAATCCAGGATCCGAAGGAAGTTGTGCTAAATCATTTTTTTATCCTGAACATTTGTTTCACCCCAATATTTAATTCTTCTTGACCATCTAATTTATCTTGAACACTCGCTTCAACTTTATTTTGCTCTCCACTCAAAAATATAGATTTTCGTTTAAAATATTTCTCCATGACTGTTACAAAATCAAATTAAATACATAAATAAATAAATACCATATTTCATTTTTCATCAAAAGACAACATGAAATTCATAAACCATAACAAACAACAATTAATTTCATAAACAATTCTATATCATCATTTCATCAAGTTATAGAAAACCATTGCTTACTTGAAATTGAGAATGATGTCTACTGTGGGGCTTATTTTCTAAAGTCGAAGACGACAAGTTTGAAGAATTGCACCTCTCAAGATAAACATTCCCCGACTGTAATAACATTACAATTTTGTAAATACATAAGAACCACAAAATTCAATAAAAAAAAAATCGTACAAAAGCTAATAGCAGGTCAATTGTGTCTTCTTATTGAACTTATAATAATCCATTAGCATATTTATTTAGGATCAATTTCTCCGTTGTCAGTGGAGAAGTAATTAGACATCAGTGTTTCATTTTCTGTGACAAAACCCAATCAATTACCACGATTTTCTAATCTTCTTCTCCATTTCTATTATATTTGGAAATTGAAACCAGACAAGATTCGTTATTTTCTCATGCCCATTTCAAGATTCATTATTTTTCCAAATTATCAACAAGAATAGAAAAATAAACATATACATAATACATCAACAGTGAGTCAGTGACTTTAAATTAATGGAGGAGAGGAGACGACAACAATCAGTGGTTGTGGAGAATAATAATATTTAATAAGCATAATAACAATAAGTCAATAAGCATGGAGATATATTACGAGTTTCAGACTTCCAGGCTCCAGCCAAATGTACTAAAATTCGCCTAGATAAATTCATAATCCCCAATAAAAAATACAGAATCAATTCAAAAATACATAATCAATTACTTACTGGGAGACGAGAGTGGGAGTTTAGCTCACCTCGCTCGCAGTCGTAGGCTCGCATCTCGCAAGTCGCAGACTCGCAGGGACGACGATCGACCTCGACGGAATTAGTGCGTGTGTTGGGAGTTTAGGTGTTTAGAGTTAGGGCAAATGGGTAGAACATAAATCAGGGATGGAAGTTTTTGAGTGGTTTTCAACTGGGCCTTGTGGGCTGTTTTTTGCAAACTGGGTCTAGACCGTTCAAAAAATCTAGGAAAAAAAAGAAAAAAAATGGCATCAGTTGACCCCACATGACCCCATCTGGGTCCGTCCCTGCGTACACTTATAAGCTACTTATTTTGGCTAACTATGTATATAATAATGATGTATCAAAATGTAAGTAGAAAATAATTTAAGAATACGTTTGATTGACAATATTTTTCATGGAAAATATGTTTTTTTCCATCCAAATTTCTACTTTTTTGTTGTTTGATTAACATTTTTCTACTTTTGGTCATATGACCATATTTTTTCTCAAAATTAAGGAAGATGTTTTCTTTAAGCAAAGTACGATTTTTTCCCCAAGGATTTCACTCTCTCTTTCTCTCTCTCATCTATTCTCTCTTTCTCATATACACACCAATAAAAAATGGACAAGTACAATATTTTCAAAGTTGAAAACTAAACCAATGAAACACATTTAGGCGCCGTTTGATCCCCATTTTTTTTCATAAGAATGCATTTTTGAATAGTATATCGATGGGAAATGTGTGGTTACAAATTAAAGAAAATTTCTGGATTTACGTATAATATTATTTTATTGAAAAACGTGTAGTTAAAATAATGTCAAATTATTGTTTAATAATGTATTTTTTTTTCCAAAAAATGGGAATCAAACATGAGCTTAATTAATAATTTCCGTATAAATAAGTTATATTGCAAATTTAATTGCCTAAAATTTATTTTCTTTCATTTAAATTTCATGCTTGCAATCAAACGCACACAAATTAATAAGATTTTGATCCAATTAATAGTGTGTTTGATTCATTTTTTTTAAGAATATATTTTGGAATAGTAGATTGATAGAAAATATGTAGTTAAAATAGAATGATTTTTTTTTTTTTAATTTGCATGTAATATTATTTTAATAATAAATATGTGATTATCAAAAGAAATAATTTCACAAAATGTCCACTTTTAGCTAGCCATATGCAAAAATGACCACTTTCAAAAATCCTTGAAAAAATGTCCATTTTGGCATTATTTAGACCCAAACACCATTGTCAACAATTTATGATTCCACAAAAGTCCAAAAAATGGACATTTTTGCAAAATGTCAAGATGTCAAATCACAATTAATGCTTTTTTTCACATGACACATAAATGTCTAGAACGATATTTCAAGTGTAGAGAAATGTCATGTTTTGAAATGAAATGTCATTCTAGACATTTAATGTCGAGAATGACATTTTAAAATGTCGAGAACATTTAATATTGTGATTTGACGTGTGTACTTTTGAAATATAAAATAGGATTCAAATGTCGAGAATATAATTTTGATGTAACTTCTCATGATTTTTTTTTTTTTTTTTAAATTAAAGGACATAATAGATAGTTTAAGAGTGTGTTTGATAGAAATTATTGGAGAAGAATGAATTTTGAAATAGTGATATGATGGTAAATGTGTGGTTGAAAAAAAAAAAAATTATTGATGTGATGGAAAATATTATTTTATTGAAGAATGTGTGGTTGAAAATGAGTAGAAAAATAAAAATAAAAATGAGAATGTGGGTCAAACGGGACCTAATATTAAATTTGAAAAATGAATATTTTTTAACTCACTCCCTGATATTTTTGAAAATACCTCTCGAAAAAAAGGGAGAGGGCGGGGGGGGGGGGGGGGGGGGGGAATGAATTTTTAAAAAAATAGGTTGTTCCTTCGATCCAAACAACCAAACAAAAAGCCCCGCCTTCCACCTCTTCAAACACGCTCCCAAAATGGGAACGGAACCCTCCATTTCAGATTCCGATTGGGATCGGCCTTTCACGGACGAAGAACTTGAAGCCATCGACGCCATTTGCAGATCCGCCGCCACCATCTCCTCCTCTTCATCTTCCTCTTCGCCAATCAAGAAGCGCCACGCGCTGGAGTGCACCAACGACCATGCCTCGACAGTGTTGCCTCCCAAGACCCGCCGCCGATTGCCTGAATCTCTATTCACTTTCCGGAAAGAACTACACACATCATTCTCTTTTTCTCCTTGCTCTAGAAGTCGGTTTAATTTTCGTAATAATACTGTTCTCTCTCCCTATCAAGGTATATATTTTTTCTCTCGCATGTTATCATAGTTTTTTAATTATCCGTCTTTATATTCTAGCTGAAATTCCAAATGGAAGTAGGAACTATTACAATTATTGCGCTGTACATGAAGCGCGGATACTTTTCTAGTGAACGATTAAATGGTATTCGTTCTTTATTCAAAATTTTGCTCAAGTTGATATACCAGAGCATGTACATCTATTGCTGATGAACCTCTGGTGGGGTTGTACATTATGCATCGTAAGCTGTACCTTTTCTAGAAGGATAGGGCACAGAAGTTCATTACCTATCAATAAATTACTTTTATTTCAAATGAGAAATTTAATTGAACATCGAAGTACTAATGGTAATTGTATTAAATTAATGTAATATTCATCATTAATTCTGAAAAGAAATGAATTTTATAAGAAAAACTATAATTTTGAAAATTAGTTATTTTTAATGTTATTCAAAGGAGTTTCGTTTTGCTTTTCTTTTTAAACTATAAGCTACTATGCATTTTTGACAGACCGTCAGACCCCTTTCTGAAGCCTTAGTTCTTTTTCGTACACAGATATGAAATTTGGAGGTCGGATTGTATATAGCAGAACTGTTGAAGAGGTAGAAAAGGCTGCAGATGAGCTTCTTCATTTCATAGAAGCTAAGAAAAGTAAAGAGGGCAAGTGCATTCTTGGTCTGGATATTGAGTGGAGACCCACTTTTAGAAAAGGTAGCTTCAAATCCATCAATGCATAAAACTAGAGCTTTATTTGTTATGCAAGTCTCAAGTAGATCGCACAGGAAAAATGTCAGGAAATGTTAATTCACAACACATTGAGCATAGAAGGAATCTAGTTGAATCTGAAAAGTTGGGCGAAGAAATCATGAGTAAATGAAAATTGTAAAATTTTTATTAACAGTTGATAATGTGTCAGAAGAAGTTATTATAAACATAAATTAACAAGAAGGTGGCATCAAGCCAGTTTCTGGTAGAAGTTTAAATGCAGCAGTTCTGTCCGGCTAACAATTATCGTCCTGCTTCTTTCTCTTAAGTTAATGGGATTTTTATCCTTCTCTTTTGAGTAGCTTCTTATTGCTGGAAAGATTGCAATTGGGACGATCAAGTATGCAATTAGAGTTTTATGCCTAAACTTTCATCAAATAAAGTTTAGATAATTCATTCGCCCGTTGGCATATGAAGTACAAGCTAAAGGAAGCGAAGGTTGAGGTTATGGATTCACCTTCCAAGAGCGCACGGATGATATATGTGAGGCTAGACAAGGTGTTAAAACTCCCAGCCTGCTATCCCTCCACATAGCTATATATTTTGTTCTTAGAACAGGTTACTGATACGTGACATGTCAAAAAAGATTATATTATTTTTAGTCACCAATTGATGATTTTTTTTTTCTATTTTCTTTGTTACAGTTCATTACTGTGTATTTTACTCATTACTTTTGTTTTACTTTTCATTTTATTGTATTTATACTCTATATATAAGCTTTAGTTTTCATCACAAAATGTTTATGCTATGCACTGATTGTTTTCCAGCAATTAGGTGACATTAAACATTGTACTTTTTGCCTCGTTTAATTGTATTCTAAGAGAGACCATTATAGGTTTTGTTGCTATTATATGTAAAAAATCATTGCTAATCTGTGCAGGTGTTGCACCTGGGAAGGCTGCTGTTTTGCAGATTTGTGGAGACAATAATAATTGCTATGTGTTGCATATCATTCATTCTGGAATACCTCAAAAACTTCGATTTCTTCTCGAGGACCCCACTTCTCTAAAGGTTTGCTTAACAAGCACCAAAGAATTTTTTGAAACTTTGGTTGAACTCTAAATTTTTTACTATTTCGGGTTATATTTTTGTAGAACAACTCAATACACTACTTGCTACATGCATAGGTGGGCATAGGCATTGCGAATGATGCGGTTAAGGTTTTCCAAGATCACAATGTATCTATAATGACTTTAGAAGATCTTTCTAATCTAGCCAATTGGAAGCTTAGTGGGGTTGCAAAGAAGTGGAGCCTAGCAAGTCTAACTGAAATGGTTATCTGCAGACAGGTACTTACAAGATCCTCATATAACTTTCACTACCTTATCATATGTATTATTCCTCATCTTAATTTCTGTCTATAAGTGCTGGGATTTATAATTGTGGGTGACCCACTTGTTGCATTTTGATTGGAAGGGGTAGACGTGGAAAAGGAATTCTTTGCCATCTCAAGTTGGTGAAAAATTCTGGATAACCAAACATAAAAAGAGATACATTTACAATGTGACGGAGTGAGAAGTTCAGAAACAATACCCTGTTACATGCAACTTGAAGTTCATTAGAGAATTTACTTTCTTTTTTAAAGGATACGTCAGGAGTGCATTCTTTTTGTCATCTTTTGAGCGATATTAATCCATTTCCTCTGTGCACAGATCTCTATTTAATGGTCTGACCCCCTAGTGATCATATTGAGCTTGTTTGAGCCCCATTTTTTTATTTTTGAGTAAAATGCATTTTGGAATAGTAGATTGATGGAGAATGTGTGATAAAAAAAATAAGGAAAAATTTTGGATTTGTGAGAAATATTATTTTATTAAAGAATATACAGTTAAATAGAAGAGAGAAAAATGTATTTTAGAAATAATGGGGATCAAACAAATGCATTATCTTTTTCATTTTCTTCGGTTGTTTGATGATAAGAAAAGAAAAAAGAGATGTTTCTTTTCTGCTCATTTCAATTGACCATGTTGATTATTTCAGTGAAAGATCTTGCTTTCCTTGTTATGAGGGAAGCATTCCATTGATTGCACTTCATTTATACATTTCCATAGTTCTTAATTCTCTTTCAACAAAATGTGAATTACCACTCTCTTAGCCTCCGATCCCGTATTTCTTTATATGCCCCCAATCCATAGTCCCCCAAACCTTGCATAAACTTTCCCAGGTTGAACGAACCTCCACTGTATGTACCTCTCAATGAGACCACAAAAGAATTGCATATACACTAAATAGCTGCTTATATGCACTTAGTCAATTAATGAATTGACTTAAAATCTTGCCTGTAGCATGTCTCGAATATTCTTTTCACAATAGTGTATCTCTGCTGTCTTGAATTAAATTTCCAGTCCTCTATTTCCTTTAGTTTTCTGGATTTATTTCTTGTTTTTGTTAGTTTGTTTCAAAGTTTTTACCGGGTGATACTCATTCTTTTAAATTGTAACTTTGAGAATCACGCAAAGACACCGGCAAATGTTGCTTGGAAGGTATTTTCTTAAAACCATGCATAAAGAGTTTAAATTGTTATTTAAGTATTTATAGTTCACTCTTTCAAATTTTAGTTTACAGTGTTTCTTGAAAAGTTGTATATCAGTGGATGCCATTCTTTGTGTCACGAGGAGCCTATTTGTGGCTCAGAAAAGGCATGAGTTATGGCAAGTAATGCACCACTCTGGCTACTGCCACCAGAAGCTTGCTGTTGCATCCATGGTATGAAAAAACATAAACAGGTACTGAGACGTTTTTCGTTCACGAGGCGTAAGCCTCAAAACGTTTTGAGGCGTAATGTAACGGCCCGAGTTCCGCGGACCCGGAATGCTACGTCATCATCTTTTTACCCTAATTTAACTGAAAAGTTTGGCGGAATAACTAACTTTTAAAAACATCACATTTAAAATTTGTGAACTTTAACGGCAATGAATTCCATTGAATTAACATAAGAAAATTGGTTTAACTTTAAACTCAAGTTTGAAATAGCGGAACGACAAGGTAAGTTCATAACGTTCAAATGAGTGAAATTTAAAAGTAAATTAAAAACAGTTAACTACTTTTATTCTTTCATGTAACCACTGCCCATCAAATTCGGCCGTCTCCAAGATCTGCAATATTGTTAAAAATAGTGGAATGAGCATTTCGAAAAAATACTCAGTAGACTCATCGCCAGTAATTAATTTACAGAATAATTGAACACATAACTATGCAATTTATGCAGTGATATTCTAATGGGCTTATTTTCTTTGAAAAATCATAGGCTCTTTAAAATCATAGGGTGTGAGTAGTCTGTCTCATGTATTTAAGCAAGTAAGTTATGCATAACATCATCTTATCTCATAAGAGATTCTCTTTCTTCTCATACAATTAAGCATATAAGTTACGACAAGTATAACAACATAAACTATCTCATAAGAGATTCTCATCTTATGCATTAAAGCATATAAATCACATAAAATCACATAATACATGCAATTATAATTTAAACTAATTAATGGGGGCGAGTCTACCTCAATCTATAACGATTCACGTGGAAAAGTGGAGCGGGAAGAAATCTCAATTCCTCAATCGTTCGTACGTTTCGTCTAGCCAAAAATAGAAAATAAACTTTGAATTAGTGTTTCGAATTTTTCAAAGATTAAAAACGATGAAAATAAAGTTTAGGGACTTAATTGGAATTTATTAAAACTGAAAATAAAAGTTTAAGGGCTGAAATTGAACTTTTCTAAAATAGGGACTAAATTGAAAATTTATTAAAATCGAAAATAAGAATTTAAGGACTGAAATGGACTTTTTCGAAATTTGTGGGCTGATTTATTTTAAAACATAAACTTAAGAACTGAAATAAACTCTTTAAATAACTTGGAACTTAAAATACACAACTTCAAAACTTTAGGACTGAAATTGACTAACTCCTAAACTTTGGGCTAAAATCGAAATTTTCAAAAAACAAAATTAATAAAACACATCCCTCTCTCTCTTTTTCTCGCGTTCGAGAGCAGAGAGAGAAGAGAGGCGACGGGGAAGGGGGCGAAGCCCCTTCCTTCGATTCCGGCCAGCGAGAGGTGCAGCGCCACCGTCGCGAGGTGGCGCTGACGGTGTGGAGGTGGCCGGGGGTATGGTTTTGGCGTACGGGCCAAGAGAAACCGAGACTTGGAGGTTCGGTTCTCTTGAATTTTCCGGCGGCGAACCGGCTAGAAAGTGGGTCGGGAAAGAGGTAAGTTTCTGGGTTTTCTTATTCCTTGGTTTTGGTTTTGATTTGGGGGCTCGATTTTTGGGTTGACAAGGGGCTGTCGATTGGTGGTGGGTGGTGGTTCGAAGTCGGGGTGATTGAAAGGTGGGCTGGGTATTATGGTGGCAACGTTCTGGTGTGGTAGAGCTGGTGTGGTGGTTTGCAGGAGGTGGCCGTGTTGGTGATTCGATTGGGCTGGGTTGTGGGATGGATGACTGCAACTTGGGCGTTGGCGTAGTGGCTCGTGTGGATGGCTGCAATGGTGTTGGAGGTGGTGGTTCTGGATTGTGGCCATGTGCAATGGGCTGTAGGTTGGAGGTGATGGTTCTGGATTGTGGCCGTGTGCAATGGGCTGTAGGTTGGAGGTGATGGTGTGGATGCTAGAAATTGATTTTCTAGCATCACACATGAATCTGTTAGGAAGATGAATTGGGGGTTTACTGCCTTGAGGAGAGAAATTTTGGAGATTTTTCTTACCCTATGTTGTTTACTGGGTGAGTGAGGTTGAGGGGGGGGGGGAAGATGGGGGTATATAAACAGTAGGAATAATCTAGGGCACAAATCTCTAGGGCAGTAAACGGACCAGAAACTGGGCTGGAAGAATTGTCTAATTAGACTTAAAGAATTGGGCTAAAATAATCCTATTTGGACTAATGAAACGTTGGACCTGAAATAATAATATATCGTATTTAATTTCGAATTTAAAACGATAAGGAATTTTGATAAATTAAAATATTCGAAATTGGATTCGATTCTAATAAATTTAAATTAGTTTAACAACGATTAGACAAACACTTTTTTTATTCTTAAAATTCGGGTTTAAGATTTAGCGACACATTTTTCAAGAAACATAAATTAAAATTCTCGGTCGCTACACGTAAGCCTCACCACAAACAAAAAAACTTAAGTTGAAAAATCAGAAAAAAAACATAAATATATAACTAATAGTTCCAATGAACAGTAAACAATTATGAATATTTTTTAACAAAAAACAAAAAGCAAAATCCAAAATATATTAATAATGTTGAAAATATTCAATAGTTATAGGGTAATGCTACTTGCACAACTTTTTTCTACAACTTTCTCTTACAATCTCTCACATGGAGAGGTGGAGAGAGGTCCCACAGTGAATAAAAAAATTCACTGTGAGAGATTGTAAGAGAAAGTTGTACAAGTAGTATTACCCATAGTTATATCCAACAATAAAAATTAAATATAGTATTTAAATTAAAAAAAAAAACCCTAAAAGTCTCCAAAATGAAATATAGTACTAAGATATAAATCCTAAAGGTCTCCATTATCATCACTATCCATATGATCCTTTAGGTCATTGTCATCTCCAACTCTAGTATCATTTTCATCGTCACTGTCAATATTTATCATATCATCTTCCTCGTCAATCAGTAGTAATGGTGCTTTTTCCTTATCTGTGAATTCAAATAAAACGTTTGTTAATATAATTTCTAAAGAAATAAATAAATAACAGAAAATTTCATATTAACATTTATAAGAATACCTCTTTGTGAAAAAATGCATTTTTTATTCGATTGACTTTTTGTATGAGAACTTCGAGAAGAATTTTCAACCCCTTCAACATCAAAAAGAGTTACATTGGAATCATCATTAGTTAGATCAAGTATGCTTGACTGAACTTCAGGATCTTGACCGGCAATCTATTCATCATCAGATGGCAATTTCTCAACAGTTAAAGGATCATCATCCTCTTGCAATGTCTTTAGTCATGTATGTCGAGTCTTGAGCTTTTTATTATACAAGATATAGACTAAAGTGTTCAACCTCGTTGTGGTTAAGCGATTTCTTCTTTTGGTATGTACTTGATTGATTGTACTCCAATTATGTTCACACTCAGAAGATGAACAAGTTAGACTTAAAACTCGTATTGCAAATCTAGTCAATTCTGGAGTTCCATCACCAAATTGAGTCCATCAAGCAACTAGAACAAAATAATAATGAAAGAATACACAATGTCACTCACGTCACGTCACGTGTAAAAAAAAAAGGGGTGAATTCAAATTGAAAACAATAAAAACGTGAGGTAAATAAAATTTGATATCTCCTAATACATAAACACATACCAGGAGAACGTTTTGTACAAGTTGATTTTGCATTTTCGAGACCAATGAAATTATGTTTGCTTAAGAAGTCATCCAATTGGAGATCTGCTTTCTCCCTATCTTTTTGATCAGGGATGAGTCTCACCATGCAATTAAATAGACCTGCTTTGACTTTAGGATGCTTAGAAAAATTATCTGCGTATTGAAAACGAGGATTCATATAATATGCAGCAGCATGTAAGTCTCTGTGCAGCTGATATTCCCACTTTTCATCTATTATATCCCAAATCTCCTTATAACTCGCTTCCTTATTGCCCAAATTTTTTGCTATCTCCTTTTTGGCAGTATCCATAGCTCCATAAATAAATCCCATGGCAGGCATCTTTTCAGAATTAACGAGTCTTAGTACAATAACTAAAGGATTTGTGGTCTTTAATGCATATGCAATGCTTTGCCAAAAATTACTATCTCTTAATATGATATTCTTTATTTCTTTGCCCTCTACTTTGTTTGCCCATCTTGAATTCACCCATTCCTCTGAAGTAAACATAGTTTGTAGCAGTTTTTTCAATTCATAAATTCTCTGCAGAGTCAAGTAAGCGGTAGCAAATCTAGTAGCACCAGGTCGAAGTAGCTCATTTTTTGCAATTTTCCTCATTAATGCCAATACCCATTGATGATTATAAATGTAATTACTTATCTTCTTTGCCTTCATCAAAGCATTCTTGTGTTGTGGCAACTCTCCAAGTTTTTCGAGCATTAAATCAAGACAATGTGTGGCACAAGGAGTCCAATATAAATTTTTTCTCTTATCCATCAATTTCCGTCCTGCTGCTTTATAGGCACTAGCATTATCAGTTATAACCTGAACAACATTTTCTTCTCCAACTTCTTCAACAACGTCATCCAGTAACTTAAACATCAAATTAGCATCCTTAAAACCATCTGAAGTATCAATAGATTTTAGAAAAATAGTTCCATGTGGATTATTGACTAGAAAATTAATCAAACTTCTATTCCTTATGTCAGACCAACCATCAGATAAAATAGAAACTCCAGTTTTGCTCCACGTTTTCTTTATATCTTCAACTATATTTTTGATAGTTTCGAATTCCTTTTTTAAGATCCAAGTACGTAGATCATATACAGTAGGGGGCTTAAAACCTCTGCCATATGAACCAATAGCCCGACACATGTTAACGAAAGAAGGAGATTCTATAGCGTTGAAGGGCATTGCATTTTCGAAAAAGAATCTGCCAACATCCAAGCTGATTTTACTGCGTAGCTCTTTCGGAGTCATCTTTGGAGTTTGATTGTCTGTTTCTTTCTCATCACCAATTTGTAATATATCTATCCATTGGTTCCCTAATGCCTCTCGTAGAATCTTGCACTTTATTATTGTCATCTCCATCATAGTAATTACCAAGGTGTACCATGTCATCAAATTGTTGTTGTGAAATGTGTTTTTTCATGGTTCCTATCTTCATATAATCTTCGATCTCTTTTTTGACATTTTCAGGAACATTGGGACATGGAGCAACATTTTTATGTGTGCATGCTAAATGTTCTTTCATACACTTGACCCCTTCTGTAATTGTTTTCTTGCAAAACTGGCATTCAATATAAAGATAGGTCTTCTTCTCATCTCCCAAACTTACGACTTCCTTTCCATATTTCCAGGCCAGATCTTTTATATTGCCCTTTCCCATCCTACAAGTTATTAAAAAAATTATAAAAGAAATTGTTGCTCCATGAAGAAAGTAACAGGGTAGAGAATCATTCACTGTAACCTCATGATCCTCATCTATTTTTCTATATCAATTAGATAGCTTCCTGGGTCTGAATTTGATACATAAGTAGGACTGTAGGAGAGATCATTACTCTGATTAGTTTTTCTATAATTCATTACCACAGTCATTCAGTTTTAGTGTTCAATTGATTATTCGACTTTTGATTTACAAATTACACAGGACACCAGAAGTCCAGAACCTAAGTAGAGTCATGCAAACAACATATAATTCGATATAAATGCATACTGATTACTGGGGGAAAAAAAACTGGCCAAAACATAATGAGAAGGAGGACAGCAATTTTGTGAAAAGCACAAATAGGAATTATGTAGAAGAAGAAGAAGAAAAAGAAAAAGAAAAGAGAAGAAACATATTTGATGAAGATGAACTCGAGAAGAACCGAAGAAGACCCGCCTTTTTTTTCCAAAATCTGACTTCCGAATTTCTGCCGTGTAGTTTAGAGGACTATACAGACCTGGCGTTTAGTATTCTAGGTTTTTTATTTGTTTTTTGGCCCAAAAATCGGGCCTTTTTTTTTATTGGAGGGCCTTTTGTTTAAGTGAGGCGGCTCCTCATGTCCCTTGAGGCGGGTCTGGTGAGACGCACGCCCCACAGTTTTAGCCTCAGCAGGCCCGCCTCATGGCACAGGCAGTACACCGCACGCCCCACTCACGTTTTTCCATACCATGGTTGCATAATAATATTGTTCAATTACAGCTATGCATACAATGGAATCAAATGAACAATTTAGGACACTATTCACAAACAATCTTATTTCATCAATCAAAGCACATTACATTGACTGGAAGCGTTACATGCCTAAATGGGTGGACTATACTAGCGATGCATGCATAAAAATCATTTCAATAGAATGACTGTTACAGCACATTTTCAAATAATATTTTCAACTTGAATGACATAGAATAAACACTGTGGATATATATTGTCCTTTTATGTCAAAGGGAGTAGTTTGATCCAGAAGACTCTTCCGCTTAGCTCCTGTTTGGCCTCCATTAAAATTATAATTCATTTTTCTCTCTCTTCTTATTAGCCACATATTTTTCAATAAAATAATATTACACGTAATCCCAAAACATTTTCTTTTTTAACCACACATTCTTAAAAAAAAAAAAAATAACTATTCCAACCATTAAAATTTCAAATAATGGGGGCCAAACGGAAGCTTAGTAAGGTGCTGAAGCATACTGACTGCATGATGCATCTGGTTCTCTAATTCTGGAGAGGTGCATGCTTGCTGGTCTCTACCCCAGTTCTCAGGGTCTAGTATATCTAGTTGGCAGTCTGCTCGGTTGCAAAATGGATATGGGTAAGTGGCACAAATTGGGTCGGGTCGGACCCACCTTGACAATTGAACCGACAGTTCGGGTTTGGATTTCACCCAACTCAAAACCGAATTAACAAAGAATAACCGACCCGAGTCGGTTCAGTTTGTCGGGAGCAAGGGGATGTATAGCCCCACAGCAAACTTGATCATGACACTTGCGTGCGTCATGGATTCTTTGATTAATTGAGAATTTCTGTAGGTTGAAAGTGTTTATGTCCCATCGTTTCATCTGTTTCTACTATGTTTTTATTACAAGGCTCCATTTGAAGTACTCGTTACTCAAGCTAATGTTATTGGAAGAAAGTGGAATTTCTTGCAGGGAGAAACATTAAAATAGTAAACAAAGATGGATATATATTTTACTTCCCTTACTTTGTTCATAAGATACTGCATATTGTTTTAAAAAGTGCGTTCTTTGGTTTCTGACATTGCATTAGCATATGTGGTTTTGATATGAACAAAGCATTCCAAAAGTGGAATCTGACATATTTGGTCTCTTGTAGCTTCCTAAGCCAAACAAAATCCGACTAGGAAACTGGGAGGTTGAAGTTCTATCAAAGGACCAACTAAAATATGCTGCCACAGACGCATACGTCTCTTGGTACCTATATCAGGTAAACGGCAGCTTTCATTTTTTATATTACTGCCATTTTTCCTTGCTTAGTTGTCTTTAGTTTATAACCTTTTCTTTGTTTCAGTTTTTTATTCCCTAATTTTTTTTACACTCTTTCCCTTTCCAAATTACAGGTGCTTGAAAGCTTTCCAGAGCCTGTTGATAACAAAAGTGAGCAAACTTGTCCAGAGTCAAATGACCATCATTAATAATTATCTAGCTGTTAGAGCTGGTGCTCAGGTAATCCTAACGGTGCATATTCTTGCCTAATTAGCCACTAAAAGGTATTGGCTATCGAAATTGATTGTAAGAGAATTGCTTTCAAAACGCCTTAGCCAACTCTGTATGGAATCTGTCCCAATGGCAACAGCTGCATTTTGCTTGGGTGGTTGCAATTGTTAGAGGAGGTCCTGCTCTGTTGGAGTTCCATCTTCACAACTGGTTTAAGGCATCCACTATAGCAGATCAGTTGCGTCTCAAAATCTCATTGCACAAGATTTTCAACCCTTGCTTAAGTTTTGAAAGTCCTATTGAATGAGATCATTTATTTTAGTATTTGCATTTTTTCTGGCAAGTCGATTGTAGATGACTCGTAGAAGGAGAATACAATGTTAAAATGTAGACAATTATTTATTTCTTGAGGATTAATGTTATCAAACTAAAGTTTTACCAGGTATGGAAATAGTGTTCTCAAGAAACTTTGATCCATTGGTCTATATTAAGGCCGAGCTACATTTTCAGGGTACACCACGAGATCAATTCTCATGGCATATTTGATGTACCATATTGAACACGACAATGGACAAGCTTTTTGCACGACTCTTTGTGTCTCTCGTTTCATTATATAAATCAACGTGACTTGTGGTAAACACATCCTTTTCAACGGCACCTTTTATTTTTGTCTAGGAATCCACCTTTTGTGTTGGTGAGAATATTGAATTCTGCTACTTAATCATTGTTCTTGAACAAGATGCATCCCTTGTATTCTTTTATTATTTAAATCTTAAATAATCATTTTTAAGCACAGTTATTCATTCAATGGATTTTATAAGTGAGACATGGTCGAGTAACATGTTGTATTAAGAGCTAATAAAATTCTTTAAAAAATGATTTATGTTGATGAATTTCGAAATAAGATTAATTGTTTGCTTAGAGACTCAATAGAAGTTATCAAAATTTTAAATTGGAAAATATTGAGCACATACTATTGAGTCGTCCATATCTAAGTTTGAGAAACTTTCATTAAGCTTCTTAACAACTAGAGAAAACCAGAATACTCTCTCGTGATGATCCCACCCTAAAAATGTCCATTTGTTGAGTTTCAAGTGATCATCATTCTCACTTCAACCTCCTCATTTTTCTATTACTTGTCGTGTAAATCATCTATTAATGCATTCATATGGTTGGTTACACCATATTTGTGGAGGCTTTTTTTTTTTTTTTTTTTTTTTGAAGAAGTAATATCAATAAGACATGTTTAGTATGCAAATTTCGATATAATTAAACAATACAAAAAAATAATTTTAGTATTTTTTTTTTTTTATCTAATAGTGTTGAGTACCGTTGGATGCACTATTATTAAGCATGTCAATATTATCTTGTAGAGGTGGTGGGCTAGTTGGAATGTGACATTGGAGAGATGAAAGTGATGACTAATGAGCCTTTGCATGTGAGTGGGACCTTAACATAAAATGAAGTCTCATTCAACCAATGCTATTCCCTTTCCCATTTGTTGATTTTAATTATGGTATTCAGTCCATGTGATGGGGTATGGGATGCCATTAACGAATGGACAACAAATTATAATTATTTCATTCAAATCAAAGTGCAATTATGAATTATGGTGCCCACAAAACTCCCATTTTTATTAGGGATAATTGTAGCAGTGATCCCAAACTTTTCATTTTTTTACAGACTTTACTTTAACCTTTACTTTGTATAATCTATAGTCTCAAACCTTTCAAAAATTAGCAGCTAGGGTCCAAATAGATTATTTATGTTATTTTAACCATTAGTTGACTCAATAAATTGACTTTGACCAATTTTAAAGGATAAAATAATAACTTTAAATTTAAAAAAGCACACACAATCACTGTTCATCTTCTCCTTTCCACACGTACCCCCCACTTCCCACCTCCTCCTAAACCCACCACTACAGCCCCATTGCTACCCGTCATCGGCATCCACCAAAACCCTATCAAGTTGGACAATAATGCATTACAAAACATCGGGGGCACACCCAAACCTTCTTTAGTATCTAAAGCATAAAACAAATCAAATTGTACAAACATAAATACTTGGAAAAAAATTCTAGGACTTCCACCATTATTGTTGAAGCCTGAAGTTTTAATATTTTTGGGTACCATTTACTTGGACTCTTGACCACCCTTCGATGGAGGACCTCCATCCAACAATTGTGTGGATTAAAACAGCATTTTCATATGGATGAAAATTAAGCACAAATGTCAATTTTCAGGTGATGTCATCAGTTAAGATACTATCCAATAATTTGAGGATTAGGCTCCGTTTGATTCGTCAAAATTTTTCCTAAAAGTTGGAATCGAATTTCAACTTTCAATTTTTGTCTGTTTGATAGCCTTTTTTTTTTTTTTTTTTCCATGGAATTGGTTTCCACCCATTTTTCAAGGTACAACCACTTGAAACGTGATTTCGTGGAATTCAATTCCTTGTAATATGGTTGGAATTGGTTTTCACCTTTTTTTTTTTTTTTTTTTTTTTTTTAGCAATAGAAGCAAATTCTAAGATAAAGTGCAAAAAAATTTATTCATTTAATTGACAAATTTCATGCAAAACAAAGCCAAATGTAAAAATAAAAAATAATTTTTTTATTTTTTTATTTTGGCAATCTAAACATATTTTGTCCCCAATGGTAAAAAAATTATTCATTTAATTGACAATTTGCATAAAAAAACAAAGCCAAACGTATTATAATATAAATGTGAAAAATTATACCAATCAAGCACCTTTAATTCAATTTCCGGTAAAACAATTTCAGGCAATTCAATTCCCTGGAATTCATTTTCTTTCTACCCATTTTCCATCCTTGCAATCAAACGGACCCTTAGTTCCTTGATTTCAACATCATCAAGAAATTGTTGGGTTTTCAATATGCATTCCTCAACTCTTCGAGCAATTTTGGGGGAGTGGGTGCAGTTTTCATCTTGAATTTTTTTTTTATTTAATTATCACAATTGTGTTTTTATGAAAAATAATATCATTTTACCATTTTACCATTTTCAATTAGGTCAATTCTTGCAGTTACTTTTAATTGTTATAAGTTCTGATGTGTTTTAAATATATTGTCCTATAGTAACTAACACTTACATTTACACGTTCAAAAAGATATTTAATTTTATTTTTTTTACTCGTTCAACTATTATAATGTAAGTTAAGTTATTATTTGTATCAATTATGCTATGTGTACCCTACCCTTTACCCGATTCCACCCGTCACTTTCACATTTGGGACAAGTGGGACACATTTGTCGAAAGTAGATCTCAATTCTCATGTGAGAGTATCGATGAAATCGAATAACTCAAAGGATAAACCAACATTTACAAAACTACAAATGGGTTAATCCTATTTCTATAGGAATATTTTTTCTGCTTTACAACATCCTTCTGTCTGTCAGCATCGATTATTCCAAGAACCCCCAAATAATCCTCGTATCTTTACACTTTAGAACCTTTTCTAAAATTTACAAATATATATTTAAGGTATTATTTTTATTTGTTTTCTTTTAATTAAATTGTCATGTCTATGTACACCTTATTTTCTTATCCCAAAAATGTGTTTTCAAATCATGTGTCCCCTTACGAAAAGTTTTCGATTAACGAGTTTAAAAAAGAAAAAAAAAGGAAAGACTTAGGTCGAGCTCTCAATTTTTAGGAATAAGGAACAAATATTTCACATACACTTCTTTCTTAAGCCTACCGAAATAAATATACAATAAAGATATAAACAAACATTTCACATATTCTTATTTCTTGAGTCTACGAAACAAATATACAATAATAATAACCATATTCAATACCTATTAACGACATGTTACAACATAGCATATGCCAGATATGCCGTAAAATAATCGGGAATCAAGACTAACTAAGGGTAAAAAAAAATTATAATTTAAACATTCTAGCCTGTTCGCTGAAAAATGTACCGTAAGCGCACGGATCGTGAACAAGTAATATAGTGAACTTTTTGAATCCGAATATCGATCCCACGAGGAATGTTACTTTGAAGTTATGTACTCTAATCGATTTTAGTTCTAACAACGTCTGACACACACACACAATTAATATTGAAATTAAATTATAAACTAATAACTATAAAACTAAACTAACAAACAAAAAAAACGTAGTTGCATATTTGATTTGAAAAGTGGTTGGAATTTATGATTTCACTTAATCTTTATTTCATTAACATCAATTCAATAACGTACATGCAAATTACAAAATACATAGTTAGACACGATTTTTCAATTTTAAATTAATATCCTCTTTCGAGCGATATTAACCCTAATTGATTAAATTATACCATATATTTTTATGTTGATACAAAATTAACCAATTGAATTAAATTGCTGTGAAAATACTCAACGGGTCACATAGGGTAGATGTCTATTTCTAGATCATCTAAACTCGTATAGTTGGAACCATACAAACCTATGATATTAATTATTTCGATCTAGTAAGTACAACTATTTTTCAATAATTACACAAAATACCTAACTACAACATCTATTGATCAGATAAATGAAGTAATTTTAAACTAATAATCAATACACCATTATTTTGATAACAAATGCATTTTTAACAACATATATCAATATTAATGAAAATAAGGTTAAGATACTACATAAATTCCAACACAAATATATTTAACTCATTTTATAAAAGTAATAACAAATAGATTTTTAATACAATACATATCAAATTTGGTAAATAATGAAAGGAAAATCAAAGATAAAAATACAACCCTTTGAAATGCAAGCTTTGAATTCCTCTAATTTCACTAATTTCCTATGATTCCATCTCTTTGTTCTACTATATTTTCTTTTCAAAATGAGCTAATAACTCAAATAAACAACAACTAAAAAGAAGGAAAAAGAAAAGAAAAATAAAAAAGAAAAGAGACAAAAACGAGATTGAGGGAGAGAGAAAAGAGATTTGGATTGATGGAGATAAGGATATTTGTGAGAAGATAGGATTTATATAGAATTCAAAACTTGGTCCCTAAGTTAAATTAAAATAATATAAATATAGGATATTTTATAATTATTTATATTATATATTAGATAATATTAGAGATATAAATAAATATCTAGTAATAAATAAAGCAAAAATAATTAAAACTTTGACCAAAAACTCTAGAAGAAAATTTTAAACCGCCTTTAAAATTTTATCTCTATGCGGCGTCATAGTTATATCTCATGCGGTCGCATGGAAGAAATAAAATATACATTTGAAGTTTCTGGGCAAGTCATGCAGTCGCATGGTTATGATCCAGCGGTCACATGACTCAATCCAAAAATTCACTTGTAGCCCTCCATATTTGCACGTCAGGTCCCTCATCTTTCATCTCGTATAATTTGGTCCTCAGACTTTGATCTTCATTACATTTAAGCCCTTGATAAATTGCATCTCAAGTCCTTCATCTTTCTGACTTGTGCAACTTAGTCCCCATCTACACAAAAGTGTGCACTTTAAGTCCTTTTTTCACTTGTTTTGCCACTGTTTCATTCCAATTCAGGGTTTTGGTCTATAAAATCAAATAATACATAATTATGTATAGAATATGCTCAATTTCATCTATAATTATAATCCAATAAGTGCCTAATAAGTGTGTAAACGCACACTTATCATAGCCTAAAGATTTTTTAGTACAATAAAGGTTTCCCCACCTAATAGAATGTTACATTGAAACCCACCAAAATTTGTACTCTACGACTAGTTAAGATTATTATGTGTTTGAATTAAGAAGTATATGCTCACTCTCATAAATTAACTTCATTAACTTCCATGTACAGTACAGATGTATTTGCTTGTGACTTGTGAGATGTTGACGTCGATGTTGACTAGATATTTTACATAAATGCAATACAATTAAGAATAGGGTAAACCACTTTGCCATGGGACCACCCCCATGACAAAAACCCCACAATAGGGGGTGGAGACCACCTAAAATCAACCCCATGGAAAAGAAGCATGACCCTTCTAAGCTAATACCGTGAATTTCCCTTTTTATTATGTACGGTGGAAGGAAAAATGAAACGGATGGGATACTCCTCTTCATTTTATTTTTTAAATATTATGTTTTAATTTACAACATAATTAATAGTTTCTTTATTGAAGAATATTGAGTTATCATCAATCACAATTTTAATTGTACAACCGCACTACACGGCCTGCATGGATGACCGGAAAGATAACCGCACACACACATGGGGGATCAGGATTATTTTATTCGCACGAGACTCATACATCCCATGTGAGGACGGTGTCATCGAGGGTGTCATCCGTGCTGGTCAAGTGATATTATTCTAGCTTAGAACCGCCCATTATCTGTGCTGGTCCTTAACTTTTATGAATTTTGTTATGTGTACATAACATTTTACATGAGGGTGACATAATGTGAGTGGGGTGGGACCCATGCTAAAGTATCGCGGGCCCCATCTCACTTACAATTATATCACCTCTATGTAAAATGTTATGTACACATAGCATTTTCCAACTTTTATTATAGTTGCACCAAAAAAAAAAAAATCGTATCTCCCTAAAATCGGACGTGACTCTTATAAGTACCCACCTCATTTCAGATTTCTAGTCACCAAATCAAGTTTCATAAAGTTATTCGTGTGAAGCTGACGTGATGATTAGAAATCGATTTACACAGTTTTTGTTTTTTAGGACTAATTTAGCAATTATAATAAAAAGTTTGGGGATCAATTTGCCACTCAGATAATATGTTGGAGATCACAAATGCAATTCTCTCTGATAAAAAAAATAAAAGGAAAACGATTGAAAGTGTGGTCACTAAGTGTAAGAAAGCGGAGTCAGTTTCACATTGTTTTTAGCTTTTACCCTGAAAAGTTACTGCATGTGGGCCCAGGAGAAATTTTGATTGAAATTGCAGGTTTTGGCTGCACTATTTAATTTGTCAATTTTAACCTGTCGTTTTATAGCCTTTTACTTATCGAAAATGACTACATTTTTTAATCATATATTTTATCAAAATCTTCGTTAAACCACCCCTAAATAATACAAGTTGTCAATAAATTACAAATACGAACATTTGAAACATACCACTTTTAACGCACTTTACAATGATGAAGCATTTAACAAGTAGTCAAACTCACCACTCAACTCTCAACTCGAAAATATTCTATGAAAAACTCATATTTTGAGCGAATCTTGACACCTCCAAGTCCGAAGATACGAGAAACGTGTTGAATAACTTGAAATCATTAAAAAATGAGGACTTGAGGGTTGAATTTATTTAACGCGTTGAGAATATTGTGCTTGACATTTTTTCAAGTTAAACTACAAATCTCAAAATGCTACCATAATTTACGAGAGAAATAAATACATTAAAGATTTTATCTTTCAAGGTGAAAAAACCACAAGAGAAGATGGAAGCCTAACTTTATAAATAGTATCAAGGATAGCGTACTAAATAAGAAATTTAAGAAATATGTAAACTCGAGGACCAAAATGAAGATTTTCTAAAAAATTCATCACTGAAAGGCAACTGTAGCGGCGTTATTTTCTTGATTTGTTTTCGCTGAAGTTCATGGAAGAATAGTAAAAGAACCGTCGCACTTTTAAACCAAAAAGAAAAATAGATACTTTAACCTTTTCTAAAAAAAGTTGAACGTCAACTTTGAAAGTTTCCCATCATCCGTTTCTAAAGTATTATGGAGGAGTTAAATAGCAGGATGTGTCTCAACAAGTCAGGGTATAAGAATTGTCATACTGGTGTCCGCAAAGAGTCTAATTTCATACATTGTAAGAGGTAGAAATTGAACCCTCATACTGTTGCTGTGGATGGCAACGAGCTGGGTTAGGCCGACTTGCGAGCCCAAATTCTAGGTTTGGGCTAGGAGAATCGGGCTTTTTCCGAGCCCGAGCTCGTTGGAAAATTTGGGGCTCGGCCCGGATCGAATTTTTCTATTTTTTTAATTTTTCTTTTAAAAAATTCAATATTAATTTTTTTTTTTTTTAAATTTTTTTGGCCGTAGGCCAAGAAAGTCTGTGACACGGGCCGGTTCGCGTGGCTCGCGGGGCCAGCCCGGCTCGGGCCAAGCACCAAAAATGAGGCTCGGTGTCCCGAGCCAGGAGCCGAGCCCGGCTCGGACTTTTCACGAGCCGGACCCGGACGGTCCGAGTCGTCGAGCCATTTTGTCACCCCTAACTATGGCTGTCAGCTTAACTGAGACTAGCTCACTCCTGTCTTTTGCACCACTGAACTATGTCCCAAGAACACACTTTAACCTTTTCTGTCTAGATATTAAGTGGATTATTACAGTCTACATAACATTACTCGACAACAAAATAAGATTTATCAATTTGTTACTTTTTATGTCCGCCTACCAGAATGTCTTATTTCTCGACTAATATGAGTGGTTTACAGTCTACATAACATTACTCGACAACAAAATAAGATTTATCAATTTGTTACTTTTTATGTCCGCCTACCAGAATGTCTTATTTCTCGACTAATATGAGTGGTTTATTATTCACAATCATCTACCTACATCAACTTGTCAAATGACTTTCACGCTCTATCAAATTGGGACTAATTTTAACTAATTAAAATATATTGTGGAATTGTTTTCACTCATAGAATCGCATCGATTCAATTTTATAACAGTCCAAGATCGACCCAGCCCATTGCCCACCTCTAGCGATGACACTTTGTAGCAAAACTATTTTTTGTGGAATATACTTAGTACTTAAAAAGGTAATATTACCAAATCCTAGTGGACCCCACCTGATTTTCCCTTGCTCTTTGAATTGGACAAAGTTCATAAAATGCAAAATTAAACAATAAAAGCACTTGAAAAGAAAACAAAAACCCAAAAGTGCAAAAGAGCTTTTATGATTCGTTAATGTCGTATTGAATTAAACTATTTTGTCCTCATGGATGACCTCAAGCATGACCTCGACCCCACCACTCCCCTCACATGGAGGGAAAAAAATATTAAATTTAATGAGGTGGGACCCGACCTCCATGTGAGAGGAGTGGTGGAGCCGAGGTCATGGTTGAGGTCATCCATGATGGTAAGATAGTATGATTGATGTCGTATTTATTTCTCCTTTTAATTGTTTTATTCTTTATTTTTCTTCTTTAGCTTTATTCTCCTTCAATGTTTTGTTAATTTTCTTGGTTATTCATAGTGGTTTTATTTCATTTTAAAACTATTACTTCTGTTCATGTTAACATGAAATTAATTTAGAGATCGACTTTCTGTATATATATTTCAACTTCTAAATTAGACACGAAGAATTTTATTGTTTAAATCGAAACATTCCAGCATGAATCATATTTGCCCACTTTTATAATTAAATTATTATTGTTATATGTGATGACAAGTTTGATCAGTTGAATCGTGAATGGGATAGTATACGGTGTCCTTAATTGAGATTGTGATGAATTTTAAAAATCATTCTAAATTTAGATATCTTTCATTAAGATTTTAATGGATTTTAATAAAATCCATTAAAATTTAGGTGTACTCAATTGAGATTTTAATGAAATTCAATTAAATTATTTAAAATTTAGGTATCCATTCTGACCATGCTTCTGTTTGGTGGGGGATTAAAATTAGATTTTTAGTAGATTTTGAATTTTTTTTTTTTTTTTTGAAATGTATGGTTGAAAAGTTGTAAGATCCGTGAAAAATGTAATTAATATTGATTATTTGATTTTAATTTAGATTAAAATCTGATTTAAATCAATACTAAACAGGGCTATGCTACAAGCAATACTAAATTTCCAAATACACCCTCAAGTTGACTTCTTTAAAGACTGATCTATCTTGCCATTTACACAGTGGTTGGAAAACCCTTTTTTTTTTTTAACTTTCATAGTTCAATAAAGGGCAAAATGGTAATTAGAGAAAAATACACAAATAGGATGAATCCTACCATCCTCGTCATAAATTATTCTTAAAAAATGTAATTTAATTGCACAGATACCTACAAATCACCCATAGCAATCGATTTTTGTTTTCTTTACAATTTTTTTTTTTTTTGGTCAAAATCCCAACAAGATAGGTCTTAGTACAAATTAACGAAGATTTATGTGTGACACCTCCTGCTGACCTCGTTTTTCATCAAAATGGCGTGGACAACAGGTAATAGCTCCACGTAGATAATCCGTTGCACGCTAGAACACGTTGTTAGTTACTCGTGACCTTCTCCTATAGCAGAGAGATGAATGTAAGCATTCCGACGGTCTATCATTCTAAATGTTAATGAGTTTTTATAGGGTTATAAGTGGAATACTGGCTGTAAGATGAGAAGATACGTGGCTTCATTTGAAGGTAAGGACGAAATATGTCTCATCTTAGGTATCAATCTATCAATCACATACCGACAAGGCATTTAATGCTTTTGAAATGTGGGCTGGTGACTTGACCTTAACGTCAACTCAATCAATCATTAAGATTTATTTAGAGATCTTTAAACGCTTCTGGATGATAGAGGTGACGCTTAGCCTCATAGGCTCTGAAGTGACTTTGGCTAGAAGTGATTCGAGGAGCCTCGGATAGGACAAAGTGTCTCCTCGATCAGGAGAAAGTTGACGTGGAACGAGAGGGGACTTTATTGATTTGTTTAGTTGGTTGTCACATTAGTGATGATATAGAGTTGAAGCCACGAGGTGTAACACTCCATCATTTTCGGCTATTGTTTTACATTAAGTCCTTATTTGATAGAGATTATAATTTTAGTCAAAGTTAATAATTAATTTTAATTATATATTTTATTAAAAACTCGTTAAAAATCTAATTTTATTTTCCACCAAACAAAAACTAAGAATAAATCAGTTTCAGCACAAACGAAAATTAAAATACATGCAAAGCATGTGTCGGTGTGTCTTGTATGGATATATAAATACATATATAAGAGATTTCATAAAAAAATCCAAGTCAGAAAGGTGAATGAGTCCACACGGACAAACGAATATATTCCTTAATTTCATTTTTATATTAGTAATAATAACAATAAAATCCAAAGGAAATTAAATGAAGGGTCTACTAAAATCGTATCATACCGTGCATATCATATAGACTTAAAGTACTATGTTAGTTTTTGATATATAACCTAACTTCATTGACTCGTATGAACATGTCATGTGAACCCAAAAGTTTGACCTAGTTATACCCGATTTGATTCACATTCTAATTTTCATTTTCATTCTTTTACTTCTTTTCAACCACACATTCTTCAATAAAATAATAATTTTCATCACATTAATGACTTTTCATTATTTTTCAATAACATATTCATCATCACATAGGGATGACAATGGGTCTAGCAGAGCTAATTCGGCTCATCTTCCCATGAGCTCGGCTCGTCACGAGCTCGAGCTAGTTCAAGCTTCAAGGGCCGAGCTCGTGATCCACGAGTCTAGCTGAGCTCATGAGTTTTTTCTCATAGTTTTTACGAGTAGAGTTTGTGGGCTCGTGAACTAAAGGTTCACAAGCCGCTCGCCCGTGGGGCCGATCGACTCGGCTCAAGCTCAACAAGCCCGAGCCGAGTTTTAACGAGCAGAGCGATAAAGCCCACGAGTCACTCGGCCTGTTTGACATCCCTACCATCACATCACTAAAAAAATTGCATTCTTTCTATTTTAATGTGCATCAAATAGGAGCTTAATTTCTTAATTTTTCTAATTTTCATGAAACGAGCAAGAAAATTGAAGTCAACACATGTTCAATTATTCAGGAAAATAAAAATAAAAATTAACAAGTTAGAGTTGACAATTCATTGGTCTTCAAAGAAAAAAAATATTAATATGTAGCTAATTTTGGATCACTATAAAATTACCAAATAAAATATATGAGGAAATAAATACCTTGATTGATGGGGAGCACTCTTTATTTATCAAATAAAGATATAGCTGGTCAATGTTCTAAGAATAAATCTCAAATAATTTATATTATTAAAAATTTGTTTTACATACTTTGTCAACCTACGCGCAAATATGTCTAAAATGGAATAATTCATATTAATTCTTTATCGCTATTTACATCAAATCAACCCTCCATTTGTGGATTAAAAGGATTTTAAGATTGATCCTTGACTCGACCAACTCTCGAGGAGTTGGGGGTTGAATGACTAGAGAGATGAATATTCTACCCGATTATATTGCAATAAATTCGTAGTTACACAAAAATTTTACCGCAAGACATTACAAGTATTGTTTTGATTAAAAATTTACATTACAAGTATTGTTTTGATTAAAAATTTAACGCGTTTGGAATACATTTTATTAGAAAAATTGTAAAGATTAAGAAATGAAGAAGAAAGTTTAAATATTTTCAATTGATTTGTCCATTTGAAGATTAGACATGCCATTAAATAACACTCAGAATATATATATATATATATATATATATATATATATATAATATAATATTAATAAATAATTATTTATAAAAATGGCTACCTATTTATCGTTTTTGAACAAATGCCAAATGGCCTAATATTAGTTGCATACTTGCATTATATAGAAAATTAAAAAATTAAGATGAAAATAAAAATAAAAATCTAATCTCTCCACTCCCCCCCTCAAATGGCCCAATATTAGTTACATACTTACATTATTTTTTTTCACTGAAAGGCTTGATATATTTATGACATTTTTAATATATTAGATTAGATGATGATGCAAATAAATAAAGAAAGACATGATGAAATTTCAGGAAATTAGGGTTAGGTTCTTCAAATTTTAAGATTGTGTAGTTATGAATTTTCGACCTTAAAAAATGAAGTTCTTATCTCAAACCTAATTAAATCTATGAATCTAAAACCCCACATGATCGAAATTGTCATTGTAACCGTCAAAATCGTGTAAAACTTTTTTCTGTTGGATTGATGAAAAACATTAAGTGGTTTGATAGTTTTGATTTTCAATTTCAAGTCACGTAAAAGTTGCATATGATTTTTACGTTCATATTGAAAGTGGCAATCACGTGGGAACTCTAAGTTAAATAGGTTGTGAACATAGAAGCTCAATTTTGAAAATCGAGACTCATAACCACACAAGTCACCAGGTAAAAAATTGAGGAGTCGAAGTCTAATTTTTAATTGTCATGTCCAATTTGAATATTGAATTTCAGAAGAGATCACGACTTAAAAGCTTAAAATAAAGTAATAGAAGAAAAATATTAAGTGACTTTTTCAATTAGATTGAAAATATTAAGTGAATTGAGACTTTTTTTAGTTTGATTGAAGAAAAATATTAAGTGATTTGATAGTTCTGATTTTCACTTTCAAATCACGTAAGAGTTGTATATGATTTTAATGTTCACATGACAGTAACGATTACGTGAGAATTCAAGAGTTACATAGAATATAGATCTAAAAATTTAATATGAAACGTGTTACTATATTTCATTTTGAATATTGAATATCAAAAGAGATCACGACTTAGTTCAAACCGTAAAAGCAAAATGTTATCAAATTGATGACTTAAATTCGAGTCTCATTATTAGTAAAAAAAGGGAATGGTGAAATTCAAAAACGAAAAACAAATATCAACGTGTTTATTATTTATCACATTAATCCCTACACCCCCTCTCAGTCACAACCACCACCAAAAAAAAATAAAAAAGCTTCTCACTGCCATCCCGAGGAAGCTTCCCACATCCTTTCTTCCCAGCATCTTTTTTCAATCACACTGATGGCAAAGACCTCAATTTAATACACACTTTAATTTCGGTCCCAACATTTTGGGACCCACCCAACTTCTTTTCATGTGAGATATTTATTTTTTCTTTCTAAAAATATACATACATATAACTAATTTGATCGTCCAAATATTAATTTATGCCCTAATGAAAACTAGATGCAATGAGTCGGTGCAACACACTCGTTAGACATCACACTTATTAAAGTTTTTCAATCATGCTACATGTACATAATGTATCATCAAATGCATTACACCCCCCTCACATGGAGAAAGGCCCACACACAATAAATATTCGTGGACCCTTCTTCATGTGAGAGGGGTGTAAGTTATTGTGTACACCATGAGGTGTACACATAGTTTTGTTCTAAAATTTTTAATTTCGAGATGAGTGAAAATATAAAAAACACTGAAACTATACACGAGTTTAACATTGATTAAAAAATTTTGTATCGAGAATGAGATTTCATTTAATCTAGTTGAAAGCCTTGTCTCCCTTTGGCTCGTTTGAAGAATAAAAGAAAATTTTGAAGCAAAACGATAAATGATTAGAAATATAGGGGTTGGTCATGCAATTTCATATTTTGCTACTACGCACTTGTAATTGTCACTAACTAACATTACTCAAATAGTAAATAAATGTCCATTATAAAACTTCATTTATTAAAGTGAATTAAATTACTTTTTGAATTGTAATTCATCTTGACTATCTTCTTTACTTTCTTAGATCGATCTTACTTTAAAACATATATACTGCGCGTTATTAGACAAGACAAAATTATAAATAGGGTTTTATAAGACTCATCAAACTTTCATTTATAAAAGCAATGTGATCACGAGAAAACGTGTTATGCGATAGAAATAGACTGAAGTTAACATTATTCGAAACGTTGCATAAAAAATTGCTTTCATTAAATCTATTAACAGTCTATCGACACATCGATTGGAGTGACCAAGAAGTAAAATTTCACGATTCATACATCAATTTACATTTTGAAGCGTTCAATGAATGTAGAAAATAGATTTTATTGACACATCTATTTGTGTAGGTTAAAGTTCAATTTTTTTTTTTTTTGTTACTCCCTTCTAATTCTATGAAAAGTACTTGGCTTAGATGACTTCAAAGATTTTGTAGTCAAAGTTAAAACTAAGTTACTTATTTTAAAAGTAATCTCTATTTTTAGGGGAAAATATATCTCTTTTCTACTAAAAGAAAAAAGTAATCGTTGAAACAAAAACTTAAAAGTAAGTTTGATCCAATTTTAAACTTAGCCAAACACATTCTAAATTATATTTCTAACTTCAACACATTCGTTTATGTTCAAATCAGATTCATTAGTTTGAAAAAGTGAGATGTGATATGGGAAAAACAATAGAAAAGTTTGAAAATACTTATTGCCCATGAAATTGATTACTTATATTCATGATTTAGGTCATGATGACAGTTAATTTAATATTGAACATTCAACAACCTTGAAGAAAAATTATGAAGGCTGCTTCGTGTACAGTCGACGTGGACTGTACATTTTACGGCCCCTCACAACGGGGGGCGCCTTCTTCTTTTTATTGGCGCTGGCCCCTCCCAGTTGTGAGAGGACTGTAAAATATACCACACACACAAACACACACATATATATATATATACCCAAAAATTATGCAGGTGACAAAAGTAACTTTTTAATCTTCAGAAATTTAGGATCTGCATATTCTGTAACAATAAAAATAAGTTTTCTATTGGTCGAGGAACCATCAAAAAAACGTTTCATTGATTTGTCGGTGACACTGCTGCACACAATTTAAAACAAAAAACAATTAGATTAAAAAGAAATCAAGATTTTATCACCACCCATGTGAATTTTCTTAAACTTCCCCAGTTGCAACCTGCATCAATTTGCAACATGTTATTATTATTATTATTTTTTTTTTTTGGGTTTTATTAATTTGCAGTATATAATTAGTTTTATTGTAAAAAAAGTATTTTTTAATTTTTGTTATTTTTATCGAAGACCAATTTGAATTAGTTGATTCACTTTATTTGTTAGTTTTAATTGCTTTTATCGAAGAACAATTTAAATTAGTTGATTCACTTTGCGTATGCTCATGCACTAATATCAACTTTTTAGGCACTAAACATCCGATTTTTTTAGGCATATTGGATACACTAAACATTCGACCCGAATTAGTTGATTCACTTTATTTGTTAGTTTTAACTGCTTTTATCGAACACCAATTTATATTAGTTGATTCACTTTGGATATGCTTATGCACTAATAGCAACTTTTAACACGCACTAAACATTCGATTCACTTTCGACATGTCCGACATACTAAAAAGCAAATTTCGTAGTTGATTTTCTTTACAATATAGATTCGTGTTAGTAAAAAGAAAATTACTTTTAAATCCATCTAAACATCCATACGGAACTTGACATATGACCTTTCATTTTAGTCGTCGTTGATTATTTACAAACATAATCAATTCTAGATATTATGGTTTCAAAACCATTGTCTTAACATCACACATTACCTCTTTTTCCATTTTTATCTTTTTTGATAGTGAAAGGAATGAGAAAAGGATTGGCACATCTTCGTATCCACAAAGCAAAGAATTTAGACATAAAATGAACAAGGTTAAAATACATATGCTTGTAACAAGTAAGATGAATCGTGAAAAAATATGTGAATTTTCATCATTATTGTAGTATTAATCTAGACTTTCTGATCTGAGATATATTATATTAATAAGGATAAAACTATGTATACATCTCATTGTGTACACAATAGCTTACACCCCTCTCACATGGAGAGGGGTCTACGGATATTTTATTATGTATGGACCCCCTCCCATGTGAGAGGGGTGTAAGTTATTGTGTACATTATTGTGTACACATAGCATAGTCCTATTAATAATGCCCTCTAGTTTGGATAAAAACGAAAACAAAAACAAAACCTTAAAAACTAAAACAAGAAAAACATAGTTAAATTTACAAGCTGTCAGCGTTTGAATAAGAAGAGAAGTGTCATCACATGGTTTTGAGATTTTCTTTTACACTGAAATAATATAATAGCTGTCAACTTAAATGCAAGAGTTTTGCTACGTGTACATAGAAAAATATATAGAGATGTTCATAATACGAGGGAGTGTGGTCCACCCTCACATTAAGGACACCCCCTAAATGCAATAGACAAACAAATCTATGTGTACAAAGTTTTTTGTACAAAAATGGTTGACAAATACCATATGACCACACCCCGCCTAGCTGCCCTCGAATAGGGGGTCGTCACTTAGCCTTTGTCAACCATTTTTGTACAAATTGAATAATTGCAAATCTAATGAATATATCTTGAAAAATGCTATTTGTACACCTCATGATGTAACAAATGTATTACACCCCCCTCACATGGAGGGGGACCCACGATTATTTTATTGTGTGTGGGCCCCCTCCATGTGAGAGGAGTGTAATATATTTGATACATCATTATGTATATATAGCATTTCCGATATATTTTTCCCTTCCTTTCCATCTGTAAGCGAGTGAAAACGAGTTAAATACACTACAAAAGAAAGTGGTCTCCAACGAACACACACACCCCCACCTCTTCTAATTTCCTTTATAATCCATTCATCTACACACTTCCAAGTTCAGGGTTAGCAAGAACACACACACAAAAAAAAAAAAAAAAAAAACACACGCAACCCCTCAAATTCAATACTTTGGTCTTAAGATTTCACAAAAGAGTTTTTGTTTTTCTTGAAAAACTCACACAGAATCTTGAGGAAATAATGCAGTACCATACAATGGCTTCTTCTTCTCCACCGGACACTAGCAAAACAACAAAGCTGGAACGCTATAACAGCTACATCCGCCGTGTAAACAGCACGAAGCTTCTTCAAGCCTCCTCGAAACTCCTCTTCCGTGTAACCCTTTTAGTTGCCCTTCTTTTGATCTTATTTTTCACTCTTAATTATCCGCCAATTGCGGATAATCCGCATCATATTCACTCCAAGAATAATTTTTTTTCCACCGCCTTTTATGGAAGAGGCGCCGCCTGGGAAAAGCAAGTCCGCCACTCTGCCACACCTCGACGCCCTAATGGGTTCTCTGTGTTGGTCACTGGGGCCGCCGGATTTGTCGGCACGCATTGTTCCTTGGCGTTGAAGAAACGTGGAGATGGTGTTTTGGGTTTGGATAATTTCAACTCTTACTATGATCCATCGTTGAAAAGGGCAAGACAGAAGTTACTTGGGAAGCATCAACTCTTCATAGTCGACGGAGATATTAACGATGCCGAACTGCTAAATAAGCTCTTCGACATTGTCCCGTTCAGCCATGTTCTTCACTTGGCGGCGCAAGCTGGGGTTCGTTATGCTATGCAGAACCCACTTTCGTATGTTAATTCAAACGTAGCTGGATTTGTGAATTTGCTTGAGGTCGCAAAATCGGCTGATCCACAACCCGCCATTGTTTGGGCTTCTTCAAGCTCCGTTTACGGGCTAAACACAGAAGTCCCATTCTCAGAGGGCCACCGGACTGACCAGCCGGCGAGCTTATACGCCGCCACAAAAAAAGCTGGCGAAGAAATTGCTCACACTTATAATCATATTTACGGGTTGTCCCTTACTGGGTTGAGATTCTTCACAGTTTATGGACCATGGGGCAGGCCGGACATGGCTTACTTCTTCTTCACCAAGGACATACTCCAAGGCAAGCCGATTAACGTGTATGTTTCACCGGACGGCAAAGAGGTGGCGCGTGATTTCACATACATCGACGATATAGTAAAAGGATGTGTCGGTGCACTCGACACGGCGGAGAAGAGCACTGGCAGCGGCGGCAAGAAGCGTGCGCCGGCGCAGCTGAGAGTGTATAATCTAGGCAACACCGCCCCTGTGACGGTGAACAAATTGGTGGGCATCTTAGAAAGTTTGCTTAATGTGAAGGCGAAAAAGCAGGTGATCAAGATGCCAAGAAACGGTGACGTTCCATACACCCATGCTAACGTGAGCCTAGCGTACAGAGACTTCGGGTACAAGCCCACCACGGATTTGGCTACAGGATTGAGAAAATTCGCTAAATGGTACACTAGTTATTATGGGTTTGAATCAAGGGTAAAAAAGGAAATTCAATCAGATGATTAAAAGCATATTCCTCCATCATCACACGGCAGTGGTGGGGTATGTATGTTGAATTTTCCATTTTTCTTTTAAAATTTTATTTCAATATATTTTCCCAAATTTATTTTTATTTCTCTCTTTTTTTTTTTTAAAGTTGTCTGTATTTGGACCGACCAATTGGTGTTAATGTTGTTGTAGTATAGGGATAAAATTTTACAAGAATTAAGTAAAATTATAAGAAGACAAAAGGCAAAGTGTACATCTGTTGATATGTAATTTTAATTTGTTGGTACAAGAATGAAGACATCAATCAAGATTCTTCTTCTATGCTTCTTGATTTATTTTATTTGTGGATACATATTTTTATTTATTTTTGTCAAAGGATCATGACGTCTTTCTACGGGATCGCTGGTCTCTTTATTAGTTCCTATTTGTGGTGAACAATTTCCAGAAATGTAGGGAGTGGTTATGATCAATTCGATAGAAAGGGATTATGTGTATTTTTCGTTGGGGATTTCCTGAAAAAAAAAATCGTCACATATTCCTCCGATTCCTTATAAAAGATATTCGATTGAGAATTGGTAATAATTCTCTAACAGTAATTTACAAATTATTGCTTATTTTTAAAGACTGCTGATTATAGATCGATAAGACCATAATCATGTCTCTTTCTTTAATTTGTGGTCCTTGAATACCAATTAGCTTTTTATGATTATATCGTCACATTTGTCTAACTAGAAAAGTGTGTATGCTCTAGTTTGGAATGTCGACTGTAAAACATTTTAGAACTTGCTTTTGAGCGTCATATGACGATATTTGTTCATACTTCACAGTTGCTGATTGATAGGTTGATACTTAGTCCCTATTTGGTGTGATTTAAAAGTTAATCAAAATTTAATTCAAAGTGGATAATTAATTTTTACCACACATTTCATAGAATTCACTACTTTTATTAACTTTTCAACCATATTTTATAAACGTTCGTCAAAATTCGTTAAAAATCTATTTTTAACTACACCAAAGAGGACTTAGACTTTTCACTTATTTAATATGTCCAAGTAACTTCTGATTTTTGTAGTATAAGCATCTCGTTCCTTCATATGAAGGAAAGCTGCGATGGTTACTGAGCTGAATATCTAGAAATTGTGGTTAATTTGGGGCTACTTTTTATACGAAGTGGGAAAACAACTCAAAAACAACATTAATTATATAATCTAAAGGTTCTCTTTTATACCTTTGATTGATTGAGTTATATAATCTTATATTTTACGTATGAAGTTACTCACATTAAACAACAAATAGTTACATACCTTGTTATCCAACTAATTATTATTGTCTTTCATGTGTCGACAAGCCTCCATCTCAATCTTGATACAGCAAACATCATCGCATGTGTAATAATTAAACTCAATCAATGTAAAAGTCGTTTTTTTATTCCTTTTATTGATCGAGTTATATAATCTTATATTTTACATCTGAAGTTCGTCACATTGAACAGCTAATAGTTACTTATCTTGTTATTCAACTAATTATTATTGACTTTCATGTGCCGACAAGCCACCGGTCCACCTCAATCTTAAAACAACAAAAATCACCTCATGTGCAGTAATTAAACTCAATCAGTGAGTGTTCTTTACTCACTGCCCTCTTTGAAAGGGTATGTTTGATAGGATTTTATTTTCCCAGAAAGTTGAAATCGAATTCCAACTTTCACTTTTGCGCTGTTTGATAGCGTTTTTTTTTTCATGAAATTGGTTTCCACCCAATTTCAAGATACAACCACTTGAAGCATGATTATGTGGAATTCAATGACTTGCTATATAGGTGGGAATTGATTTCCACCTTTTTTTTAAGCAATAGAAACAAATTCTAAGATAAAGTGTAAAAAAAATTTATCCATTTAATTGACAAATTTCAAATAAAACAAAGTCAAACGTAAAAAAAAAAAAAAAAAAAAAAAAAAAAAAAAAAAAAAAATTATTTTTTTTATTTTTGGCAATCTAAACATATTTTGTCCCCAATGGTAAAAAAATTTATCCATTTAATTGACAATTTGCATGAAAAACAAAGTCAAACGTATTATAATAGAAAAGTGAAAAATTATACCAATCAAACACCTTTAATTCAATTCCCGGTAAAACAATTCCAAGCAATTCAATTCCTTTTTACCCATTTTCCACCCTTACAATCAAACGGATCCTAAAAGAAGCAATAAAACATAGCTTTTTACAACGTCTCTATTACCGTACACAGTAAAAATGTGATACTTCGCGTGAGTGCGAGTAGTCATGAAGATGGCCCAGACTCAAACATGAACGAAATTGTCTAAAATTCATACAATTTTGTTGTTTTACGTACAAATTCAGTCACAAATTGTACTATAAATGCTACCCACATTCTTCAACCCGCAGTTGGACAGAATTTCATGATGTCCTCATATGGGGACTAAGTCCAAAACATGTTGTCAGAATTTTACTCCGTGAATGTTATTATGTTGAATAATGTTATAAGTACAAAAAAAAATCAACAAATATTTTACAGAAATAACACTTGATGAAAATCTTGTTCATGAAATTTATGAAATCTTGTTTTTACTACGTGTAATACTGTAATTTGTGTTGACACCAATTTGTACGCTTATTGTTTCTTTGCAAATTTGTGAAAGCTGCCTTCAATCTGTGATTCATACTTGATAATAATATGACTTCTGCTAAGTATGAAGTTAATCAGTTTAATGGAAAATGTGATTTTCATATCTGGAGTCAAAAGATGAGGGCTATTTTAATGCAAATGAGGTGTGTCAAGGCTCTAGATAATAGTTGGTCGGCTGACTTACCTCCTGCAATGAAAACTAAACTTGAAGAAGTTGCTTGAAATACCATTTTTTTTTTTTTGTATTTTTCTGAAAATGTAATAAGAAGTATTGGTGAAATAAAAACTGCTTCTGAATTGTAGACTAAACTCTATGACAAATATGTGACAAAAACTACTCCCAATAAATGCTTCTTATTGAAATAATTCTTTTCTTTCAAAATGGATCCCTCAATTGATTTGGATGAAAACTTAAATAGATTTATGAAACTTACCCAAGACTTAGCCAATTGTAATGAAAAACTTTAAAAAGATCAGATGGCTATTGTCTTGTTTTTACTCCATTAGTGATAGATATAAGGACATCAAGATTGCTCTAGCGTATGGGAGGGAAGATCTTACCACTGACATTATAATAAATTCCTTAAGAAACAAGGCTCTAGAGACGAAAGCAGAGTCCAGTAATCAAAATGGAGATAATTTGCTAGCAAAATGAAAAGTTTCTGATAAATTTAATTATCGCTCTAAACCTTATATTGACAATAACAAAAATAGGTTGAGTGATAAGAATAAGTCCAAAAATGAGGCAAAAGGGAAGGAGTGTTATTACTGTGGGAAATCAGGTCAAAGATTGTTTCAAGAAGAAAAATTATTCTAAAGAGAAGAAGATTGTGTTGACCTATGGTTGATGTCTCATTTTGATTATCACAAACGAATTATGTTTATTTTCTAACAAATTGATTTCTAGTGTCTTTAGAGATTATTGTGAATTAACAAAATTGAAGGCACGAGATTCGAGACCAAATGATTTGCATACATCGATCGACATATAATCAAAATTGATCGAACGAGGTCGTGGAAATTAAATTTCAAGATTTGCAAAAGACGTCTCAACATAGATCGAGAAAATTCGAAGTTCTACCAAACATACCAAAGTTTAGACATTTGTGTAAATCTTATGTAAAGGTAAAACATTTTGATACTTGGTAATAAATCGTGAAAAACTCAAGTTTTGATTTTACGAACGAAAAATCACGATACAAAATGCTTATGCATAAAATATATTTTTCAAAGGTAAAGACCTTAAACTTACATTTGAAAAATCTCACTTACCTTGAAAAATCATGTCAAAACGTGCTTCAAAGATTTTCACTTGTCAAAATTATAAAATTAGAAAAGTGGCACGTTTTCTGCCTTACCAGACATCCGGTAGGGTAGATTTGGCGCAACGGTAAAAAATTTGAACGTTCTGAATTCTGGCTCAAAAAACGATTACTGACTTGTCAGGTAGGGGTCGTCCGATTTCACAAAGTTTTGGCTGTTGGACTGCTATAAATACCACCTCATTTCAAGTATTCAACACATACTTTCTAGAGCATCAAAAAGAGATTCCTTTGTGATAAAACCCTTGATCTTAACTACTTATTTATCTTGTTAAATCTCTTATTTTTGAAAAACCTTTGATTGATTCTAATCTTGAAAAATCTTCTATCAAAGTTTTTCAAATCAAACACTTGAGCTCAAATTGAAATTCATCATTCATTAAGAAGAGAAGATTTCACTTGTAAAGTCTATTTGATTTGTGGGTCGTGTTGAGGCCCCGGAAAACTCAACAATTGTAAAAGGATCGGTGCTCCTTGGTTGAAAGTCACCGGAAGCTTTGTAAATGGTTGTATTACACCATAAGTCAATCTACATAGTGAAAAGAGCATTGCTCGTGCCGGAGAGCTTTGTAACGGGGGGGCGTAGATCATTGTATTGGATCGAACCTCTACAGCTATATCGTTTGCATTCTCTTATCCCTTTTACTTAACGTCTTTACTTTGTGCAAATTATATTGTATTACTTGCTTTCATATTTGTGCATAGTTACCTTACATTACTTTATTGATTGATTATATTAAAATTTAAGTTCATTTACGAAAAAGTTTTAAAAACCAATTCACCCCCTCTTGGTTAGCCACTCTTGAGCTATCAGATTGATGATAGGAGTAATGCCTTAGTGTATAATAATGCTAAAGCTAAAACTAGTTTAGTTCTTGTCAATATGGAAAAACAACTGAGTGATGAATAGATCTTAGACTCAGGTTGTTCCTTTCATATGTGCCCAAATAAAAATTGTTTCCTTGTCTTTGAAAAAACTACAGGAGGACGCGGTAATATGGAAAATAATATTACCTGTAAAGTCAAAGGGATATGTACTATAAAATTATTATTGGATAATGGTAATGTTCTATTCTTGAAAAAAGCAAGGTGTGTTCCTGGTTTAAAGAAGAATTTGATGTCCTTAGGTATGATAGATGATATGGAGTTTAACATAATTTTGGGTCAATGACACATTAAAATTCTTAGGGGCAATGATTTACTCATCAGCCCCCCTAAGAGACATGTCCTTTATTTTTTTAAAAGCTAAATCACTACTTGGCTTGACTGCTTCTTCTTTATCTTAAAACTTCACACTTGCAAAATTATGGCATGACAGACTTGGCCATATTGGCTAAAAGAGTTTGAATTCTTTACAATCAAAGGAAGTTTTTGAAAAATTGAATCTTGTGATTTTGGTTCTTGTGAAAAATGTGTTATAGAGAAACAAGTCAAACTACATTTTCCAACATAAACTCATAAACCCAAACAAATATTGAAATATTTACATGCTGATTTATGGGGTCGTGGTGTTTTGTGTACTTTATCTGGCTTCAGATATTTTTTGTTGAATATTGATAATTTTTTTCAAGAAAAATATGGGTTTCTTTTAAAAAAAACAAAGATGAAACATTTTCTATCTTTAGAGATTGGAAAACTCAAGTTAAAGACCAAACTGATCACAAAATAAAAATCTTAAGGACAGATAATGGTTTGAAATTTTGCAACAATGAATTCAACAATATTTGTAAAGAACATAGTATTTTAAGACATGGAACAGTTACCTATACTTCCCCAATAAAATGGAATAGTTGAAAGAACAAATAGGACTCTATTAAACAAAGTTAGATGCATGCTATGGAATTGGTTTGCCTAAATTGTTCTGGGTGAAAATGTTAAAACTGCTGCATATCTTATTAATAGAAGCCTTACCAGAGCCTTAGATTTTAATTTACCTGAATCTATTTGGTCAAATAATCTTGTGAATTATTCTTACTTGAAAAGTATTTGATTGTGCTGCATATGCTCATCAAAACATTGGTAAATTAGAGCATATGTCACTTAAATGTGTGTTTTTTTTTGGGCTATGATGAAAATGTTAAAGGCTAGGCTATGGGTAAAATTTGAAAGTGGATATAGAGTTATCATTAGAAAGGATGTTGTCTTTAATGAAAACTTAATGCCATGTTTAGAAGGAAAAAAAAGATGCATTGATTGATAAAGATGCTCAAATTGAGGTGGAGTCTTCTCATATTGAGCAAGATACTCCTGTACCTATTGTAGATGAAACTGCTTCAGGAGGAAATAACACTATTCCAAAAATTTTAAATGATCAAGAAGTTGATCAATCCGATCTATCTAATCATATTCTCTTACCCCTTGATGAGTACCAACTCACTAGAGATAGGGAGAGAAGGCATATTAGACCATCTACTAGATTTGACATAATGATTTTGTTTCGTTATTTACTTATCAAGAACAGTTTGAAAATGAACCAAACTCCTTTGAAGATGCCATTAAGTGTAAAGAAAGTAAAAACTGGATGATTGCCATGGAAGATGAAATGTCTTCACTACTCAAAAATAAAACTTGGGTTCTAGTTGATAGATTTAAAGGACACAAATTGATAGATTATAAGTGGATCTATAAGGTAAAACAAGGAGAAGGAGATAATAAAATTGTTAGGTATAAAGCTATAATAGTTGCAAAAGGCTTTACCCAAAAGGAATGTGTTGATTATACTAAAATGTTTTCTCATGTTGCTAAATATACCACTATTAGATGTTTGCTTGCCCTTGTTGCTCAATTTAAATGGGAACTTGATCAACTCGATGTTAAAATTGCTTTTTTCGTATGGTAAGTTAGATGAAATAATCTACACGAGATAATCTGTTGGTTTTGAAAAATGAGATCTTGAAAATACTGTTTGTCTATGAGAGAAATCATTATATGGCTTAAAATAAGCAGAGACAGTGATATAAAAAGCTTGATACCTTTGTTTTGAAACTTGGCTTCAAAATGAGTCAGTATGACACCTGTCTATGTTGCAAAGGTGATGGAGGTAAGATTTTTTTGTACTCAGTCCTTTGTGGATGATATGTTGGATTCGAACCCTAGTCCGAATCTTTGGTGCTTCTAGAATTTGTGAAGAAAACGTGTTTTAGAAATGCGATTTTGTTAAAAATGTCATCCCTGTTTGGATGACGACACGTGACTTAATCTTGGCCTTTGGTTGAAATACTGGAAGGTTATGTTTTTTCATGACTCTTCACTTAGCTGGGGACTCTTTCATACGGTGAATGAATGACTCTTGGGCTTGGAGAGAGAAAAGAAAACCCTCTCGTTTCATTAGGGTTTCCTTTATGTTCATCTCTCAAATTTCTGATTTGAGACTTGTAATCTTTATGTTTTAGCCTCTAATTAGTGATATTCCGAGCGAGTATCTGTGAGAACTAAGATTCTGCTTGACTCATAATTCAGAGGTGTTTTGTGAAGTTTCTTGGTGATTCCTCGTAGATTTGTTGTCATTCTTTGATAGATAAGTGTTCTGATTTTATTTCAGTATTCTAGCTAAACATTTATAACCTTTTGTTGCCATTTTGTGCTATCTAGTGCAATCGAACGTTATCCAATTCATTGGATGCTCAACGAGGGATGTATGCGTTAGAAGTGGTCTTCGAACGTCCGGAGCTTAGGTCAAAATAATTCTTTTATTTTGAATTTTTAATTTCTGCACTTTTACTTTCTATAAGTTGTTTATCTTTGCGACTCAATATTAATATCGTGCGATCCTTGTCCTACATAATAGTATAACGTTTATGGAATATTTGAATGCTAATTGGATGGTCATGAACAAGATTAAAGAAAAAAATAATTTTTGTTTCCATTACTTATAGTAATATCGAGTATAATTTGTGGTTAACTTTGAACGGGATTGTACGGTAGGCTAAAACTTAACGTAAACTGTCAAATATTTAATTATTTATATGTTATTTTAACATTTTTTTGGTCTATTTCAGAGATTCCAATTCATGAAATGTGAACTTATCTTTATTTGACATCATTAATGCCCCCAAACTTTAGCAAATGTAAATATAATACGCAGTTCTTGAAAGAATCTTACAAATATTTATATAATATCATTGTTGTCAAGGCAGAAAGAACAAAAAATGTTCATTTTTACCAACGATTTAAATTTGAAACAATTCAAAATAATATAGACACATTCTGATTCAAAGTCAAATATTTGCCAGTGTTTGTTTTCAATTTTTTCACCCCATTTTAATGCATTATTGGACCATTGGAAATCTGTCAGTCGCAATTGTTGATTACTTCTCTCACAGTTGGGTCCCACATGCTGACAAATAACGATCAACAAATGCATTTTTCCTTCAAAGAATTGGAAACAATCAGAGCTTTTATATTAATGTTCCCATGGCCAAGTGGTGTTTGCATCGAATGGTGCCCCTTTTTTCAAGGGTAAATTATGGCCAAGGCCGTCACCTTTGGCGATTTAAAATTAACTCTACTATTAATTTAAACCAATGCAAAAAAGTAACTCGGAAATGTATTCTAATGTAATAACTATTCTACGATTAAGGTTATGAAGTGTACAAAGTCGATTTTTTTTAGATTTTAAATGCATTAATTCAAGAAATTCATCCTAATTAAATGCATTAACCCATCAAGAATTTCATTTAATGATCGTAATAACTCTAAAAGTATATCTCTATCTTCAATTTAAATGATCAATTTTTACTACTTGATCAAAATAAGTAACTCGTCTCTCGACTCATTACAATTTACAAATGAATTAATAATTGGTTAGAAAATCAATCACAATAATAAAAACTACAAACTACATATTTGATTTTGATTATTAAATATCAAAATATTTCACTTAATCTTGAAATTGTACAAATATAAATAAGGGTAGATTATGAAAGTTTTTGGCAGAAAATACTTTTTCAATAACATTAAATAAGATTTCTTATTCCGTAGGAAAAACAAAATCAACCTATATAAATGAGACGGAGGAAGGGGAGTACTTAATTAAAATTAAAATTTATTAATTAATTAAGAGTATAATTTAATCCTTTCTCAAATTGCAGTCACACTCACCCATTTTTCGATTTAATCCAACTTACGAAATGCGGGTTCTTGAAAGAATCTTAGGTATGCAATGAATGACACTTTCCTCTCCCAAAGAATAAATTCGATCATTTAATTAAAAATAAATTATAGTGTCTATTATTGTGAAATTAATTATTAACTTAGAAATTTAGGTCAGTAGCAATGAGTAAAGTGGTCCCTTAAAAAGAAGAAGAAGACATTAATATTTTGATAATGCAAAAATATTATCCAGAAATTAAAGTCACTCTCTCTCCATCACCTACCCATGTGTTGCAATTAGTAAATTATACGTAACCAATACGCACAAACAAGAACTACATCAAATCGATTCAAGATTTGTTTCTTTTAAAGAGAACTTATCGACTTTCTGATAAATATAAGAAATCTCTTTGATTCCGAATACTTCCTTGAATCAAATTAAACCAAGTAATTCAATTCTAAGCACACAGGATGTGTCCGTTTCTAAATTTTTTGAATTCGTCATAAAATTAACGACCTTTTTTACTAGTTATATAATTAGTCGATATGGTGCAAAAGACAGAAGTGAGGTAGACTCAGCTGAATTGAAAGTCGCAGTATGAGGATTTGGTTACTGCCTCTTACAAGGTATGAAATTGGACTCTTTGTGGACACTAGTATGACAGTTCTTGTACCGTGACCTGCTGAAAATGCTCTAGGGACGAAGCGATAGAGAATCCTCGAGCTTGGAGTTCAACTTCATATAATTAGTCGATATGACACAATCCTACATGTAGGTGGTAAAGTAACTTAGCCTTTTTCCAATTGAGTAAAGGACAATTAAAAAATTACGGCCAAGATTAAGACATGCTAACACCACCTATAATCTATTCTATCTTTTTCCTGCATTGTGTATGAGTTGGCCCTACTGTCGATAAATTAATTCAATTCTCGGATTTAAAGTAAGATAAAGCTAATAAATATATTATCTTATGTTTGATCAAGTTGATGGACTTTCCAGTTTTACGTCCCCGTGTCCCTTATTTTACTATGGTTGAGTATGGGGATTAACTTAAAAGGAATGCTTGTGTCGATAACTTAGGCTATAAGTCCACTTTACAGGATTATGTTAAAATAGTAGAGCGTAGAAAGAAGATTAGAAAAACAAGAAGAAATGGAGGGCTCGACCCGTATGATCGGTACTATTTTGTACATAAAGTGTTGTCATTGTCAAATTCTCTAAATCATGCTTAATAAGACATCTCTATCGATGAAGAGTTCACCGACACTTCTATTGCCTCTAAAGTCATGATATTATCAATTAATGGTGTCACCCCAAGTGCCTAGCCATATTTCTAGCCTCTATTTTTTTCAAAAATTAATTTTTTTTTTTTTTTTTTGGGATAGGGATTTTTTTTATATAAGCTAGATAGCATATTATGTCGGTGTACATAGCTATATAAGGTTCTCAAAATTTGAATAATATCGACATGAATAATTTATAGAATTAAGTTAGGTGTACACATCTTTCTTGGAAACGTGCTACAAGTATAGGTCCTACGCGGAAACGTGCTACAGGAACAGGCCCTGCGAAGGGCACACTCATTGGAGGTGGGTGTGGCCATATTTTTTAACAATATTTTAATCAAATGGGCTCCACTAATGTGAATTGTCTGTAGACCATTTTTTTTTGTACATATGGCATTTTCCTCTTGCTTGACACCCCGCCTATGTGTAAAAAATTTAACTATTATTTGAAAAAGAATATTTTTTTGTTAAAATCAATGTATAGAATTCCGTCAGTTCGCATAGGTGTCAAACAAGGTATACATATAGTATGATTCCTAAATACGATAAATATGTTAAAGACAAAATAAAAGAAATATTGCTATATAACAATTGTGGTATTGGAAAAATGTTGTTCGTATTTGAAATATTGTTTAAAACTCTATAGTTAAAATATAAATAACGTATCGCGCTGAATATTAGACATATTGACCAGATGTTCTATTTTTTTTTTATGAAAATATCACTTGCAATAATGAATTGAAGTATGATAGTTGACAGTGTTACCTTAAAAATATTATTGTTGGAGAAGTAGAAAAGCTGGTTAGTGAAATTTTATGGCCCATATCGGGTGGGGTGAGGACTAAAGAGAACCGTAGAAAGTAATTAAAGCACTAAACATATAGAAATGAGCGAGAGATAAGTGTATAGTACATGTATTTTTTAGGAGCAGTGTTCTAAAAAGCGTAATGTGTGGCGATACGTGAAGGCCAAACTATGGATTAGTTGAGTTTAGACGAGGCAAATACGTAAAAAAAAAAGTAAAAATGTGTTTTCTTATTTTAATATTATTTTAACTTTTAATCAATCAAAAAATTATTTAATAATTAAAAATAATATCTATCAAACATTTAAAATAGATTTATAGGAACTTTATACATTTTTTCAAAGTTTCCAACAAGTGGATAAATTTCAAATGTAAATACTAAATGATAAATAAATAAGAATTTTTGAAAGTTTTCATTTGTTCAAGACTTCAAGGGGTTGTTTTGAATTTATGGCGAACGAAGTGAAAAAATCAGCCTTTAAGTTTTAAACTTAAAAAAAATGTAAAATAATAATAATTCGCGCCTAGGCGCGCTGAAGCAGTCAACAATTGTCGTTGACCGTTAAATAAGGCGCCAAGCCAAGTAGCTTGGCACCTTCGTCACGCATTGCACCTAGACGACGCATTGGTACTGCCTAGACGTGCTATTTAGAACAGTGCCTGCGAGATATGTGAATAAAACTTACTTGACTTTTAGTAAGTGAAACTTAACCATTTAGTGTGAAAATAGGTTGCGTCTCGCCCATAGCACCCTGGCCTTTTCAAAAATAAAATCGAAACTAGCTAGTTTCATTTGAGTCGGTTTATAGGTTGGTCCATGTCGGGTTGAATTTTTCGACACAACAATCCATCTTAACTAGCTAGCCCACAATAATATAATTTTGCTCTGATAAAAATGACCCAGACATAAATGTCTTATGTATAATGAGGAAGTTCGTGGCTTCAAGTGTTCCTCATCTTAAAGTTGGAGACATCAAAAGGTAATAATTATGGTGGATGGATTCAGGAATTTAGGATATAGGTGTGAAATTTATTAGGTCAACAACAATCCAAAAATAATCTACTAAATTGTCAACAAAGCTACAACAATTCATTAATTTGCTGACAAGGCAAAAATGGTGAGACTTCCAACGACGGAGATTGAAAAAAACTTTCAACTTGTTCTCCTGTTGGGATCTTCATTAAGTGGAGGTTAATGAGTTTGTTGAGTTGGTAGATGATGACGACGATGAATTGACTTAAAAGATACTTGGCATTTTTATTGATTTTTTTGGGTAAAGTGATGGTGGTTGTGTTACTTAAAAAAAAAAAAATTTATTTTTCTTGAGTTGATTCCAATGTTTTATTTTATGTAGTCCCAATTTTTTTTTTTTTTTTTAATTTTTGTCACTCTTTTGAGTATTTGTAATTTTTATGAATTTTTGTTATTTTTTTAGTGTTTGTCCCCCCCCTCCCCGGACATTTATTTTTTTAATTTCTGTCACTTTTCTAGTCTGTCACTTTTTTTTATTATTATTTTTATTTTCTGTCAATGACACTTAACTTAGAGAAGTCACATTGCATCACTTTTTTTAATAAAAAAAAGTAACATTGTGTTACTTAATTTTACACATGTATTTTTTACTTTTTTTTTCCTAATGTCCTGTCTCTTGAAATTTATGTCACTTTTTAACAAAAAAAGGTGACATTTAATTCTACACAGTATTTTTTTTACATCTAAAATATTTTTTATATGATTTATCAAAAGATATCTAATTTTAGAGATATTTTTGTAAGTTTGTCCTATGAAATTTTCCCTTTGGTCGGTCCAAATCAGCCCATTCATTTTGACATCCTTGTCTAAATGTTAACGAACCGTTGCCATTCTTGACAACACTTGCGCTAATTATTCAATCTCCATTTTGTAAAGTTGGGCTAATTATGTATACAACCCCTCAACATTTGCCGAACTTCAATTTAGTTCATGATTTTTTTGGTTGTAGAAATTTTTTTAATAAGTAAAATAGTATGCTCTAATAAGACCACCATCGACAACAACTTTTATGGGGTTTTGGTAATTACATGTACCAGCATCCAAAGTTTGTCGGGTGCAATTTAACTCTGTTAGCTAAAAATCATAAAAGATATGGATCATATCGCGTGAAACGGTAGTTGAAAATGAGTTTGAAAGAAAATGAATTTTAAAAAATGTTGTTGGGGGGGGGGGGGGGGGGGGGGGGGGGGGGGGGGGGTGGTTAAGCAAGGGTTTAAATTCTTCAATTATGTTTGGTGCACAGGTTCAATGACAGATGGAAAAATAGGGATTTGAATTGTCTAACGTGACAATCAAAGAAAAGAAACCACCTACCATTATTGACTGTGTGAGAGAGAGAGAAAAGGAAGGGGAGAGAGAATCTTTTTTGACGCATTCGAAATTCATTCGCAAGAATTTTTAATCCTAAGCAACTTAAATATACAAAAATTTAACGAATTATGTATGAATTTCTCTACATATCAAGTGATTTTATGTTTTCACTTTTTAATTTATGAGTTAAGTATTTTATGTGTTATTTGTAATCCAAATTAAAGAAAAATCGTGTGAATAATACTATAGGATATTATTAAGTAGATGTACACGAAACCAGCCATATGACTAAATATCCTAAGTGGAGATTGAGAATGAGAATGACATAAGTGAGAATGAGACGGTCAAGTTTCAATACAAATTTCATGCCAGTATTTTCCATATGCTAATATAAAAACAAGTACGCACATAATATAATTTTTTAGTAGGATAGAAACCTGACCGTCTCAATTTCCGCTTAGGATATTTAGTCCTATGGCTGGTCCCGTATAGATCTACATAATAATACTCTATAATATTTATCCACGTGATTTTTCTTTAATTTGGATCACAAATAACACATAAAATACTTAACTTATAAATTAAAAAGTAAAAACACAAAATCACTTAGCATGTAGAGAAATTCATACATAATTCATTAAATTTCTTGTATATTTGAATTACTTAGGACTAAAAATTCTTACGAACAGATCTCGAACACTTCAAAAAAGATTTTCTTTTCTTTTCATTTCCTTTTTCTTTCTTCACCCCCCCCCCCCCCCCCTCCTTTTTTTTTTTTCCCTTCGGCTCTTCTCTATCTACCCCTCTCTCTTTCTCTCTCAATCAATGAAGGCGGTTGCCCCGAAGGCACATCTCCAAGTAATAAAAGGGAAAAGTGGAGAAATCCAACTTTATTTGAAACTGTCGTGTCAAGAGTTTGAATGTTGAAATATAGATTTGACTTTTGGATAAGTGCAAATGTACAAGCAGCCTTTCACCCTATGTCCTTGGAGACATAACCTGCGATTTACCTCATTTACCAAAACCCAGGGCAAAACAGGTGGGGGCGCCAGTAATGGGCATAATCTAAAAAATAATGGTAGGCGGTTTCTTTCATTTGGTTGCCACGTCAGGCAATTCAACTCTTCGATTTTCGTCTATCGTTAAACCTATGCGCTAAACATAATTGTAAATTCTTATCTCGTGGTCATATCTATTGGTTTTATTGTGTATTAATTAATAGGCGAAAAAATAGGTCATGTTCACATCATATGACACTGCTCAAGGACATTCTGAGAGGGAAAGAAATGAGATTAATTCCTTGAGTACATAATTTTTCTCACAAAATTCATACAAGAATTTAAAATTTATCTCACATGGAGATGGTCCCATATGATTAAAATAATGTCAAAAACCTCCGCCACCCACCTATGATGTGTGTTATCAGAAAGGTACAAGAATTTAAATTCATGTTCCTGTAGCTTAGTTCAAAAAATGACCACATCATCTGCGCGCAAGGATATTGCCTCTCGGCAATTTACACAATAGGTAAAAAAAAAAAAAATGAATAGGAATTGAATTGAAAAATATTGATTCAGTTTTCACAAAAATAAAATTATTGTAAATTTTTAAAATGAGTTAACGCTCTGTGTAAAATCTCATTATAGTGTATGTAATTTCTTAAAATTATAACTTGCTCTCAACATTCAATTTCGTTGCGTTTTATGTAATTCTCATTTAATTATAACTTTCATTTTTAACATGAAGAAATAGAAGACGAACATATTCAGTTGAATAAGAAGCTTAATATACCATAGGTACATAAATATCTAAAAACCCCAATTGTGTAGATGAAGGTGAAAATTTAGGGATAATATAATTTTACAAAATGTAATATAGCATTTTATAAATTTTATTGTAAAAAAAGAATAAAAAATAAGTATTTTTGAGAATAAAAAAGTTTAGAACTAAGTATGAAAGTAGTTAAGTTGTAAGGGTCTTTGTCGATTGTTCCCTTAGAAAAATTGTATTTTTCTCTACTCATGCTCAGCTACAGTACTGGGCCTAACTAACCATATGCTCCACTGAAATTGGGCCCGGAAGACTTTGACTTGATGAGAGCCTTGAGCTGAAAATTTATGGCCCAAATGAAATTGACCCAAAAATTATTTATTTTCATGCAAGTAGTAATTAGACCAAAAACTTCCTTTTGTAAAAAATAAAATAAAAATTTAAATACCCATTTCTATTCTTAATGATAATTACTTATTTAATCAAAGGAAATTTTCACAAATAAGAGTATAAATATGGCTCATTTCAATAATAAGAAAATAAGTTTCAACTTTTAAAAATCAGATTTTTATTAAATTTTATTTATAATTTAATTAATTAAATATATTAAAATTACAAATTTATATAATTTAGTCACAGATTCATAATTTAGTTAGTCACATATTATTTTCAATCACAAATCAAAATTTTTAAATGTCAAAATTATTTTACGATCACAATTCAAAAAATTTATAGGTCACAATTTGTTAATCGGTCACAAATTCATAATTTAATTAGTCACATATTATTTTTCGATCACAAATCAAAATTTGTAAATGTCACAAATTTTTTTACGATCAAAATTGAAAAATTTTAAAGGTCACAATTTTTTCATTGGTCACAGGTGAAAAATTTATAAGTCACAATTTCTTTATCGGTTACAAATCACGAACATTATAAGTCACGACTTATAATCAATCACAAATTAACGAATTTTTAGGTCACACGTTATTTTTTAGTCACAGTTCATATTTTTCATTAATCACATATTGTTTACTGGTCACAGATTAGGTCATACGTTATTTCTTAATCACTGTTTATATTTTTCATTAGTCACATATTAATTGGTCACAGAATAACCAATTTAATGGTCACAACAAATTAGGTCTCCACCTCAAAAAACGCAACAAAACACACCATCATCAACTGCACAACCACCACCACACCCAACCTCCACCTCCACCTCCACCCCACCCCCCCACCACCTATACCACCACCGCACCGCAACAAACACACCACCACCAACTGCACAAACACTACCACACCCAACCTCTATCCCCACCACTTGTACCACCACCGCACCGCAACTTATCACTACACCGAAATCGTCAGTCCAACACCATTACCACAAACACCACTTCGCGTGCGCTGATCATAGATATGCTTCGCAAACTCAACTTCTGCAAGTGCTAAGAATGTAGAGAGAGAGAGAGAACTAATTTTTAAAAGAAAGTAAAAGAATTTTTATGTGACTTCCTATCAAAACCTTTGAAAATCATTCCATGGAAAGTAAAAGCAAAAGTAAAAGTCATGTTGAATGAGCATTTTCCTATTTGAATTTAAACCCCATACTTTCCCCTTGATAATGCCCTATTTCAAACACCACCAAACTCTTAATGGTAAGTTACTCGAATTAATCATATGTTACTAGACAAATTTAGATTATACGTGAAAGTAGCAAGCCATTGAGTTGAGAAAATGATGTTGATTGGAAAACTCAACACTCCCACTTATTATCTACACTGTGTAAACAACATAAAATTGGTTAAGATTTACTATAGAAAGAGCAAGAATCAGAGAACAATCAATAAAGGTCCAAGTACATGAATATTTTGATAGAATTGATACCGACACTGACGTGGTCAAACCTGATTGGCCCCCTTTTTTGTTTTCTCATCTTTCAATGTTGTCATGCCACATGTTGTTTGTCAACATTTCATGTAAAAAAGAATTGTACCTATAGCATGATTGGAGAACAATTTAGAGAGAAAACCCTAGATAAAGAACGAGTGAAAACTGAACTAACACACATAGCGGACTGTGAAAATAGGATTAATCCCTATTTATGTGGGACTCAAATAACCACAGATCCAATGCCCATAAATCAGTCACATGTAAAGATCAGCTCACCAACTTAACAGAATAAAAAACTCATTTCTCTCAAACACATTTTTAACAGATTGGTCAAAAGGTCAACATTAGTGACTCAGTCAAGGTCGATCAACAATGAGACCTTATGTTTTCTCCTTATCATTTCTTCATTCTCAAGTATGGTATATTGAGATTGTCCATGCTCAAATTAAATTCCCCTTAAGTTTCCTAAACGGTTCATTGGGTTGTACTAAGTGTACAGAGGGGAATTTGAGTCTTTTATTGGCTAAGAAATCCACTGCACAATTACCTTCACAAAATATGTGGACGATTGCATATTCATCTTCGCCACTAATGACTTCATATCTCCAATAACATACTTAATCCCACAAGCTCTTGAATTGGTTGACGTTACCGTGATTACTTCTGTTGATTACTTCTGTAGAATCTAATTCCACTCAAAGCTTATTAAATTCAAGTAAACTTGTTAGCAGAACATGTAATTTTACGAATGACTTTGTGCTTTGTTCATATGGCTCGAAAAATCCAAAAATGAGATTATTTAATTAGGGTAACTCTGGGTTATGAACATTATGCACTACACCACGACTTTCACATAAACTCGAGTTATGCTTGCTACGTTTGTCCGTGTTTAACTTGATCTCATCATCTTTAGGCCTCAACCATCTAACAAGGGTGGGTCATTTTATTTATTTTTCATTTTTTTTCATCACTTATGGAACAAATTGATTTTCGTAATACATTGATGTTAAAAAATACAATAAAGCTTGACCCTAAAAAATATGGTAAATTAGAATAATTGTGGTCACACCTAAGTTCAAATGGAACATGCTATACATTCCAAAATTAAATCTCGAGACTTAATAGGGGCGCTGAGCTTGTGGATTGGACGCCCATAGCCACCCCACCCCCCCAATAGGGGGGCACCATTTGCTCCCCTGTTAAGTCCTGAGGTTCAATCCCGGGACATACAACTTTCTCCGGGTTCAAATGGATGGGATTATGGGATTTAACCAATCAACCAAGTAGGGCCCTAAGGTGAAAATGAACTTGATGTGGTTTACCAGTCAAGATACAGACGTAAATAGTAATAATCAAACTCAAGACAAATATATTTGGACTTAAAAAGCTTTTATTATTATTATTATTATTATTATAGAATTAATGTACAATATTAAATACTAATTTAATTATGATGTAGTATTTTTAAAGAATATTTAAATGAATATTGCTAAAGTAGCATAATTATTATTATTATTATTATAGAATTAATGTAAATATTAAATACTAATTTAATTATGATGTAGTATTTTTAAAGATTATTTAATTGAATATTGCTAAATATAATTTATAATCTAATAATGAAAACTTGAGTTTGAGTACTCGTATTAAAATATGATTAGAATAACATTTGACTGAACTAAATAGTTTTAAACATTAAATGTTTCATATTAATAGTCATTAAATTGAATTGTTATACTTTATAAGAAACTTATATATACTACAATAAATCGAAAATATAATTTCATTGGTCATAATCAAGGTTCTAAATAGCGTAATGTGTGGCGATGGGTGGAGGCCAAACTAAGGGCTAGACGAGTTTAGACGAGGCTAATGCGTAAAAAGACATAAATATGCGTTTTCTTATTTTAATATTATTTTAATTTTTAATCAATCAAAAAATCATTTAATAATAATAAATAATAAATAAATAATTGTAATAAAAAAATTTTAATAAAAAAATTTTAAAAAAATAAATAATGCGCGCATATTCGGTCAACGCCTCGCGTTGACCACCATATTACGAGCCAAACGACTTTGCTTGGCGTTAGGGAGGCGCTACGCATCAAGGCGCGCGTCTTGACGCGTTATTTAGAACACTGGTCATAATAAGATGGAAAATAGTATTTTCATTGTTAAGTTGCATAGGGAAAAAAAATCATAATCTCATAAATATTTGAAATTAGACTCCATTAATAAATTATTTTGCTGCTGCTGCTGCTACTACTACTTATAAGTAAAATAAATAAAAGTTTAGGAGTAAAACTTAGATAAAATGAAACCTTCAAGTCCAATTTTGCTATAGATTTATTTATTACTGATTGAAAATTAGATTCTGAAGTGTCATAATGAGACGTTTATTTCTCACAATAAGTCTCACCATTTCTCGAAAATTACCGAAAAATAATATTCCAAAGCTTTCACGAAAGACAAACAATAAGTCCAAATAAGCAAATGCTACAACCTATGGAAGTCATTGGAACTTAGGCCTTGTTTGATGCTTTAAAATGTTTTCCAACTTTCATTTTTTTTGTTGTTTGATACCACTTTTTTTGTCATGGAATTCATTTTATTAGTTTTGCTCGTACACTCACACTTTCCCACTTTTAGGGAAAACTAATTTCAGTTTTTTTTTTGGTGGCAATAGGAATAAATTTTAGACTCAATTGTAAAAAAAAATAAAATTATCCCTTTAATGAACAAATTTCATGTAAAATAAAATCAAATGAATGGTATTCGGAATACAATTTTTTATTTTGAGAATTGGAACAAATTATAGAGCCAATTATAAAAAAAAAAAATTATCCATTTAATGGACAATTTTTCACGAAAAATAAAGTCAAACAGACACCAAATTTTAAATATTTTTCAAGTGAAAAATTATACCAATCAAATACAACTAATTATTATTTTCAGTAAAATAAATTTTAGATAATTCAATTTTCTATAAATCATTTTTTTTTAATTCAAAATTCACATTTGCAATCAATCAAACCATTATAAGGTTAGAACAAACTTTTCCAAAGAAAGGCATATTTCTTTGACTTTGATCTCCCACTCTCCATTTTGATAAGATTGAGGTGGCATCTCCATCACAACGTTACATCGGACCTTGATCCAATCACTCACAAGCCCACAATATCCTATTTAAAATATACAAAAATAACATTTTAATCAATCTCGGAATCACATAGTCCATTCCCCAATCCTGTTCTCCTGCGCGCCATGCGCAGGAGAACAATCTACGCTTTGCCTTGCATGGCCAACAGGCCATGCAAGGCAAAGCCTTAGAAACACGCAAGGCCAGTAGGCCTTGCGTGTTATAGGGAATGTTGTCAGCCCCCATTTTGGGGGCTGACAACATATATAATTTTTTTTATTTTTTTTTTAATAATTTTTTTTTTCCTTTGATTGTAATTTTTTTTTTTTTTTTCGTTTAAATATTTTTTATATTGTGATCATTTTGTAATGTATTATTTTTATTTTTTATTTTGCATTAATAATTTGTAATATACGTATATTACATTTTTTTGATATTAATAATAAAATCGTAAATTTCATATGATATTTATACTAATATTGCAACACATTTAAACAAAATAAAATAGACATTACATAAATTAGATAATTTTTTTTCAAATTTCGTCGAACGAGTACAACAATAAGTAGTTTAATGGTCGTCATCATCGTCAAACCCATGGAATGCATCATAATCACTGCTAGCAATACCAGTATACCTATCTTCCTGAGTATCGTCCCAAGAGTACTGTGGATGATACGGTTCGTCCACCAGCTGACTCCTAAAGGTGTTTCACATATAATAAATTTAAATATAAGTATAGTAGAAAATAAAACAAAATAATAGCAACAATTAATAGTTATCGATCAACGAACCTCGACTGTAATGTCGGACAAGTTCTTTTGTCATGTCCACTGTGACCACAAACACGACAATTTCTCTTTGACTGAGACATGGCTATTTCTTTGGATGACTTCAATCGCTTCCCGCACCCTTTTGTCCTAACCGGAGTAGGATCAACCACGAGTTGGGCACCTTCGCTGCTCTTGCTGATAACCCTACTCATTCCCACATCTCCTCCATTATCCATAGCTTTTACCTGTATTTTCAAGTTCTGAAATCCATCCATTATTAACGCCGTACGAGCGTCAGTCAAAGCACCTTCGTCCACCAACTCTGCTGCCGTGTGTGCCAGCATCCCATGTCGAGAAATCAATGATTGACCACCCATTGAGGTCGTCGTTGGTTCGAAGACTGGAGTTGCTTTTGCATTTTGCGCCCACCGACCTACAATGTACTGATCTGGTAATAACATCACCTGTTTCCTAAGCATAAACGCGAGCATGTGACGACATGGATATCCTTCAAACTCAAATGTTTTGCAGCTGCATGCTATGAAGTCAATAGACATGAAGTAGGTCAGCTCACGGTGGCGATGATGTGTTTTTTCGGTATCAAAACGCGTTACAATATACGTTTTGACACCCTCGTATGTTGATTTCCTTGAGAAAATGTAGTAGCTACTCTGAGCTAATTCCTCTTGGAACAACAGGAAAATTGTCTTTGTATAAATACGTGTCATTTGAGTTTCCATGGCAAATGTTGTTATCATACGAGGTACCTCATTCAAGTCAGTGTGGTTGGCAACCAATTCGCTATGTCGCTGGTGAGCTAGAGCACTGCTAAATTGTGTGATAAAATCCATTAGTGTATCCGTCTTATTGACATATCTTTTGAAGAACGCGTGGTTGCTTTCTGACCGTTGACTGCTTGACATCCCGGCAGAAATATATGCTTCACGTACGCAGGTACCCAACGACTTCGTATTTCATACATGTTGGCGAGCCACTCATTATCACCAAGATCAGTAGTTTCCATCACATCAGCCCAACGAGATTCAAACTCCTCTGGGGACTCCGACTGCTTGATAATACTCACCAAGCCGTGGTATAATTCCTTGTATAGCACGGGACTCATCTTCTCTGAGAACTTGTTTAGAATATGCCACAGACAGAACCTATGAATTGTGTTAGGAAAAACCTCACCAACTGCTCTAGCAATGGCAGCATCTTGATCGGTAATAATCACCCCGGGGGCTCGTTGGGTGGGCATTGCTTCGACGAACTTCAAAAACAACCAAATAAATGAATCGATCTTTTCATCACTCAATAAGCCACATCCAAAAACAGTAGTTTGCCGATGGTGATTTACTCCAACAAATGGTGCAAACACCATCGAATACTTGTTTGTGTTATATGTTGTGTCGAAAACCACAGCATCTCCGAAGTAAACATAAGAACTCATGGACTCTGCATCAGCCCAAAAACAACGAGCAAACACACCATCCTCGTCAGTCTCATAGGCGTAGTAGAAGCTAGGACTCCTTCTTTTTTCCAACTCAAAATGCGCAATCAATGTTTCTGCATCACGTCCAATGGCTTCTCGTCGCCGATCTCGTCGATGGTTCCTGATATCTTGCTCATTACAACCCAATGAAGAAGGTCCACCAGCATCTATCTCCATAAGTCTGATCTGTTGACAGCTAGGAATATTGGCTTGTGAAAATTGGTCAACAAGCGCTTTTTTGGTTGCAGAAACATGTCGATGTGAGCGTAGTAGGTGCGTTTTGCTTGGTGTAGATAATGCATGATTGTGCCCCTCGACAAAATGGCTTACAACCCACATAGACGTTGTCTGATGTTTTACAACTGTTAACTTTGCGTCACATCCACAACGTGAGTTCCCACGCTTTCGTTCACCAGAACGGGCCACCAAATTTTTTAGTTTCATTTGATATGACTCATCTTTTTGACCTTGTTTAAAGCAAACATATGACTTCCAGACAAGCTCATTTGTCTGTGGATTCTTTCGACTACTACCAATACGTATGCTAAAACCAGCTAATTTCGCATACTCATTGTAAAAATTATACACATCATCAAGCGTTTTAAATTCATGCCCGAATATCGGAATCGCACCAACATTCACTTGTGGAATAAATACATTGTCATCCCCTTCCATTCCTAAAAATTAATATGAAAAATTATTTAGTTTATGAAATAATTTAAACATTGACATGTTTAAAACTTACTATAATTATAACAAAAATAAAATTAAAACTATGTTACGAAATTAAACAAATTAAAAATGTACATTTATATATAACACAACACATTTAAGAAAAAAATAAGAGAAAATGACTTACCAGAAAATTCAATAGAAAGATATAAACAAGCCTCAAAAAATAGTTGTGAAGTGTATATGAATGAAGTGTTTTTCTTTCTGCATATCAATTGTGCAATGTATATGAAGTATGAAACATTTCCCACTTTTTTTATAGGTAAAGAACTAACAAAAGACAAAAAAAAAAAAAAAAAAAAAAAAAAAGGCTGACAACAAATATTCAACACTCAAGGCCTGCCAGGCTGACAACATATATTTAACACGCAAGGCCTGGCAGGCTTTGCGTGTTAAATTAGTTTTGCCTTACATGCTAAGTCCCTATTTGGTAGCCAATTTTGGAGAGAAAATACATTTTTTGAATAGTTTATTGATGGAGAATGTGTAACTAAAAATTAAGGAAAAGTTACGTGTAATATTATTTTATTAAAAAATATATGATTAAAAAGAAGAGAGAAAAATATATTTTAAGAAAAATGACTACCAAACAGAATTAAACAAAACAATTAATTAATAAAAAAATATTTCGAGAATTCGATAACAAGCTAATTTTAAAAAAATTTAAACGATTTTACGTTAGTCAAATCGATAAATCTTCTGTATCATCTTGAAACTCATTTCGAAAACTATATCATAGATATATCGAATTATGTAAATGAATATAAAAAATAGTTAAACGAATGTCAAAAGTTCATTTTAAAAAATACGTATAACTCTCGTTTTTTAAAAAAAAAAAAAAAATCAAATTTTTCTTTGATTTTTATTTTTTTTTTTCTTAAAAATTTATGTTGACTAATTTAAAAGGTAAATTAAAAAAAAAAAAAAAAAAAAAATAAAAAAATATATATATGTATTAGTGTGCGGACACCACGCAGTGGTGTGCGTGGTGTCTGCACACCAATTTTCGTTTTGTGTGTGCGGACACCACGCAGTGGTGTGCGTGATGTCCGCACACCACTTTTATCTTAGGGGAGCATTAGTGCTCCCCTAAGAAATGAACTCACATGAGTGAGTTAACTCACTCATGTGAGAATTTTTTATTTTTTTTTTGTCTTTTTTTTTTTTTTTTTCATTTCTTGTAATTTAATTCTCAGAGAATTTGAACATTCAGTCCTAAAATTTTAATATTGTAATTTTAGTTCTCATAATTTAACTTTTCTATAAATTTCATCCTTCCAAAATTGTACTCAAAATGATATTAAGAATGTAATATTTCGACTTCGTTTGATATTCCGTAATGAACCATAAACATTCAGAATTTTTCCCCCTTTGTCGTGTATTTTTTAATCATTTTAATTTGAATATAGTTATAAAATAAAATGAAACTCTACCCAATTATAATCTTTCAAAATCGTTGGCTTCATATTCATTGAAATCTTCATTTTTTTATATTTTATATATTCGGTTCTACAATATAATTTGTCTATTTATTATACAGTTGTACTCGTTCGACGAAATTTGAAAAAAAATTATCTAATTTATGCAATGTCTATTTTATTTTGTTTAAATGTGTTGCAATATTAGTATAAATATCATATGAAATTTACGATTTTATTATTAATATCAAAAAAATGTAATATACGTATATTACAAATTATTAATGCAAAATAAAAAATAAAAATAATACATTACAAAATGATCACAATATAAAAAATATTTAAACGAAAAAAAAAAAAGAATTACAATCAAAGGAAAAAAAAAATTATTAAAAAAAAATAAAAAAAATTTATATATGTTGTCAGCCCCCAAAATGGGGGCTGACAACATTCCCTATAACACGCAAGGCCTACTGGCCTTGCGTGTTTCTAGATTGTTCTCCTGCACATGGCGCGCAGGAGAACAGGATTGGTCCATTCCCACCTTATCAATAACATATAAAATTGTTATGAATTATTTTGAATTTATTTATTTTAGATCATTTTTAAAATGCTCTTGAATTTGTTATTTTAATCAACATAGCTGATGCATGAACAGTTTTTAAAAGTTTAAATTGTTTAATAAGAGATAAATTTATTTATTTTAAATTATTTTTTATTACATACTCTTAAGGATGATTTGAATTCACTTTTAATTAAATAATTCACGCACATTAAGAGCTTGTTTGAGTTCCATTTTTAGTAAAAAAAAAAAAAAAAAATTGAAATAGTAAATTGATAAACAGGTGATCAAAAAATAAGGAAAAAAAATTCAAATTTACGTGTGATATTATATTATTGAAATGTGTGGTTGGAAAGAAGATAGAAAAATGAATTTTAAAAATAATGTGAATCAAACTTGCTCTAAAATAATCGAATAATATGACAGTGGTTCCACTAACAATCACCATTTCCCAATTATGATAAATAACATTACTTTAAACGTCACTAATTATTAACATTATACAAAATTTAAACTCGAGCATGAAATTAAGCATGTTTGTTTTGAAAAAAAAAAATATTAGATTTTTAGTAAATTTTGATAAAAATTGATTAAATATAATTGAAAAATTGATAAAAATTATGGGTTTAAAAAAATATTGTTAAAAATAAGTTTGAAAAAAAAAATTAATTTTAAGAAATGGTTCAGATAAGGACTAAATAATAAAAAAGTTGAAAGATAATTAATTTACTTTATTTCAACATATTCATCCCCACCAAGACGTTTATGTATATAGTATATTATTACGCCCAGGTACTCAAGACAAACACGCATTATATATAACTTACCTGTCACCTGACATGACCGCTCATTTCGGACCGTAGCAAGCGTGACTTCTGTAAGCACTGAGTGGCGTTTAGCTTCCGAATTGCATCCGTGGAAACACATACAGACATTCACAAAAAGCTTAAAATTCACAAAAGGGCGATTAGTCTGAGCAGTTTTTCTATCTGTGTTGCGCTTAAATTCTAAATTTGTTTGTGAAGGAGGCAAAAAAGCAGAAAAATGGCTACGGATATGGTGGCGGTTCAACACGCGGCGGTGAACGGTGGCTGCTGCAAAAAGGGACCTGGATATGCTACTCCGCTTGAAGCCATGGCTGGCCCAAGGGAATCTCTTATTTATGTCACCTGTGTTTATACAGGTAATTTTATTGGGTTTTTGCTTTAGCTATTTCTGTATATTTTATAGTGCATTCTTGATCGATAATTTGCACAATTTTTTAGAAATAAAATCTTACAAAAATCCACAAAAAGAATGCAAAAGCCTTCCAATATGGGCTATGGCTATCATTTGCTGCACAATTGTCAACTTTCTTGCCCATCTTCTAATTTATTTTGGCTTCGTATGAACAATTTTTATGAACCGAGAGTACAGAGAAACTGGAAAAAAACGTGTAAATTGAAATTTGTAATGGAATGAATAGTTTTGGATATCTGTTTTTTTCAAAAAGTAATATTTATTTGAAGTTTAATAATATAACTCGTGGAAAATGAAATTTTAGAGATTTAATTCTTGAATTAATATATGTTTTTGAATTAATCGTGTAAATTCAGGAGAAAATGTAAGCAATAAAACCGATCTTTCGAATTCATGATTTTCACATATAAATTTAATTAATCAAGTAGCATACCTTGATCCATTGCAATAATTAAAAGATTTCAATCTACAAAAGAGAAACTAGTAAAATAAAGAATTTGTTCTCTCCCTTTACCTATCTGTAATTGAATGTATTAATTTGATGGGGTCCAGAGAGAGGCAGTTTCATGGGTTTTTGTTTCTGTTTTACTGATTTATCAACCAGAGGACGTATAATTTATTGACTCCGCAATAAGGATTGGAAGGATTAGGTGGTTTTTGCTTCCCCCTGAAAAACATTGGCGCGCTTGTAAACGAGGTGCTCTTGCCATACAAATAACTATTCACTTTCCATCAAAGTTGACGGTTATAAAACTGTCACTTCTCAATGGACCAATAGAATTTTAGCAATGATAAACCACTTTAATTAACTTATTAATAATATTACTTGGCCACATTAATTGGTCTTACAGAAAATAGAAATGAGCATACCAAATTTCTAATAAATTTAGCATTTTTTAGTTTCTATGTGAAAATTTTGACATAATAGAAGTATCAAAACACTTTTTGCTAACTAATGATTCAAATATCTTAAAACTTTTGTAAGAATATGGATTGTTAAAAACTATCATTAGACATTTAAAAGAGGTATAAGCACTTGTAATTTACTTAATCAACATTGTTTTTAATACTACTAGTTTCACGGATTGCTTCCCTATTTAATTTTCTAAAACTTGTGTTCAATTTTATGTTATTAGGAACTGGAACGGAGAAGCCTGATTATCTTGCCACCGTAGATGTGGATCCAGATTCGCCAACTTACTCTCAAGTCATTCACAGGCTACCTATGCCTCACATTGGCGATGAACTACATCATTCGGGATGGAATTCCTGCAGCTCCTGCCATGGTGATCCATCAGCTGTCCGGCGATTCCTTGTCCTACCTTCACTTGTGTAAGAGATCAAATCTTTAAGCTATATTTGAAATTTTTTATTGGATATGTTCTGAAGACTAAGAGCTCATCTGCCAAGCTTAAATGTAAAGTATTGTTATTAAGTTTCCATTTGATATTTTTCTATTAATGATATTATTAACAACTAATTTACAAAAAGTTTATTATAATAAGGCCGCAATTGCACATTAGTGTGTGTGTTGATTCTATATCATCATGGAGTGTCCATGATTGCTTCCTGCTTCAATTGCTGTAGAAATTTATAACTTCATGACTTAAAAATGATGATTCCTCTAAGTTTTCAGACAAAAGGATAAGTAATAAGATAATTTATGGATTCTGACTATAATGCCTTTTTTTCTTAGGTCTGGTCGCATATATGCTGTTGATACTCAAAATGATCCGAAGGCTCCAACTTTGCATAAAATTGTCGATCCAAAAGATATAATCGCAAAGACTGGATTAGCATACCCGCACACAGCTCATTGCCTTGCTTCTGGTGATATCATGGTATCATGTCTTGGAGATAAAGATGGAAATGCCGTAGGAAATGGATTTCTTCTTCTGGATTCTGATTTTAATGTGAAAGGAAGGTAAAAAAATTGCTACATCTACTCCTGTGAAAAGAACACCACCAACATCCAGTTTTGATCTTTAAAATTGACTAAAGAATCTTGAAGTGGTTAGCGTACAACTTTATTATGTAATATGTTTTTTTCCTGGTAACGAAGATAATTGAATTACAGCAAGCATAACAAGAAGAGAGTATGGATTATACATCCACCAATATACTCAATTTTTACTGCTCAAAAACATTAATAATGGTCCCCGAGCCTATATTGCGTGTAAATTAATGTTACTTCCGACTGGAATTTTGTTCTATGCCCGAGCTTATCTCAAGAAAGACTTACAATGCTATCATAAGGATGTAACCAATCAAAATTTCTTGAACATATCATACTTGTGTTTCTTTGTATAGGTGGGAGAAACCAGGGCACAGTCCCCTTTTTGGCTATGATTTCTGGTATCAACCTCGACACAAGACCATGATCAGCACTTCGTGGGGAGCACCTGCTGCTTTCACCAAAGGTTTCAACCTTCAGCATGTTTCTGATGGGCTTTATGGAAGACATTTGCACGTGTACAGCTGGCCCGATGGTGAACTGAAACAGACTTTGGATCTTGGAAATACTGGGCTCCTACCATTGGAGGTGATCAAGTGCAATTATTATTTGCTCTTACTATTAAATTCGTTTGTTTTAAAAAATTTCTTTTGTTCATGATGTGTTCATGCAATTGTATGTATAATTCCTAGTGGTGAAAAATTGTTCTGTTAATGTGCATCTAAATAACTTGCAGATAAGATTTCTGCACGATCCATCCAGGGATACAGGATTTGTGGGATGTGCCTTATCAAGCAACATGATAAGGTTTTTCAAGAACCCTGATGGGTCATGGAGCCACGAGGTATACAGAAGAATTCTTCACTGTTTAGATCATACGAGTAAAGAACACTAGAGGCCACCGACCTTTATTTTGTTCCGACTTAGTCACTGAACTTATATTTTGTTCCAATTAGGTCAGTGAACTTAAGATAGTTACAGTATTGTCAATCGTTTCATGCTAGTTAGTTTGACTAATGGAAAAGTTGATGTGGCAGCCTAATTGGCAAATAATTAGATCATCAAGTCTCCCTTCTGTTAGTCAAACTAACTGATATAGACTGAGTGCGCAACTTAAAAAAAATGTTCAAGTTGATAGTTTAATGACGCACATGAAATTTCACTAAAAGTTTAGTGTCCACCTATGTATTTAACCTGATTGCCTAATGAACAACATAAATGATCGATTTGATTTGACTGCAGCTATCAGTATCAGTGAAGCCACTGAAGGTGCAAAATTGGATTCTTCCCGAGATGCCCGGTCTTATAACAGATTTCCTGATATCTCTTGATGATCGTTTCCTCTACTTGGCTAACTGGCTTCATGGTGATATTAGACAATATAATATTGAAGATCCTGCAAATCCTCGGCTGACTGGCCAAGTATGGCTTGGAGGATTAGTTCGAAAAGGAAGCCCTGTGGTTGTTGAGGCAGACGATGGTTCAACGTACCAGGTTGATGTCCCAGATGTTAAGGTATTTTTCTATGTTCCCTTCTCAAACCAAATATGGAGGGTTTTATCCTGATGCTTTCTGTATGAGACCTTATAAGCAATCACCATTGTCATTTCTGTTATCAAAAATATTTGGCGTTGTTAGACAAAACTCGACAACAGTAAAGAAAAAAAAATCTTGTTTATTGTATTTGTTTAGAATGGTCTATTACTACCCCCGAATTATTCTTGTCTTAGATTAGTCTTGACCTACCATCGACTATATCAAACCTATAATCTGTCGATTTTTCTTTTTAGGGAAATAAATTGAGAGGAGGACCTCAGATGATACAACTGAGCTTAGATGGGAAGCGACTCTATGTTACAAATTCTCTCTTCAGTACATGGGACCGTCAATTTTATCCCGAGCTTGTGCAGAAAGGCAGCCATATCTTACAGATCGATGTTAACAATGAGAGAGGTGGTCTTGCAATAAACCAGAAGTTTTTTGTCGATTTTGGAGTTGAACCAGATGGTCCATCCTTGGCGCATGAAATGAGATATCCCGGTGGTGATTGCACATCTGATATATGGATATAAGTACTCAAGAATAGTAGTTGAATCGATGCTGCCTCCAGTACATGCGAGTCAAAAGGTACTGTTGTGTGTAATAAGGGCAGCAAAATTCACTAGTTGAACTGATATTTAACTGAAAATAACTTGATAAAGATCAGACTCTTCTCGCATTACTGCGATAATGGGACCTTTTAATTTAGATTTTTCTTGTTATTACCTTTAGTTACACTACTTTCTGATGAAGCACCATTCTTTAGAAATTGCGAGTTAACCTATATGTTTTGAATAATTGAATTGAAAAATGAAATACATTCTATTGCATCTCCAGAATTATCAGAAGATAATTCATAACATAACAAAGAAAAAGTGAAAGTATATAAAACTTTAGAAATTGTCTTCAGCTCTATTCATTGAGACTATCTTCAGAGTGTCACGCTGGGGAATTCACAAGATCCAAGACCTGCCCAACAAAACAATAAACATGGTATTCGAGCCGTCATCCATTTATAAAATCTGTGTAGGTAAACAACTTGTTAAAGATTGGCTTAAATTTTTAGACGAGATGGTGATTGAGCGGGAAAACTTACTCGGGTCAGAGGTGGTTTGAACAGCAAGGCCATTGAAGTTGCAAGAAGCACCACTGTCCCGAAACTTAGCCCAATATGAACTGAATGCATAGCTTGCATGTGCAACCTCCGATACCGGTTGATAGCAACTCTTCAGCGGAGCAAGTTCATCACAAGTTCCATTCCCGAGCCTGCACGCGAAATCCAACGCGGGCCCCAACTCCATTGTATCGACTTGAGTCGCCACCACGCACCACAACTTCCCTTTAAACGGTTCGTTATTCAATGGCTCCTGCAGCTGGGGATAATCGTTCTCCGGCCGGACTCCAGTCAAGTCCAGCTCATAAATTGGAGTCCCATTTGGATTCAACATTCCCCAGTGCCTTTCTGTTCCCGGTCCGGATTTCTGGTTCTCATCATATAGGGAGAATAAGAAGGTTGGGATCATAACCCCGGGTCGAGCTGGTGTCCCAATTGCTGGAGAAGCAGTCACTTTTCGGACTAGATTTCTGTTATATAGTGCTGCATTGTATAAATTTGCACCAGTTTGATCCAAGTCACCTCCATTAGGCCAGCCTGTTTCTGATATCCCAATCCTGATGTTTTCGAACCCAAGTTTTCGCATAGCGAAAACAACAGAATCAAGCATCTGATCAAGAAGATTTGTGTAAACCAATCCACTTCCGGTATCGTTGTACGTCTGATTTGAATCCTTAAACAACGCAAAATCGAGGCTGGTGTTTGTCGGATTCTCAGACCACGTAAAATAAGGGTATACATCAACAAAAAAATATGATTTCGTCCCATTCAAGAATTTCAGCAATGGGGTCATAACCTTATCCGTAATTTCATCCTTAAATTTTCCACTTGAAGGTGGAAAAATTGATTCAACTACATCTATAGCCAAGGGCGTCCCGACTTTGATGTTATGAATGTTATACGACACTAAGGATTTCTTGATTTTCTGCATAGCTGGTACGAGATCAGCCCACATTTTCTGATCATCATAACTAAGAACTTCATTCCCGACAAGAATGGATCGGATTTTGGTGTTGGGATAATATGCCAGAACATTATCTTGTACCCATTGATCAGCTATTGTTAGGTTTGAAGCAATATCGGAAATTTGGTCATTAGTCACCATTATTGAGACACGAAGCCTCGTGCCTGATAGAAGTTTTAGAACTTCAGGGTTGGCATCATAGATCTTCACTCGACCGGCTTCCATGGATTTCAAGAATTCGATTGTTTGATAAGGAGACGGCAAATTATTTCCCAGTCGACCATAATTTATGCCGATGTTGCTTAAAACCAGTGCATCTATAAAGAGAAATACTGAACCAATGTGAGAATATGTATGACAGAAAAAAATACAATTGCCCTGTTTAAGGACTACAAATAACTATGAAATGAGAAATTCCATATTAATTATAGAATTATAGAAAGCTGTGACAATATTGAAATGTCGAAATTTAGTAGCATTTAACTTCTTGTACTCTGTATGGCAACTTACTTGAGAAAGCAAAGATACAGAACAAAGAGAATACAATAACTTCCCTCCTCAGGTACATCTCTTTGTTGAAGAAAATGGAGAAACTATCAGATTGAGTGTGAAGAGTGAAGAATGGTAGGTGTATATGTAGTGAAAGAATTGAAGAAACTGTTGAACTACAAAATTTTTGAGTTGTAATTAAGAACAGCTCAATGATTTTTGTGAGAGTTTGAATATTAAAATTAAAAAAAAAAAAAAAAAAAAAAATATATATATATATATATATATATAGTGGGATTTTGTAATTTTAGTGAGATGTCTCATGAGAATGACAGAAGAAAGAATATTCAAAGGGAAAGTTAAGGATTGTAGGACATTGTTTGCTTTGGATTTGTTGTGCTATGTTTTAGTAGAAAAAGATAGTAATTGTGTGTACTAACTACTAAGCCATAAAACAGAAATTTAGCAGCACGTATAACGCCGCCCAATTCTCTATTAGTCTTGCTAGGAATTAGATTTTGCTTGGCGTCTCTTGTCAATGTTGTGATCCAAAAAATGTAAAAAATGTCGATTAGTGATCAAAGCCTTACTAGTCGTACGCCATTTCAAGTTAGATGTTTTACTTGACCAACTCGGTGAATTAGGTGTTTGGAGTGACTCGTGTCCCCCTTTCAGTTTCATGTCTTCATACTTCGTTTTTGTTAAGGGAGAAATATCCCACATCGAATAAAAATGAAAATATAAACCAATTTATAAAGATTTTGACTACTCTTCTTAACAAAGTTGACCTTTTAAGATTGACCTCTAAATCTTAATATGATATTTAGAGCCATTAAACTCCAACGAGTAATTCGATCCGATTAAGACTAAAAAAAATGAGCATATGGATTTCAAAATTGATCTGCTCAAACGAGCCACCATCTTACAAGGCATGTTGAAGGATACATCAAATAAAAATGAAAAATAGACCAATTTATAAAGATTTGAGTTACTCCTCTTAATAAAGTTGACATTTTAAGATGGACCTCCAAATCTTAACATGTTAGAGGATCTCCAAGAGGCCATTTAAAAGTGGAATACTATCTATTTTAAAGAGTCAATCTTTAAAATTTTATTCCAAAAGACTCTTCAATTTAACATTTTAAAATAGAGAGTGGGTTTGGCTCTCCAAATTTGGAGAGCCAAACTCACCTCTTTATAATTTAATGTTTCAAAGATTTCAATTTCCAATGCATAATATATTGACTTAATTAAATAAATATACTTGAAAAATGATATAATTATTGAAGGGAAGATAGTAAAAAAAATAATGAAAAAAATAATAAATACATATTGGGAATGATAAAATTAAATGTTAAAAATAAAGAGACTATTTGAGCATTTTAAAATTTTTACTCTTTAAATTTATAGATGCTCTTTAAATTGTAGAATATTCTCTTAAAAATAGAGAGTCTCTTGGAGATGCTCTTAAGGGATAAATATTCCACATCGAATAAAAATGAAAACATATACCAATTTAAAAGAGTTTGGACTACTCCTCTTAATAAAATTGACATTTTAATAGGACCTCCAATTCTTAACATGTTATGGGATAAATATCCCATATCAAATAAAAATGAAAACATATACCAATTTATAAGAGTTTGGACTGTAACGCCCCCGACCCGTATGGACCAAAACGTCACTTAACTGTAGTCATCGTCTTGATGAATAACTATTTTTCTAGCGGAAACTTTAAGTATTTAAAATGAAAATCTAAGTTTTTTTAAAACAACATACTCGATACCGAATGAAATAATTTACGAAATAACTTAAGAATCTCATTTGACGTCAAATTCGAATAGTCTCTAAAGTAGAATTCTTCATAACAGTAATTCCATACACAAGGGTCTAATGGAAATTTATTTTAAACATTCATAAATTGCTAAACATGCAAAATCACCAGCTTCTCATTGCATGATGCATATTCACCTATCGTCATCCACGTCCCACGCGTAATCATATCAACCTGTGGTAAGGGAATAAACTCATGAGTTTGAAACTCAATAAATATCATAGGTGCATTCGTTATCAAATTATAAAATTTTGAACTGTAGCTTTTGAAAATAAGAGAATAAACCCGTCGCGTAGAAGGATTTTCGACAGAATCCAATAACTATTGAGTTATGACTTAACATGACGCCTCGAGTCGGAGAATGATCATTTAACTATAGAGGTGTCGAAACACCGTACCCGGATGTACCATTTCATTGAAACATGGTAGTGCCGAAACACCGTGCCCGGAGTTACCATTGCATTCATACTTTTACATGGGAAAATATAACTTGAAAACGAACTAAACACTTTGCACCTCTACCTACCTTGACTTGATGCTTTGAAATTGATGTTTTTGAAATTTTTTGATGAAACTAGACCTTGAACTTTTGTTTTCCTAGCGACACTTGAACTCAAAAGAAATTCCTTCTCTCCCTTACTTTCTATCTTTCTTTTCTCACTTTCTTTCTTCTCTTTTTTGAAAGCTCTTCTTGAGTGAAGTGTTTAGAGAAATGTTGTGGATGATTTTGAAGTGAAACCATGCACCTATTTATAGGTAAACTTGGAGTAACTTAAAGAAAATGAAATGTTTTCTTATAATAAAAATGGGGTAGTAATTGTAATAGATTGTGGGTGTTAAATGCATAAATGGTGAGTTTTTATTCTAAAAAAACGTGGGTAGTCACTCTTTAGACATTTAAGAAAATAATTGAAGAAAAATAAATGTCTAAATTCGAGAATTTTCATTTTCTGGCAACTTCGGTTGACCGGAACATATAGTTGGTCGATCGAACCTCTACAGAGTCGAAAACAATGAGTTGCAGGAGCTTTCGGTTGAAGGAGGGTCGACCAGACTGACCAACTGGTCGATCGAACCTCAGCAAAATATGGTAAGTTCCATAATTCGGTAAGTCCATATACGGTAAGTGTCAAATACGGTATAATACAATTTTAGTCATAAACGTGTGGACCTAGACCTTAGAAAAACATTAAATTATGTCTAACTTCATAAAAAAACTTATAAAAATAACTTGAGTTACAATTTGAATCTTTATGACTTTGTAAATTTATTTAAGACATATTGCATTAGTATTGGACTTCCTTTCCTTATGGGGGCTGAGCCTAAACTCTTCATGGGTTTAAGTCATCTCATAGAAATTATGAGTCTGCTTTCATTAAATTTTTCGGGCTTCTACATGAACTATTCCTCTTAATAAAGTTGATCTTTTAATATGGACTCCCAAATCTTAACATGTTAAGGGATAGATATCTCACATCAAATAAAAATGAAAACATATACCAATTTATAAGAGTGTAGACTACTCCTCTTATTAAGGTTGACCTTTTAATATGGACTCTCAAGTCTTAACATGGTATCAAAGCCCATTAAATTCTAACGAGCAATTCGATTCGATTAAAACTCAAAAAATGAGCATATGAATTCCAAGATTGGTCTGTTCAAACGAGCAACCATCTTGCGGGGCATGTTAAGGGATATAATCCTATATCGAATAAAGATAAAAATATAGACCAATTTATAAGGTTTTAGACTACTCCTCTTAACAATGTTGATTTTTTAAGATAGACCCCCAAGTCTTAACATGGTATCAGAGCCCATTAAACACTAATGAGCAATTCAATCCGATTAAAACTTAAAAAAAAAACGAATTTCAAGATTGATCTGCTCAAACGAGCCACCATATTGTGGGGCATGTTAAGGGTTAAATATCCCACATTGAATAAAGATAAAAATGTAGACCAATTTATAAAAGTTTGAACTGCTCCTCTTAATAAAGTTGACCTTTTAAGATGGACCCCCAAAATTTAACAGTTTTCGTATGCATAATGTATCTCCAAAAAATCAAAGATATACTCATCAAAATGCAGTTTTATAATACAACTCTTCTTAATTACTCAAAACAGTTCTTATTTTTAAAAGCTGGTTGATCATCCATGTGCCCTTGAATCAAGGAGAGGACAATTTTGAATTAACTGGATGATGATTGGTTTGCTCCAACAATCTGATCCATGAAAACCTTAAGATTCACATTCGAAGAACCACCTTCTTTAACTGCTTCCTTAGCTAGATTTTTCCATTTCTGAGCTTGCTTTCTCATATTTACTCCTCTCTCGCCACCTCCCATAACAATTCCTAAGCACCTCGCAATCTCATCTGCCGTTACAATTCCTCCATCGGTGGCAGCTGCCACTCTCAGCCCAGTTTTCCAATAATCCTGCACAAGTTTTGAATTCATAGGTTGATCAGCCCACTGAGGAAATGCAACTACGGGCACCCCGGAAGCCAAACTTTCAATGCAAGAATTCCACCCGCAATGAGTCAGAAAACAGCCCACAGAAGGGTGTGATAAAACCTCCAATTGGGAACACCATGGAACAATCATACCTTGTTTTTCCACTTCTTTCATCCAACTTACCGTTGCACCACTTTTTCCGTCTCTAATCACCCACAAGAATGGTTTCTGGCTTTTGATCAGCCCATTAGCAACCTCTTCCATTTGTTGTTCTGATAAATTCGAATAGCTTCCGAAAGATACATAAATAACAGATAATTCGTCTTTCAAATTCAACCAATCCATGTAATCTACTGTCTTCTGTATCAGATCACCTCCATATGAGGTGTCCAAAGGATCCTTCCCATCCAAAAATGCAGAAGGAATCAAAGGTCCAATGCCCATAACATCACACTTCTTTATAGCCGTTAAGGTTTCGAATTCCAATGCATCAAACGTGTTCACAAGTACTTTCTGCTTGTCCCCAGCTCTATCAAGAATCTCCAAATGCTCTATTAAAAGAGGGAGAGAAAAATTGTACACAACAGGGCTGGAAGACTGCATAAAGGATGGCAAATCACAAGAGCTAAACACTAATGGCAGTCCTGGAAGTTCAACAACTTCACTGTTCTCTCCTGTAAAATCCACAATCTTATTGAAATACAAGTAATAAACATAAAAAACAGAAGCCGGTTGATTCCAAAGAAGCGTGGACGGGATTCGAAACCGATTTGCCACTTCACCTGCCCATGTAATGAGAGTAGCATACACTACATGCGTAAACTGGTGCCCTTCTTTTTCTTTAGCCATGATAAGATTCGTAACAGCTTCAGAACCGCGAGTTCTGAAAGATATAAAGAATTCTTGGACATCGTCCGCAGTTGTCCAGCCATCGTCGTAACCATCAGAAAAGGGAGCCAAAGTCAGGCCTGGTATTATCGAGGCAGTTTTGGACATGCGACGGATTGAAGATAGACTAGTGCAGAAGGTGACCTTGGCTCCCATTTGCAGAAGACGCTTTGCAAATTGAAGAGATGGGTTTACATGGCCCTGTCCTGGAAAACTCACAAGAAGGATATGGCGGTTCGTCATGTTGGTTATCGTAATTTGTGACTGTGTAGTGTATGGCTTGGATTGGGTTGGGCTGGGAATGGAATTATATAGAAGATTGCATGACGTTTGTGATTACACAAGTTTCTTTGTATAATTCGAAGAAGACAAAGTTGCTGTAAATATCATTAAATTGAACATGATAAAAATGGTTTTGGCTTTCTTACAAGAAACAAAATCATAGTTAAATTCTCGTCGACTTATTGGTTCCACCGTTAGTTTTATCATGTTACTCCTTTAATTCGAAGGGCTACATAGATGGAATTGAGATCTACTGTTCATTTACGCTGTCTAATTTGTTGTCCACCCCAAATTGACATATAATGAAAAAATTAAATTGATATTAAGTTTCAAAAATTAAAATTGATGACAACTTTAACTTTTCATGATGTCTCAATTTGTAATTTGGTGGACATAAAAAATGGACAACAAATCTCATCTCACACATGTGTCACTAGGAATATTATCGAAAATAATTATTCTATTCATAGTCAGCAACTGCGATAAACATCATACTTGACATTTTACGTGACATAATTCTAATAATTTAAAATAATGCTATACCACTTAAGATACTACGTATGATGACTGATACAATAACTGACCATGAATAATACTACTCTATACAAAATTCGCATTGTGAAGGGTCATAATGGCGTCTTATATTCTCTATTTATTTTTATAAATGGATAAGGATACACGTCATCTCAAATCTAACGTTTCTAAATAAGAAAACATGGACAAAAATTTGTGTAAAGTCATCAGAGACTCAGAGTGAACTTCCATATGTATGATTTGAAAGATAAATATATTATTCTATCAGATTTAGCTTTCTTTACGTTACTGATTCTATATCTGCGTTTTGATTCTCACATTGAAGGTTCCGACCCATATTTTCAATTTATTGGGGGCATCGGAGAAGCGCATTCGGCAACTCCACATTTCTAAGCATAAACAATTTAGCCCCGGTTGGAATTATAGTGGGTGGAATCGTATTTTTTTGGATAATGATAGGCATAAATTACATGAAAAATATCACATTCGGGGAAAACAAATTCCACTTTGACCGTTTGATACGAATGTAAAAATGAAACTCGAATCCCAAGATACAATCACTTTAAGTTGCATTTTCTTTGTTTTTATAGAAAATGAATTCCTATGGGTTTGATAGGTTTTTATTTTTCAACTAACATGAAATTACAATTTCTTTCCACCTTTACCTATCAAACGGACTTTAAGTGGCTGAAAATGAAGGAAGAATTTTCGATTTACGTGTAATATTATTTTATAAAAGATTGCGTTATTAAAAATAGGAGAAAGAAAAATGAAATTTAATTTAATGGAGCCAAACACGAGTTTAATATTTATTATATATAGTTAAAATAATGTTACATATAGTATTAGATAACTACGCTTTAAATGTTAAATTAAGCTCTTGTCTAGTAAAGCTTTTCAGCCCAAAAAAAATTGATTTTGGAGCCCTTTTTTTTCAAATGGTGGGACCCACATGTGAGAGAGGCAGTCAAATGTTGCGACTATGACACTGTTGCAACGGTTGGAAAAATAATTTTTTTGGGCTGAAAAATTTTACCAGACAGGGGCTAAATAAGTTACGTGATTTTGTATTTAAAATTGATGCTTAAAAAAATCAATAATGCTAGATGTACAAAGTATGCTTCACGGTAGTTTACAAAATTTTGAATTTGATGACGTGGCTTTTACTTTGACTTAAAAAATAAACAATACTGCTATATGTATAGAATATGTTTCACAGGTTGTCTGCGAAATTTATAATTTAGAATTTCGTGAGGTGACTTTTACTTTTACTAAAAAAAAAAAAATCATTGCCACTCGCTCTTCCTATCTCTACTGTGTTCACATAAAAATGATATAAAATCATTAAATTTATGATTTTTTGTCTTAATTTTTAGAGTCGTTACAAGATATCAAATAAAGTCAAAATATTACATTCTTAATATTATTTTAAAGTACTTATGACCTAATTTTTCATATCGTTAACGGCACGTGAAACGATCAACCTTAGTAAATGTTATAACTCGTCAAAGTAAGTCATTATAAATTAATATTTCGAGAGTTTCAATAACATACTAACTTTAAAAATTCTGTGATAATTGTATACCAGTCGAATCCATGAATCATCTACGTCATCTCAAAACTCGTTTTGAGTATTGTAGAAATATCGAATGGTTCAAATGGACATCGAAAATAGTTAAAAGTGCATCAAACGTATATCTTAAAATGAGACATCTAATTCATCTTATCTTTAAAAAAATTAAATTATTTTATTAACGTTTATTATTTTTGCGAATCAAATTTCTAAATATAATTTACATCATTTTATTAAAAAAATTTACATATGGTATGACATCAAAATTTTCTCATATAAAAAAAGTATTAGGAAAGCTATGTGGAGAGAGAAAAGCTTGTGAAAAGCTAGAGAAAAAAACCGTTAAAAAAATCAATAATGCTAGATAAACAAGAAGCTCGTTTCATGCGCCGTTAACAATGTGAGAAACTAGCCGTAAGTACTTCGAAATGATATTAAGACTGTAATATTTTGATTTCGTTTATCTTGTAATGACCTTAAAAATTAAGACAAAAAAATCATAAATTTAGCCCCTGTTTGGCCCCATTTTTTGGAAATGAAAATGGGTGGAATGGTATTTTTTGAAAAATGAGTAGTTGAAAAGGAAAGAAAAATTTTCGATTTACGTATAATGGAAGATTGTGTGATTGAAAATAGAAGAGAGAATAATTGAATGAAATGAAATGTAATGTAATTTAATGAGATTCAAACATTGGCTTAATGAATTGGGTTTTGCTGGAAAGACGCCTCCTCCAATAGAGGGGCGCCACTGGAGACAGGGTCTGTCACTCACCCTGTCTCTTTGGTTTATTCCTAATATAAAAAACAGAATAAAGGGCCCACTATTTTCAAATTCCTATTTTTGTGTTTAGATTTCAACATGTTCAAGTAGTTTAATTCTGGCCAACTGGCCCTTGTAAAAGCTGGAGGGAAAGATGGCCCTGTCAAAGTGGTTAAATCCTACAGAATTTTGAATTTTATGAGGTGGCTTGTACTTTGGCTTAAAAGATAAAATATGAATTAACCTATTTACACATGCCCAAAAATAGATATAAAAACAGGGATTTAAAAATAACCACTTGTCTGTAGGAAAGCAGTATGGACCAACATGCATTGACTAACATGTATTGTTTTTGGAGGGAAGCCAAGTGTGGATCAATTAGTTCTTCCCCCAAATTTTCCCACCCACCTTGTGCAATGAAGAAACAACTTGCCTACCGTCCGTCATTCCTTGAAGAAATAAAAACAGTCCCAAATTACAAATCAGTGTGTACCAGAAATCAGTTTTAAAAAGGCTTCAATCCCTGCCGACGACGTCTGAATAGGTAAAATCAATTTTCGTTTTCGACATTTTTTCTACGTTCTTGGAATTTTTGAATGAGCTATTCATCAATTTAGTCGTTGGATGTTCATGGATTTTTTTGTATTTCGAGCTGACTTGCGTTATGATGGTTTTTCGAGCATTTCGAGCTGACTCATCCATCATCGAGCTATTTCATGGTTTTTTTTTTCTGTATTTCGAGCTAAGCTTGGATGTGTTATGAATATGAGCTATTTCATGGTTTTTTTTTTCTATATTTCGAGCTGAGCTTGGAGATGTATATGCTAAAAAAATTAATTTTAAGTTAACTATATACAAATACATAAATGGAGTTAAAAAGTTTTTTCATTTTTTCCTGTCATTTATAGTTTACCCAGATGATGAATGACTATGTCTTCCTAACGATGTTGCCTCTTATTTTTGTGCTGCAAACTGTTTTATTCAGCCAAAATATTAACTCTTAGTAACCTTTAAAATAGTAAATGTTTTGTTATGCATGTAATAATTGCACCCCAGTCGATGTGTTGGATTAGTCGTTGAAATTGTTGTTCACATTGATTTTATTTTTATTTAATTTGTAAAGTATGGAAGAAGTGCAAGACGAGGATAATTATGTGTTGGTGGAATCTAGTAACGAGATCGTCGCGGAGTCTGTAAATGTAGTGGAAGGTTTACCCTCAGGGGAAGGTGTTGTAAGTGTGCCGACAGTGGGTATGCTATTTAAATATGAAAATGATATGTACGAATTTTACAAAAAATATGCTTATGCCGTTGGATTTCCAGTGAAAATAAGCAATTCGAAAAAGGGAGACGATGGAGTATTGACATATGTGACGTTGACATGTAGTTGTGAAGACCGAATAAACGGTAATACTAGCAGTTCGTTGAAGCCGCAACCAACAGTTAAAATGGATTGTAAAGCCAGGATATCTGCCTCTTCAGATATCCTGGGAAACCGAAGAATTAACACGGTCCACTTGGAGCACAATCATGAAACAAGTCCTTCAAAGTCGAGGTTATATCGATGCAACTGACATTTGAGTGTAAATGTAAAACGGAAACTTCAAGTGAATGATTTGGCAGGGATCCCATTGCATAAAAGTTACAATTCTGCAGTGGTAGAAGTAGGTGGATATGAAAATATGACTTGTATTGAAAAGAATTGTCAGAACTACGAAGAAAGAGTGAGGCAACTGAAACTTAGAGAAGGAGATGCTGCAGCAATATAAGCATATTTTTCCAAAATGCAATCACAATGCCCAGGATTTTACTTTAGTATGAATTTGGATGACGAGTCGCGTCTTAGAAATGTTTTTTGGGCAGATTATCGGTGCAACTAGGTGTACAAGGAGTTCGATGATTCGTTACCTTTGATACGACGTATTTCACTAATAAGTACGACATGTTGTTCGCCCCTTTTGTTGGCGTCAATCATCACGGACAATCAACACTGTTTGGTTGTGATTTATTGTCGAATGAAGATACAGATACTTTTGTGTGGTTGTTCAGGACTTGGTTTCAGTGCATGCATGGTAAAACTCCACAGGGAATCATCACAGACCATTTTCCAAATACGAAACATAGATGGTACTTGTGGCATATTTTGAAAAAGCTGCCTGAAAAATTTGGATACCACCAATGGCGGAGCTAGCACCCGGTGAGCTCGAGCGGCCGCACGTGTTGACTCCGCTGGAACCTTTAAGGTGGCAGCCGTGTTTGCCAAGAAGAAAGAAGAGGAACAGTTGCACATGAGGAAGAGGAAGAACTGAAGAAGACGATGTAAGTTTTGGGCTAAACTAATTTTTTTTTTACCTTGTTTCGGACCTTATTAATAGACAATGGCCTAATACTTGGAGGCTGGATGGATATATTTTGCAATGAACCAACCAATTCAATTGTCCAAAAAATTTGGGAGAAACGGGAGAGGACAGGAGACGACAGTCATGAGTGTGGAGCAGTGATTTGTGCCGCCTCTACTTGTTCTTGGCTTGCTCTCAATAAGGTCCATCTTTTTTGCTTCTGATTTCATTTTTGTTTGCACATTTTCATATTCTTTTCGTTTTTTTTATTTTTTTATTTTTTTATTACATAGAGTCTAATCACTAGGTTATAAATTGACCTCTTTTCTGTGTAAAAGGGAGGTGTGAAGTGAATCTGTAAGAGTTTTTAGTAGTATTGAAATTTAGTGCTAGCGTTGGAAATCGAAATTTAATTTCCCATCCAAAACTTTGAGGGACTTCTTCTCCCAGAAATACTGTGATATGATGAACACTAGGAAAGTAGGAAACCCTGTTTCTCGATGAAAGTTGTAACTTTGGATCATACCAATGAGTTATAAAATCAGAATTGATGATAACAAATAATAGACAACTTTCACAGCTCGAAAAATAAGATTACCGTAAAAATTGGGAATAGTTCTAATGGAATCTTCTGGGGAACTTTTTAGGATTTAATTTCCATTCCAGTTTGTGGAAAATTGTTGGTACATGAATACTGCCTATTTCTGGGATTGAATTCATACCTTCACTGTCTCTGTGATCTAAATTTTTACTGTTAATCTTTGTTCACCAATATTTTAGAATCGAATATTTTTTTCTTTAATTAAATGATCTCGATATCTTTTTAAGTGACATGGCTAATTTTTTTAAGTGTGTATATGCATTTCTTGTTGTTTATGTAGTGATTTTTATTTTTCAAGAGGTGTTACAATTTGTTCTTTTTCTGATCTTTACTGAGTCGAATGGATAATTTTCGAACGACTTCTTCTAGTACTAAGTCATTATTGATTAATGCATGGTTTTTACATTCTGTTTTGTGTTTGCACATACATCTCAGCAACTTAGTGTTTACCAAGTCTCAACCCTGTGGTGGCAAGTCTTCATTGTGGAACATTTTTTTCTTTTCCGTCTTGATTCCAAATTTGCTGTGCAGTATTTAATTGCATTCACCGTCCCTTTACCTTTTCCAGGGTAATTCCATGTCGACGTTCTTGTCCTGCGGCATTTAGGTTTTATATGGAACTCCTTAAGCGGCATGCTTTTGCACTTAAAGAATATACTAATTTGCTTATCAATGACAAGTGAGTACCTGATTTTTGTCAACACATGTTTAATTTATACCATTAATGTGCTTAGGTTCTCTGTGTCTCTCTTACGCTATGTTGCTATTTTATTCTCTGATGTCCACGGACAAATATTTTAATATTATTTAATTAAATATTAATAAACGATATCGTTATTACGATCATTGAGTAAACGGTCAACAGTTGACCCTGCCCTAGCTGACCTCCCGACCTGGATTCCCCCCTGGATACCACGACGATAAGAGTTCAATAGTTGGGCTATACATGGATTGGTGAATGATTCACAGTCCATTCAAGAATTTGAAGAAGGCTAGACAACAACAATTGACACATATAGCTTGTATGAGAATGAATGGTTATCGGGATTGAATGAGAATCGTGGGTGTTGGGGGTTCCAGTGTTTTTGAAAACAAGTTTTTGGGCAGGCATGTCGACAACATAAAGAAGTAAGAGTATGAATGCGTTCTTCGATGGATATGTTCATTCGAAGACGTCATTGAACCAATTCGTCGAACAGTACGAATGTGCCATGAGAAATAAGGTTGAGAAGGAGTTTCAAGCTGATTTCAGGTCATTTTCCCAAATGGTACATTGTGCAATACAATTTGAAATGGAGCAACAATATCGTTCAGTCTACACAATCGCTAAATTCAGGGAAGTTCAGCAAGAGTTTGTAGGGAAAGTGTATTTTGATGTCATATCCACATTGGACGACAGTGCTAGGACGACATACGATGTGTGGGAGACTATTATGAACGAGGACCATTGTAGGAGAAAAACATTTGTCGTCTTATTTATGAAAGATGAATGTGAAATTGTTTGCAGTTGCCACTCTTTTTAAGTTTTGGGGAATTCTTTGCAGGTATGTCATCACAGTGCTCATCTGGAATTACATCACACAAATTCCTGATAGGTACATACTTCGAAGATGGATGAGAGATATTAGTAGAACACATACGAGGTTTGCAGTGCACTATGATGGATTAGCTAGTACTCATGCACAGTTGCGATACGAAGAGATGTCAAAGGGTTTTGCACAGGTTGCAGACCTTGCTGCAGACGATAAAGTGCGGTGCCGTTCGATAATGGATTGGATAAAATTTCAATGTAAAGACCTTATAACATTAAAATCAAGTTTCGAAAATACTTCCATCTCGTATCTTGCTACGCATGAAATCAATGATTGTACTGACTTGTCGAAATCTATGAGCGAAAGCGTACTGGATTGACAAGACGAAAAGGAGCGTCGAAGAAGTTGTGGTGAAAGAGCCCGTTGGAGATGGCATCGAAGAAAACGAATGTATATTATTTAGTTTGCTTCAGATTTGTCAGCGTTTTAAACTATAAATTATCAATTAATATTTACGCACATGTAGTTCGGGAGAATGTCCAGCACAAGAAAGAGACCAAGAAATAGCACTACCAACATGGTTGATGGCGGAGTGATCTCGCAGCCACTTGAACAATATTCCATGGCCGCCTCAATGCCATTTTTTTGACAATTCCATGCCGCCACCTTTCACCATTTCTTCACAATTACAGACTGCAAATGTCATCCATTCGGCAGCGAAAAATGTTATGTTCAGTTCTAAATGTATAAACATGTTTCATATATGAATCTAAACTTCATATTTTTAATGTTGAATGCATCAGTAACTATGTATTATTGTGTTATAATGTAGGTCAAGCGTTGTCATACTACTATCCAAAATTATTTGACGAAGGTGGTAGCGATGTGTGAAGTTAGAAGTGTGGTTGTTATTTCTCATTTTGTTTCGGTTCTTGGTAGCATTTTGTATGTTCAACTGTGGCAAACATGAATTTTTTTTCCTTTATCAAGTCATTGTCTACACGTGGCCAATTTCTGATTTGAGTGCATTGAAATATATGGGGGTACTATTTACTAATAACTCAACTTTATTTAGTATTCTTATGCAATATGATTGCTATAACTTTCTCATCAGCTACTTCATAAAAAATACTTTGAGGTCGGGAAGATGGCTTTTCTGCCTTATCTACAATAAGCCATCAACCTGCACAACATTAGTAATTGGAAGATAAATAACTATGAAGGGGGCTGCATTACAATAGATTTTGGGAGGTTTGTGGGAAGATTGACAGATTGGTGGTACTGATGAATTCAAGTAGCAATTGACAAGTTTGGAGAGCAGAAACATCCCAAGCAGCATTGGCACCAAAGGCTTAATTGCATCCAAGAAACTTCAGTACTCCTTTGTTCTTGACTCGAGAGTACTCTTCTGATGTCCAAATGTTATCGAAATTTAAGTATTTTACTGTAATTCTCTAAAGTTTTAACTTCTTGATAAATCATTTGAATCACCTATGAGTTGGATAATCATAGCTTGCATATATCATTACAAAGTACCAGTGGCACATCAAATAACAGGAAATTTAGCCATGAAAATTGGTAAGTTGCAATGTTTTGCAATATTACAACAGATTTAGGGGACTGTATTCTTCAACATTCATACAACTAGAATTCTTTTACAACTTAGTTCTCCAATTTCTTATCTACACGAAATCAAAGCACGTAAAATGTTTCCATGTTAACCATCCCCAAATTTAACAAAATCCCGCCTATTAGTCTTTAGCCGTTTAGGTCAGTAAGGCATGCCCATGCCTTAAAGTAAAGTTCGCTTCAACATTGCACAATTCAATCTGGTCACTTCCTTTTCCATTCACTTTCATGCTTTTTCTCTCCGTTCAAATGCTCACATTCACTGAAATCTGAAGCTCGTGTTCGTCACTTATCCGAACTCTAGATTGGAACATCTGTGTCATTTCTTCCATCGTGTCATCCTTTACAACGTCAAAGATGGTAGTGATGCCACTACTACATTCACCTCTTGGTTCTTCATTTATGATCCACTCCCAAAATCCACAATTTCGACTGCATCAAAGGAATAATTTCCCTTTATTATCATTATCCTTCTCCACCACAAAGCATTGCTCGAATCCATGCTTACATCGGGTGCATGGGCATTTTCTTTTTGTAGTTGGGGAAAAAATGGTTTTTAGCTCTACAATCATGGCAAATTCCAGTGTTCCTTCGGGGCATTCTAGGATGGGTACAAAACAACAACAACAAATAAGCAGTTACTTGCTCAGCAATACAACAAGATACACAATTTAATGCCAATTCTCATCATAAGCAGAATGAATTTTCAATGGTCAGGTTTCCAAACTCACAATTACAGTTACTTACAAACTCACGATTATACTCATGTAGGAAAATGGATGCATTAGAAGCGTAAAACGTACGTGAGGTAAGGTCGAAGGATGAAACTTTGCAACTTTGCAATGTTCAGTGAAACGTACCTGCGATGGTGAAACTTTGCAATGTTCAGTTCTTCAACGGTGATGGCGACGAAAGTCGGTTACTGTGGGTCGTACGACAGTCAAGCTTATGGCGAAAGTGTGTGACGGCGACGAAGCTGGAGCAGTTTGATTTTGGGCTTTCGATATAGGGATTTCAAATGTGGAATTGGGAATTTTTTGTTGTACGGACCATCGTCCCTTTGTTCGGCCGTGACCAAATATGGTTGGTTGTGCGTCGATGACACCGTCGGCGAAGGTGCGAAAGAGAGATGCTTCTGTGGATTTGTTGGATTTCAAACGGGCATTTGAGTTTTTTTTTCGGAGAGAGAATGTTGGGGATTGTGTGTGTTGTCTGTCTTTTAAATTAGTATTAAACGACATTTTTTTTTTCAAAAATTCCCAACTGCCACATCATTCTGTCTTCAACCCCGTCTTTTAATCTATTTGAATAGCGCGATTATTTATATTATTATTAGTTTTTGGAGGGAATCAAGCAAAAGTGGACCAAGTAGTACTCTATTTTTCCACGTTTCGTTTACAGTGTATAAACAAATACATCCCCAAATTTCAAAACACTATATTTTTAACTATTCACTCTCCTTTGACCTTCAGAAATCGGTCGTAAAGAAGCTGCAATCCCTGCCGACAACGTGTGAATAGGTAAAATTAATTTTCGTTTTCAACATTTTGGTTTCATTCTTCTTTTTTCTTGGTAATTTTAAATGAGCTACGAATCAACTGATTTAAGGATCCCTATTTTTGCCAAATCCTAAGGTTTTTGTTTACGGTTTCAATTTTTGGTTTTGCCTCTTAATTTGTATGAACAAAGTGTTTCGTTGGGAAAAAAACTGTTAATATAGTTATGAGCAAATGGTTTTGCCTCCCTATTCTTACTCTTAGTATAGTATAGTATCTGTCGTGTTGAGGAAAAATTATATGTCTTGGAGGTTAGTTCATTAAAATCTGATTTTACTAAGATCTCTGTTTTCGCCAAATCCCAAGGTCTTTGTTGAATGCTTCAATTTTTGGTTTTGCCTCTTTATTTGTATGAGCAAATTGTTTTTGTTGAGAAAAAAAAGAAAATGTTGATACAGTTAGCGCAAATGGTTTTGCCTCCTTGTTTTTACTTTTAGTATAGTAGCTGTTATGTTGAGGCAATAATTGTATGTCTTGGATTAGTCCATTAAAATTTCGTTGAAACTAATGTTATTGTTATTTAACTTGTAGAGTATGGATGACGTGCAAGACGAGAATTATGCTGTATTGGTGGAATTTGATAATGAGAACGTCACGGAGTTCGGGAACGTAGTCGAAGGTTTAACATCGGGAGAAGGTGGTGTAAATGTGCCTGTGGTGGGTTTGCTATTTAAAGATGAAAATGATATGTATGAGTTCTACGAAAAATATGCTTTTGTCGTTGATTTTCCAATGAAGAAGAGGAATTCGAAAGAAGAAGAAGATGGAGTAGTGAGATATGTGACATTGACATACTACTATCCAAACTTATTTGACGAAGGTGGCAGAGACATGTGATGAACGAGAAGACAAGCCTTAATCTTTTTGTGTAAACCCCTTTAGAGATGGGTGTAATTTGATTTGAGAGGTTGATTTCGATTATGAAATGTTTGTAATGGTGCTCAAAAGACTGTTTATTATTGCAATTATACACTAATGCAATGAATTTGTGAGAAATTTGTGTCTTGGAATTTGTAACCATCATTTTAATCTAGAATAAAAGGCCATAAACCATCATTTCTTTCACGCAAATGAACAAACATCATAACATAATCCAAGAAAACATAGTAAAAGAGAGGAGTACAAAATTCAGTTTGTTGTGATTCTATGATGGAAGATCAAGATGGATCCTAGTGTGTTTGTATTGACCAGCCTACTATTGATTTTTTCTTTTAATATTTTCTAAAATATGTAACATTTTCATATAACTCCTCAAATCTTTTTTAACATCGACCTTCTAGCCTTCTAGTGTTCAATATTCAGATTCAAAGAGTTAAAAGAGTTGAAGCCTACATAACAATTCCAATAATAGAATCTTAAAAAAATGCATCCCACTTTGACAAATCATAGGAGCTATCAAGCAAAAAAAATTATGTGTTCAAGCAAACTTATCAATATGAAAACAAATTAAAGTAAATTTATCTTCATCCTGGAAAGTATAACCTTCCAATAGATAGAAAAACAATACCACTCAATAATAGTTTTCACACACTATTTTATCTCACAGATACAAGAAGTCCTCCCATAAGCTAATGAAATACAACACATTCAACGTGGTAGGAACATTTGCTTGAATATACATGTCCTCAATAACTGGTTTCAGAGTGAAGTGAAAATGAGATAAAGAATCCAACTTTAGGCACAATTTCTTGAATAACATACTTGCTTCTTTCTTTTGCTTGTCTTTGAAAGACATTGCTGTTGAAACTAGGCCAGTCTTCTGAACATATTCATCATCATAAAGTGCAGCAAGGCCCTTTTACCTCTTATTCTCATCCAATTCAAATTTTTCTATTGGAGATTTGGATGGTAAAGTAAGGGGCTTTTGTGAATCAACTCTTCAAGGGATGCAGTGATCTCTTATTGTTGCTATAGTCCATATCTGAATCATCAGATCTACCAAATACTTCAGGTTTCCTCCCTTAACCAGTTCTTTTACCACCAAAAAATTCCTCGTACCTTAGTCTAGCAAAAGCACGTGACAACGACCGGATATGAAGCTTGAATGATTTTCGAATTTTCGGATTTTCGGATTTCGATTGAGGGATACATGAGATTTTTTGTTGTAAGGATGTTGCCCCCTTCTTTTCACGGCGACCGGAGATGGTTGGTCGTGCAACGGTAACATCGTCGCACGAGAGTACGGCGCGACGACATCGGAGACGTATGGTTCGATTTGTGGCTTTTTTTCTTCCGGAGAGAAAAGTCGTAAAAGAGTGGCTTATGATGTTAAAAGTTGATTTTTTTTATATTAGCAATTATCACGTCAGTTTGGTTTTAACCCTATTTTTAAGCCTGTCCCAGTAGTGCGGTTGCAGTTATCCACCTCGCACTGCCAGGGCCTATGTGGCGCTGACAGTGTAGCATGATTCAATTCTGTAACCTACATCATGCATTATTAGAGGACGAGTGAGTGGCAATGATATTTTATTTTTTTAAGTCAAAGTTACCTCACTAAATTCAAAATTCTGTAAACTACCTGTGAAACATATTCTGTATATTTAGATTATTGTAAAAAGAATAACTAGATTATACCCTCTTACACTAAGGAGGATTCACAAATATTTTATAGTATATGAGTCCTATTTATGTGAGGGATGTAAACTCGTGTATACACTATTATATACACGTAGGGATGGCAGCGAGCTGGGCCGATTCGGCTCGCGAGTTTAAGGTTCAAGCCCGGGCTCGGCTCGGGGGAACCGGGCTTTCGGAGCCGGGCCGAGTCGAGCCAAAGCTCGTTGGATTTTTAAGATCGGCCCGGACTTTTTACGAGCCGAATCGGGCCGAGCCCAAGCCAGCCCGATTATTATTATTTTTTAGTTTTTTTTCTTTTAAAAATTCAATATTAATATATTTTTTATCATGAATAAAAAAAAGTCTGTAAAACGAGCCGGCCCGGCTCGGGCCGAATCCCAAAAATAGACTCGGTCCGAGCCACGAGTCGGGCCCGACTCGGACTTTTCACGGGCCGAGTCCGAGCGGTCTGAACCGTCGAGCCATTTTGCCACCCCTATGTACACGTAACATTACCCTCGTAAAAATATCTATCACTCTGCACCCCAAAGAGTAATATTATTTATAGTCGTTTACTGTGGTAATCACCTTACGTGATATTTTACATATTGATTTGTAATTTGATACATTAATGTATTAATTTTGCAAATAACATTATTCCACCCCAAAATTCCATTCTAATTAACGAGACCTAAAAATAAAAAACTCCCAAAAACCCTACGCGCGAATTTCCCGCCATTACGTCATGCATTCCCGCCAAAATCCCCCACTCTTCATTTCCCGCCTTCACTCTCTTGCTAATACACTACTGTATCGAAACCCTAACTCCATATCTCAGCAAAAACCAAATTCTCCAACGAAAAAGGAAAAAAAAAAAACAGAAAACTAGCTATGGAATCATCATCTGTAAATCTCAATTTCAGAAAGCGAAAGAAGCAATCTCCATCACTACCAGATCCTTTAATCGGAATCTTCACGCGTAGCAAGTCTCAGGTGTACGTACACCGAAATCGCTCCGGCCGGACCCGTCTCGATGTTTCTCGAAAGTCGAACTTCCACTCTTGCTCAATTAGCTCAAACCCATTTCCCGGGAAACCTAACTCAGTTCAACCCGGATCCCCGAAGGAGACCGGGACTGAACCAGTAGAAGATTATCTGGAGTTGAATGACGAGATTAGTTGTCGGATTTCATCAATTAAAGATCTCCGGACCCATAGGGTTTTCTCTCCTGCTGTTAATCCGATTCTTGAGGAAGATGAGGGGAAAATAAATGGGAACTCAAAGTTATTGCAGAATATGGGTCTGGATACGGATTCGGATCGGTGTATGGATCTGGATGTGTTTGATAAGGAGCTGGAGGAGAGTAAACAATCTGTTGAGACAATGCTATCGGATGCAGATGCGAAGGAAAATGATAGCAAAAATGGTTCGAATTTGATGAAGGATAAGGCGATTTCAACAAACGGGTCTATTTCCAGAAGTAAAACGGTAATGAAATAGCCTTTATCCGTTTAAATTATATAAATCATAGAATAAGATGTAATCTCTGAAGTTTGATTTGCATCAAGCTAACATTATGCTTTTTACTCAAATATTTTGACCCCTAGCTCTGATGACAGGGTGATTAGCGGCTATGCTTATTATCATTTGAATTATATTGAGGATATACTTGAAAACGAGAGGATTTTATTGGATGATCAATATGCAAATTTTTGTGTGCTACCCGATTTCCCCCCAAATGCTTAAGTTGAAAACTTTTCTTGAACTCTTATAGGTTCTGAATTCATGTGCCAAGAGGAAGGTTTTCAAGACCCCGAGCTCTTTTAACTATAGAAGATTGCTACCATATTTGATGGACATTGTGAAAGAAAAATCCAGTAATCTTCTTCACTTGTATTTTTTTTCCTTATGAGAAACAGTGCTGAGATAATTAATCTGATAGTATGGCTTCGTGCTTGGAAACTAATAGTCCTATATATAAACGTCTTTTTTTCCTTTTTTCTGTAGGTGCTTCAGAAATTGAAGTAGTCGATGTAGAATTTCCAAATAAATTGCAGGATTTAAGTGATCTGAGTCCTAAAATGCTCACATTTATGGAAAATGGTTGTGCTGCTAAACTCGAGTGTGTTGGAGCACGGACTAATCCTACAGATAGTTTCGTGGATGAAGGGATACAAAAGTTTGATAAAGAACAACCCTGCATTCTGCAGAATTTGATTAGTGTTGAATGTCAGTTGGAGCATAGAAGTTATGAGAATAGTGTTAGTGGAGTTGAAGATTCTGTGGAAGAAGAGTGCATTCCGATGAAACGTGATTCTGATGTTCTCAGTGCAACAGCGGCAAGAAATAGTGGGATAAATATGGAAGTCAACACTTTGCTTACTAAGAAACCTAATATAAAGGGCACATCAGTTGGGTGCTTGAGTATTGGCAATAAATCACGCCATAGTGCGAATGTGAAAGGTGGCACCAATTGGAAGTCTGAAACGGTAAACTTCTTTCAATCCTTAAATGTGGTTGATATTCTTTCATTTGACTATCAATTTATCTGTCTCTTTTTTGCTTGGAGAATGACTCTTGAGACAACTGTTTTTTGTTTACATAAAATATCTTTCATTCTGCCCAGTTTCTTACTCCTTGTTCACAAGTGAGGGTCTTCAAAGCTCCTAGCTCAGTTAGCTATAATAGACTGCTTCCATATCTGATTGATGTTGCAAAACAGAACTCCTGTAAGTCCTTTTTTCATTGTGAATCACCAATTAGAGGTGAATTGCTTGCAAATCAATTTATGTAGAAATATTTCTTTATAGGTGATTCGAAAGTAATCCGACACCCAAAGCCTCAGATAGATTCGCCAGATGTACATCCACTATCATATGCTACTTCTGATGAAGGAAATCTGGTGAAGAAAATCAGAATGGAAAGTTTCTGTGAGCAACCTCATACTGAAGATGAGGCTCTAGTCCCCAGTGACAATGTTTCATCCAGTGATACTGATAATAATCTGACTCCATCAACTCCACCATTGTACTCCACCAATCAATCATCTAAAGTGGGGCCAAGTTCAATAATTTCTGATGACACCACTGATCTGGTCATGCAATCTGATTTACTGAAGGAAGAAAGATTGTTGATTCAAAATAGTCCCAACAAGTTTGAATCAGAAATTTTCCATAACGATACCATGGAATGCAACGGGAATTCCAATCGTTCAGCAGTTGATTCATGCTCTATAGTTGATCATGATATCCTGACAGATACGAAAATAAAGTGCATGGCTGTGAATGTGGAAGCTTATAAATCCAATGAAGAGCTAATTGAAAAAGTTACTTCCAACCAAAGCCAATCCCAAATTGAAGTTTCTGACACTTTGATTTCTCATACGGATGTTCCTTTCAAGGGAATACTAAAGAAAAATCCGAAAGGGTGCAGAGGGCCATGTAACTGTCTAAACTGTGCTTCATTTCGTCTCCACGCTGAGAGAGCATTTGAGTTTTCAAGAAATCAGATGCTTGATGCTGAAGAAGTTGCTTGGAACTTGATGAAGGAATTAGCAAATGTTCGTCATATATTGGAAAAGTCTGCTGTCAATGAGAATGATCTCACAACTATCCAACTTAATCAGGTAAATTACACTTGAATTAATGATAAAATTTATTATGGCTTTTCTTGCCCTTGCTGTTTGGTCGTGCTTTAGTTGCAACTGATTTCAGTCTTCCTCTATAAACCATATTTTCTGAATTGTGAAATATTTGTTTTTGGTAGACTGATATCTCATGAATTATTTATGTTTGTGCAGTCCTACTGCAGCATCAGCCATATCATTTATTTATCATTTTTTGATGGTTGCAAATTGCTATTTTGTATTCTAGCGAAGTTTGAAGTTTAGTTCTTTCTGGCAGTGACAAATTTAAGAATTAGCAGCTGATAATTGTACCATTAGGAGAACTTAGGATTGTTGGATAATCTGGCATTTGAATGTTTTGGTGATAAATTTTGCAGATTTTTGCTGCCACTAGCCTCTTCAAGATTAATGTTTATGCTCCCAAATGGTTCAGTTACATGTATGCTCTAGTTAGGGATGGCAATGGGCCGAGCCGAGCCGGCTCGGCTCGTTACCCTACGAGCTCGGCTCGTTACCCTACGAGCTCGGCTCGTGCTCGAGCTCGTTGTTCAACGAGCTCGTGGGCAACGAGCCGAGTCGAGCTCGGCTCGTCAAAAAAAAATTGAGCTCGGCTCGGCCCACGAGCTCGTGGCTCGTGGGCTTTGACGAGCCGAGCTCACGAGCTCGGCTCGTGGGCTTTAACGAACCGAGCTCACGAGCTCGGCTCGTGGGCTCGCCTATTTTATTTATTTATTTATTTATTTTTTTTTTTTTAATACACGTTTTTTTTTCTAAATTTTGTTTAAAAAAAATAGATTTTCGGTAAAATTTTATTTTATAAGTATTTTTATTTTGTAAACAATTTATTTAGATTTTAATAAAGTATATTTTTTTATGAATTTATCTTATAAATAATACTTATAAGTTTTTTGTAATTACAATTTAATTTTTTTACTTATAAATAATTTTTTAATTAATATATTTTCATTTTCAAGTTTGTTTTGAAGAAAATATATTAATTGAAAATAATTATTTTATAAATGATAAAATTAAAAAAAATATGAGAAATTGTCAAATAATTTTTCAAAATATTTTTCATTTTAAAAATAATAAAATATAAACCCTCCTCCTTTATCCGGGCTTGGGACCGGCTACTTCAATAGTTCAATTTCGAGTAGGCGGAGTTAAAAATTGTACACGAACAACTTGTTACGTATACAATTTTTTTTAAAAAAATTATAAAAGTATTAAAATAAAAATTCGTCATAAATATGATTTAAACTAAATATCACTTACTTGATTACATGCAATTTCGGCATATTTATCTTGCAGTCGAAAATGAGCGTCTTGCCAGTCCTTCACGCACATTAATGCTTCTAAAATATCTTCTTTTAGTCGATTCCTAACTTCAGAGAGAACCCTAGACCCTGCACTAAAAGCAGATTCCGAAGCTACAGTGCTAACCGGAGGTGTTAGTAGATCTTTTGCCATTGCAGAAACTATTGGCCATCGACGTTCATACTTTCGCCAGAAGTCAACTACTTCTTCTGAATTTTTCCTTAGTACATTGTTACTAGGCCAATTATGATTAAAGTAATCAAGTAATTCAGCAGGCATTGCATTGGGACTGTTACTCGATGTTTGAGTACATGCAGTGGAAGACAAACTACTATGACTGGATGAACCATATGCATATCCAGTTTGACCATATCTATATGAGTTCATGCCTTCAAAATAAATTTAAAATTTCAGCGTCGTCATCTCCTAAATTAGTGGGAGGAGTACTTGTAGAGCCAAAGGGTACACGAGTAACATGTGTACCCATTCGTGAAGCATATGTTACATACATTTCAGATAAAGTTACTTCCAAATTCCTATAAGTAATAGGTACGTTAAAAGTTAAAGATTTTGACATTCGGTCAATTATAAATTTAGTACCCGATAAATTATATTGGGGGTCCATGACGCATGCTAATGGAAATAACATGGGCAAGTCTTCCCAATATTTTCTAAACTTTAATTCCATGGCAATTATAACTGAATTAAAATCGGGGTCATCTTTATATCTATCAAAAGCCCTAGAAATTAGATAAAGACGTTGAAGGACCATACAACTAGTAGGATAATAAACACCAGATAAAATATTTGTAGAATCATAAAAACATTTCAAAAAAGCTTTAATTTTAATAACTAAAGCCCAATCGGATTCATTCAAAATATTTTCGTCGTCGTCCCTCATATGCCTATTGTTATAAAATTCAGTAATTAAATGTTCGAAACCTTCACATGATTTTAATAATAAATATGTGGAGTTCCATCTATGCGCTACGTCATTAGTAAAAGTTTTTGAATGCGACACCCCATTTTCGGCACAAAAATCCTCAAACGCTTGTTTTCTACTAGGTGTAATAGTGATATAAGTTAGTGCATTCTTAATTCGTTGAATTTCATCCTTAACATATTTTAAACCATCTTGTACTATTAAATTTAAAATATGGCATACACATCGAATATGAAATAAATAACCACCGAATTCGAGTTGAAATACTCTTTTCAATTTCTCGATAACAACCTTATTTACACGCGTTGTCGAACGTAAAAGAACGAATTTTACTCTCGCATTTATATTCTCTGATAATGTTCATAATAGCACTAAATATATTTGGAGCATTGTGCGGGTACTCAATAATTTTAAAAGCAATTATTCTTTTATGCATGATCCAAAGTGGGTCTATATAATGTGCAGTTGCAGCAATATAACCTCTTTTATTAATCCCTTCCCATAAATCCGAAGTAAAAGATATCACACCCCCATATTTTTCTAAATCAGCAATCAATGTTTTCTTTGCAGTTTCAAAATATTCTATTGTATCAGAACGAACAGTATTTCGACTTACCCCAACGTACCTCGGTTGAAGACATTCTTGCACAAAGGTAACGAAATGTTGGTTGTCCGTTTGTGCTAGTGGCAACTCAGATCCGGCAAGGTATTTCACCATTCCTGTTCGAGTTCTTTCCGCCGAATACATCCACGTACTAAGTGGCGTAGTAGTAGCACCGCTGCCTGGACTACCAAATTGTAGTTGCGTTTGACCAGCAGGAAGAAGACCATGTTTGGCCGCACATGATTTGTAGTGACGGTTGAGGTGGGTGGTTCCAATGCCTTTTTGATGGGCCAATCGTTGTTGACAGTATTTACATACTGCTTTGGTTTCTTGAATTCCATCGATCACACGACCAGTTTGAATCAATTTAAAATGATCCCAACATTTTGCCTGCTTCTTCCCCTTTCTCTTCCCTCTTGCATCGGGAATTTCAAGAACAGGTTCATCATCCTGTTCCAAATCAATTGGAGCATCGAGATCAACGTCATCCAAATCAATTGGATGACTACTTTCATGAACATTGTAATCTTCAATATTTTCTGGAATGGGTACTTCATCTAGACCGACGAACTCATTCCCAAATTGATTTTGGGGCACATGTGCTACATTCTCGACTCCGACATCGAACAAGTTTTCAATAAATGAGCGTGGATCCATTTGTGAATAATTGAAGTTGAATATTGAAGAAGAAGAAGAAGTGAAGTAGAATTGAGAAGTGAATGAATGAATATTATGTAGTAGTGTAGAAAATATAAAATCAAGATTATAATTTAATGATATGAATATAAAATGTAGAAGAGTATAGAAATAAGAATGAATAAATAATATTGATTATAATTGATTTGTAGAGAGTATAGTAGAGAGTATAGTAGAGAATAAGAGATTGATAGTAAATTTGGTGAGAAAAAAATGTTGTAATTGATGGGTATTTATAGGAAAAAAATGAAATTTGAAAAAAAAAAAAAAAAAAAAAAAAAAAAAAAAAAAAAAAAATTTTTTTGGTAAAAATTCAGTGACCAAACGGTCACTGAATTTTTCAGTGACCGTTTGGTCACTGCCAAAAAAAAAAATTTTTTTTTTTTTTTTTTTTTTTTTTTTGTGGACGAGCCCACGAGCCGGCTCGGCTCGTGGCTCGTCAAATGCGAGCCACGAGCTCGGGCTCGTGGCTCGCATTTGGACGAGCCACGAGCCCAAGCTCGTGAGCTCGTCCACGAGCGGCTCGGCGAGCCGCTCGACGAGCCGCTCGTCTATTTGACGAGCCGAGCCGAGCTCGGCTCGTTCAAAATTTTTTTGGTTCGGCTCGTTGCTCGGGCTCGTTTTTTACGAGCCCGAGCGGCTCGTGGCTCGTTTTAGACGAGCCGAGCTCACGAGCTCACGAGCGGCTCGGCTCAATTGCCATCACTAGCTCTAGTAGACACAAGGCACAAGATGAATATAAAGATTATCACTCCTTGTGCAATTATATCTTTGGGATGATTTTCCCTTTGATTTGTTGCATCTGATTGGTGAAAATGGTTTTACTTTGTATCATTGTCCTGAAATAACGGATTGCGGGCATGTAATTAGGATTTTACATGCCCTGTGGAGAATTGATCATATGCTCGATTGGCTATTTTTTTAGAGTATCTTGGGGTGCACATATTTTGGAGGTTCAACAGAGATTGCTTTTGTTGGGTTTATCTATCTTTTCATGAAAAGGAATTGTTCTCTGTTTGTTGCTATGCTTCCGTACAGAGAATCAATACATCTTCATAGTCTTTTGAGAACAGATTATTCAAAATTCTACAAAACTAAAACCTGAAGAGGTGCATTAAAGCCTTAATATCTGGTTTGAATTGTTTTATTTTTTACTAGATTTTGAAATTTTGCTGGTCAAATTCCATAGTTTTTGAATCAAAAGGATGCTCCCCATCTAGTGGTTGAATTCTGTTCTGAACTCATAAAAGCAGATATTTTTCAAGTACTCATTGTTCGAGTGAGAATTTTTAGAAAGGAACTATTGAAAGATCTTACATATCAGTTCTAATATTGAAGTTAAACTTGTAAGCAAGCTCAATTACATGGTATGATATCAAGGTACTCAACATAATTTCTTCAATGTTTATTACTTGTGCTCCTAGGTTTCTTATTTCATTTTAAATTTAGGTAGGATTTGTCAAGTATTGCTGCAATCATTTATATTAACTCTGATTATCATTTTCTTCTTTTATTCTTCTGAGTTTCCTACTTGAAACACCATCTTATTCTTCTTATCGAGTTTTGTTTCCCTGTGCTTTCATCATAATCTAGGGCCCCGTTTGATTCTCATTTTGGGGGAAATAATGCATTTTGAATAGTTGATTGATGGAAAATGTGGTTAAAGATTAAGGAAAAGTTTTGGTTTTACATGTAATATTATTTTATTGAAAATTGCGTGGTTGAAAAGAAGAAAGGGAAAAATGAATTTTGGGAAAAGTGGGAATCAAACAGAACCCAATTACCACATTTATTTACTTAGCATTTGAGACATCCATGCAGATGCTAAAGTTCCAAAATTTTCATGACCATCAGTGGAAAAAAATGGATTCTGTTGGGAAGGAAAAAATATTTTCCTATTTCGTTCCTTTGTTTGTATCCATTTTGTGTTTGGTTATTTTACCGCCATCTCTCATCATTGTTTAAAGAGTTAAATAAATCAGTTTGATTTTGTTTCCATGCAGACTCAGGTTAAACAAGTATGCAATAAAGCTCTGGAAACAGAAAGTCTAGCCAAAGAGAGCCTCAGAAAATTGAACTATGACCTCAATATTCATTGCAGAATCCCAGTAAGTGGCATTTTTTCTTCTATTGTATTTTGAACTGCTCTTAAAATCTAAAGACCAGTCTCCAATTTTCTCTAATATTGTTCATAAGCATAAAATTTCTTTACGCATATCAGAGATTCTCAAATTCATAGTGTTATCTACAGGCATCGCAGCGGCCAAGAGTTACATTTGCCAACTACATTCAGGAAAGAGTTATTCCAAAGACAGATGTGTCAACTAGTCCAGAAACACCAGATAAATGGTTAAACAAAGAGAACTCGTAAACTAATTGTAGCTGTTATGTGAGGTTAATCTTTGTACGTGGAATGTGTCTGGATCACTATTAGGCTATTTGTGTAGTGGCACCTTTGCCCGTACATACTGGTGACTTGAGTAACTTGCCTTCGACGTAAGTTGCTGATCGTTCATACACAGTAAAAATGAGGCCAAACTGAAAATCTTGAATCTAAATTAAGATTTAACCCTGTTTTCACAGGTTTTCACAGGGCAAGATTATAGAGCCCAAAGAAAAGAGCAAGATCTTATTAATGTTTAATGTTTCAGTTCAATCATGCCTTTGAGTAATTGAGTTGGAACTTTATTTGTTCAACACGTTGATGTAATAACAGGGATATGCTTTGTTAAAAAAAAAAATTTTAAATTTTGCGTATGGATAGTGAGGTATACAATTGTGCACTCTAATAACTTCGAATGACACTGTCGTTAGGTAAAGATTAAGAACAATTTTAGTCATTCCTTTAAGCTTGGTGTGCTGTAGAATCCCATCCTATACATAAGTATTGATTCTTGTCCAATGTGTATAATAAATTGAAGTTCAAGAGGAAATCAGTAGCAAAGTTCTTGCATCATAATTTTCGTGCTTGGAACATTGCTTTCTAGGAGAATTTTATTTCTTTATCTGCAGGTATTGTCCCAGAGATCAATAGTTGAAGAAAGCTTGCTACCTGTATTGGTTAAACGTAGGGGTGTAAATCTGTGCGAGGTAATTTTGGGTCCAGCATGCCCAATCAAAGGGCAGTGCTCGGCCAAGTACAAGCCGCCTCAAAATCAGCCAGCCGAACCTGATTTGGATGACATCTCTAGTTCGGTATCATCAAGTCTCATTGAAGGTAATAAATTCACATGATACAATTTTGCACCGTGTACAGAGAACATAGCGGAAATTCAAGTAAGGAAATGAATCTTGAAATACAGAATTTTACAGACTCCAATTTAAACGCCTTCTAAAGAAACCTTGATTGCCTGCACTCTGGAGGAAAACCTTGAGCAAAGCGTTTATAATCATTACAATAATTGTATATCATGAAGTTCTTCTGAACCCATCTCAATCGTCTTCGGCTGTAAGCATCGAGTTCCTGGTTCTGCCATGCCCCATTTGAGAACTTAGTGTTGCTGCTAGTGCAAGACCCACTACATGTTTGTGCATTGAAATTTCTGTAGTATGCTGTAAAGGGAGCCTTTGACCAATCGGTTTTCACTAGCCCTCCCCTGGTCGCCCAGTCGTCCGCGTTCCACAGGCTAGAGTAAATCCTCATAGGTTGCTTCTTAGGATATGGGACACCAACTGATTCAGCATTTTTGAACAACCTAATGGGAGTGTTGTCCACCAGGAAGCTGGAATAAGAAAATTGATTAGTGACACTATTGAAACTTTAAAACTCACAGGATGAAAAGTCCAACATGACCCTTATTCCAAGTGGCATGCTGCAGTTAATGTATAAACTATGACTTGATTGAAATGAAATATTTGAATCATGTTACATGAACAATTTTACTCGACAATTTTAGTTGACAACTCATACTTGTTAACATTACATTCATCCATTTCAAACATCGTTTTTAAAATCAATGGTCCGAATTTTGACATCAACATTGTCAACCATAATTGTCATCAAGAATTGTACAAATAGATTAATTCAATATAGTTGGGGAGGGATGGTTTTTCAATCGGATTAGTATTCTATATTTGTTTCAATCAAGCCACTCAATGTTGAAATAGTAAAACTAATGGAAATGGAAGGAGTGACCAACGTTTAAATAGAGCATATTTAGTAATCTCGATGAAATTTCGGAATAAGTCGAGTGACTACCGACGCCCACATGCATGCATATATAGGCAATAGAAGACTAGGCTTGTGCTTACACAATATGTTGTGGGTTCCAAATGATCGAGTAGGTGTGGAAATTCTTAGTTGGGTCGAACCAAAGATAAAACTGCTGCTCCCTGCCTCCCTTGCCTTGAGTAAACACATTGGTGTGTAGAATATATGGTTCACTAGAGACATTTCCGAGGAACTCAAAGTCTATTTCATCATGAGTTGGCCCTTGAGAAGATAACTGCAACAATAACCCAAAAATTATAAGCCCGATCAATTGCATAAAACTTTCGTTTCTATTAAGATCAACGTTTTAGATGAGGTGATTTAACAGAATAATATAAAACATACGTAGTATGCAGTGACAGTGCCAGCAGAGTTTCCAGCAACAAGTTTAAGTTGGACATCAATTCTCCCAAACAGATACGCTTTCTTGGATTGAAATCCTGAGCCAGAAATCTTGTCTAAAGACAAAGAAAGAAGCTGCCCTCCATTGAAAATCTTGGCCCTGTTGCCTCCCCAAGTTAGATCAAAATCTTGATAGAAATTACCACAATTTGCAACCATGCATGAACTCATCACTAGAGTAATACCCAAGATCAATACTGAAAACCCTTCAAAGAAAGAAGCCATTGTATTTGAAATTTGAAATATTATTTTGTATTTGTGTGTCGTGAATTTGAAAGAGGTGTACTATATATAGGGACCCTGAGGGGGTTGGGGTTGGGGTTAGGGTTGGGTCAGGGGTGTTATTAAGAAGAGAGGGTAATACTTGTGATAAGAAGAGCCGGGGTGGGGTGGGGTGGGGTGGCGTGGGGTGGGGGAGCTGGTGCCAGCTTTGAGCAATGAAAGCTGGATGGTTTTTGTTTGTACATTCAAGTGGTTTAAGGTTTTTGTTGTTTTCTTCAGCAAGGATTCGGTCTTCTCCCCAGAAACAGGGTAATATGGCCCTCTTTGGCATCATCAATTCATACAGTTCAGTGGATGACAGCCCAGACTATGTACTACTTGATACTGTAATAAAATCACCCGTTGGAGCTATCTAGAAGTAAATGTTCATGCACTCGTGCTTATCTACTCCTTTTAATATTCTTACTTCTCTAGCTCTGCCCAAGCCTCTCCCACCTAGCTTAGTGTCTAGAGACTAAATATTTTGTCGTGTTGAGTTGGACTTAATTGACTTAAGAAACCAAGAAAATGTATGAAAATATTGTTAGGGTGTGTAAAATTGATCTAGCTTGATCTAGAATGAGCTGCTTCAAAATGAGGCCATGATAGGGCTGATCACGGTCTAGTTTGATTCTGAAGAGAATCGAAATGAACAAATCTAATAACACGTTCAATCTTAACTTTTACAAATTTACGTAGTTCAATTTAATAACATATAAATAAAAAATTGTTCAATAAAATTAATTTACTAATGTATACAAATACCAAAAAATAGATACTAATAGTCTAATACTAAAATATTGACGATCCATATCAATAATTCATTTGCTTCAAATCTTCAAGTCCACATAAAAAAGAAATATAAATTAGAAGTCATAGAGATAAAATATTTTAAAATATTGCTATTACTTACCAACTATTTGATTTAACCATCAATTGCTTGACTTGCCATAATAACTATTAAGAAAAACTACAATAAAAAATTGAAAAAGCACAATTAACAAACATAAATAAACTAAAAAAAATGTTCAACTAATAACATTTAATAAGAAAAAATATAATATATATTTTATTACATGTTTCAATGTCCTCATAGAACTCTGTCTTTTCAATGCAAACTCTATCTTGAGAAACTCTCAAAAGCCTAGATTCTTCCATTAGCCAATTTTGTGTACAAATCAAGGCCTCAACTATTTTAGGAGTTAAAGAACTCCTAAATGGATCAAGAATGCACTCTCCAGTACTAAATACTGACTCAAAAGCACCTACAGATATAGGAATGGCAAGAACATCCCTTGCAACCTCAGACAAAAATTAAAATCTTCATTTATTGATCTTCCACCAATTTAAAATGTCAAAATTTCCATCACTACATCTTCAGTGGGTTCCATTAGATATCGTTGCACCTCATTTTTTCTAGAAAAATCCATTTTAGTAGTTTTCAATTTCTTGTACCCAAAATCAAAATTACAATCATCATCATCATTCGAACCCTCTAACAAAGTGACTTCATCATTATATTCATCTCCCTTGCTTTCACTTTCACTTCCACTTCCACTTCCACTAGCTCCATTATTTGAAAGATGTCATCCCTTATATTGGTTATACAAATCATACAATAATTTTATGACCTCATTTTTTGTGACTTCAACCTTAACTCAGTCATACAAGATACTAATACAATGTACAACAAATTCCAACTTATACTTAAGATCAAGCACAACTACTACAATCAAAGTCTTGTCCATTTTATCAACTTTACCCTAATACTTGTCAAACTTAATCTTCATGCTATTTGTTATACTCCTTAGCAAATAATCACCTAATTAGTTAATTTGCTAATTTGTTTTTAAAAAAATTAAAAAAATTTGATTCATCCCATATATAAAAATTTAAAAATTTAAAAAGATTCGGTTCTTGGTCTAGAACCAAGAATCGAACCGAATCCGTCGGTTCTCGATTCAGATACCCATTCGAGTATTTCACTTAAGAAGAACCACTCAATTCGATTCGATTAAGAACTTTTGCCTAGTCCTAATAATGGAGCCGGATTTATACTTCTAGTAGACTCAATCTTACATGATAAAAATACCTCGAAGTTTCAATCTTGTTCAATGAAATCATTGTCAATGGGTAAATCTCACATTGGTTAGTACCAAAATATAAATTAACATGTACGAGTTTGGATTATTTATTTGAACAAGATTGATATTTTACGATGAAATTTTAAGTCTTAATAATCATGACAACAGTAAATCAATAAAGTTCAAAGAGATTATTCTTTCTACTTTAAATTTATCTACTAATACATAACATTCAATATCCACGACAAAATTCGGGATTTAAAGGGATTAAGGTCACCATTTACAACGGCGGGAATTTTTATTGTTTAATTTCACTATGCCCTTCTTTATTATTATTATTTTTTCAATCATTTTCAACTCCACATTTTCTAAATAAAATAATATTATGCATGGATCATAAGTTTTCTTTATTTTATAATCACACGTTCTCCAAAAATATATATTTTTTACTAAATTTATACCTACGTCAAACAAACCATAAAATTTGATGGTTAGAAATTTTACCAAGAATCCTGTATAGAACTATTCAGTTTCTAATTTCAGTATTAAAGATGCGCTTGAACTTGAAGTACAAATTTAAACAAAAAATTAAGTTGACCAGTTTGAATTTCTGCTTTTGACAAAGCGATTGGCTCTTCCCTATAACCTGGACCAGGATTAAGGAGTTTCATGGCAAACTTTTTCTCTGTCTATAGCTGTAAACTGTACTTTATGACAAATCATAGTCCATTTCACCTTCTTGGTGTCTCCAAAGAGTTATGCTGGTGTTACAGAAATATTTCTTATAGATATTATACAGAACAGGCACAGCAGCATGAGGCCCACAGGGGGGTGGGTATTATTTTGTATTATTTTATTCACATGGAGCCCACCTCTATGTGAGTTATCTATAACTTATCTGTAAAAAAAATCTGTACACTTGGTTTTATCCGTCTTGAAATTTTGTACAAAGAAAAAGTGCAGATTCTTTTAGGCAAAAAAAAATTCTCTATTTCATGTAATACATGAAAACATTTAGGGTAGATTGAATGGTATTGAATCGCTTGGAGTTGGTTTTTGGTTTTGAGGTGACCCGAATAGATACTTCAATATATATTTTTAATGTAAAATAAATATTGTAAGTTTTTTTTTTTTTTTTTGAAGAACAAATTTAAGGTCACACGCCCTACTGCTCTAAAGAGCTGTTGAGTTTTTTTATACACATGCTTACTTGTGTATGCCCACATGAGTTATAAGTTTCTAGAACTACACTCAACATTGCTAAATACAAATAGAGTTGAGCCAGACATCTCAAGACTAGACAAATCAATACATTTTAACGCTTCTAGATGACACATTTTTTCCATCTTGAAAATGAGCATATTATACTTTGTAACAAAACATTAATAAAAAAGAAAAAAGAAAAAATATTATATTGTTGTATATTTTTGGGTATTGTGTACGCTTTGAGAGGCCACTGAGTAGTGTGTAAGAATCATGTTCTCAAAAAGTGGCATTTAAGAATATCAAATTAAAAACAAGATGTCATCTTTATAGAGTTAAAATCTGTTATCCCAAATTTGTTGTCACTTTGGTTGTTCCACCAATATATTTTTGAAATATCAGCACATCTTCTCTTCATAGCAAATGGAAAGATATCAATACAATTTTGACATATCAGTACATTACACCCTAACATCTTTTCATTTACTATAAAAGGTGATGTGTCAAACTGTCAAAAATATATTTATAGGATAGTCAAGGGGACAACAAATTTGGTCTCTTCCTTATGAGCCATGCTCTCGTAAAGTAAAGTTGTGTTTTAAGAAGGAAGAATTAGGTTTCGGCTCTCTCAACCTTTCACATGGTGTTGTAAGAGATTTCCAAACTTCAAAATGAGGTTCTTGATATTCATTCAATTTAAATCTATGAATATGAGAGCCTAGCATGATCAAAATAGTTAACGTGGATGATAAAATTGAATATGACTTTCACGTGACTTAAAGCTGGAGTGAAAAAATGTCAAATGGCTAAGTATTTATGTCCGATTCAGCTAAAGGTCGCACGTGATTTTAACTTAAAAAATTCAGTCAGATACGAACACAAATTACCCACATTTAAGTAGGTTGAAGACTCATAACCTCATTTTTGAAGGTTGTGGTTCTGTAACCACAATACACGGAGGGTTGGAGGTAATGAGTCCTAAATTTCCCTTCTAAATATGTCAAATTCAAAACTTGGTGTCTTTTCTCTTGTGCTAGACCTCATCCCAATATATCCTCCCTAAAGGGACCATCTGGTGTTCATCATACAAACTCTGCATAAAAATGTGATAATTAAACATCCCATGTAGATCCAATGAACTTTTCAATCATTCTAAAATATTTGAGGTGTAGTTATGGAATCCAATCATTTGCCCATTTCTCTATCTTTTTTGAGGTAGAAAATGTAGGGCTAACTTGGTAAAATTATTGGAATTATTATGTGAATTAATTTTTATTGATGCATATTATTGCACATTGAGAAATTAGGTAGTATCATATGTGTACTCTTAAAATAACATAATGGCACCACAAAAATTGTTGAGAAATTCATTCATGTATGAAACTAATATCATATCTACTTTTTAACACAAGCAACTAAATATAACTCTCTTTCATTTCATAGTGCTTAATTTCATCGAACACAATTAAATAAGCAACGAGAGCTTTGTGTTTTGTCGTCCTCTATGAAATAGTTTTTACGCAATTCAACTGCATAGCATAATTTAAGGGATTTATATAAGTGATATGGTAATACGATTTTAAATGCACCTCTTATATATTATTTGATCATGAAATTATTTGGGTTTTATTAGTGTTTTAATAATCAAAATGATTGGTTCAACTAGGAAAATCAAGAAAGCATTAGGTAATGTGTAAAAACTAGAAATTTAAAATTGGTAAATTACTTAAGAACGGATGGATTCTCGCTCAAATCTATTTTTCATTTTTCTTTTACCCGATTCGACCATTCGACCTTTTATCTTTTTCGTGTTTGGACTGATTTTTAAAACATTGATTCTTTCCAACAAATTCAAAAGAATAATTTAAATAAAAAGACTAATTTACTTTGACAGCTATGAAATTTGTTGTTTTCTAGTTTCAATTTCAAGAAATTGATTTTCACGTAAAGCTATGAAACCTTGGTGGCCGCCCGGAAAGCAACTTATAGAGGCATCAATAGTAGGAAAGTGGGCCATGATGGAATTTTTGGTGGGTTGGGGTGGCCCATCAACCAAACCAGTGAGCTCCAGTACCCACTTTGTTAATTATTATGATTTGAATAATTAGTAATTATTAAGGATCCAAAATAGCAATATGGTGCATTTCTCTTTGGTGCTATAAAATATGATTATGTTATACTTTAATTATTGGTGGCTATTAAACTAATCAGGATACATAATATAAAATTCTACACATTTTAGGGGGTTCAATTTATTTTATTTTTTCCCCATAGATCTATGTATCATAGTAGGTGAGAAGATGACCCCTTATGGAGTGGTCGAATTGGTAGAGTAGGTGAGCGCATAAACATTTGATCACGAGTTTGATTCCCTCTATTAACATTTTCTCGGTCGAGCCTATCACACCGAGTTTGCCTAGTGTGATTAACCTAGCTGACGTGGTTTGCAGGCTATTGTATTAGCCCGAAAGTTTATCTAGTACGCACCAGAATGGTAGCGATTGCGGGTTTCCCGTTATCAAAAATAAAATAAAATTAAAACATGTCTCAAGTATCTAATTATTGACTTTTTAAATCTAAATTATATCCCAGGTCCAGTAACCATATTCAGACTTTCAAGCTGATTATTCCTCTAAACTTTTAGAATAACATTATTTAGCTCTAATCATATTTAATATCAATCTATATGACAACATATGTGACATTAAATTATAGATTCATTTAGATATAATGATACACCACACAGATTGCTTTCGCCAGATACCTCTTTATCTTAATGAAAAGAATTTTTTTTGTCAGGTCAGATCACTACTTACACTTACGGCTTACCCCCTTTATTGATGAATCTGTTGTATCGAACAAAAGCCTCATATCATCTAGCAGAAACCTTATCCCGTGGAGTTGGCTCTATTAGATAGAGCAGAGTAGACAATACAAAGTAGATGCATGTTTTTTTTTAATAGCCGGCCAAATGACTACAAGATCATCTGTCTACTCAAATTTAAATAAATATATTAAGGATCATACTATATGTATATTATATTTGACATAAAAGTTTACATAATATTACATGAAACTTTATCATGGGGTGGCCGAATTGGTGAAGTAGGTGAGCGCGAAGACCTTTGGTCTCGAGTTTGATTTTTCCTATCAATACTTTTTCGGTCGAGCATGTCACACCGGATTTGCCTAGTATGGTTAACCTGACTGGCGTGATTTGCAGGCTATTGCGTCAGCCCAAAAGTTTACATAGTGCATACCCGAAGAATAGCGGCTACGAGTTCCCCATCATCAAAAATAAAATAAAATTAGAACATGTCTCAAGCATCTAATTATTGACTTTTTAAATCTAAACTATATCTCAGGTTCCGTAACCATGTTCAGACTTTCAAGCTGATTATTCCTCTAAACTTTTAGAATAACATTATTTAGCTCTAATCGTATTTAACATCAATCTATATGACAACATATGCGACATTAAATTATAGACTCATTTAAATATAATGATACACCACACAGATTGCTTTCACCAGATACCTCTTTATCTTAATGAAAAGAACTTTTTTTGTCAGGTCAGATCACTACTTACACTTACGGCTTACCCCCTTTATTGATGAATCTTTTGTATCGAACAAAAGCCTCATATCATCTAGCAGAAACCTTATCCTGTGGAGTTGGTTCTATTAGATAGGGCAGAGTAGACAATACAAAGTAGATGCATGTTTTTTTTTTAATAGCCGGCCAAATGACTACAAGATCATCTGTCTACTCAAATTTGAGTAAATATATTAAGGATCATACTATATGTATATCATATTTGACATAAAAGTTTACATAATTTTACATGAAACTCTATCATTGGACAGTTTAAAATACAATCATCTCTTACATCTAATTACCTCCCACAACGTACTTTTCTAACGTTGCTTTTGAATGTTTTCTTTTGACAAAGTGGCATTTCCCACCTATTAAATGTTGCCACCTGGATGAATGTACCATCACCCGTAAAGCTAGATATTATTATTCGAACTTCCAAGACTTTGTTTTCCTTTCATGGATTTAAATCTCGTTGCACAAATGTTATGTTTCTTAGACAATGTTCAACTATTTAGGAGAGAGCAAAAAAATAAAAAAACATACTTCAATTCCATGTACCAAAAAAGAAAGTACCTAAACTCAGAAGTACTAATGCAGTTATGAACGAATGGTTGTGTTATATGTACATAAAAATCAAGGCCGGCCCCAGGGACAAGCCACCTAGGCAAAGGCCTAGGGCATAAAAAATGTGGCTTGGGCTCAGGGCCTCAAAACTCATACCATTAGGCCTCAAAAATCACCAGTCCAAGTCCAAATACAAGGAAATTGAAGGGACGCAGTCACACAAGAGGCTGAACGTCGCAGGGAAAATGAAAGAATTGCAGAATTCCTGAAGGGCGAAGGTTATATCTTATCTCCTAACTCCTGTCCGGCAGTCCACACAACCATGCCTTTCGAGTTTCGACCTTTCCCAATTCCTTTCTTAGCGGTTAGATCTCATCTCTTTCATCTTCGATTGTAATTCTTCTCCGTATGAATATTCAAATCCATTTTATTGTTATTGTTTCTTCGATTTTTGTTTTTCAATTTGATGAATGAATGATTTATATTATTGTTTCTGTTATCATTCTATGTTGGGATCGAATTGATTGTAACAAAATCTGAGGCACTTTCTACAGATGAAGAAGGTTGAATCTGGATATTCTAAAAGAAAACGGAATAAAAGAGTTGAACAATTGATTACTGAAGGAGAGTTTAGTAAGAATGATATCGATGATAATGCAATTGAAAAACATCATTGTTTGGTGAGTGAAGAAGTATCCATCGAGGATGTTGTTATGGATGAAAGAAACATTAACGAAAATGATGGACTAGATAGTGAACCATTTTCGCTTGATATTAGTGATCCAGGAAATTGGGAAAATATGAATCAAAATTTAAGAGACTTAATTGTAATGAAATGTGGAATACGAGACATTGATGTAATTTTTCCAAAAAATGCAGCTAATCGACATTTCTCCCCTATTCATTACATTCGACGATTACTCAATAGAGAGAAGCATGATAGAAAGTGGTTAATATATTCAAAAAGTTTGGATAGAATATTTTGCTTTTGTTGTAAGCTATTCAAGAATGATGGAATCAGAACGCAATTAGCATATGATGGTTCGAATGATTGGAAAAATATTGGTGAAAAACTAAAAACGCATGAAGCGAGTTGTGACCATATCACTAACCTGAGTAGATGGATCGAAATGGAAATAAGATTTGAAAAGAATCAAACAATTGATAAAAATGTGCGAGAACAAATTAATAGAGATAGAGAACATTGGAGACAAGTATTATTAAGAATGATATCTGTAGTTAGAAATCTTACAGAAAATAATTTAGCGTTTCGTGGAGATAATGAGAAGATATACCAAGAAAACAATGGTATCTTCTTAAATCTAATTCAAATGATTGCTGAGTTTGATCCTGTAATGTAAGAGCATATTCGTCGAATTCAAAATAAAGAGATTTATTATCATTATCTTGGACATAAAATTCAGAATGAGTTGATACTTATGCTAGCAGGTGAGATCAAAAAAATAATCATCAAGAAACTCAAAGAATCCAAGTACTTTTCTGTTATACTTGATTGCACTCCAGATTTGAGTCACGAAGAACAGATATCTATAGAATTGAGAAGTGTTGATATTTCAGCAAGTCCAGTGAAGGTAGAAGAATTTTTTTTAGGATTTATATTGGTGGATGATACATCTTGAAAAGGGACTTTTTGATGAACTAGTGAATTCATTAAATAATCTAGAATTGGATATTGATAATATAAGGGGTCAAAGATATGATGATGGTGCTAACATGAGAGGAAAACATAAAGGGATACAAAATAGACTACTACAAGTAAATCTTAGAGTGTTTTACACTCCTTGTGGGGGTCATTGTCTCAATCTTGTACTTTGTGATATGACTACTTGTTGTACAAAAGCTAAATCTTTCTTTGGAGTAATGCAACATATATAAACTTTGTTTTCATCATCTACTAAAAGATGGAAAATTTTCAAAGATAATGTAAATGACCTTACTCTTAAACCTTTGTCATAAACACGTTGGGAAAGTCATGTTGAAAATGTTAGAGTAATAAGATTTCAAGTTCTACAGATAAAAAATGCTCTACTTGAATTGGCAATAGTTGATGATCCTAAGACAAAAAGTGAGGTGGAGTGTTTGACAACATATGAAATAGAAAATTTTGAATTCTTACTTGGGATGGTTATTTGGTATAAAGTGTTGAATAATGTTAACAGAGTACGCAAACATTTGCAAATAGAAGACATTCGTATTGACGTTGCTATAGACCATTTAAAAGAGTTCATTTCATTTTTCAAAAATTATAGAGAAACTGGGTTTGAATCGGCCATAATTAATGCTAAAGAGATTGCAAGTGAATTAGTGAACTAATATTTCGTGAAAAAAGAGTTCTATATAGAAAGAAGCAGTTTGATGAGATTCCTTGTGAAGAGATGACAGAAACAGTTGAAAAATCTTTCAGGGTCAATTATTTCTTATTTATAGTATATCAAGCTTTATCATCTCTTCAAAGTAGATTTGAACAATTTCAGAAATATGATGATATTTTTGGGTTTTTATTTGATTTGGAAAAGCTTAAATCCATTGATGATGCTAAATTGAAGTGTTGTTGCATTAATCTTGAAAATTATTTGAAGCATAACATGGAATGTGATATCGATGGGCTAGAATTATTTTTCTGAGTTGAAAGTTTTAAGGGAAGCAACACCTACAGAAACTAATGGAGCAACTGGTGTGTTAGATTATATTAAGAGAATGAATCATTGTTTTGCAAATGCTTGGGTTGTTTACAGGGTATTACTGACTATTCCAGTCATCGTTGCGTCCGCTGAAAGAAGTTTTTCAAAGTTAAAATTGATCAAGTCTTATCTTCGATCAACCATGTCACAAGAGAGGTTGAATGGATTAACTATGACTTCTATTGGGGAAAAATATATTGGAAAAACTTGATTTGAGTTGTTTGATTACTAATTTTGCATCTCGAAATGTGAAAAGACTAAATATGATGCTAGCATAATCTCACAAGTTGTAAGTAATATTTTCTTTTGCAATTTTATTTTTAGAGTTTACAAAGTTTTCATTTAAATATAGATATTTTTTAAAATATTGTTACACGTGTAAAAAAAAAATATAGGTCTTCAAAATAATTTATTGCTTAGGGCCTCCAAATTCTGTGGCCGGCTCTGATAAAAACTTGCATAATAATTTATCAACAAATAATGTGACGAAATTTAATTGAATCAAAATTTCATCAATCAAATAAATTCCCCACTTACATTTTGATACCTCATTATTATGTAGATCATTATGTAAATAATTTCGTACAAAAAGCATTTTCTAGTTACGAAAGTGTATCATTAGTTCAAGAAACAATCATAGCTATATGCAAATCTTTTTTTTAAAAAAAAAAAAAAAAAAACCCCCCAAGTGAATTTGGACCCTAAATTTGATATAATAAATATAAAGTGGCAAATAAGTAAGCAGTACATATTGCTCCATTGAAACGTGTGATTAAGAATAAAGTTTAACCATTTATAAATAATTTCTAAATTTTGCCAAAAGGAGGCTTAACCTTACCAAATGTAAAGATCTGTCATACGTACTTAAAAATGGGTAGAATAACAATCTGCTGCATTCACTACTTCACAAGAAACCGTATATAATTCCTCTATTACACAATATATTTGAGTTCGACCGATAAAAATGACACAATATACTGTAAAACTTCGATAACATGTCGCATTTGTCACCTGCATATTGCGTTCCACTCAACAGATTGCTTGTGTGATACTTCTACATCAATCTACAAACAGCAACAGATGAAGGTATAGACGGGCTAAAACAGGAATCTGATACTTCAAAACCGGTTGCTTCTTATTGCTTAGATGGGTCAGTTGAGACATCAAAACCGGGAGGGACGAAAACGACATCATCCCAAGTCGATGATGAATTATCCTGCAAGGTGTGTTTTGTGTCATTTTGTTATGAAATGAAGATATTACTAGAACTTATAAGCTAAATGTCCAGCGCTAATAAGACTATCATATTTATTGGTTCTTACCTTCATCCCTTGTATTATGTCCTCGAGGACAGCAACCTATGACAATTTATCCGGGAGAAAATGTCAAGTAAATCTAAGATAAATAGCCGGTGAAGAGAACGTTCTGTCGACACAGGGAGGTCAGAAACTCTACCTGAATATCCCCTTCCCTTAAAGAAGGATTCAGCCTGTGCTGTTGACGTGAAGCTCTTGAAAGGGATTTTTCTAGGTCCTCCTGTGCAATCAATAAAACATCAGAAAAAAGCATATGTAACTAAATTGCTAAAAATATCAGTTTAAGAGTTATATTATCTTCATTCTTAACCTTTCTGAAAAATACAGGACGGTATCTCTTGTTTAGGCTCCTCAGAATCAAGCTCTTAGACTGCAAAATATTGTTTTGAGAGAAGATTAGACGACATGAATTTATGAGAATTGTGTAGAATATTTCAAGCCAAGGAGCTTGCCAATCTAATCCAAATTCAAATGAGACACTAATAAAACTTGGCGGTGACTTCTCATTTGTCCAGTTACACCAAGCATGTAGAGAGAACATATTCCGAGTCGCTAAAAACTGTGCAATCTAAGTGGAACTGTAAGATAGTTCGAAGCTCAAAAACAAGACCATTAAAGCAATTTCACATAATGTCTGACCAGATTGGCAGCACTTCTCCTCAAAATCAAGCCAGAGATATATGGGTTGGGCAACAATATGGAGAGATCAAAGACTTCGTACCAAGAAGAAAGACATCTCTGGAATACATATGTTAGGATGGAAATTCAGGACGTATCTAGAAAATAATTCATGCACACAGTAATTACAAGACACGGGTATACGGATGTTCAATTCCAATGGTTTCTTAACTCAAAAACTACAAGATAATAAAACTACTAATTTCTATATTTGAAGGCGTAGCAATATAATTTCACCTAGCAAACTGGAAATGGAGAAAGGAATTTCCATAAATAGCCAAGAAAGAGTGGCTCCTCTCCAATCGTAACTTAATCGTAACCTGGTTCCATGCTATGTAGTTGCTTATACCACAATAGCAAAATGTTATCCAATGGTCCGGATATATGTACCTATATGACTGTCCAAGCAAGCCTAACAATCAATAACCGCTATCTAGAAAAGTGTGACCACGGTCAATTAATTTCTCCCCCTCCTTCCCCTGCTGCTTTTCTCCACCTTAGAAATCTCTTTACTTCACTAATGGCATAATCACACTGGATTTGAATTAATTTGATTCATAATGCCAACTAGTTCTTTTAATGCAAGTGATTTAGTTGTGAAATTGATTGAAAGGGGTGTCGCGTTTAAGAGTTCGATTCACACAAAGGTTTAGTTCAAAGAAATGAGGGGCTATACTTTTTTCTCAGGTGCATACGGGCACACTGAGAACGAGCAGAGTGGAAAATAGCATCTAGCCTAAGAGTAAAAAGGCGGCAAACTCTAATCCTTAGATGACCATTTACTAATGTGGTCTAGTCCACACCATAGACTGGAAGTCTCAAGGATTACTCGAGAAATTAAATGCACTGAACTCGAAAATAATTAGTGTGTTTCTGGAATCTGGACAAAGAAAATCCCTTTCATCATCAATTTATGAGTTTTCAAACAATCGTCTTTCTACTCTTTCAGCAACTCTGGCTTACCAACTGGAAAAATGAACACTATACTGACTGATCGAGCCTCCTGTGTGGCCATGTAATTAATCTACACTCCACAGTATGAACTTCTTGCTGATGGAACCTTCATGATTTAAATAACTAAAAAATATTCTTGACAGCCATTTTCCGATAGGGAAAATATATATACTTGCATCATTTTTAATGGGTTTTTTTTTTTTTTTTTTTTATTCCACTTAAATTTAAATGTTTCTTTAATTAGTTCCAGGAATGAATATCAGGTTCAAAACATATAATCGAAGATAATGTAAGGCAAGTATCATGGAAGTGATTAGACAAAGTAACCTGGAAAACTGGAACCCCAGAAAAGCTCTCATCAAGAACACCAGCCTTCTTCCTCTCCTGTAAAACAGAGGCGTGGCGAAGAACATTTTAAGCCTACATTATTCTTGATGGATACAAATTACACAGGTGGATTTCTTTAGAGTTCCCTCAACCAGGAAAAAAAAGCTATACAGTATTTTTATTTAAATTGTCACCAACAGACTTGCTTATTTATATATATATATTTTCCAAATTCTAGCTGAAAAAAAACAAACAACTCGATATATAAATTTCGAATTCCAACTGAAACTTGAAAATGTCAACAACCTCACAGAGCAAGCTTCTAAAAAAAATGAGTTAGGAAGCTCTTCGTTTCACAAAAAAGAAACCAAATCAAGAATTACAGGGAGAACAATGCCATAAAATGCTAAGCAAGGTACTTGCATAGAAACAGTTTCAAGGGTAATTTTGCATCAAGCAAATATAATTTTGTCACAAAGAACTGAATTCTTCAACTTAATGTCGAAAACAAATTTTCAAGGTAAACGCCAGAGGTTTCTCACACAAGTTGAGAATAAGACATGATGGTGATGATAAAGATTGTAAGATGTAAGACAAGTGTATAGGTCAATAAAGCAATTCAAAGCAAATCTAACAAAAATGTTGATGCACCCAATTGTATCAATGCACCATGGGAAGACAGCCTTAGGGTATGTTTAAGAAGCATACGTTCCCAAGCATCCTCCACTCATACATTCGAATAGTAAGTTACCATATTAAAAACATCACTATTTAGATAACTAGGAATTTCAGCCAAATAATTGATATAAATATTGGTTCCAGAAGTATATGCCATATTCATACAAAACCGATATACTACTTTACAACATAATTTTAGCAATAACCTTATTTACATCTTTATCTTTTGATACCTAACCTGCTTAGGTATTAATATGATAATATCTGCTTCCCATAGCTAATAAGACTAAGGCACTCAGAAAGCCTTAGTTTTATCTACACCAATTCTTGAAATGTGTCACCAAAATTTTAATTTCAAATCCATATTTGCTGATGCAGATATCTAAATGCACATTATCTATAGGAACCAATTAGAAAGACTGACATCAAATCTGCACTACATGTATATTTCCCTCTTTTACCCTCCCTCCACAAAATTTCATTTGCAATATAGTAAAACAGAAAAACAAAAACCCATTGGATTTCTATTGCATCAAACCGAAATTTTAGAATATTACAGATTACTTATCAATTAGTTTTCTTCAATTCCAGCTGTTCACATGTAAAGAATAAATTAATTGCTCAATAAAGAGAAAAGTAAAAAAGAAATATAAAAGAAAAAATAGAGAAGGCCACAGAAGATAAGATGAGTAAAACATCTCTCTCTCACCATTACTGCATTTCGTATCTGAGAAGCCTCTGGAATCAAGCGTAAAGCCACTCCATCGACTTTGAGCTGAAAAATCTGCAACCATAGCTTCCCGTTACAATCAACCAAAATAAATCCATTTCAAGTTCATAGAATTAAAATAATAGAATTTTTTATTCAATTCTGTCGCAACCTTTTCTCATATTATGAAAAATACCGTACCACTATCCTATCATGTAATTAGATTTAGAAATCTCAATATTTTTTAATATCAACTTAACACCAAACAACAACTAACCTGCAAAGTTTCTCCAAATAATAATAATAATGCAAAATGAAACCATCAAATCATTTTATATCAGAACTTCTTCCAAGACTTTGTTGTGACAATAGTACCAACATACAAATTCTGCACAGATAAGTTTTAAAACCTTGAGCACAAGGTACAACTTCAGTATAATATACATTACGCACTCCCCATTGAAAAGCTGAAATTCAGCAACAAATTGGAGTCCTCAAACCAACATACAGGTACAAAATATCAGTATATACCTTGCTAAGTGCGACAGCAACAACTTGCGAGCCAGAGCGCATGGAGGAATCCATGGACTTCATCTGGTTAAGAAGGGTTTCAGCATCAGATTCACTGAAGCAAAACAGTCCGAGATTTTTCCCCGTATTTACACCCGAGACTAACACGAATTCCTGCGAACCGTTGCTCAGTGCATATACTGGCACTCCAGCCAGCCTCTCCTCGATGGCATCTACAGTCATAGCATAACTTTTACTGCTTGTGGTGCCGCTAGAATTCTTATTACTGTTGGGAGAAAAGAAGCCTGTGCCGTTTACACCATTATTGTGATTCGAAATTCTGGCCCAAGGAGGGGATTTAAGAGGAGGAGGAGTGGGAAGGTTTTCGAAGAAATTGGAGACATGGGTTTGAAGGGAAGTGAAGGCTTGGTGAAGGAGGTGGTGCGGCGGTGGCGGAGGAGGAGGAGGAGTTGCAGCTTGTTTGGGTTTGAAGAAATTCATTGTTTCACTTCAGTCGGGGAAGGAAATGCAGCGAAAGAAAGTCTTATTGGTTTTGAGTTTGGCTGAGGGCTTCCCCTTTTAGGCATTTTTTTTCCTAATTAAAGAAAGGGTAAAGTTGATTTTCACTTCTAGTACAATACCCTCCCGCCCTTTTTTTTCTATCGATTCCACTCCGCAAGGAGAAAGACTTTTGGTGATATACTAATAAATTAATAATACGTGGTCAATTTTTATTAACAAAAGTGATTTTAGTAATAATGAAGTACAAAATGAAAGTAGTCTAAATCCAAGTCGTTATTGAACAATACAAACGTCGTGTTATTTGCATCCGGGGCACATTTTTAAATGGTAATAGGAGAAGATAGAGAAATCCAACTTTGCTTGAGGCTGTCGCGTCAAGAGTTCGAATCCTGAAATATGGATTTGACTCTTGGGTAAGTGCAAGTATACAAGTAATCTTTCACCATGTACCCTTAGAGGCATAATCTACGATTTACCTCATTCATCAAAACTCAGGACAGGACAGGTGAGGACGTCAGTAATGAGACGTAATCCAAAAAATAAAAAAATACAAACATCGTGCTATTAGCTAAAACAACTTTGTACTACACCCTAGGTGGCAAACTTCAATAGCCGAACACTCTGACTTAGTGCTTGTTTAAGCCCCATTAAAGTGCAAAAAAAAAAAAAAAAAAAAATACATTTTGAAATAGTAGAGTGATAGAGAATATGTAGTTAAAAAATAAGAAATTTTTTTAAATTTGCGTGCAATATTATTTTATTAAAAAATTTGTAGTTAAAAAAAAAATAAAGAAAAATGTATTGTGAGAAAAATGAGAATCAAGCAAGCTCTTAATAGTACACAAAATTCGGTATGAATCAACAAGAACCACCTTGTAAGATAAGGTTCAACCAAACTTCTAAAATTCGATATGGTCATAAATGAGCTAAGAGTCCATTAGGCATATCTTTTGCTTTTTCTTCTTGTAAAAAAGCTTTGGGAGGAAACTATCTTACTTTTCGTTTGGATACTAATTTTTAAAAGAGTTTTCTAGTTCGAAAATGCTTTTAGAGGAAGCTATGTTGAATCAATTTCTTTCAAAAGTTCTTCAAACTAAATTAAAAACTTTCATAAAATTAATCAAACATGTTCAAAAGTAACCTTTGAATCTCAAATGCTTCTTTGAACTTTTCAAAACTCATGCCAAATGAGCTCTAAGATTAGTGGCACGAGGTTCCACCTCTAAGTCACCCCGGAGACCCTTCTGTCATCTATCCTTTAATCCTAACGAAGCCTGTGTCAAACCCTAAGTTCCACAGCAATATTTTGATATTTAGAAATAACATTTTTTTTTTGGGTTTTACAGCAGTCTTATAAATTTAATCAGTGGTTGAGTTTAGCATATAGTGACCATTAGTGATATATCTGACACAAATAGAAGTTTCATTCAAACACAAGTTAAGTGTTTATTTGATAGTAATTTTAAGTTATTATAAGTTGTGAATTCTACGTAATGTGTGTATGACAAACAGTAAATTGTTAGTCTTATCAAATTCGTGAATAAAAAGTACGTTTGGCTAGCCTAAATTATAATTCTAGCTCTGCCAAACAAGCTCGTCTCTCAAATTATTTAAGCAAAGAACGTGAAAGCCTAGAAAAACAACATTCTTAAATCTTAAAAATTGAATACATATAGTAAACTATGTAATCTTTCTCTTGGTACTGACAAAAATTAAAGTAACAAAAGACTATCAATATCTTCCTAACCTGTCTGTCCGGCAAAAATGTCTTTAATTTACAACTTGACCCTTTAGCAGTGCCACTCTAAACAATAATTCTCAAACTCCTTTTTCTATTCAAAAAAGGGAACATCTCTTCTCACATGCCCCCTCGAAAGAACTGTTCTCATTGTTTCCAATATTGATGGCTCTGGACTTCTCATTCTCACAATTGATGTGAAGAAGGTAAAACCGACACAGAATGGGAAGAAGCAGGTAACGTGAGATAAAGAAACCTTGAATTAGGATTTCCACAAAATCGAGAAATTGACCATAGGAATCCCAACTCTTTTGCGTTTTTAAGAAGCTTGGACAGCCAGCTGTTGAAGATGATCAATGAACACTTGTAGACTCACATCATCGGTGAATATCACATCCGAGCCAGCTGCCATTTCATGTGCATTGCTGTACGTCGCAGATGGGTTCAACTTCGCCAACAGGAATCTTGCCTGCTCGAAACAGGTCTAAGTATTAAAATAAAGACGCAATGTAGCCAATTTTGATGTAGCTGTATATACGTTTTTGAAGAATATTATATCCAGGCGATACTATATCATTAAAAAGAAAACCAGTTCTTATCTTAAGGCAATCAGGTTTCATTCCCAAACAGAAGTTGTTTTCGCAATGCCAGAAAGGCGCAGAGGGGGTTGGAGGAACAAACACACAACAATATTTGTCATTTTAAAGAATCGGAACAGGGAAATGCTGTGTACTCTAAGCTCACATCCAGAAATGTGCATCATTAAGCAAGGACTGAGCTACAGGTACAGAAATTTACTTGCCCGACAACACACATCATAGGTGGGTGGGAGGAGGTTTTTGGCATTATTTTAATCATGTGGGGCCACCCCCATGTGAGATAAAATTTAAATTCCTGTACAGAATTCTGTGAGAGGATTCTGTACTCAAGGAATTTTCCATTAAGCAAAGATGAATTCAACAGTTAGCTCACTACTATATTTACCCACAAAAACACCGAATATGCACCAAACTAAGATGAAGACAGAAAGGTGACCTGGGAGCCATGCTGATCACAGACCACCAGTCTTGGGACTGGAAACCGGTCACGAATAATCAATTCGGAATCATCACGTGGAGCTTGTAACAAATGTGCAAAAGCCTATGAAAACAAGGGAAAAATAGGTTTATTAGATGGAATGTTTCTCATACACGAGAAAAATAAATATTACCATGTCCACTGCAAAACAGAAACTGAAACACCGAAATTCCAAGATTTTTTTTTTTTTTTAAATATGTTATTTTGTGAAAAGTGCAGTCAACTTCAAAAAAATATATATTACCACGTCCACTGCAAAATAGAAACTGAAATACCAAAATTCCAAGAATTTTTTTTACAATATGTTATTTCGAGAAAAGTGCAGTCAACTTCAAAATAAAAATTACCAAGTTTTCAAGAATGAATTTGATGGTTTGGTAGAAATTAAAGATTTAAAGAAAACATATTTAATACTGCTGATGCAGCAGACTCATAAAAGACTACCTCCTCTTAAAATATCTAAATTTACAAATACGTATATTACATTGAAATGTTAATTCAAAATATCAAACAAGTATAACAAGGTGCACCTGATGTTCTGGCTGATTCTGATAACCCATGTTTCTCCATTGAGCAATTGTCGTACCATGGAAAATAACTACACTGAAATATGAATCAAGCAATAGGATGCGGTCAGCTCCAATAGACGATACGTCCAATAAAGCTGGTGCAGGTAGTGAATTGAATGAATATGATATTAATGACGGTTGAATCATGACTGCAGCATTGCTTATAATCTCCCTATTCAATAAAATGCGAAAATAGGCCGTCTCATCAGGACTGTTATTGAACACCTGTGAGAGAGAGTGTGTAAAGTTTGAATGTCATATACATAAAACTAAAAGAAAATACAAATTCAAGCAAATATCACCTGTACAAATTGTGATCTCCGCAGATTAAACATAAACTGCGGGAACAGCGAAAAACAGGGATTTAATGTAAATGAGGACGAATCATCCTTTCGATAGTCACCAAATTTGGAACATAGACGAATCAGATTCCGGTCTAACCACCTTGTGGCGTCAAATCCTTCCTGACAATATAGAATCAACTATCAGAGTATTGCCTACTCAAGTAATGAAATCAAGAGAATAATGTATTAGTTATGTAGTTCCCTTTGGTGATACAAGTTATATATTCTTCCATTCATACCTACCAATTAAGTTCAATGTAGCAAGTTGGTGTGCCATGTAATCAGGATGACACCCACTAAAACTTTAGCAATCCTTTCACTCATCGCAAGCTAACATTATATACTCCAATCCTGACATTTTTCCTATATCACTTAATTTCATTATGTATACTGCGGGGGATCCATTTGGGAGGTAAGGTAGGTGGTGTGACCAAGCAGATAATGGAGGACTTTCTGGGTGGTAATATACCTAATATTCATTCTGGTAGGCCGCACTTTGTAGTTGATGCCTATTTTTTCCATCCAACAATAAAAAAGTATCCTCAGAGAAAGCACCAAAATGTTAGTGCTAGCCATATTTATCAGAAGTAAGCCAACTATCTCTCTATCCTAAATACAAGTCCTTAAATCCATCAGCCAACAACATCAAGAGTTGGGATATACTACATATGAACAAACAAGTTTTTCAGGAGACGAATGAAATGAAAAAAAGAATTAATTGATTTCAGTTAGCTATTGTTACCTCCTCCTTCCTTTTTGAATGCTTTCGTGCATTTCTCATTAAAGTCAGTACAAACATGACGAGTCTCTTCTACTCTCCTTACAAGGTTCAGCTCAGGAAAAAGTTTTTCATCACCTATGACCCAGCCACCCAGGATATTTTAATAAAGAAGAAAAGGACAAAGTTCTCTCATTATTGGGCAAGGGATTGAAAGATGTCATCCTAATTGTTAGTTCAACAAGATTAATAAAGAGAAAAAAAGAGGAAATCTACTCCTCATAAGGGTAGTGCCTGTTTGCATACTATCTTGGACTACAGTTCCAAAAAAATAGAATCCTATTAGGATTTTCCTTCTTCAAAATGCTTTCCAGGCAGCAAGAATAGCTGCTTCTCTGCCAAAAATTTGTGATCAGAACTTACAGAAATATAACACAACAACCTTGCCAACACAACGAATTTTCCTCAAATCAGGAATCTTAAAGTTCATGAAATTATTATCAAGAACAATAGAATAAGCAAAATCCATACTCAAGAACTATCATAAATCTGACAATGAACAGAACTGTTCATTTAGATCTCTGTGTAGCCCTGAGTGTACACGATTCTAGGAATCCTGGCAACTACTAATTGTGTGCTTGTTATGATGGGGTAAAATAAAGCAAATAAATCTAGTTTGGACCTTCAGCAAAGAGCCAGAGAAGAGATCTTCTTTGTTATTCACTAAAACAAATTTAATTGCGCATCCCTCTTAAATTACCAGCATATTAAGCATGTATCATATGGGCACCCTAATAAGCACTGATGGTGGCAGAACAATATGAATGTTTACCACCCTCACAACATCGACATGACACAAATTGAGCTGAGGAGGAGAAATAAAGAAACAAATGGATTGAAATCAGAATATGACAAAACAAATTAATTTACAACCAGATATGCAGAAAAAAGGAACAATGGTGCTACTTTATAGTTCATACAGCATTTTGCTATTCAACTAAACTGGTAAAACTAAATTCATGTCCCAACATATTTAAAGTTCCAACTGTTCATTCCCTCCACAACCAACATTTTATTTGTCGAGTCCTACCCCCAAATCAACAGCATAACAATTAGATCTACTCTAGCTTTATTCCAAACCTCATCGCAAAGGTGCATAAAAATTCCAGATGCAGAGAAGACTGAACCCAATACTAAGTGCTTGAGGAAGAAATAACATGGAGTAGATATTTATGAGCTGCACAGGTCTATGCTGGAGAATATGGTGTGCATGTGCACATGCATGGTGGTATGCTTACAACAGTCCTACTAAATTATAGAAGTACCTCCATCTCCATTTTATAGGAAGCTAATCTAGCCATGACTACAGCAGCAACCTCTTGATCAAACCCGCTCACCAAGTCCTGCAAACACAATACTCAAACCAGAATTGACTTGTTGATTAATGTTATTCTCATAAAATTTGGAGGAGCACACTCGCCAAGAAGCTTTATAAATTTGAAGTGTGTACCATATACTCAGGCCAATCTTTTGAAAAACAAAGAAGAGCTAGAATATTCAAAGATATAATCTATACTTATAGAGAATACTGAATAAAATTTAAAATTTGCTCAAGTCCAATATTGTTTTTAAGATGTCTCTCTTGTCCATATCATTATCAAGCTGACTTATCTTTTTAACTAGGAGTCCACAATATATTTCTGAACTTACATTCTACCATGACGGGAAAGACATTGAAGTAAATTTATCATAAGACCAATGGATACTAATCAAATAAATAGTTAAACCTCGAAAAACAAAAAAGGTTGTACTTAATCATTTTCAGTTTACATAAGATTCATCCCTCCTTTCCACCTGACTTACATGCATAACACATTATAGAGAAGCTATCAGATCAGGATATTATTAACATCATAAAAATCGTGAGAACTTCGCCATCAAAAGTGTCTTGATCATCCCATCTAGTCCAGAAAAGTGATATAGGATTATTTCTTAGGATTTCTATTACTCTTTTGGTGGAACATATAGATCATGTTGGGGTGGGCTTGTTTTAAAATAAATAAGATTTTTAATAAGTAAAATAAGTAAATTTATGCATGTTTGGATATGTCGTCTTATAAGTATATTAAGCACATTTATGCTCGGCAATCTACTTACTAATAAGCAAAATCAATATGACGAATTACCGAAATGCCATTTATGTTCTGTACTGAATGTTTAATACTATAGGTGGACAAAATGCAATTTATAATAAAGGGTAGGAGTAAAAAGGTAGTTACTTTCTCAAACCCAAAAATAAGCGAAATAAGTACGGGAGTTGATATTTATTTTTTTGGCCCCTTTTCAGGAATTTTGTTAAAAAAAATAAGTTGGCTTAAATATTAGTCCTTCATGTTTGGGTGTCTTGAGAGCTATATATATATATATATATATATATATATATATATCCCCTTTACTATAAAAGAGGCAATCTCACCATTACTATTCATTCAAGACGTATTTTACTTTCCCATTTTATCCCTGTTTTCTTTTATTAACTTCAATGTTATCATATTACCTTCTTCAAATTTAGGATTTAATGGTAAAAGTCATAGTCACCTTTGTTGACTAATCGAAACTCATAAAAAACAAAAAGTTGGGTGGAAAATAAAATAAGAGAAAAATGAGAAGGGATATGGTCAAATCATAAATTAATTGATCAAAAATGTCGTGCAAATAGGCGGTGGTAGCTGTATTTCTCTTATTTCTTTGCATTTATTATACATTGTAGATGTAGAATGGTAAATTTAAATTGGACATTTTTCTTTCACTTTGAGTAATTTAATACAAGTAAATTTGTAAAATGGTGTTGAAGTGAAAGTTATCTTACTGAGTCAAGTTTAATTTTTAAGACAAGTTGAGTGCTGTTTAATTTAACATTGTGTATCTAAATGTCACTACCCACTTGACCACTATTTTATGTATATTTTGTATGTGATCCAGAGTTGTCATTTGCCTTTTGACCTCCTTCAGGATAGGGCTATAAAGTCAACAATTATGGGTATATTTACAAAAAAAATCATATATTTAGATACCGTGTCTCTCCGTGACACAGACTTTTTTTTCTTTTTTCTTTTTGTTTTCAATTATTGCAGCTAAGTTTTCGGAGTAATTGCTTGTCAAGTCCTTCAATAAAAGTCAAGTCATGCATTGCATGGCCGAAAACTAGTATATATATAAAGCCCATCCAAACATGCTCATAATAATTAATTCAAGCACGTAAAATAACTAGAGAAAAAGAAATTAGGTGAAAATGGGCTCTAAAAGGGACTGTTTGGGGAAAAAGAGAAATTCTCTACATCTCTTGAAACAAGGAAGTTCCAAAATTTGGGCAAAAACAAAGAAATCCCATACCACACAACAAATAAAGACAATTATGATCTTACCTCAGTGCCAACAGCACCATCAACCCATCGTCTAGTAACAGTTGTGGCTCTCAGCCTTGTTTGGCCATCCGGGCTCTCATAACTATATTTATATCATGAAGAACAAATTAAATTAGACCACCAGCAGTTCCACTCCAATTTATGAAGGTTAAGCGAATCATCTAGCACACGTAATTTATAGTCCCGTTTGGCCCCCATTATTTCAAATTTTAATTGGTGAAATAGTTTTTTTTTTTAAATGTGCGATTGAGAAATAAGAAAAAAATTTCGATTTATGTGTAATATTATTTTATGGAAGATTGTGTGATTGAAAATAGAAGAGAGAAAAATAAAATTTAATTTAATGGGGATCAAACGGGGGCTATATAGAATGTGAATAGCTTGCCATGACCAAAATGAGTAGCCATGGACATCATCAAATTCAGGAGTCATGACAAACTAAACAGAGACCCAACAAATGAGAGTCTGAGTTGAAAAATGGGTAACGATCAATTTCAAGAATCGAAGTCTAAGAAAGATTCTCTACACACCTTGTAATAAACTGTATGTATAATTGAGGATTCGTGCCTGACGGATCTGATTTTTCATTAGAAGAAATATCAAAAAACACAGTCATGGAAGTGTTTCTATCGAGACCACACATCTTCCAAGCTGTAGTATTGCCCTGTCCGATAACAGTGTTGGCAACAGCAGGTCCTTTCTGCATGGATCTCATGGATCATTGTCAAGCTATATAATAGTCATCATACAGAAATCGATCCTAGAGTTTGAAAGGATATGGCAGCTAATCTCGGCTACTATTAGTACATGCCTCATACTGCACAAAAATACTGAATGAACTTACCTTCTCCAAAGATGTGCATGAACCAATTATCCCTTGAATCTTAATATCCTTTGAACAGTTGATCTCAAGTGTGCCACTGACAGCAATAAAATTTAGTAAGTTTTTTCTTTTCCAATAATTTCCTCTTAAGAAACAACTGCAACATATGTAGACAAAATGAATATCACAAAAACATAGAGTGCAGAAAGAAACCGCTGTATTCACATTAGTAGAGATGCTGAATATGCAGAAGATTGCTCAGTGGTAATCTCATAGAAAATTAGAAATTCAAAATATAGCTGGATATAAGAAAATTTAAATGCAAAAAAATCTAACCCCAGTTGGCATTATGCCAGCATAAGAGAAGTGAAGAGAGAGACAAAACAAGATCACCAACATTCATAACAAAATTTGCACAAGGGAAGATTCATTAAAGACTCTGTTTTTACCCCTCCCTCCATATGCTATCATAGATAAACATCAGTATTTCACAGAAGCCTCACGAGAGAGAAGAAAATAGTAGTTACAGAAAAGAAAACGGAGGTTTCCACATTCAATGTCCAGAAACTCACTTGAATGAAAGCCCAAGAGACTGTTCCCCATCTTCAAAAATGTGCTTGAACGATTCCTTGAAGACAGAGTGACCAAAACTTTCAGCTAGAACAACCAGTCCGCCAGTTCTTTCAATAGCAACCTTCATCTCAGCAATCCCAACCTGAAAACTTATAATGTAAGTGAGCAGGATAAATGACAAGGCGGTGTATGAAACCCAGCAAAGAACCAGTCAGTTTTTTTATGCCTTCGAAAATCCTAACATGGCAGCCCGAAAACTGTATACAGAACATGAAAGCGAAATATTACAGTACAGATGCCATCAAAACCCTTCTATTTTACATTCTGTATATCATATTTTTTAAGCTGAATATCATGTCCCCACAAGCCCAAAGATATGGCCCTTCAAGTGCCACATATACAGGTCAGCCAAGTATATGCGCAGTAAGACAACAAAGTGCAATTATAGCCCTTGTACTAAATTTCAGCACTTCGTGTTTTAACCAAATACAATGTAAAATAAGAATAACAGTTCATGTGTGTCTACAGATAAATACATATGTCTATACATAAAATATACAGGCGTACAGTCGTACACACAATTTCATGAACAAAAAACATGCATGTACATACACCCAAAAAGATTCTGAAAGTTAAAATACCATATTCATAATTTTCCGTCCTAGTCCAACAAATTTCCAACTAGTTGATAACGCAGGTAACAGAAAGGTCCAGAAAAAGCAAATACACTCAACTAAACTCAAAACGGCTTCATTCCATACTTGTGTGGGATGAAAAGCAAATATATAGTCTTATTCTTCTTCCAGTTTCGATGAAGCATAAAACTTCAGCATTAAACTATTAGACCTAAGCATTACAAACCTGATCAAGTGCAGAGGCAAAGACATCCAACACATGACCCTGACTGACTAGCTGTTTTCCAAGTTCCTCATAGAAATGTACTGCTTTTTTGAAAAATGGTACTGCATCCTTGTCAAGATCCTTATGGGATCGAACCGGATCAGACAAGTCTTTGGAAACAATCTGTGAACAAAGACACCAGCTGTTAAATAGTTCAGATCAAATCGACCAGGTAAAACAGACATGACAAATGGACCAACAGAGTCAACAGCAGTGGAAAATAGGCTTAACTCAACAGAGTCAGTTACTTCAATAGCTCAGTTTTAAAAGAAAAATGGATACCACAAGCCCAGAACAGCCTTGTCTTATGAGAAAATAAGTGGAAAGAGCAAATAGTTAAAATATTGAATCCCACAGCAACAGCTGTGCACATTCAGAAATTAACCAAAATAATCAGACAATTATGGTAAGGCACGTTCAGTACTGTCTGCTACCCAATAAGTGAATAGCTTTGTTTAGATTAATGGTTAAATTTACAGGATGTGATCTGACAGATTTCCCGGGAGTTAGATTTATCCAATTGTGAAATTCTTGGATTAACGAGATAACTTAAAACCTTTATTGTGTAAATCTGGATGTAAATCATCTAACCCCGTTGCATCAAGCCACAGGATAATAATGAAAGATGACAGAAAACCGCAAACGAAAAGAAACAAACCAACCAAATTGTTTCTTAATGGCCAAAAATTGCACTACAAAATTAAAAGAATACGAATACAATCAAGCCAAATGATAACAACAATATAGAGTAGCAGGAAAGTTAAAAGATTTACCGATCCAGGACCTTCTGTGCATGGACCACCTACTAATGCAATAATTCGTGCACCGGCTCCTACAGTAGAAGCCCCTAGCAACCCCGCTGCAACACTCAATGCAATTCCTGTACACCTTAATGGCCGTTTCCCTGGTGCCACTGGCCATTGATCTGTTCCCAGCTCATCCAACAGCTAAATCGTACACAAACAACAAAATAAACAAACTAATAATATAACACCCAAATTTCAATAAGCCTCTAAATAAACAAATTCTTCTACTCCACTGTATATTTTCCAGCCAAGAATCAAAACTCATCCAAAACTAGTTGAATGTTGATGCATATTCAACAACACTCCGAACCAAAGACCAGACACCCAAATAAAAAGCACCTTTTAAACTACAACTAAGAAATTAATTACCGAATTGAGTGTATACTCGCACTCCGATGCCGGCAACAGAAACCGGTTAATTGCGGAATTAGGAGCCCCGCCCAGAGGATTTAAGCCGTCACCACCCTTCTGAATACCAGGTCCAACTCGTCTACCGGCCGCCCCTAGGCCCAATTGCTCCAAGACCTGATCTTTAGACAACTCTTTTGATCCCCTAAACACATAAACCTTGGACATCTCTGAAAACCCCAGCTCGTGCACCTGTACCTGAGTACCATAGGAAACAAACCCAACCATCGCATTGTCCGGCAGCATTCCAATCGCGCGCTTCAAGGCAGATTTTGCAAAATCCAGCTCCTCCTCGAGCAAACATGTATCCAAAACAAATAGATAAATGGGACAGACTGTCGAGGACGTGTTGAAATTCTGTGGGTTTTGGGGATAACTGGGAATGGTGTATTCAATTGAAGGAAAATTAGGGTACAATTCCGCAGGTAAATTGGTCTGCGAAATGGATTGATAATGCTGCGGAAAATGGTTGCGCTGGTAGCAAAAAGGGCACATCCATATAAGGGCAGTAAAATCAACGCGGCAATATGGGCTGAGGACGGCGGAGCAGGTCTTGCAGCGCAACGGAGGGTACGGGAGGACTTGGAGGTCGACATGGGGACGGATCGGCTGGATCGATGCAGCTATTGGGATCACGCACTTGGATGCCTCCACCTTGGTCCGTGGCCAGTTGTTCCACGTCATTCGAACGCCTTCAATGCCCTCAAGATCCGCCTCAGGTAGCCTTGACGCCGCCATTATTGAATGATTTGAAATCAAATTGTGTTTTTTAGTATTGAATTTGTTATTGATTAGGGGGTTTTTGCTGGGCGACGCCAAAAGAAAGGATGAAGAATGAAGTCAAAAGACAAACAATACTGCGTATTGTGGGAGAGAGGGGTAGGGAGTGAATTTAGCTTATGGATCTAATTTTGGATGTCATTTTTTTTTTTATCTAAATTTATATTTTTGTGCCGTTTGATATGAAAGATGTTTTTCTAGTTTTTTTTTTTATGTGATTATTTTCTTTTAAAATAAGAAAAATATTTTCTTTAAGAGGACGTTTGATTTCGAGTATGAAATTTACATTGAAAGAAAATAAATTCTATGTAGTTAAATTGCCTGAAACTTATTTGTATGTAAATTATTAATTAAATACGTTTGATAGATTTAGAGCATGTTTGGTATTGATTTTGAAAATCAATTCTCATTTTCAACCACACATTATTCAATAAAATAATATTTTTCATCACATCAATAACTTTTTCTTCTTTTTGAATCACACATTTTCCATCATATCACTATTCAAAAATCAATTCTTACCCCAAAAATCACTCTCAAACACCCTCTTAGCTTTTAACTTAGAAAATATTATAATTTATTTATTTTTTATTGATGGGTAGTTGAGAAAGAAGGAGAGTGGATAACTTGTAAAATAAAAATCATCCTGCTCAAAGAAAATATTTTCTTTATTTTTGAGGAAAATATGGTCATATAACTAAAAGTTGAAAAACATTTTTCATGAAAAAATTGTCAATTAAATACAACTAAAAATTTGGATGAAAAAAATGACATGTTTCATGAAAGTAAAGTCGATTGCACACACAAAAAGAGTATATTTTTATTTTTCGAGCAATTTATTCTATCTTTCTCTCTCATCTACGTATCAATAAAAAATGAATAAATATAATATTTTCTAGGTTAGAAGTAAAATTGATTAGGGTGTGTTTAATTGCATTTATTTTTCATGATTGAAAATATTTTTCAACTTTTGAAAAGATGACTAATTTTCTTTGTTTTGAAGGAAAATATTTTATTTGGGGAACAGATTTTAGTTTTTCTCAAAACAAGGAAAATATTTTCTTTTCTAGGTGATATTTTCTATACCAATCAAACACACTTTTTAAATACATTTAATTGACAACTTCCAAGCTAATAATTATCAGCTAGTTCAATTGCCTAAAATTTATTTTCATTTCATACTCACAATCAAACACATTCTAAATATTTCTTTCTCACTTCTAAATTAACGTGCTAAATCTTTTCATAATTTAAAAAAAAAAAATTATTAGAGAAATATTCTTGTACAAATAACTTGATAAACGTATAAGAAGGTTCATTATATATATTTAACATACCTCTTTTTATATGGTCCGAACAGATCGTAGGATCTAAGGGTATGTTTGTATACCCATTTTTTTATTTTTTTTGTTTTTTATTTTTTTCCAAGATCTAGGAATTCAAATTCCATTTTCCTACTTTTTGGTATTTGATAGCACATATTTTTCATGGAATTGATTTTCTTGTTTTTGCTCATACATGTACATTTTTTTACTTTTCTTAGGAAAATGTTTTTCCACCACTTTGGTGGGAAAATAATTTTCATTTTTTTGACAATAGGAACAAATTTTAGACCCAATAATAAAAAAAAAATTCACTTTTATTGACAAATTTTATGCAAAACAAAGTCAAACGAATGATACTCGGTATTGTAATTTTTTTTTTTTTTTACAATTGAAACAAATTCTAAACCCAATGGTAAAAAAATTTATCACTTTTATTGACAATTTTAATGCAAAACAAAGTCAAACGGATACCAAATTTTTAACATTTTTTAGGTAGAAAATTATACCAATCAAACACAATTAATTACAATTTCCAGTAAAACAAATTCTATGCAATTCAATTCTGTGTAATTCATTTTTTTTCACCCAAATTTCACCTTCGCAATCAAACGAACCCTAAAAATAAATTTGCTATGAAATTATAAGCGCTAAAAAGAAGTAGAGAGCTGATCATGTACATTTAACTTCTAATTATAAGCTTATAGTCCCGTTTGATTCTTATTCTTTGTAGAATGAGATTGAAAAAATATAGTAATTATGACCCACAAAATATATGGAAAAGTAAAAAATGGTGTTTTAATGTGATGAATAATGATCATATTTTTTATTTTTGTGAAAAAAAAAAAAGGTACCAAACGAGACCTAGGTAAAATGACAAAGTGAACACCCATTAGTCATTCTCCTTTACAAGAATCAAAGAAGGGAAAATGAGAGGCATTTTATGTTCCGCAATGCCTCATGGGATTGGCTCACTATTTTAGCTTGAAAAAAGACTTGCTCTCTTTCGATCATTAAGCAACTTCTTTGTATAGTAACATTTAATCGAACTATTCGATACACCGTACAACCCTTTAATCGCCGCGATCTATCTTATACCATCAATCAAGATTTGTCATTAAAAAAATTATTTTCGAATTGCAATGACTAGATCTAAATGTCACTCTACTCTTATTGACAACTCTCATGGTTGGTAAAGAGAATTTTTGTGACTTTAAGCAAGTTTTGTGTCAAATTTGTATATCCTAAACATATAAAAGAGTGATTTTTTTTTTTGCAAGTCGACAATTTGTATCGTCAACCAATATGACGTCGTTTTTTGCATGGAAGCGTGAATAAATGTGTAAGAGAAGAAAATTTAGGCATATTTTAGCCCCTCTTTTTTTCCATCCATTTCTTTTTTCCAACACACTGAACGCATTAATGAGAGGTGAAAAGGTACTGAATTTTCTGACACAATTTCTAATCCTAAAAATATTTAATATATAATAAATATACAATTCCACAAAAAATATCAAATATTTCCTAAATATTCAATTATAACAACACCGAAAATTAAAAAATTAAAAAATTTTACGCTAATAAAAATATCTAATATATAATAAATATACAATTCGACAAAACAAATATCAAATATTTCCTAAATATTCAATTATAAAAATACCGAAAATTAAATTAAGATGATTTTAAATTTAAAATCTTTACGCTAATAAAAATATCTAATATATAATAAATATACAATTTGAAAAAACAAATATCAAATATTTCCTAAATATTCAATTATAAAAACACCGAAAACTAAATTAAAAAAAAAATCATGCTAATATATATATATATATATATATATATATATATATATATATATATTTGAAGTAAAATAAAAAAAAAATTAAAACTTCCTCTCTGACACTCTGAGTGTGTAACACTCAGAGAGTCTCTAAGTGTGTCACACTCAGAGACTCCGTGACCGTCACAGAGAATGCACATTCGTGACACAGTCACGGAGTTGGCCATGCCAACTCCGTGACCGTCGCTTTTTCTTTTTTTCTTTTTTGTTTTTTTTTCTTCTTTTCGTGTTACTATATATATATATATTTTATCCTAATTCTAAAAATATATAATAAATATATAATTCGATAAAAAAAATATCAAATATTTTCTAAATATTCAATTATAACAATACCGAAAATTAAATTAAAATATTTTAAAATTTTAAAATCTTCACACTAATAAAAATATGTAATATATAATAAATATACAATTCGTAAAAAAAAAAAATCAGATATTTCCTAAATATTCAATTATTAAAACACCGAAAACTAAATTAAGAAATTTTTAAAAAATTAAAATCTTCACACTAATATATATTTTTTTGCGTCTCACAATTACTGTGAACCTACTATATATATTGTATCATAATCCTAAAAATATCTAATATATAATAAATATACAATTCAGCAAAAAAAAAATCAAATATTTCCTAATTATTCAATTATAAAAACACCGAAAACTAAATTAAAAAAAATTTCACGCTAAGTAAAATGAAAAAAAAATAAAAATTAAAACTTCCTCTCACACTCACACTCAGTGTGTAAAAGTGTCACACTCACACATTGAGTGTGTTGAGAGTGCAACACACTTTGTGTGTGTGTGTGTGTGTGACAGTGAGTGTGTCACACTCACGCACTAAGTGTGTTGCACTCTCAACGCACTAATATTTTCATGTTGTATTTTGTTTTTTTTTTTTGCATGTTACTCTATATATATATATATATATATATATATATATATATCTTATTCTAATCCTAAAAATATCTAATATATAATAAATATACAATTCGACAAAAAAAATATCAAATATTTTCTAAATATTCAATTATAACAATACCGAAAACTAAATTAATAAGATAATTTTAAAAAATTCAAAATCTTCACAATTTCTAATATATAATAAATATACAATTCGACAAAAAGAAATATCAAATATTTACTAAATATTCAATTATAAAAACACCGAAAACTAAATTAAGAAGATTTTAAAAAAAAATAAAATATTCACGCTAATATATTTTTATCTTTTTGCGTGTCTAAAAGAGAGTTTTTTTTTTTTTTGCAAGTCGACAATTTGTATCGTCAACCAATACGACGTTGTTTTTTGCATGGAAGTGTAATGTGGAAGCGTGAATAAATGTGTAAGAGAAGAAAATTTAGGCATGTTTTAGCCCCTCTTTTTTCCCATCCATTTCTTTTTTTCAACACACTAAACGCATTAATGAGAGGTGAAAATGTACTGAATTTTCTGACACAATTTTTAATCCTAAAAATATCTAATATATAATAAATATACAATTCCACAAAAAAATATCAAATATTTCCTAAATATTCAATTATAATAACATCAAAAATTTTAAAATTTAAAATTTTCACGCTAATAAAAATATCTAATACATAATAAATATACAATTCGACAAAACAAATATCAAATATTTCCTAAATATTCAATTATAAAAACACCGAAAATTAAATTAAGATTATTTTAAATTTTAAATATCTAATATATAATAAATATACAATTTGAAAAAACAAATATCAAATACTTCCTAAATATTCAGTTATAAAAACACCGAAAACTAAATTAAAAAAAAATTCACGTTATCACGTAGGCAATTGACATGTGTCGACAATTTAGAACAGTGTCATTTTTATACCGTGTGGTTTGAGTTTTTTTAATAACGGCGTTATTTAATTTTTATTTTGCTATATATTACTTCAAAAAAAAAAAAAAAGCTAGACAAACGATTTTTTTATCCAGTGTGGTCTGAGTATTTTTATAGCATTGTTATTTAATTTTTATTTTGCTCTATACACTAAAAAAAAAATTAGATATTTTTGTAAAAAAAAAAAAAAGAATGTGAGTATTATAAAAAATAAATAAATAAATTGTGTCGCACTGTGCGACACAGTAGCATAACCTAAGTTGTGCAATGGATGCATCGAGGGTTACCCAACTGAAACAATTCGTCGACCAGTGGAAGGCCGACCCATCTCTCCTCTTCGATCCCTCCCTTTCCTTTTTCCTGAATACATCGAAAGGTATCTGTATTTGTATATATTTTTGTGTTCAGATAAGAAAATCCTTGTTTTATTTTTTGTGAGTTGCAATGATATATGTAGGGTTGAATTTGTGGGGTTTTCTTTTCTGGGCTTCTTATAATTTTTTATTTTTTATTTTTCAGTCTTGGAGGGAAGATTCCTACTTCTGCGAGCGAGGCCGGGAGTTACAAAGAGGTAATTTTATTTCTTTATAGAATTTAGTTTTAGTCTTTTCTATTTGTTCTCGTGTTCGATCTAAGAATAAGAAAAAAATCAGCTTCATTGACTTCTTAATGTGCAGGGCCAAAGACTCCAAAAAGAGAAAATATGAAACTATTTTTCTCTATTAATCATGAAATTGAGTTTTAAAGCTGTGATCGTTTCAATGATGTTGTTTTCTGAAAGGATTTTTCGGCTATAGTTTAGGCTTTAAAATTTATGTTATGAATGCAAATATTTTGCTTCTTTGGCAAATTCTTTCTGTGCGGAATTTGATTTTTGAATGGTTTATTATGCAATGGAATACATAAGTCTCGTGCTATGGATGAGAGCGACAAGGATCTAGATGATATAGAGGAGGAGGTTCACCCTAAGCATGAAGAAGAAGAAGAGCCTGAGATAATTGAGTCTGACATTGAACTAGATGAGACTGACATTGTGGAGCCTGATAATGAACCTCCACAGAGGTATGATCAAGCTACATTTTCTGTTTTGTTTTGAATTTGATTAATGTTGTGATGTTTCTGGTAGCAAATAAATTTTGACATTGCAACTTATAGATGGGAGACCCGAGCATTGAAGTTACTGAAGAAAATCGTGATGCTTCTCAAAAGGCTAAAATTGAGGCTATGGAAGCAATTTTTGAAGGTAATGTGGATACTAATTAGTATACATATTTACGAAAGAAATTGTTAGCTTAGCCTCAGTTTGATGGGGATTAAAATTAGATTTTTAGTATATTTTGATAAAAGTTGATGAAATGTGTGGTAAAAAAGTTGTTGGACTTTTAAAATATGAGATTAAAATTAATTGTTGACTTTGATTTAGATTAATCTGTACCAAACATGGGCTGAGACGCTGAAGTTTTTGTTTGATATTTGCTTTCCTGTGGATGTATTTCTTATTTTATTTTTGAGGTTTATTTAATGTAAATGTGTTGTTTTTTGTGTGTGTATATGAAAACTTAGCTGTGTTTTTCTTTCTTTATCGTCATGTACTTGGGAAGCTTATAGTTGTTTGATCTTTACTTTTAATATTTAGCGAGAATCGCAAGATCTTTTTGTGGGTATGTTTAGAGTGTTTTCGGTCCATTTGGGAGTCTTTATAGTCCTGCTGTTGTTCTTTGTTGTAGTCCTGTTGTTGTTCTTTGTTGTAGTGAATTGATTTATGATATTTTATTTTTCTGATTTGTTTTCAGGAATTTCTTGAATTTTGTATTAAGTGTTGTAAGATTATCATGAGAATCCTCTTCCTCTTCTTTGTGTTTTTCTTTTTCAACCCGATGCGTTATCCCTAATATTTTTTTCTTGTGTTAAGATTCAATTCATAAGTGATTATGGAACCCCCAAACTTTTCGACTTTAATTTTTTTTTCTATGTTTCCTTTCTTCAGTTGTTGTAATTACTTTTTCATGAAAGCGATGAGGAAGTGATCTCATGATCTTTTTCACCATCTTTGTTTCTGAATATTTTTTTTATTTAGATCGTAGTTTGGTTTGAGATGTCACATAGTCAGGCATAGAAGACCTGATTCACTTAACAAAATTCCACATTACTAAATATGTGTGTGAAGTTCTCATTTTTGTGCTTCTGAGATAAACAAACACTTGTATTCTCACTGCTTATTTTTTGTCTATAAACTGTGGAACCAAATTTGTAAAACTAAGACTGCTTGAATATATATGCTCAACTCAAGAGGCTATAATGCAACCGAAAACCTGATTTACTCTACAAAATTCCACATTCCTGACAACAATAAATGAATGGTGAGTCACTTCAAGCAGTACACCACCATCTTCAGTTCGTGTTTCTATTTGTTTTTCATGTTGTGGAATTTGAAACTTCATTTAACTATGAGGCAGAACTTTTCGTGTCAATGAATAATATTAATAAACTACAGTCAAGGTAGATGTGAATACAATAAGTTAGCACTATAAACAACACTGCTCTATATTCTATTCATATTATCAAGTGTACATGTATAACCCATTCTTGAATGTATATCTTCTGCAGTCTTGCATGAGCATCAGACTGACTTTTGCGCTCACTACTAATACTTTGTCCAATTCTCATGACGTCTCAAAAACCTCATGGTTATGAGTTTTGATCGAATGACACAAGTTTGTTTTATAGGAGAACTTCTGGTCCAATTAGAAGAGCTAAAGAAGGTTGGACTCCTGAACTTCATTGATCTTTGTTTCCAGTTTGTAGCGAGAACAAGTATTTTTTTCTTTCTCAATTTGTGAGATTTCTTCTCCTATTTAAATAAGAGCACAACAGTGGAAGTTTTGACAACCCCCAAAAGTTTTTACCCAGAAATGATCACGTGTGTTAGATTGGAGAAAAGTAACATCTTACATTTCCTAAAGAGGCGTTGACATTACACAGGGAAACAATAGAAATTAATTTATAAAATGATAACAATAGGAAGAAATTAAGGAAAAAAAAAAAGGCTGAAAATGCAAAATCTAAAAAAGGAAAGTAAGATGGAATCAAATCCCAACCGTCTCAACAAAATGGTGGATCTACAAATAGCTAACTCTCAGTTCCAAGTGTGCCAAAATCCTACAAATAGAAGATATGACTTGAATTATACCACAAAAAATCACATATTTCCCAGATCATTGGCAGCCACAGGTACCACTAATTATTCCAACAAAGTAACAAAAAGGAATGAAACTTGGATCCACAATGATGCGGGGGGGGTGGGGATGGGGGGGCGGCATTTTGTGGTCTAAATAGATACATATACAAAGGAAATGCAGTCAAGTCAGGATGAATCTGAAAGTGCATGTTCTCATTCATATAGTGCATTGAATGATGACAAATCAAATATGTTCATTTTTCTGCAACAGGCATTAATAATAGCAAGGCTTTTGGTTGGTAGTCAATCTTATGCCATTATCCAATTGAAGTTTATGAAGACTTCTGTTGAGTAGCATCATCATCATTTGCTACTTACCACATTGTGCAACATACTTTCATCAATAATGGCTGTTTCTGGTTCTTTGCAGCTATCCCTTCAATTGGGAATTTGCAAGAACCATGGACGCAGCAAACAATTTCGGGTAAAAATGTAAATGCTGAATTATTTGTGGTTTAATCTCAAGTAACTTTCTCTCATTGCTGACTACACCATCATATGGCTGACTGCAGAATGTGATAGGAAAAGGCAAATTATGTTTTGTAGACACTAATCTGTCAACATTTTCACTGGTATGGTAGAAAAACATGTATCTTTTCATTTCCGCATACAGTACCTCACAATTTCTCATTTTCTGTTTAGATCTTATTTGCTTTAATACGATTCGTACCTTTCAGTCTTTTAGTTAGATTAGAAAAGACAGTGTTAACTTTAGCTGACTTAAAATCTTAATCTTGAGGTAGGTTGCATTGTTTCATGAATTAGCCAGCAATAGTCTTTAACTTTCTATCATTTATATATCATCTTGAAATTGTAATTTGTTCAATTGACTTGTCTAGAATGTAAATCAGGGACCAAAAGATAGGTTTGTAGATGGTGGACCACTGAGCTACCCCTCAGGGAGTCAGGGTCTACAAATTTTGAGTGATTTACAAGTACTACCTACTTATTCATTTCTTGTTTCTATCTATTTTTAATTTATTTGCCCTTACACACTTGGTATATTCAAATTACCAACTAAAGAAAGCAAACCATTTATTAACATATACTAAGTACTACCCACTTATCCACTACTTATTTCTATGTATTTATAATTTAAACCATTTATAAACACATACCAAACATGCTTAAGGTGGTTAGTTCCTGGTAATTTATATAATTGGAAGATTGCTAATAGTTTTCTGGTTGCTATTTATGTCAACAAAATAATTTTCTGGTTACATCATCTTTTTATTCACAAGCCCCTGATATGTTCAATCTTTGTTCTAGAAACACATTGTCATTGTTTATTTTTAACATTTTATTCTGTATTTTTTTTAATATTTTTGGTTTAAAGGCATTTAATTTGTTGTTGAAAATGTTGAGACGATATTGTTTTTGTACTTATTTTTAAAGATTTGTTAAGAGGATTTGTGATGAGCTTGTGCTTTACTTTTGTTGACCACCGAAGTCCGAGGTCAAATATTATGTTATTAGTATTAATGACTGGTGATTGGGAGTTCGGTTATCTACCTCAGCTCGGATATCACTATAAGATTTGTCAGAAGGCCGCCGTCATTCAGGAAACATAATGATCACCTTATTGTCACCATCTGTCCAATCAAGTCACATACACTTGGAGGTGAGGGGCGGCAGCACCGCCCTCTTCGACCAATCAACTACTTTTGTTGATAACTTCTATGTTAAAGTAATGATTGTTTGATAAAGCATAATTATGAGGATTTGATGGACACCGACCTCATTAGCCAATCACTGTTGAGGACTATGGCCCGCATATCTGAGTTCGGCCCCAACGTATGAAGTGATTGATTTGACGACTGCCTTACCATGAGCATGAAAAACTATCTATAAAAGGACATCCCTTTTTTCTGGAAAAGGACGTGAGAAAAAAGGCCAAAAATACCACTTTACTTCCCAACTTGTAGAAAATAAATAAAAGATCTCGTCCCTTTTTCTAAAAGTTGTCTCAAATCAAGTGTTACACTTTTTGACGTCAACAGTTTGGCGCTAGAAGGAGGGCGTCTCGTGGAAAAGATCCTTTTCTCACACTAAAACAGAAAATATATATACCAATGAGCCAAAATCCCTCCTCGGAGAGTGAATCCCACACTCGCCCCAACGAAACCACCACTCCTCGTATTTACCAAGGAAGGCAGGACCGACCTGACGTAGAAAGCCCTCAAATAGTTGCTATGAGGGAAGCTATCGACAGGCTGACTAACACCGTCAGCAGGTTGGAAAGAAATCAAGCTCCCCCCTCCCCACAAAGAACCGAGGTGGGATCCCCACCAAGAAGAAAGGCAGGAAGACCTCCCACCAGAAGGTCCCTTCACTTTTCCAAAGGAGAGTCTTCCAGAAGTCACACTGACGAGGTAAGGAGTCCGCCACCAAGAAAAGAGGGTACCACCAAAAGAACTGGCAGTGTGTTTAGTAGATTGGGTTCCCAACAGTCTCTAACACCTCGGGAGAAGCCTCTAAAGCCCGACCTGAAACGTCCGTTGGATCAAGAAGAACCTGAAATAACTGCCCTAAAGAAGCGCATCGCAGACTTGGAATCCAAGGGCAAGGGGATGTCAGAGGATTATTTCACCAAGCGTCACTCCCCTTTTTCGAAAGACATACTGGCCGAACCCATGCCCGAGAAGCTCAAAATACCATAGCTCACCGGGTATGAAGGGGAAGGAGATCCCCTTAGCCATCTGGACAAGTATACCTCGTGGATGGAATTACAAGGCGCTGGTGATGCTATAATGTGCCGAGCTTTCCCATTAACCTTGGGGGATAAGGCCCAAAGATGGTTCAGAAGGCTGCATCAAAGGTCCATAAAAAACTGGAACGACCTGGCAACAGCTTTTCTTGCTCAATTCATGGGCTCAAAAGCTAGAACGACACCTAAGGAAAGGCTGGTCAGCATTAAGCAAGGAAAAAGTGAATCACTAAAAGGTTACCTCGGAAGGTTTAACAAACAATCAATGGAGGTCGAGAAGATCTCTGATGATGCCGCCCTCATGGCAGTCCTTTCCGGATTAAGACCTAGAACACGGTTCTGGTGGTCTGTACATGAGGACGGACCCCACACGTATCATGAGTTTTTGAACCGAGCTGAAAAACATATCAGTGCGGAGGACGCCACGTCGGATCATGAGAATGCTGGGGCCAACCCATACCCCAAGGATCATAATAAGGAGAAAAAATCAGACAGGAAAAACCCAAACGAACTAAAAGGAGATCGGAGTACGAGTGACCGACCTAAGAATCAGACACGCAGGTTCCATGACTATCACCCATTAACGACTACCCTGGAGGAAGTTTACGTGCAATCTGGAGATAGGGAGGAATTTCGTAAGCCCGCATTCCCAAGGAAAGGACAGTTGGGGCGAGGAAAGTATTGCCGATATCACAGGTCGGATGGACACAATACGGACGACTGTCGAGACCTAAAAGAAGAAACTGAATCCCTAATTCGGAGAGGTCGCCTCAAAGAATTTGTAGCTAAACCCACAGAGGCGAACCCAATGCCTCCTCCACCACCTCAGCCACAAGTACAAGGAAACCGAATTCAACCCGCGATGCCGGAGCGCAATCTTCCTCCCAGGGCGGAAATTAGAATGATGGTTGGAGGAAATCAATATCTGGAAGGATCGAGGAGGGAAAGACGCAGGCAAGCTAGAGACGCACGAATATGGCCGAACTATGATATCAGAAGTACGGTAACTAATTCTGAGTGTTTCGGATTCTCTGAAGGGGATTCTCAAGGAGTCCTGCAAGATCAATGTGATGCCTTGGTCATCACTATGCCCATTGCCGGAGTCCAAGTGCACCGAACTCTAGTGGACAATGGAAGTTCGGTGAACATCTTGTACACCCAAACTTTGAGACAGCTCGAAATCTCAGAGTGCTATCTCCGGCCATACCACAAAAGGCTACAAGGGTTTTCTGGGGACCCCATCAAAGCCAGAGGTCAGATTGTCCTTATTGTGGAGCTAGGCGAAGTTCCCTGCCAAAGGAGAATCCTAGCAGATGTGGTCGTTGACTTGCCATCTAATTACAACGCAATACTGGGCAGACCTATACTACACGAACTCAAAGCTGCTACTTCGATCTATCATTACTGTATGAAGTTCCCCACGCCTTATGGTGTTGGAAGAATACTTGGAAATCAGGCTGAGGCCAGAGCTTGCAACGTCGACTTACCACAGTCCGAAGTCAGCATGATGAGAGGAGAAAAGGATATTTCGAAGAGAGATCCTAAGTTGAAAAGACCTATAGTTGCTGACTTGTCTAAGATCGGTATCGACGAGAGGCACCGGAAACGACCTCAGGATGACCTTTTATCCTTCAATGACACCGAAGTAGATCCAAACCCCTACCCCGGTGTCCTGATAATCTCTTTACCTGTGGCTGGGATCAATATACCAAAGGTATTGGTCGACACCGGAAGTGCAATCAATTTACTCTTCACCAATACCCTAAGGTGGATGGGAATTCCCCTTCACTTTCTTCAGCCATATCCTAATATGGTGCAAGGATTGAGCGGAGCACAAGTCAAGGCAAGGGGATCCATCAAGCTATCCGTCGAAGCTGGGGAAACCCCACGGCATTGGAGAACTAACGCTGAGTTCGTCATCCTTGATTCTGCTTCACCCTACGACGCTGTGATGGGGCAGCCTCTGATATTCAACCTCCGAGCTGTAGTGTCCTTGTTCCACTACTCAATCAAGTTCCCGACACCTCATGGAGTAGGAGAAATTAAAGGAAACAGGGAACTTGCTGAAATGTGTCAGAGGACAAGCCGATCTCAAACTAATAAAAATAAGCAGCCCCTTCCGGCGACGTGCATGATGCTCGACCTCGGTCCTTTGGATCCCCGTACAAGGACTAAAGGAGGGGAACCGGTGGAAGAACTAGAGCTAATATCAGTTTGCAAAAATGATCCCACCAAGGAACTCAAAATAGGGAAGGAACTGCAGCCTTTAATACGATCTCAGATGATATCCTTCCTTCAACAGAACCTGGATATTTTCGCATGGAGCCATGAGGACTTGGAAGGAATTGACCCAAAGATCGGATGTCATAAGCTAAACATTGATCCGGAAGCTCGGCCTAAGCAGCAAAGGCGCCGACCTTTGAACCCAGACAGATATGAGGCTCTAAACATAGAAATACGAAAGCTGCTCCGCAACAAGTGTATCCGGGAGGCTCATTACCCTAAATGAGTTGCTAACCCCGTCCTTGTCAAAAAGAGTAATGGAGATTGGCGAGTGTGCATTGATTTCACCGACCTCAATAAGGCTTGTCCCAAGGATAGTTTTCCCTTACCCAGAATAGATCAAATGGTGGACGCTACTGCTAGACACGAATTGCTTAGTTTCATGGATGCATATTCAGGGTATAATCAAATACCCATGTATGAGCCGGACCAAGAGCACACTTCTTTCATCACCGACCGAGGTCTGTACTGTTATCAAATGATGCCCTTCGGTCTCAAAAACGCCGGTGCAACGTATCAACGCTTGGTGAATTCCATGTTTGCCCAACAAATTGGGAAAACAATGGAAGTTTATGTTGATGACATGTTAGTAAAGAGCATGAAGGTGGGGGACCACCACCAGCACCTCGCTGAAATGTTTGAAATTCTAAGGAAGTATAAGATGAAGCTGAATCCAAAAAAATGTGCTTTTGGTGTAAGCTCGGGTAAATTTCTGGGATACATCGTCAATCAACGGGGAATCGAAGCCAACCCCGAAAAGATAAGAGCTATTCTTGACATGAATGCACCCAGAAAACCTAAGGAGGTTCAGAGCCTAACTGGGAGGGTAGCTGCCCTAAGCCGCTTTGTATCAAAGTCAACAGATCGGTGTAAACCTTTCTTTGACGTGCTGCGAGGTGGGAAAAAGTTCGACTGGACACAGGAATGCCAAAACGCTTTTGACGAGCTAAAAAAGCAGCTGGCCCAGCCGCCAGTGTTATCCCAACCCAGGACCGGAGAAACCTTGCAACTTTACCTTGCCGTATCAGAACATGCCATAAGCTCGGTATTGACAACTGAAGAAGATGGAGCGCAACATCCGGTGTACTATACCAGCAAAGCCCTTCATGAAGCAGAGCTACGATACTCGCCGTTGGAAAAATTGGCATACGCGGTTGTCACAGCTGCTAGGAAGTTGAGACCTTACTTCTTGGAGCATACCATCGAAATCCTAACCAACTCTCCGTTAAAACAGACCTTACAGAAACCTGACACTTCAGGGCGAATGGTCAAATGGGCCGTTGAATTGGGACAATTTGACATCAAGTACAAACCTCGCATTTCAATCAAGGGGCAGGCGCTAGCTGACTTCATAGCTGAATTCAGCGAGGTGCCAGTGGAAACAATTGAGCCAGGACTTCCGTGGGAACTTTACGTCGATGGGTCATCCACAGAAACAAGGTCGGGAGCTGGTGTGGTGTTAATCAGTCCGGACCGCCAGTTGTACTGTGAAGCTTTGCCTTTTGATTTCAACACTTCCAACAACGAAGCCGAATATGAAGCATTGATTGCCGGAGTAAGAATGGCTCATGAAATGAAGGTCATGGACCTAATCATTTACAGCGATTCGCAGCTCGTGGTTAATCAAATCAATAACGTCTACCGAGCTAAGGAGGAGAGGATGGACAATTATCTTAAAGTGGCAAGAAAGGAGTTCGAAGGTTTTCACACTATCCGGATAAATCAAATACCTAGGTCGCAGAACGGACACGCGGATGCTCTAGCTCGGTTAGCCACCAGCGAAGGAATCGCGGAATTTGATAGCATCCCAGTTGGAAGAATTTCGCAGCCCGCTATAGAAAAGAACGAAGCAGAGTTGATGAGGATAGACCCTAAGCCTACTTGGCTTGATGAAATCAACCTCTACCTAAAAACCGGAGTCTGTCCTGACGATCCAACTGAAGCAAGGAGACTGCGAATGAGGTCAGCCAGATACACTTTGGTGAATGATACCCTTTACAAAAGAGGATATTCAACTCCCCTGCTAAGGTGCTTAAACGAAGAAGAAGCTCTTTGTGCTCTCCAAGAAATTCATGAAGGAATGTGTGGAAACCATTCTGGCGGGCAATCCTTGGCTCACAAAATCACACGTCAAGGATATTTTTGGCCCACCATGAGGAAAGACGCCCTCCAATTTGTGAGAAGATGTGATAAATGCCAACGCCTCGCCCCTTTCACCAAAGCCCCTCCGCAAGAGCTTAACTTCATAATTGCGCCTTGGCCTTTCGTGAAATGGGGGGTTGATCTGATTGGCCCAATGCCCACGGGACGAGGTGGGGCTAAGTATGCCATAGTAGCCGTCGATTACTTCACTAAATGGGCTGAAGCTGAGTCGCTTGTGAAGATAACCGAACAAAGAACAACTGACTTCCTATGGAGGTCCATCGTATGCAGATTTGGAATACCTTATTCCATTATTACCGACAATGGGAGACAATTCGATAACACTCGCCTTATCAATTTCTGTGAAGAACTCGGCATCAGGAAACACTTCTCCACGCCCAACCATCCTCAAGCTAACGGTCAGGTTGAAGCAATAAACAAGATCATAAAGCATACATTGAAAGCCAAATTGGACATCCTCAAAGGGAGATGGGTGGACGAACTCCCCAGCGTTTTGTGGTCTTACCGTACTACCGCTAGAACAAGCACGGGAGAAACACCATTCTCACTAGCTTTTGGTGTAGAAGCAGTAATACCTCTGGAAATGGGAATAGCTTCATTCCGAACTGCCACTTATGATCCAACCCAAAACGAAGAGTCCCTAAGAAGCGAATTGGATCTCTTAGAAGAAAGAAGGGACGATGCCGCACTCAGAAATGCGGTATATAAGCAAAGGAACGCGCGCTATTACAATAAAAAAATGCGGAAAAGAGAATTCGAGGTTGGATCTTTGGTGTTACGAAAAATTTTCACTGCCACAAGGGAAATTGCTTCAGGAAGCCTTGGTCCTAACTGCGAAGGACCTTATGCCGTATCAAGGATACTGCCGAAAGGAGCTTACGAGCTAAAGGATCTGGAAGGAAATCTTTTGCCACATCCCTGGAATGCGGAACATCTCCGTCAGTACTACCAGTAATGTAAAAGGAAGAATGAGTCCGGTTGTAATGGAGAGTCTTCGTCAATGAAATAATGAAGTGTGTGTCTGTTTGTTCTTACGTGATTTGATCAAGGAAATAACTCAGCTTCACTTCCACTTAAGTGAACCGAACTAAGGTTGCATGTGCTGCAACACTTAGATAAATTTCCTATCAAGGAAATAACTCAGCTTCACTTCCACTTAAGTGAACCGAACTAAGGTTGCATGTGCTGCAACACTTAGATAAATTTCCTATCAAGGAAATAACTCAGCTTCACTTCCACTTAAGTGAACCGAACTAAGGTTGCATGTGCTGCAACACTTAGATAAATTTCCTATCAAGGAAATAACTCAGCTTCACTTCCACTTAAGTGAACCGAACTAAGGTTGCATGTGCTGCAACATTTAGATAAATTTCCTATCAAGGAAATAACTTAGCTTCACTTCCACTAAATGAACTGAACTAAGGCTCCTTGAGAACACTTTACGATAAGAAGGGTTTTGACGAGATAAAAAGACGAACTTTCATAAAGACAAAAAGCATAAATTATATTAAAATAAAGACTTAAAGTTCATTACAAAAATTGTTGTAAATCTATACATAATTAAAAACGGAAAATAAGACTATCCCAACTAAGGAGCCTGAGAAGGAGAGGCATCTTTCCCGGCCTCGTCATCCCCACGAGAAAGGCGAACTCCGGCCTCAGCAGATAGACGCTCCAGCTCCTCCAGAGCTTCTTCCAGGAACGCCACGTCAAAATCTGGCTGCACCTTGCTGATATACTTGATAATTTCCTCCAGGGCCACCACGTATGCATCTTGAGATACGGCATCAAATTCACTAGATGCCCTCCACAGGTCCACAGCATTCAGTGCCCTCACCTCGGCCTCTTCGACCTTTTTCTCAGCAAGGGATTGCTCCTCTGCTGCCTTAGCTCGTTCAACATCTAGCTGAGCTTGGAGGTCATCAGCCCGCTTTTTCTCCTCTGCAACCTTGTTAGTTAATCTTTCTCCCCAGGTCTGCAGGGCAGCATTGTCATCAAGAAGTCGCAGCTCCGAGCCTGACTTCGCCTCCAGCTCCACACCCATCTTATTCAGCTTATCCTCATAGCTGAGCTTTTCTGCAGCAAAGGCAGCTCTCTCTCGCTCCATTTTGTCAAACAGGCTCACAGCCTGATCCCTCGTCTCCAGTAGCTTGTCCAGTTCGGCCTTCACCTACATTCACCAAAATCAATTCTAAAGTCTTAATTTATCTAAATATTACGACAAATTTAATATCTAAAGTCGAGAAAAATATACCTTCTCCGCAACGGACATCATGTAAAGAACCGACCTGTGGCTGTGCAGCTGAGCAGCCACTATCTGCTCCCCCACTGGCATCTCCGCAGCAAAGTTCTGCTCTTTTTCGTTCCAACTCCTGGTGAGTAAGTTGGCGGAGTCTCTAAGGGGAGGTGGCAGAGCTGCAGTGGCCTCCCTGGCCGGAGACGGAGCTCGGAGGTAGTCCAGAAAAATCTCCGGACGATGCCCTATGAGAACCTCCAAATTTGGCCTTTGGAGGTCCGGACACCTTTCCTGCGACCTTGATGAGCCAGCCTCCATGGCATACATCGGTGTCCGAGCTAGGGAAGTCCTCATTGGGGTGACTTCAGGCGAGGCCAGCTCGACTGTCGTTACCGGAGCTGGAGCCGCACTCCGGGGCGTTCCGGTGCCCCTTTTCTTCAAAAGTGGGGCCACTTCCTCCACCTCAACCTCATCCATTGAGGGTCTAGCCACCGTCACAGCTGGGGGGTCTTTCCTTTTCCCCTTTTTGGCTGCAGCTTCCTTCGCGGCCTTAAGACTCAACATCTCTTCACGGGGATCTAAAAAAAAAAAAATCGTTAGAACAAAGCTCAAAAACATGCAATAATCTATTTTAAGTGGATGAGCTCAGTTAACAATACTTACTGAGTGCAGTAGGATGGGAGGACGAAGATCCAGCAGCTCGCCCTACAGGGTGAATGCGAAGTAAGCCGGCCTGGAAGAGATTCTCCTCGGAGATCAGGAACTTGCACGATCTCTGCCTCTTGTTCAATCCCCTGATAGCGTCAGCACGTCTTTGGTCGGCGGTGCTCAATGTGCCGACCTTCTGATCTGCAAAAATAAACCAAGGCTATTATAATTCACGTCATGACAGTTCGGATAAAGGCAAGAGGTCGCTAAACTTACGTAAGGGATGATACAAGGCTGGGACGACATCCTCCCTATCTTCCTCAGCAGGGTGGAACTGCCATTCTCCCAAAACAAAGAAGAACTCCTCCTTCCACCTTTTAATTGAAGAGGGGGTATCTAAAACTAAGGATCCCCCCGTCCTCGGCCTAACACTGGTGTACTACCAGCCCGAGCTCTTCCCATCCTCTTTAAAAGTAAAGAGGGAGTTAAACTGCTCCACTCCGAGCTCGGGATACCCATCCTATTCCACAAAATCAAGGTGGCGATCAACGTTCGCCACCCGTTAGGGCATAACTGGGTGGGAGCTATTCCCCAGTAAGACAAAAATTTACGAATAATTCTAGGGAAAGGCAACCTAAGTCCGGCATTAAGGATGGCCAAATTAAGAGCGATACACCCCTGAGGTGGGGTGTTAGCTCGGTCAGAGGATTCTGGGATCATCAATTCTATCGACCTAGGTATGCTATACTTGCCCCTCCAGTTCGCCAACATATCTCCTGTAACAACAGACCTATACGAGCTCGCCCCCCACTCGCCGAACTCATTTTCCCCACTATTTTCATGAGAACCTACACTCACAGCCCTAGAATCCTCGTTATCCGAACTCATTTCTCTAGACCGACCTACCAGGTTAATCACTGACAATGGAATTGGGGAAAAAATTTCCTGACAATCAGAAGAAGACGAAGAGGGGGAGGGAACAGCTGATTCTTCTTGTTGGTTACCCCAGGATAAAACCCTGGACTCGTCCGAACTCATAAAAAGAATGAAAGACAGGAAGAAAAGAACTAAATGTACGTATTCTTGAGAAACGGAATACCTGAATGGGCGACCTTACTCAGCTAGGACTGGAAGGACTAAGGGCCGATTCTCTACCGTGCTCGCGAGAGTAAAACTTTCGAAGAAAAGTAGTGAAAATGACAGGAGATGGTATTTAAAAAGGAAGGAATGCAAAAGGTCTCCATCTCAACCGTTGGATCTGCGAAAAGGAGGGTCCAGATGCGTGCCTCAAAACGACGTCGTTTTAAGATAACCTTTAGTATTCGGCCAATGCGTAACAGCTCACAGCCACGTGTCACCTGATCCTTCGTCTTCAGCGATTACTCAATTAATGTTCTAAAAAGTCGCGCCAGACCTTCTAAGGTCAGTCCGTGTACAACAGACGAACTGACCTGGGGGGTAACTGTTGACCACCGAAGTCCGAGGTCAAATATTATGTTATTAGTATTAATGACTGGTGATTGGGAGTTCGGTTATCTACCTCAGCTCGGATATCACTATAAGATTTGTCAGAAGGCCGCCGTCATTCAGGAAACATAATGATCACCTTATTGTCACCATCTGTCCAATCAAGTCACATACACTTGGAGGTGAGGGCGGCAGCACCGCCCTCTTCGACCAATCAACTACTTTTGTTGATAACTTCTATGTTAAAGTAATGATTGTTTGATAAAGCATAATTATGAGGATTTGATGGACACCGACCTCATTAGCCAAACACTGTTGAGGACTATGGCCCGCATATCTGAGTTCGGCCCCAACGTATGAAGTGATTGATTTGACGACTGCCTTACCATGAGCATGAAAAACTATCTATAAAAGGACATCCCTTTTTTCTGGAAAAGGACGTGAGAAAAAAGGCCAAAAATACCACTTTACTTCCCAACTTGTAGAAAATAAATAAAAGATCTCGTCCCTTTTTCTAAAAGTTGTCTCAAATCAAGTGTTACACTTTTTGACGTCAACAACTTTGTTTGCTCCATTTTCATCTCTTTATTTGTATTTTTTTTTATACATTTATTATTTTCTTAGAGTTGAAGTTGATTCTAGAAAATGTATGATTGTTTGCATTTTGTGAAATGTGCAGTTTTTTTTCATCTTTTATGTTAATGATTTTTTTTTTTTTTTTTTAAATAAAGGAAATGGATTCTCTTTGGATTTTACACTTCTTGAATGAAAAGGAAAAGATAAATTTAGAACTTTTGGACTATGATATCTCCTGAAATTCATAGTGGCTTTTAGTTTCTCTGAATGTAAAGGCCTTAACAAAAAAATAAAAAATAAAAAAAATCATATCATGGTTATTGAGAAACGATTAAATTTATTGGTTCTGATTCATAATTTTTCTCTCTTGTGATGAATAACGATGGGAGTTAAAGTGAAATGGGAAGGTGATATTTTGGGATTTTAAATCTGGATAGAATCACTTCTTTAGTTTGCACGAATTTGGTGTGAATTGAATGAAGACGACAGTATTTAGGGATTGGAATTGGGACTGATTTGGTAGGATAAGCAATCTCTAGATTGTTTGAGGATTTTAAATCATTTAGTTGAATGTAATTGTTCAAGATGGAGAGATTCTCATTGAATTAGTTTAAAGAGTTAAAGTGATTTGAATATTTTTATTCACTATTCAGACTATTAAATTACAGAATGTATAGAAATAAAATATGCAAATTGTAAAAATTGAAAATTTAATATAAAACATGTAACCAGTATTTTAGTGGAAATAATTACTATAATCTTCCCCTATGTCAGAACTTCTTATCATTATTTTTTCATTTTTGATAATTTAATTTCCTTATATATGATCAAACTATAGTACTTATTGTCAGTAATTTATGCTTATTTTGTTAGATTCGCCTTCTTTATATATATGCTTGTTGAAATGAGATAATGTTTTCAGATAATATTTGACTGATTATGAGCTTCTTACTATATGACCATGATTATTGTGGTTGTCAGAAGTGTTAAGTTTCAACCCTTTCCCCTTAAAGAAGTTAAGATTAGATACCATTTGTATGTGGTAAAATTGAAGGAAGATCAAGAGTACCAAATGTATTTTTAGATTGTAGCTTCTGGTTGATTTTTAGATCCTAGCTTCTGTCTTGACACAATCAAGGAAGGGAAAATGGTCCCTTCAGAAGTGATTGTAAAACTAATCCTAAAGGCAATTGAATCAAGTGAAAATGATAGATTTCTTATTGATGGTTTCCCAAGAAGTGAAAAGAGCCGTATGGCATATGAACGAGTCATGAGTTTCTTTTATTCTAATAACAATGATTTCCTATCTGTCCTATAATTTTTTATTTTATAGCAATGCACTATCCTGTTTTTTAATTCTTGTAAACTTATCCCAGATTTACATGTAATCTATTTAGTGTAATCACATGCACGACCAAGTTAGAAAATTTCCTAGGGTTAATTTCTCAACGATGGCAACTCCACTATTATTGGTCTTTTACACCACTTGTGTTAAGTATTAGGGGAGCTGGCTTATCCAAACCCGTAAACCACTTGCTACGCTAATAAATCTATGAAGGTGGAGGTTAAGTAGTAAAATGTGATTAAAGGTGGAGTACAATAATCAGTTCTTAGTGATTAGTATTAAATGACGAACTATTATTGCAAGTTGGTAATGAACCAGACTTTGTGTTTTTCTTTGATTGCCCTGAAGAAGAAATGGTGAAACGAGTGCTAAACCGTAATGAGGTTCTTTTTTTAATATTTAATTTTCCATCTATTTATTGTAGTATACATATACAGTCCCAACGCTAATATGCACAAGGAGAAGAACGCATGCAAGTGCATCGCACGTGCCTTCACTAGTTCTATTAAAAAAAGATCTTGCTACATATATATCAAAATTTACATAATGTCACATGACACACTCTATTATTTGTTAGTTTAAATTACAATTAATTTTTTCATTCAAATTTTTTTTTCACGTCATATTATATAATCCATTATATATCGTTTTTTTTTTTGTCTAAAAGTAATAAAATTCTTAAAAAAAACAAAGACCACCGTATCAAGCCCAAGACCATATTCAGGACACGGGCTTCAACCCATCCCGGCCCTCTTTTTATATTGCTTCTAGGGTTTTACTCTGCAGCCTTTCCATTTCCCAGAAGAGCAGAGAGAGAGAGGAGCAAATCTCGGTGGCAATGGTGAAGTTTCTGAAACCAAACAAGGCGGTGATAATCCTCCAGGGGAAGTACGCCGGCCGGAAGGCGGTGATCATTCGCAATTTCGATGATGGTACCCGCGACCGCCCTTACGGACACTGCCTGGTGGCCGGTCTAGCCAAGTACCCGCGCAAGGTGATCCGCAAGGACTCTGCTAAGAAGCAGGCTAAGAAATCACGTGTCAAGTGCTTTATCAAGCTGGTGAACTACAACCATATTATGCCGACTCGTTACACACTCGACGTGGACCTGAAGGACGTGTTATCTCTCGAATCCCTCCAGTCGAGAGACAAGAAGGTGACTGCCGCTAAGGAAGCCAAGGCACGATTCGAGGAGCGGTTCAAGACTGGGAAAAACCGCTGGTTCTTCACCAAGCTCAGGTTCTGAGGAGGACATTGTGGTAATTTTAATTTGGATCTAGTAGTAATGCTTCGAAAAAGAGGGGTTTTTTTTTTTGTTATATTTGAGAAATGACTCGGCATTGAAGTTGATGTTTATTTCAAAGTTATTCACTTTAGAACTGTTTATGCTGAGAAACTATCTGGTATCATCTTCATATTCAATTGAAATGCTGGCTCCGATTAGAATTTTATTCGTTTTTGTTGTGGTTTGAGAAATGATTGGTGCACTTTATTATAGTGGGAAACTTCCCTCAAATGTGTTTCGTTAATTCTTCTTCTTATAGGATTTTAGGATTCATTCTTTTCAAGAGCTATTAAAATTTGCTAAATTTCTTGCATGTATAGATCTGTGTGGATTATAACTGACAGTTTGCGCATTGATTGCCAAATTCTGAATGTTAGTTGTTAATGTTTCTTGCTATTGTCTGATTTTCGTAGCAGTAAATTGGTTTTCTATGATGAAACTTTGTTGATTTCATTAACATTTGTACTGATAGCAGATCTGCATTCTGCAGAAATGTTTTCACATAGTTCATTATCACACTAGTGCAATCAAGCTCATTATAAGGTCAGGTTCACACAATATTAGCGTTGAGAAACGATCTTACAGAAAGTAAACGCGCTGAAATTAAAGATTGAACACAGGAGAATTATTTTGGCCTAAGTCCAGGAGTTTCGACGACAACTTCTAACGTCTACATCCCTCGTTGAGCATCCAATAAATTGGATTATGTTTGGTTGCATTAAATAGCCCAAATTGGCAATAAAGTTACAAGAGTTTCAACCAATACTTGTCTCTCAAACAACATCAACTGATCTATGAAGATTCACTAAGAATCTTCCCAAAACCCTTCTGAAAATAACAACTCAGAAGACCCTCTTACTTTACAAATATTCACTCAGAATATTATGTACAGAAGCTAAATATTACATATTGAAGTTCGCAAATCAAAAATTTGAGAGACAATAACCAAGAAATGAAACCCTAGCACCAGAGAGCTCTTGCTTTTTCTCTCTAAAACCAGAAGCCAAGAGATGAATTGAATTGATCCGTATGCCAAATGAAATGGCATCCAAGAGATGATGCCCAAGAATCATCCAGAAGCAGCGACCAACTGCTAGGATAGACGCCATGTCTCCCAATCCTGTAAAACCGTCATAACTAATAAAGTCACATTTCACAAATGCGTTTTTCACTCAAATTTTGAAAGCACAAATACAGGGTTCTAATCCAACAATCTCCACTTTGTTGCTAGAATTTGGAACTATATAAGTGCAACCAGGAGCAAAATCACAAGTTCATTTTTCATTTGCCCTAAGTGCCTGTTCATGGTTAGGGATGGCAACGGGTCGGTTTGGGGACGGTTCGGCCAAAATCATAACCGCACCATCAAATTTTTTGTTATACTATAACCGCACCATAACTACGAAAGTCGGTTAGATTCAACTCGATTCGTATCTCGGCTCGGTTCGATTAATAACCACGAAAATAAATTATTTTTTAAGTTCAAAATCCAACCATCAAATTAAAAAAAAAATTATGAAGAAAAGTCAATAAAAACAAAAACACTATGAATAGGATTTGCATTTACCTCACTTGGAGTTTGTGAAATACCCGGTGTACTTGACGTATCCTTTCGAATGTCAGTAGCTGTATCTCCAACTTCAACTGAAGCACTTACAACTGAAGCGGGAGGAGTCGGAACAGAAGATGCTGACCCATGGTAAGACATCTGACTGATTACATGAAAAATCCACAATGAAGACGGATGATTACCTTTCTCTTGATCAAAATTAAAAATTAACCAAGAACATAATGAAAAGCAAACTATGAGTCATACTTAAGCATAGTACAATTTATATAGAGAACAAAGTGCAATTAAGTGTGAAATCTCAGTGAATAAAGTCAAATAAGTGAAGGCAGTCAGGCACAAATATTTGGTTGTATTAATCCTCTTTCATAAATGTCAAAGTTGATCAAGAAATAGAGAAGCATAATCATCTAGATGTCTGCTGCTTTTTTGTCGTCAACATCTATAAAAAGCACCGTTCAAAAACACCTACCAACATCACAAAATTCACACAAACTCAGAACTCTCTCTTGTACAAAAACAGAGGAGAGTCAAGAGATTCTGAATAAGACAAGATCGATGAACTACAAGCAGAGGGGAGTCAAGATGTTCTGAATAAAACAGAAGTTCTGCTCCCCATACATATGGGCGAGCGAGATGGTAAGAGTTTAGGAATTAGGCAGTCAATTTAACGCACACTATGGACTATACCTTTCGAATTCAGGTCTGAATCGTGCTAAATCTAGAGCGGCGGCGTGGGAAAGGCGGACTGGCGGAGACGGTGTTGATTCCAAATTTTCAATTTCGGACTTCCTTCTGTGATTGTGTACTTGCAGTGAGGCGTGAGCACTGAGTTAAGTCATGTGAGTAGGGTTAACACTTAAGGCCATAAAAGGATGAAATGGACCGTTAGTGGACCGGTCAGATCATAGGCCATAATTATTAAAAAAATTATAGAAAGAAGCCCAATTAATTTTGGAAAAGAATAATGAAAAGCCCAATTAATTTTTTTTAACGGGTAATCGGTTCGGGGTGGTTCACCGTCGCCAAATATCATACCCGCCCCACCACGAATCGGTTCATTAAAATCAAAACCATAACCACCCCATTGCACCATCGGTTCAGTTTTTTCGCCTCATTCGGTTCGGTTAACCGCGGTTTTCGATTTTAACGGTTTGAATTGCCATCCCTATTCATGGTTTACATAGAATCAATAGATAAACGTTTTAAGCAGTTGACAAACTTGTTCAAAGGTATCACTTTTGTGTCCATATCACATATCTTATAAAATGATATATAACATTTACATGCTTTGTTCTATCATGAAACATAGGATATCTACTAAGATGAATAGTACTTTGATCATTAGAAAAAAGTATAGCATGATCATCAACAAATCCAAGTTCAGATAACAAATCATTTAACCAAATTTCCTCTTTTATTACATTAGTAGTAGTAATATACTCTAATTTGTGGAACATAATGCAACCAACTTTTGGAGTTGTGATTTCCATTTTACAACAGTGTATAATCTGAATTTGAATATCCCTTTAAAGTAACATTATCCTTTTCTAATCTAACCATTAAACCTAAGTTAGGTGTTCCTTTAAGATATCTTAATAACTATTTCAAGGCATTCCAATGTTCTTCTCCTGGGTTTATCATGAATCTACTTAGCCCTTGTTTGAGTCCCATTCTTTTGAAAAAAAAAAAAAATGTATTTTTCAATAGTATTTTGACATCATTTCAACCACACATTCCTCAATAAAATAATATTACTTGCAAATCTATTTTTTTTTCTTATTTTTAACCACACATTTCTCATTAATACATTATTCAAAAATTCATTCTTCCCCCAAAATGGGGCTCTAACAAGGGCTTAATACGCTAATACTACATGTAAGGTCAGGTCTTGTACAAATCATCAAATACATGATAGAACCTATGGCATTTGCACAAGGAATATTAGGCATTCTAGCATATTCATCTTCAGATTGAAGACAACATTCAGAAGATGACTTAAAATGGTTAGGAAAAGGTAAGGCTATAGGTTTACAGTCAGACAAGTTAAATTTTTTTCAAAATTTTCATTACATAATCACGTTGATTCAAAAACGGCAAGTTCTTTTCTTTATTTCTCCAAATTTGCATGCCTAATATCTTTTTAGCTGAACTAAGGTCTTTCATATCAAACTCAGGTTTCAATTTTAGTTTAATATTGTCAATCTCCGATTTATTACAACTAGCATATCATCCACATAAAATATTGTTATTTTTATTTTTACTTTTTGGCAATCCAAACAAATTTTAATACAAATTGTAAAATTTTTTATCTCAATAATTAATAATTTGCATGAGAAACAAAGCTAAACGAATTAGGTGGAAAATTATACCAATCAAACACAAATAATTACAATTCCCCCCAAAACAAATCTTAGGCAATTCAATTCCCTAAAATTCATTTTCTTTCCACCCAAATTTCACCTTTGCAATCAAATGGACCCTTAAAGCATTTTTTTTCCTTCTAAATATGGCAATGAGGATTCATTAAAAATGATGTCTTTTCTAACAATTACCCTATAACTTTTTTCACATTTCACTCATAATATGTAACCTTCAACATTTTCATCATAATCCAAGAAAACACATTTAAGCGATCTAGGTTCTAATTTATCAATATTTTGATGATCATATGCAGCAGAACCAAATACTTTCAAACGAGAATAGTTAACAAAATTATTGGACCATACAGGTTTAGGAACAACAAAGTTTAGACCACTAGTACGACTTCTATTAACAAGATATGCATCAGTTTTGACAGCTTCACTCCAAAACAGTTTAGGTGAACTAGAACTTAAAAGCATGCATCTAACTTTGATTAATAAAGTTCTATTCATTCTTTCTGATATTCCATTTTGTTGAGGTGTATATGCGACAGATTTGTGTCTTAAAATACCACGTTCTTTACAAAAATTATTGAATTCATAATTGTAAAATTTCAAATCATTATCAGTCTTCAAATTTTTTATATTGTGATCAGTTTGATTTCAAATTGAGTTTTGCAGTCCTTAAAACCAGAGAAGGTTACATCTTTAGTTTTCAATAAGAAAACCCAAGATTTCCTTAAAAAATATCAATGATTAACAAGTAATATTTGAAATCAGATAAAATGCACACAACAGCAAGACTCCACAAATCAGCATGTAAATATTCAAGTTTTTGTTTAGATTTATGAATTCTAGTTGGAAAGTGTAATTTAACTTGTTTTCCTATAACACATCGTTCACAAAAACTAAAATCACCCAAATTTAATTTTTCAAAAACTCCTTTTGTTTGTAAAGAGTTCAAACTTTTTTTATACCAATATGCCAAGTCTTTCGTGCCATAGTTTTGTAAGTGTAAATTTTTCTGATAAAGCAGTCAAACCAAGTAAGTGTTTAACTTTCAAAAAATAGAGGCTATGTCTCTTTGGGGTGCTTATAATTTAATTATTGCCCCTAAGAATTTTAATGTGTCATTGACCCAAGTTTATGTTAAATTCCATGTCATCTAACATATCTAAGGACACATGATTCATCTTCAAATCAGGAACATACCTTGTTACTTTCAAGAATAGAGCATTACCATTATCTAACAACAGTTTTAAAGTCTCTATTCCACTGCCCTTTCATGTAATATTGTTTCCTATTATGACTTGCCCCATCAATAGTTTTTTCAAAATCAAGAAAACAATTGTTATTTGGGCACATGTGGAAAGGACAAGCTGAGTCAAGTATTCGTTCGTCACTAAGTTTCTTGTCTACAATAACAAGGACTAAACCATTTCCAGTCTTAGCTTTATTATAAGCTAAGGTAGCACTCCCATCATCAAACCTCTTTTGTTTGGAGTCATTTTCCATTTTATATCAGTCTTTAGCAAAATGTCCCAATTTTCCACAGTAATAACATTTCATGCCTTTAGCATTATGTTTGAACTTATTAGATTTACCAAAAACTTTTCATTTTACTAATAAATTATCTCCATTTTGACTATTACTAGACTCAACTTTCATCTCTAGGGCTTTATTTCTAAGGACATTGATTATTATATCAGTAGTATGTTCTTTCCTGTCTTATTCTAGAGTAACCTTGATGTCTTTATGTCTGCCACTAATGGAGTTTAACATGACTACAATTGTCTCATCTTTTGAAAAATTTTCATCATAGTTAGCTAAGTCTTGAGTAAGTTTTGTAAATCTATTTAAGTTTTCATCCAATTCAACTGGGCGATCAATTTTAAAAGAAAAGAATTATTTCAATAGAAAACATTTGTTTGAAGTTGTTTTAGTCATATATTTGGACTGAAGTTTAGTCCACAGTTCATAAGCAGTTTTGGTTCACCTACTGTCATGATCACATTTTTAGACAAATACAAGAAAATAGTACTCCATGCAACTTCTTCAAATTCAAATTTCTTTGTAGGAATTGTGTCAACATGCCAACTATCATTTAATTTTTTTTACACATCTTATTTGCATTAAAATAGCCTTTATTTTCTGACAAACATATTAAAATCATTATTCTATCAAATTGACTAACTTCAAACTTAGCAGTGGCCATTTTTAGGCAAAGATATGACACATAAGTTGAAGAAAATACCAGCAGAGAATAGCAATTATATAATTTAGTGTCAATTAAATCACAGTAGTACACAAAATAATACAAGATTTCACAAGTTCTGTAAATTTCAAGCACACGTAGAGAACATACAGGCCAAAATCCAAAAGAAAACATGGTAATGGAGATCAGAGTACTATGTTTCAAAGATTCCAATCCTCCCAGTACACAATTGTACTTGGTTTATTTCAGATTCCTAAGGCCTTGTAGGAGCCTTTGGAGAAAAATTAGTCTCAAGGAGGTTTTAGTGTATGGAAAATCAAGGAAAAATTATCAAGAAACCCTAATTTTGAAAAGAAAACTTTACAAGAAATTATAGATCTCACCTAGCGAGTTTATATAGACTTAATTTCTTTTAGTTTTTGCTTACAAGTAGTTTCAAAAATTTCAGATCTATAGCATATCACACATTTTCTTCTCAAATCCATGTATCTTGCTCTTTAGTAATGGCTCTGATGCCACTGTACAGTTTGCTCTTTAGTAACGACTCTGATACCACTGTAAAGTCAGGTTCACACAATATTAGCACTGAGAAACAAAATAAAACGGTTTTACAGAAAGTAAATGGGCGGAAATCAAAGATTGAACACGAAAATTATTTCGGCCCAAGTCCAGGAGGTTCAGCGACCACTTCTAATCCCTACATCCCCCGTTGAGCATCCAATAAATTGAATGATACTCAATTGCACTAAATAGCCCAAATTGGCAACAAATTTACAAGAGTTTCAACTAATACACCGAGATATCACAGGAATACTTATCTCTCAAACAACAGTAATCGATCTATGAAGAATCACTAAGAATCTTCCCAAAACCCTTCTGAGATTAACAACTTAGAAGACCCTCTTATTTTACAAATATCCACCAAGAATTCCATAAATAGAGGTTAAACAATACAGGTCGAAGTTCTCAAATCAGAAATTTGAGAGACAATAACCAAGAAGGGAAATCCTAGCATTAGAGACTCTCGCTCTTTTTTTTTCTCTTTAAAACCAGCAGCCAAAAGATGAAATGAATCGACCCGTATGCCCAATGAAATGGCATTCAAGAGATAATGCTCAATAATCATCCAGAAGCAGAAGCCATGTGTCCAGTAAAACTGTCTTAACTAATAAAGTCACATTTCACAAATGTGTTTTTCACTCAAATTCTTGAAACACAATACAGGGTTTGAATCCAACACTTATGCTCAATAATCATCATTAGTAAAACTCCACAAGTTCATTTCCACAGGATTTCATAGCATTGCACGATGCACATAGTGCCGACATTACTGGAGAAAAACTGTGTAGGCAGGGGCGGAGGTGGGGGGTCTGGGAGGAGTCCTGGACCCCCCATTGTTTTGACATTTTTTTTTTTGGGTTTTGACACGATATGTAAGGTATCAATTTTCTGGTTATAATCTCTCTCAACTTTCTATTATTCTTTTGTTTAAATTGGAGGAATTGAAGAATGGTTTTGAAATTTCTCTTTTATTACAAATGAACTTGCGAAAAAAGCTAATCTTATTTCTGCCACTTATTTTAGGTTAATTCCCAGTTTATTAGCAATTTCTACACTGATGCACTATCGGCAGAGAAGGTAAATGACTCAATTAGTGAGTTTTTGTTTCCTCCCCTTTTTGTGATTTCCTTAAAAAAAAAAAAATTCGGGGGCAGCCGTAGCCCCCCCACCTATATATCTTTAAATCTGGACTCCTCATCTCCAATAAGCTGGCTCTGCCACTATGTGTAGGCATGAAGTTCTTGAAAGTTTAATCTCTATATATAGTTATTTAGTTTAGGAAATAATCATTAATGTAGTTAAAACAAAACAAAAAAAGCCAAGCCCGGCGACATGCATCGTTTTCTGCCGTAGATTGTATTGAGGAAGTCAATTTTTCTTTACCATTTTCTCTTCTTCTGGCTGGTGCTGGGATTGAATTGATTTGTAAATGAGAGCTTATGTATGTTTATATGAGATGCGTCCAATTATAGTTTTACTATGTATTGACGGGTAGCTCATTTCCTATGTTGATGCTATTGTGATCCGATCCGATGCACTTCATTGAGTTCATTAGTACCCAAATTAAGAACGTCATCAACCTCCTATCTCCATAACTCTCATTTTGAAAGTCCAACCCTCTGATGCTGCACTGTAGCGAAGTGTCAAAATATAAACAGTTGGTGTTTTAAATAATGTTAGTAGCACACTTCCACTTCTTTTGCTACTTCCGACTTCTTCCTCTCAATGATCAATGAAACGAAGGAGTCGTCTAGGAATCATAACTTGGCCTAAACCAATCCACCCACAGTGCAAAAAGCAAGAGGCTTTGTATCTGAATGTTTTGATTCATTTTGAGACCTTAGCCTTGGGTCTCTAAGTCGTGTTGATTTTTCTTTGTATTTTATCTCTGTTTTTGCACGGTGATACCCGGTGTACATGTATTGTCACTTTATTTGGACTTGTTTGCTCAGGAATACCCGGAGTATTTGTATAGTCACTAGATTTTGACTTGTTGTTCGGATATGTCCGGTGTACTTGTACATTGTACATGATTTTGATCTATATAATTCACATTACCGATAAAAAAAAAGAAAAAGCAAGAGGCAGTAGATGAAGTTGTCGAAGAGAGCAGTGTAGCCTAAGGAGTGTGGCATTTGCATTGTCAAATGGCTTGGGCCGACTTAGCCTGTTGTTTGTACCGGGCTTTCCTAGGCATGTTTCGTTGACAAATTGCTGGGTTTTTTCTAGGTTCATTAGCCTAATGGGAGGGGGGAGGTGTGGGTGTTTATTTTTTGCTATTCCCCCGCTCCCCCTTCTGAAAAATGAAACAGTACAATTAAACGTTAGAATTCATTTTTAGAATTTAAAAGATTATACAAAAATTGAAATCTGATTAAATTAGGGCGTTCTCTTCATGTTTCAGTTTTGTGTTTTGAGTTTTGAATTCGTTTTGTATTTTGTGTTTTGGATTTCCATTTTGAGATTGTTGAAAACTCGTTCTTTTTGAAAAAATATTTCTCAACCCGTGTTTTTTGAGTTTTGGCAGATTTGTGAAGAAAACAGTCAAAACGTAAAAAAGTGTTTTCTGTTTTCTTCACAAAAGTTTCAGCCGTTTTCAAAAACTCGTTTCCGAAAATGGGAAAGAGAACGCATTTTCAATGTTTTGAAAAATCAAAAACAGAAAACGGCCCGAAAACAGCAAAGAGAACGCCCCCTTAGGTTTTGAGTCTCTCTCTCTCTCTCTCTCTCTCTCTGGTCTTCAATTGATGCTAAGTAGCAGTCAAAATTTGTATCCATTTTTCATGATATAATGTATGGATCATGGCGAATTCTTTATAAAAGTTGTCTTCCACGATGAAATCTAATAAGTGAGATTTCAAGTAAGTGTTTACACAATTTTCTTATGTCCGAGGAAATGATTCATCGAAATAATGAGTCTCAACTGAATTGTATTCAGAATTTTAAAATTGATTTTCATTTTTTCATTTATATGCTCTTGTTTGAAATGGATTAAAATCATATTTTTAGTAGATATGGTAAAAGTTAATGAAATGTGAGGTTGAAAAGTTGTCGACTCTATAAGTTAAAAATTGATTGTTGAATTTGACTTAGGCCCTGTTTGATAGTGGTTGATTTCCATGGAAAATGAAAATTTTCCATCAATTGACAGTGTTTGATTGTAAAACTTTTTCATGCAAAATGTTTTCCTCCCACCTCCACGTGCCTGTTTTCCATCATTTTGGTGGAAAAAGTCTTCCCAGGTAATTTTTTTCTTTGGGCAATTAGAAAAAATCTAGATCAAATGGTAAAAAAATTTATCACTTTAATTGACAATTTTCATGGAAAACAAAGTCAAACGAATGGTATTCGGTTTGATATTTTTTTTTTTCTTTTTTGACAATTGGAACAAATTTTAGATCCAATAGTAAAAAAAAATTATCACTTTAATTGACAATTTTCATGAAAAATAAAGCTAAACGAATACCAAAAGATTCAAAATTTCAAAATTTTTCGGGTGAAAAATTATACAAATCAAACACAATTAAACGACAATTCTTGTTAAAACAAGTTCTAGGCAATTAATTTTCCTATAATTTATTTTCATTTCACCAAAATTTCACATTTGCAATCAAACGGATCCTTAAATTAAAATCCCTACAAAAGATGGGCTTATAAAATGTTTAATGTTTACTGTTGCTTATTTCAAATCAATTACATTCTCAAATCTTGGATGACAAATAACGGCCAGGAAATAAAAAATTGCAAAAGGCAATTCCCTCTGCTACTGGGATTGTATTGTGTATTAGTGTATATGTAGAAACAATCAAGATTTAACATCATTAGTCACGTTGTTTGAGACAACTATTTTTACGTTGTTAACATTTCGGTTCCAAATTGTTTGGAGGAAAATGTTTTTTTGTACAAAGATAGATTATAAAAGTAAGGTGACAAAGTGTGTTAACAAAATTCAGACTGTTGATTTCAAATGATTTAAAAATATTTAAAAATTTATTTTTGAAATGATTGTTGTAGATTTGATTTTGTAATCCAACTTTGTACACTTCCTTTATAAGTGTAGCATAACTCATTTTCAAAATTAAATATCTTATTCGAAGTATATTATTTATTAGTTCATTTTGTACTTCAGTAAATTTATTTACCAGTCGGTTTCTAATTTTTGTTAGGAAATAATCATTTATTACTATTTTTTCTGAGATATATTTCAAAAATATTGAATTTGCAAACTTAAATTTTAATGTTAAACTTTGTGTTAGTTTAATTTTGTATTGAGATAAATGTATTAGTATTTTAACATTTATGTTTAGAAGTTCTAATTTATGTGTTATGTGGAGATTTGATACCAAAATACTTTTTCACTTGTTTGAAACCAAATTGAATAAGCAATAAATAGTTTGATTTGAAATTTTTTAAAATGTTCAGGTTTAAAAATAATTTAAAAATCGTCCATATTAAAGTGTGTTTATTACGGGTTAAATTCATTAATGATCATCCAATTTTATACTTAATGTCACATGACCCCCCAACTTTATACTTAGCTTGTGTTTGATTCCCATTAATTTTTCATTCCATTATATTTCATTTTTCTCTCTCCTATTTTCAACCACATAATCTTCTATAAAATAATATTATACGTAAATCGAAATTTTTTTATTCTTTTAAAACCACTAATTTTTTAAGAACACTATTTCATACATTTTCATTTCTCCAAAATAGGGGCCAAACAAAGTTAGTATCATCATAGCCACCAAATTTGATTTTATTTCACAATTTCAAATAACGTTGACTCATTTTCACAATTTTCACTAATTTTAAAAGGGATAAAATGGTAATAATTAAAAAAAGTTTTTTTAATTTAATTTATTAAAACTTTTTTTTTATTTTAAAAACATTTTTTAAAATAAGCTTTTATTTTATTTTTAATTTTTTAAAAAAAGTTTTAATTTTTTTAAGGAACTTTTTTTTTAAAATTTTTTTATTTTATTTTTTTAAATAAAATTTTTAAAATAAGTTTTTATTTTATTTTAAAGAAGTTTTTATTTTATTTTATTTTTTAAGTAACGTTTTTTGGTAAAATAAGTTTTTACGTTTTTTTTATTATATATATATATTGCAAAATTACTATTTGACCCATTTTAAAATTAGTGAAAATGGTGAAAAAAAAGTAGGATGACTATGGTGAAACATTATATAAAATTGGGTAGCCATAATGAAATAAAATTAATTTAGGTAGCCTTTGTGACACTAAGGGCCTGTTTGATAGGCCGTGTTTTTCGTGGAAGGTGAAAAACGTTTTCCTACTTTTTACTATTCACCTGTTTGATTGCACTAATTTTCCAGGGAAAACGTTTTCCAACGTTTTCCAAGGTACAAGCGATTGATGCACAAAAGTTAGAAAACGTTTTTTCACCATAGTGGTGAGAAAATGTTTTCCAACTTTTTGACAATTTTTTTTTTTTTTTTAGCAATTGGAACACATTCCAAAGTCAATGGTAAAAAAATTTATCCATTTAATTGACAATTTGCATAAAAAACAAAGCCTAACAAAAAATTTGTCAGGTGAAAAATTATACCAATCAAACACCATTAATTACAATTCCCTGTAAAACGTTTTCTAGACAATTCAATTCCCTGCCATTCATTTTCTTTCCATCCGTTTTCCACCCTTGCAATCAAACAGACCCTAAATATAAAGTTGGATGGTTATGATGAAATAAAATTATGATAATATTAAATATAAATTGAATGGCCATTAATGTATTTAACCCGTTTATTACTAGAGTGTTATATATCCAACAACACAATGTGCACTATTTTGTGAAAAAACAATATAAAACGTTATCTTTACTTCGAAATTCACAAATTGTAGACTTGTCTAGACTCCCAACAACACTTAGGTGTCACTCAAGACGAAGACAAATGGATCGTAATTATTTACAAAGTTAAATAGAGTGAAAATAAAAATAAAAATACCAATCATGTTTTGTGTTATTAAAACGTTTAGATAAGAAACTTTTCACGAGTTTCAAGTTTTTAATTAATTATTTCATTTGCTATCACTTCTTGTCTAAATACTTTAGTGGACTGTAATTCTATTTTATTTAATGTCCATAATAAAAAGAGAAAAGAAAAAATGAATTTTTTTTTTTCACTATAATTAAAGTGCTTCAACTGTGACATAATTGATGGATATCCCCCAAAAGGAAAATTTAGGGAAATTTCCACATATAAGTCAATAAAAATTAAAATGGTGCTGCTACTTGTACATTATGGGTTACCGAATGTACATCAGGCAACCCCCAATAGGGGGCTGCCACTTGTTTATTATGACACCCATTCGATAACCCATTTGGTACAAATAGAATTATTCAAATTAAAAATAGGAAAAATTTGGGATGACAAATGAGCTCGTCGGCTTGGACGGCTCTGGAAATGCCGAGTGGCTCGACAAGTCACACGGGCCGACTCGTGACACAGGCAAAAAATGGCACGTGTCACAGGATCGGCCTAACTCATTGCCAACCTTCAATTTTTTGTTTTGTTATATCAATATTTAATTTAAGATTTAAATCAATAAAACATAACTTATATATAAATATGCTTATATAAATAATATTTATAATTATGCTACAACTATCAATATTTATAATTTATTACCATATTCATTAAAATTCCTGTTATATTTTATTGAAATATAAATTTTAAATTTTATTATATAGGAGTTAATATAATATTATTTGTTATTTTGTGGCGTTGAAACTTTAAAAAAAAAAAAATTCTATTCCAATATTTTTAATTCTATAAGTGAATATGATGATATTTATACATATGAAAATTGCACTCTAATTCGTATATCATCGTATCTATATGAATATTTTTTTATTGTGTTTTAGTCGAGAAAAAAACTTGTTTGACTTTTTAAAAAAAAAAAGAATTAAGAAATTCGTGAGCCGGTTCGATTTGGTGAAGCTCGAGTTAAGCCTCAAAATTTTGGCCAAGCTTTGGCTCAGTCGGACCGCGCACGAGTTACAAGCTTTGGCTAGCGAGCCAACTGGGCTCGACTTGTTGACATACTCACTCACACCCTACCTTTAAAGTTTCACATTCAAAATCAGGTCTTTATTATTTTGTTATAGTAATGATTTTAATTAATTTTTAGTATACAAATTTATATATATCCTCCGCTAATAATAGTGTTACATTAACACTAGATTTGATGACTCTACTCATAAATACAAATAGTTATTGACACGTCTTGATAATTTAAAATATTGCTCTTTTTGGTGGTTTTTGCATTAGTTCGATTTTTTTCCCGAGACGAAGGTGGTGGTGGTGCAGGTTGAGATGACATTGGTTGTTGTGGATTTGAGCTGAATGTGATGGTGGTTATAGGTTGCAGATTTGAGGTAGTAACGAAGATTTGGGTGGTGTCGACGGCGATGAAATATGATAGGGGTGAGGTAGGATGAGATGAAGAGTGTCTGTGACCAGTTAATTGAATTATTTGTGACTTATAAAGTGTGTAATTTACGACTAAATTTGTAATTGTGACCTATAAATTATATTTTTGTGACTGTGACACCGTGTGATTTGTGACTAATATGTGACCGTGACAATAATTATGTGTTATTGACTTATTGGGATCACGACCTGTTTAATTTAATTGTAGGTTACAAATTTTATCAGATGTTACAAATGTGATCACCTAATTTTTGGAATTTTTTTTTTCATAATTTTGGAACTCGAGAGTCTCTGTAAGAGAAAGAAAGTTGAAGATGAGAGAAACAATTATCTTAAGGGTCCGTTTGATAAGAAACATGGAATTTGGTTGGAAAGAAAACGAATTGCGGAGAATTGAATTGCCTAGAATTTGTTTTAGAGGGAATTGTAATTAATGGTGTTTGATTGGTATAATTTTCCACCTGACAAATTTTTACGTTTGACTTTATTTTTTACGTAAATTGTCAATTAAATGGATAAATTTTTTTACCATTGACTTTGGAATGTATTCCAATCGGTATTAAAAAAAATTCGGTCAAAAAGTTGGAAAACATTTTCCCACCAAAGTGGTGGGAAAATATTTTTCCAATTTTTGTGCATCAACAACTTGTACCTTGAAAAAAGGTGGAAAACGTTTTTCCTAGAAAACAAATTCAATCAAACACGTGAATTTTAAAAAAATAGGAAAACATTTTCCATTTTTCTTGGAAAACAAGCTCAATCAAACGGAGCCTGATAGTTAAATGATTGTATATTAGGATATGATATTGTTGATGGAAATATTCTAAATTAGACTAAATGTCTGTTTGTTTTAGATTAAAATCTGATTTTAATCTAAGTCAAAATTAAACAATTAATATCAACCACATTTTTCTTAGATTCCACAACTTTTTAGCCACACATTTCAAAATTTTATATCAAAATCTACTAAAAATTTGATTTTAATCCCTATCAAACACTCTAATTTTCCAAAATTTCATTTACAATAAAATTTTAAAAAAAATATATATAATATATTAATATAATTTATCATATGATTTTTGAAATATTTTTATAAGTTTGTTAGATGAGAAATTGTATAATTAAAGGATTGTAGTTATTTCCTTTTTCCATAAAAAATATTCTTAAATCAACCCTAAAAAATAAGGGAATCTCATGTAGGAAAGATAATTCATACAAGACTAACGTGGGTATGAATATGAGTTTTGAGAGAAGATCATAGGAATGTGGATGACAGAAAATTGTTGAATACTTATTTTATTGTGAACGTTGATGTTGTAGAATATCAATATTTTTTTACATGTAATTATAAATCATAGATTACCTCAAGAAAAATGTGCATTATTGTTAATAAAAAAATTATTCAAGAATCAAGATCATCAGTGGGAACGCCAGTGCAACCAATATGTATCTCAATAAATGGAAATGTATAGAGGAAATATCAAGGCCATAATCAATATTCACATTATTGAAAAATTTATCTTACGATATTTTCAGTGTTCTAAAAAACGCGTCTAGACGCGAAGAGTGACTAAGGTGATTCACCTTGAACCAAAGCGAGAATTAAGCAATCAACGAGAATGTTGACCGCTTAAATTTTTTATTTATTATTATTATTTTTTTTTAGATGAAGAAGAATATATTAAGAGCGAGTTTGGAAGAAATTTCCCCAAACCCAAAATTCATTTTTGGATCACATCAGCGGCCCCACCGGTATTACTTTTTCTGTTGGTAACAGACGAAAGAAGCCAATTTCCCCAATTTATCCCTTGAGCAGTGTGTGGTCTTCGTGGCAGCGGCTGAAATGGGAGGGGCACATTTGGAAATAGGGAGTGTAAATGGTCTGCCATTTTGTTAGGACTTTTGTAATTAATAATCTCAACGGTCAAAAAAGAGGAATTAAACGGTAAAAAAAATCCTATCCAGCCCGCACAGACACGGCCTAAATTGGAGTCCGATAAAATGTTAGATAAGATTTAAGCTAGTGACTATTTATATTATGTAATTATGATTTTGAAACTTATCTTTTTTGTAGGAATTATTAAGTACATACAATATTTTATAATTTTAGATGTTTGGTATATATTATATGAATTATTGAATTTTTTTACAATGATTAAAAATTTAAAATCAAAATATTTTTTTACGCTTAAGTTCCGCCTAGGCTCGTAAAATTTGAAGTTTGACTTCCATCTCTAATCACACTTTACGCTTTTTAGAACACTGGATATTTTACTCTGTACATTCTAATAGGCAGATCCATTATAGCAACTACTACAAGTAACACCAATATTTAGTGAGAAACGATGAGACATATAATGGGCAGTTTGTGTTTATTTGCACGTTATATTGGTCGTGTCTATCTAATATCATGTTATGTTGACACGTCTTTAGACAAACTAGTACAATATAGAGGGCAATTAAACATGAAAAATCCTAGAAAGCCAGAACTATTAATCAAAAACAGAAAAACAGAAAAGATTTCTCCTGTATTTTTACCATTATACCCTTAACATTAAAATATTGCAAACAAATCATTACAATAGAAGAAAAAATACAATAAGGTCCTAAACTATTTATGGATTCAAAACCCTTAATAAGTATAACTTCAGACATTATACAAAATTTTATTGATCTAAAAATTGCAACAGAAAGAGAATTAAATTATTTAAAAGAAGATTTAAAAAGTTTCTTTTTAAATTATTTAGATCCAAAATTAAGATATAAAAATACTTATATAGATAGTCAAACAATTAGAATTGAAAATAATATACATAAAGAAATTATTAATTTAGAAAAAAGAATTGAAAAATTAAATATAATCATTGAAAAAAAAGTCATAACAAAAGATAGTGAATTTTATACATTTTATTGCGATTTATTAAAAATTTACGAAAATATTAGATTTTGAGATTTTAAAGACGGTCATAGAACCCCCCACTTTAATTGGTATCAGAGCCATAGATCATAATATGATAATAGAAGATTTAGGAAATAGATATAAAATTGAAAAAGATAGATTTGGGATAATAATAGGAAAACCTATAATAGAGAAAGAAGTCTTAAAAGTCATACTTATAAAATTAAAAGATATACCTTTAGATATAAGAAAGGAGATAATAGAAAAGACAGAAATTAGTATAATAAGAGATCTTATGATATGAGAAACTATTGTAGAAACTATAGATCGAGAGGAAATAACTGCTATAATAGAAAATAATATAAGTAATTATGGAAATTAAAATTAAGAAGATAGATAACTATTATAAATTAGAAGAAGAAAAATGATATAAAATATTTTCTGAACCTATTCCTAATAAATCAAAAATATTAACATTAAATATAATTAAAAAATTACCTAGAGAAATAAAAGAACAGATATTACATAAATTAAGTATATGATCTATAAAAGATAGATATGTATATGAAATGATTAATAAAGAATTTGAAAGTATTTTATATTATAGAGAAATATATGAATCATCATAAGTTGCAAATGAGTAATGATAAAGTAGCTAGAAAACTTAATAATATTGTTAGAAATCTATACAAAATACAAGAAAAAATCTCAAATATACTAGGAACACCAGGAGAAATAAATAAATTACAAGAAAAAATGTTAGGTAATTAAAAATCGAAAAACTAGAATTAAAAGCAAAATATTTTGAAACGGTAAGAGATGATCAATTACCAGATAATGAAATAGCAATAGAAAGTTTTAATAAAATCATCAATGAAAATAAAGATAAAAAGTGTAGATTATCATATTTATTAGAAGTAAAAAATGGAAAAATATAATGGCTTTTTCAGAATCATTTGATGAACTAAAGAAATTAATAAATGAATTAATAAATGAAACTAAAGAATTAAAAGATGAAGTAGGAATGTTAAAAGTAGAAATTAGAGAAATGAAACAAAATATGAAACCAACAGATAAAAAAGTAGATAAAGATAGAATAAAAGGAGAAATGACAAGAATAGTAAAGAAACATGTAGAAACAGAATGATACTATGAACTAGGAAGTATGGATGATAGATTTAGAAAATAAATATTACCAATAATCCTAGAACAAGAGAAAGAATTTGAAAAATATATAGAAGAAAGATGAAAAAATAAAAAAGATGATGAATGAAGAAATAGATAATCTAATAGAAAACTTTGACCAATTAAGTATAGAAGAATTAGAAAATTATGAAATATTAATGAATACTGGTGGAGGACCAACACCAGCACCAGGAAGTACTAGCAATAATCCAAAATTAGAATTTCCTGAATTAGAAGGAGGATATGCACCAATGCCACATATGCCTTATAGACAGTACTATGATAGAATTATACCACAACATAAAATAGAAAAATATAAAAATCAATTTACCCCAAACTCAGACTACAATAAACCAATAAATCATGGAGGAGCAAAACTAGATTTAGATTGTAAAATAGATACTAAGAAAGCCTTGTTACAATGGGCAGATGCAATGATATTATTCTTTTTATATAACCAAGACGATACATGAGAATCTATGGATAGAAGAATTGACTATTTAATAGCATCGTTTGAAGGAGATGTAAGAAATTGGTGGGAAGGAGTAACTGAAAATACTAAATTATTAATGAGAAGAAATATACAAACAGAAATGCAAAAAATCTCACAAGAGGGAATAAAAAAGTTAGTAGAATATATATCAGATGAATTCCTAGGAGAAAATTGGATAAAAAATTTCAGAAGAAGAAGCTAGAAGAGAAAAATTAAAAGCAAAATTAGGATTGATAAATATTATGATATGTGATATGTGCAAAATAAAAGAATATACATGTCAATTTAAAAATTTCTATTATACCCAATTTTATAGTAATGAAAATCAAGGACCATACTTAGAAATGTATTTTGCTAAATTACCCGGAACATGGAATATATATTTTAAAATAGAATATGAAAGATATATAAAGGATAATCCTGTACCAGATACATTAGGAAGTAGAATAAAATTCCTATTTGAAATATTAGCAGAAATATGTAAAAATAGACAACTAATGAAAAAATCTGGAAAGTTAACAAGAATCTGTTGTCAAGAAATAGAGAGACCTATTAATTGGGGATGTGGACCGGAAAGAAAATATAAAAGAAAATTCAAATAAAAAAAGTATAAAAAATATAGACAGTTCAAAAAGAAATATCAAAAACCAAATAGGAGATATTATAAAAGAAAATATCAACCAAAAAGAAAAGAGTTTAAAAAGGATAAAAAACAATGCAAATGCTGGAATTGCGGAGAAATATGACATATAAGCCCTGATTGTACTAAAAAGAAAGTTAGAATTTTACAACAAGAATATGAAGAAATAGAAAGTGATTTAGAATAAATAATAGATATTAATAATTGTGAAGGAGAAGAGGTTTACATATCAGGATCAGAATGAATCACGAAATAGAAGAAGTTGAAACTATAAAAGAAAAACAAGAAATAGAAAATTCTGAAGGATATGGATTAAAAGTAACATTCGATAATAATACATTTAGAAAAATAGAAAAATTATCATTAGATTTAAAATTAGGAGAATGGAAAATATTCGATAAAATATTCAGAAGAGAAAGGGTATCTATAAGTGAATACCATAAGATAGAAAAATCAATAGATAAAAGAACAGTTTCAGGAAGTCATAAATTAGCATTACTAACAAAATCTACAGTTGACCAATTAATGGCAAAAGTAAAAGGAAAACAAAAAGAAAAGATACAATATGTTTATTTAGTAGGAATACAATTAATGTTCAAATCTCTATTTAGAGAAGGAATAGATTCACCAATAACAGTAAGTTTACATGATGGGAGAATACTAAATACTAATGATAGTCACTTAGGAACTATAGAAGGAAATTTAGCATATAAAAAATTAATATTTACATGTTATCCAAAATATTGTGTATCAATAAAAGATAAAGATTTTAATGAAGTATTGAGATTACATTTTAAAATACATAGAAAAGATATTATGGAAGAAGAAAATCATATCATGACCATAGAATATAGAGCATTATATACATTTACCAACTCAAACTATGGAAACATTTACTCTAAAAAATCCTATATAGAAATTCACAAAGAATGTAAGGACATATTAAATATTGTAGAACCAAACAAACAATTAAACCTATTACCAGAAATATATGAATTAGAAATATCTAAAACAAAACCAGATGTAACAGAAAAAATAGAAAATAATTCTTTAATAGAATTTAGAGATGGAAAATTAAGAAGAAATAATAGTACATCTATAATACCAAGAAAGAGCATAAGTCGAGAAATAATGGTAAAAAGAAATATAGGAAGTATGCAAATATATGGAGAATATTTTAATGGGATAGAATATATAAAAGGAAAAAATATCATAATTGATACAGGAGCAGGAAACTGCCATATATCAAGAAATAGAGATAAATGATTAACAAAAAGAAGGGCAGAACCTTATAAATATATCAATTTTGATGGAAAAACACATACTAGTGAATTAGAAGTAAAAATACCAATAGTTTTAGATGGAGAAAAAATGATAATACCATGTTATGTAGATAATAGTATGGGAGATCATTACCATATATTATTAGGAATGAGTTTTTTACAAGCCTTAAATCATTATAATATTAATAAAGAAGGAATCTATATAACACATAATAATAAGACATTGTTTTGTCCAAAAGAATGAATAATGTAATAACATTTTCATTAGCAGTATATATACAAATTACTATTGTAGAAACTAATATAACAACATGTGCCTTAATAAATACAGGAAGTGATATAACTATTATCAAAATATTTTTGTTAAAAAATTGGAATAATGATAATACTATAAAAATAACAGGTGTCACGGGAATATCGACACCCATTACTAAAAATAAAGAAAAGGTAGAAATCCTATTAGGAAGTAAACAAATAACTATAAACAAAGTATATGCATATGATGTATTAGAATGTGATATATTATTAGGGAATGACTTTGTTCAACAATTTCAATAATATCAACAAAATAACTATATGATTATGCTAAACACCATGTGGACATCTATTAAAAATTTCAAGAGAATTTAAACCATACAGAGTTCAGCCAGCCCAGCGTGGTGAAAGGACAATAAAAATACCAATAAAAACAACTGTTAAAATACAAAAAATACAAACAACAGAAAAATCAGAATTAATAAAAGAAATAATAAAAAAGATAGGAAATGTTTATAATGAAAATCCACTAGCTTATTGGAAGCCTGAACATCCAAGAGCAAAAATAGAATTAACTGAAAATGTAATAATAAGAGTAAAACCAATGATGTACACTATACAAGATACTCAAGAATTTTAAAAAAAAATTGAAGAATTAAAAAATATGAAATTAATCAGAGCTAGTAATGGACCACATAGTAGTCCAGCCTTTATGGTAATGAAACACTCTGAACAAGTACGAGGAAAACCAAGAATTGTAATAAATTATAAAGAATTAAATAAATACACAAAATTTGATGGATATTTCTTACCAAATAAAGATGTTTTAATAAACCTTGCAAAAGGAAAAGAGTATTATTCGAAATTTGATTGTAAGTCAGGATTTTGGCAAATCAAAATGGAAGAAGAATCAATACCATATACAGCATTTAGTACGCCTCAAGGTAAATACGAATGGATGGTTATGCCATTTGGATTAAAAAATGCACCTCAAATATTTCAAAGAAGAATGGATAATATTTTTAGAAAATATAATGATTTCTTATTAGTATACGTTGACGATATACTAATATGTTCAGAAAATAAAAATGATCATAAAAATCATATTATAAAATTCCTAAAAGAATGTCAAAAAGAAGGAATAGTTTTATCTGAAAAGAAAGCTATTATAGAAAAATTTGAGATAGAATTTCTTGGATTAATTATAGATAAAAATGGAATAAAATTACAGTCTCATATATCTAAAAAGATAGAAAGTTTTCCTGATAAATTAGAATCTAATGAACAAATACAAAAATTCTTAGGATGTTTAAATTATGCAGAAGGATTTATTGAAAATCTTTCAAAAAAGAGATATAAAATACAAATTTTACTTAGAAAAACTAATACTAAAGGATGGAACGAAGAACATACAGAAATAGTTAGACTACTTAAAGAAGAATGCAAAAAATTACCAAAATTAAGATTATCAAATGAAAAGGATAATTTGATAGTTAATACTGATGCCTCAGATAAATATTGGGCAGCAATATTAAAAACAGATTTAAATGAAATATGTAGATATTCAAGTGAAACTTTTAATCAAGCAGAAATAAATTATACTACTCATGAAAAAGAATTATTAGCAATTATTAGAGGAATAAAGAAATTTTCATTATTTTTATTATCTAAAAAATTTATTGTTGAAACTGACAATTCTCAAGTTGCAGGACTTGTTAGAAATAAATTACCAATGGAACCCCAATTTAGAAGGTTACATAGATGGCAAGCATATTTATCATTCTATAATTTTGATATTATTCATATTAAAGGTACAAATAATTATCTTGCTGATTTTTTAAGCAGGAATATTGAATTTGAGATGGATAATATCAAACAGACGATATCAGAAATGAAATCTGCGACAGCCTATGCCAAAGAAGAAGCAGATGATATAAAATTTGGGATGGAGATATTAGGTGAGCTCTTAAGTCATAATATTAAATTATTACTTGAGATCAGTGAATCCCATGCCAAGGTTACAAACGAAATGAAAGACAAAATTGATGCTCTTGAAGCACAATTAATGTCTACTGATACAAATAATACAAGGGTTGATGTCTTGGCACAATCCTATGATACCGAACAGGGATACCAACAGGTACCAAGGAGTGATCCACAATGCGAAAGCAGTAGTGGACCCAGCACTATCAAAAGAGATACACAAAGTCCTAGAAAGTTGACAATAAAATCCAATGATGAACATACAAGGGTTATTAGAATCAGAACTGATGAAGATGATGATACCCCTTTATCAGCAAAAGAAGAAGAATATAGATCTTTTGCCAAAATTGTTTATGAATTACAAGAAAATGACTCCTATTTCATATCTTCAGGAGATCTTGTTTATCCAAGGTTACTATTACCAATGATGCAGACCCTATCATGGTCAAAATGGCAGCATACTATGGATTTTTAGATCTTATCTACCCTGGAAAAGATCTAAAAGAAATTGAAAGATTTGATGAAATTTTTAAATCTGAAATATCCAAATTTTCCAAAGGAATGTCCATATACATAAAGTTTTATTCAATCAGTCCTGAAATTGACGGAATGATATTTTATCCTGTTGAACATATTATAACAATCGGATATGTTGGTAGAGAGTTTCAGATTGATGTCGGTCACAGTAGAAAGCCATTACCAAAAATCACCAGATCATGGATAAAATCCCGAAGAGTTTTAGGGATGAAAGTCTTATATAAAATGACAATAAGCTTGTATAACAAAAAATTCAAATGCTTGTGTCAATATGAAGGATGAACTTTTCTCACCAATAATGGAGGAGAGAAATCAACAATTCTGAAAGAATACATTGAGAAATTTGACACTCATCGAATCAATGGACCTATCACAACTATACAAGAGGCATGCAGAGTAAGAGAATGCCCCACTTGCCGACAGAATCAAAGATAAAAAAGATGAAAATAATAAACACATGGAGAAAAGGTGTCCAAGCTGCTACAAGAGAATCTTACCAGCTGTATGTAAAAACAAGATTTGAAGGACAATTATAGAAGGTCTGTGTCCTTTATCAAAGAAAATGTAACAAAACAACAAGGATGGAGGGGCTATGAGGCTCTTGATGAAAAACACGAGGCAATAAAATATTATTAGTATGATGTAAGCAATGATGTAATTTATCTTCAGATTTGTGTATAAATAGAAGCCTTTGGGCTAATGAAAGAGGCAGAGTTGGTTGAGTACTCAAGCTGTGAATTAGCCAAACAATTTTCTGTCTTTGTAATCATATTTCAGTTTTTAGATATCAATAAAATCTCAAGTTATTCCATATTTCAATCGTTTCAAAAATAACATGAGTTTCTAAACACTTCACCCATAGATTCTTGAAAGATTAAAGAAGAAATTCTTTCTTACTTTAACAGAAAGAGAGTTTTCTTTAGTTAAAATCTTTAGTCCAAATTCAAAGAATTGACACAGTGAAGGTGGAAAACTGGAATAGCAATTATCCCGTAAAGGCAGGAGGCCATTGAAGGGAGTCATTTGCAGATCCAGAGCCTGAAGGTTACTCGGTTCTAAGAATAAAGATTTGAGATCTAAACTGAGGTAAAACTATTATTTTTGTTAAAACTAGAAAGATATCTTCTGAAATCTTAAAGAATCGTCGGGATTACTTATTTGAATATTTGCATGTCTAAATTATCTGAATATTTAATGATTCTTTTGTTAAGATGCCAGGATATACAATTGAAGGATTAGATAGTTTATTAGAAAAATTATTAGAAAAGATAAACAATATTACCTATCAAATGGAAAGATTAACTGAATCATCATCCGAGGAATATTACATACTTGCAGAAAATTTTGATAGATATATTGCAGATTATGCTAATCTATTAGATCAAAAGATGGATTTATATGCTAAAATTCGAGATAGAAGAAATAGAGGACTAGATTGAAAGATTATTCTAAAAATTAGGATATATTGTGCAATATACAAAAAGTTATACAAGAAACTGATATTTATGTCTTTTTAAATATGCCACGTCGTCAAATTCAAATCCCTGTCTCTGAACCTGTTTTTAACCCTGGCTTTGTAGCAAGGTCCATTAAACATATATACTCATGATGATCAAAATCATGAATGATTGTTGTCATTTTTGTAAAATTGATCCGATTTGTGGACTCAAATTTTCGGGCCAACATAGATAGGTTCACGTACGTGGCTTGAGCTATTAAGAACGGTCAAACATAGTCGAAGGTAGTATAGTAGATGTAGTTGCAGTTGCACGCTAACATTTTCAGCTACAGGGTCGAAGGTAATGCAAACAATCATGCATGATGCACTATTTAAAATTCGAGTAAGGGCTTAAATGATATTTTTCTTAGAGAGGGCCAACTTTAAATGTTTATACACAAAGTTCTAAAATAGTCTAGGACAAATGATGGGAGACAATGTCAAAATATTGTGTAAGAAACGTTTAAAGACACATGTAGAAAGTTGTAAAGACATCTTTATATAGTGGAGGAATCGAGATAATTATATTGTACAATAAGATTAATCAAATCTCTACCATTCATTTTAAGGAAATCAAAGTATAAATAGTTTCACAGAAACTAAAAATTACTCAAGATGTAGAGCAGGTTAGACTAATTGCTTGAAGTCAGTACATGGAGATTGCGGTTCTAATATTATTTGTCCTTTCTACATGAGAGACCACGATACCTTTTTGACGAATGCCAAGATGAAAAATGATTAAAGAGGATACAATTGAATATTTTGAATATACTCATAATAAGTTGTGAAGTAGATAATAAAGCTTAGATTTTTACCTCTAGATTACAAAATGATAAATGAATTGATTTGATTTCATCCAACTTGTTGATAAACTCAAATACTTTCTCTCGATTTTATGCAATCACCTAAAAAGAAATATTCGCTCTTGCAAGAGACTTTACTTTTTTCCGACGTATCAATTACAAGTTTAGTTTCCCATGTCTAAAACTATGATTGAAAGAAAGTTTTCTAAGCGAAGGCATGAAAGATAAAGAACATCAACATGCTCAAACCTACACCCAAATAGCGACAAATCTTCAAGTAGCTTATAACTTTGAACAATCTTCTCATTGGATCATCACTTGCCAATATGAAATATTCGAAGAGAATCTCTTTTAGATTAGGTAAGGAGACCATATATGCAAGGCCGGACCTGAGGCGAGACAGAGGAGGCCTGCACCTCAGGCCCAAAGTGGAAGGGGGCCCCTTTTTTCTACCCAATTTTTTTTTCAGCCCACAATTTTTCATAGAACAGCCCTTACAAGCCCAAATTCCAAGATTATTATCCTTAGTATAAATTTTTAATTTTTTTATTTACTTAGTTATGAAATTTATTAGGGAAGACTTATTGCCAGAATTACAAAATTATTGACACGTGGTTATTATGAAAACGTGTCATATTTAAAAGTGAAGAAGAAAAACAGAATTTCGCATATGAAGGTTAGGTAACTATTAAGTCTACAACCTTCATGTGGTGTCACTTATTGGTCATTGATACAATGATATTTAATGTTAAATTTTTATTTCAGACTCGTGAGTTGTGTTGGTAAAATTCTCAAGAGTATGATTTCATAGTTTTCGTCGAAATTCTACTTCTCAGGTAAGCAATGACTTGTCCTAACTCGTTATTGAAGAGATTATAAATGTTTGAAGCCTTGTCGGCTTATATAATTGCGGTCTGGTCGGCTTATATGATTTATTATTATAGGATCAATAATAGCACAGTTGCACGTTGATTTAGGACCGGGGGGCCTAATTTATGGATTTCGCCTTAGGCCCCAACATTCACAGATCCGACCTTGCATAAATGGGACGTATGACCACCCAAATACTTAACGATTCGAGTATCACTAAAATTTAAATTTAAATTTAAACTTAAATAAAAAGGTTGAAATAAATAAATTAGATTTTTTTTAATAAAAAATAGCAATAAGAACGTGCGTTGCACGTCTTATGTACGGAATAAATTATATGCACAATATTTTTAAAGTAAGGTAATTGATAATGTTAAAGAAAAAGTTAAAATTGTTAAAAGTTTTTATGAAGTTACACACGTAATATGAAAATGTTGATTAAACTAAAATGTAATATTTTACGTACTTATTTGTTTATGCTAGACATTGATTTAGGGATGGCAAAAAAGTTTGGCGGCTCGAGCTTGGTTTGGAAAAAGTCCGAGCTAAAACTCAGGATAAGCCCCATTTTTGGGTGCCGGCTCGAGCCGGGCCGTGCCGTATTTAAAAAAATTAAATTTCTGAAATTTTTGCCTTCAAAATAGAAAATCGAGCCGGCTTGGCTCGTAAAGGCTCAAGCCTAAGAATTTGGCCGAGTTTTTGCTCGGCTCGAACCCAGAAAAGCTCAGTTTGTCAAGCCGAGCTGAGCCTCGAATTTGGGCTCACGAGCTGACTCAGCTCGGCTCCTTGACATCGCTACATTAATTGGACCCTAATTTTCAACCATTACAACTCCATCGACCAACCTTTTGGTACAGATAGACACAAAGAAGAATCAAATTAAGAGATGAACATTTAATTAAATTTAAAATGTTTACTTGTAAGTAAACTAAATGTACATAAATGATTTTTAAGATAAAAAATTACTTATTTTATCTGTAAAATAAATTTTTTTACCTTAAAAAGTAAAAACAAAAAAGCATCTCATATAACCACATTTAGAAACAAAAAATTACGTTTTAATCATGCTCGTCATATTAATCCATAGTATTTGTTTTAAATTAAAAATTAAAATTACATTCAAAACAGCTATAAAAGTGAAAAATCTTAAAACAAGATTTTTTTTTTCTTTTGAGTGTGATTAATACAAATGGAGGAATATGAATTCTCCCTTTAAATGATCAAGATAAAAAAAATTTCTTTATATATTTATGTTTTTTTGATCTCCATTATTTTCAAAATACATTTTTCTTTATCTTATTTTCAATCACACATTCTTCATTAAAATAATATTACATGCAAACTCAAAACTTTTTTTTTTTAATTTTTTAACTATACATTTTCAATCGATCAACTATTTCAAAATGTATTCTTAGGCCTTAGCCAAAATGGGGCTCAAATAGACAACTAATAAGTAACTGAATTACCATCAATTTTTATGCTTATCAAAATGAACATGCAACAATAATAAATTACGCAATACTATTATTAATTATTTTTTAGAACACATAATATTAATTTTTTTAATACTTAAAAATTTAGTTTTAGTGAAAAATGTGTAATTGAGATGCGAAACTTGTATTTAGTGTGGTGAATACAAATATGAGAAGTGTAAGTAACTCCTAATTATTAGGAGTAATTAGTAAATCTTTTAAGATTGATAAATAATTTCTCTCATCTTCGACTCTTTCCTAACCGTTGATCACATTTAAGCAATTTTTTTTCTTTTCGATTTATTGTCATTTGTATTTAAATAGTTATATCATCTATTATAATAATTAAACCTCAATTTTTAATATTTGAATAAAAATGTTGACAATGTTATATAAGGACAAAATGGTAAATCGAATGTTTCACATTTATTTCCATATTATATATATATATATATTGTAATTATAATATAATTATATAAGTGACGTTGATTTTAAGTGAAGCTCACGTATATAATATATATATATATATATATATATATATATATATATATATATATATATATATATATATGAAATAATATATTAAAGGTAACATTAGTGATAGATTATTTACAATTTAATTTTATGTAGTCTCCTTTTAAATATAGAATTTATTTTTCATATCGGGGTACTCATAATATCATTGAAATTAAATTAAGTTTAATCACTTAAAATCAAAGATCATCTACATTTATAATTATATTAAAACTATAATAAATATTATTTTATATTGTAATTAATCTACCATTATATTAATGCAACCTTTAATATATTATATTATATAATTATAATACAATTACATCTATATATGTGAGCTTTGATTTTAAGTAGTAAACTTAATTTAAATAATGTCATTAAAGTAATTAAGCTTAATTTAATTAATGTAAAATTCTAAATACTCCAATATAAAACAATGAGCATTATACTTAAATGGATAATAAATGAAGTTAAATTATATTAAAGTGTACTATACTAAATAAATAAGGATATAATTGTCATATATCTAAATATATAAGGGTAAAATTGATATTTAAAAATTTCTCTTCAATCCACACTTTTAATATAGTGTAGATAATTACGATTTGGCATTATTAATAATAAGCGTATTTTAAAGAATACGTTTGACATAAGAAAGTATTGAAATGAATTCAACATAAATTAAATAAAATTCGACATAACTTCATGAAAATTATTTTGAATATCCCACGACGACATTCATCTCCGCCTCGAACCATTATTATACTGAAAAGGACAAAAAAGAACATAATGTGAAAAATAATCCCAATAAGTGCGCCTGAGTAAATTTTGTTCATGTATATGCAGTTCACGAAAAATTTCATATTTACATAGAGAGATGAAAATTGAACCCAACTTATATGGTACCAAATTTTCGTGTGTAATGCAACTATGCTCTGTCGGTCCAACAAATCTTATAAATAATACGGACCATAACTTAACATAGCCATGAAATAACATATATAGGATTACTCACGTAATAATGTAATAACACACTTACCTTGCATTGAACAATTCAAAATGATAGAAGAAGTGATTGTTGGAAAGAAATCCTTAAGCCTCTTGTTGGGTTGTGTGATTGTGTAAGTGCACGATTATATTTGATATGAAAATGACAAGTGAAAGAGTAAAGACAGAGAGACAAAGTGATAGAGAGGGAAAGGGAGACTGTGAATAATTGGTGAGGGGTATTCTAGTATTGAGTTTATTTCTTATTTATAGTGTAATTTCTTGGACCATGTGTAAAAAAGTGAAATGAAATGGCTAGATGCTAGACATGATCAATGCATAAATGGTGTATTGTCTTGAAAGTGGTCAAATCAAAACCTTTAATCATGTGATCAACTCAATTGACTTGACTTGAAACTTGGTGTAAATAATGTATGTGGTCAAATTAATTACCTTTATTTAGTAGTCAAATAAATTATATTGACTTAAAATGTGATATGAATAATACATTTGGTCAAATAAATCATCTTTAATCATGACTAATTGACATATTTATATATATTTTACACGTAATTTCGTCTAATTTCCAAATTAACTTTCCACTTAGGTTCTTAAATTATAGGCTAGTAACCAATAATGTCATTCAACTAGACTAATAACTAATAATGTCATTAGACTTTAATAATATTGCACATGAGTCCTAATTTTAAATCAAATGATTAGTAACAAAAAATCGAGACGTTATAGGACACGTAAATTCAAAGACCCTTCTAGCTTCAAGACTACCATTGATATAGAATTCAGGCGATAAAAATCTAGTGAAATTGCCTTTTTTGACACAAATATCATCCTCTTTAAAATTTTGCCATATTACAACACATACCAGAGTTTGGAATGCAGAATCAATAAAATTGAAATTGCATTTAAAACGAAATTAAATTACTTGAGACACATTTCGTACCATAATTTGTCTAAGATAAGATCAAACCTTGCAATAACTTCTTGTTTCTCTTTTTTCGAGTTAAAGAATATTCAAGAAGGATGTCCAGGAGAGAAACAAAAAGGTCCTTCCATCTGATGAGTTTATATAGTGGCCTCCGCATACTTTGTGTCCCGAAATGATAAAATATGGCAAAGAATAGCATCTAGTAAGCAGGTTTGCCCTAACCCAAGGTGACTTAGGCCATTTCCTAGGACCTCCATCTTGAAAGGGCCTAAAAAAATAAAAATAAATTAAAACTCCAAAATCCAACATAATATTTCCTTGTTTATTTTGGAGGAAATTACATAAAACCAGGTCTTTAAAGATCATTTTTAAAAAATGAGGTATCAAGTTTAATTAAGCACAAATCAGGTATTATATAATTAACCCCACACTCAACACCCCCCAAACCCTAGATCTCACTTTATTCAATCACGTTCTCTCTCTCTCTCTCTCTCTCTCTCTCTCTCTCTCTCTCTCTCTCTCTCTCTCTCCGGCGCTCCCATCTGTCTTCGCTCATCTCTCTTCTCTTCGGCGCTCCCATCTCTCTTCTCTCTTCTCTCCGACAAGTAGCGTTAGTGTGTCTATGCTTTGCGTCCTGATTTGGGTATGTGGTTTCCTTGTTGCGGTGGTGTTAGATCGGTGTGCGGAGGTGATGGTGGTGGGTCTAGTGGCGACGGTGGATATGGTTTTACAAATGGAGGTGGCGTTGGACATTTAGGCAGTGGAGGGGGTGATTCGGAAGGAGGAGCAACTCCTATTCCTATGCCAATTTCTAGTGTCTGTGGGTTTATTGGTGGTTGGGCGACGATTTTGTTGATTTTTTGGGTCGCGATTTTGTTGGTGGTAGTTCTTACTGTGGTGGTGGCTCTGTTTGATTTCGGCCTGCTGTGTTTGAGTTTCGGCCAGTTCTCAGTTCTGGGAGTAGTTCGAATTCAGTGGGCTTGGTCACAGGTAATGTTCAGCTGCAGTTTCGGTGGTGTTGGCGGTTTGTGGTGGTGGCTATGGTATTTTGTGTGGTGGTGATGATGATGTTTGTGTGGTGGAAATTTTGGTGGTTGGTTAGTGTAACTGTAGTGGTGGTTTTGCGTTGCAACGGTGATGGGTGTTGGTGTGCTTACTGTGGTGGTGGTACCAGGCGACGGGATAGCAGTGACAGTGGTGGGTTGTGTGGTGGGGGCAGCGGCGGTGGGTGTGGGTGTGACGGTGTTGTGGCGGTGGGTATTGTTTGTGACCATGTATTGGTGGTGAATCGGGATCGTGATCGAATTGTGACCATAAAATTCGATAATTTGTGACTATAAAATTAATCCGTGATCTAAAAAATAATCCATGACCACAAAATTGAAAACATGTGACCTATAAAATAATCTGTAACTATAAATTTTTTGATTTGTGACCTCGAGATAATCTGTGACTTGTAAAAATTTTGATTTGTGATCAATTAACTTGACAATATGTGACTAATAGTTAAATTGTGACCTATAATTATGTATATGTGACTATTATTTGTATAATTGTGACCTTATTTTATTTAATTAATAAATATTTTTAATTAATTAGACAAAAACTTGATTTTTGCATTAACCAAATTTAAAACTTGATTTTTGAACTCTGCATACTTAATACATGGTTTGTGAATTCCTCCCTTTATTTTGAGTTGGCCCTCTAACCCTTTAAAAAGCAACACCAAAATTGATCTAAATAAGAGGCCCATATTACTTGAGCATATATATATATATATATCAATGACATTTTTTTAAAGAAATCTTACCTTATAAAATTTATTAATTAATTCTTATGAAAGTTATAAAAAAAAAAGTTATTTATTTTAAAATTGATCATTTCATTTTTCAAAAGTTATAGAGAAATTTTATTTGAATCAACCATGAGTGGTGTTAAAGAGACTTCTACGCTTACTAAAAAATTTATATTTAAAGGTCTCATAATAATTTGTTGTCTAGGGCTTCATAAATCTCAGGACCGACCTTGCTAGTAAGTCACTAAACCCATTCGCAGAATCATCTTAACGGATTTTACAAGCCCTTTTGGGTTCTCTAGACATTCTTGCATCTTATAATAATTAGAGTTTATGAGAAGAATTTAACACGACTTTTCCTAATAATAACACCTTTAAATCACTAATTTAATTGAAAAGAGTATATATATGGTTTGAAAGAGAGGCCTAATAAAGAGAATGCTGCAGAACTAAGTGTCAACTGAAAGAAAAAGGGTCGAGTCCTTGCCCCGAACAAATTATAATGATCAACTTCGCATACAATTTAAATTTCAACTCCATCTTCAAGTAAGTTGACACATCAAGCTCTAATAAAAAAATGCAAAAAATCGAAGTTAATTCAGTTGCGCTAGTATATTCTAAAATTTTTGAAGTTAACTTCTTCAAAATACACTTGCACATTTGAAATGATAACAACATTCTAAGCTAAAGGTTTCGCATATATATCCAATAGGACGGCAAAAATGGCACCTTTTGGACAATGTTACAATCTATCCCCCCTCGCCCCTCTTCCCGCTCCTTTTGTTTCCCCCCCCCCCCCCCCCCTCTCTCTTAATGATTGCATAACGATGTCATTTTGACACGTGTACGCCAATAGGTTTTTTTTTTTTTTTTTTTGGTTATTTTCCGTTTCTCTCCCTTTTGACACCCCACGAACTGTCCCATTTCCAGCACACACAAATCTCTCACTCTATTGCAGAAACCATTTAATAAATATATTTTGCACACTTATCTCAATCGTTAAATTAGAACAATTATTTTTATTTTAAATGAATTGAGGTTAATGTTGTATATTACGTTTGTTAGGTGCATCTTGATGAAAAACGATGGAAGTAGACAAAATAAGCGAAAATTGGCCAAAATGGATCGAATCCAAAGCTCGAGGACTAAATCTTAATGTACTGATAGTTGATTCAGATCAAATATCAATGATCAGAGAATGTGTGGAGACAATTAAATGGAATTGAAAGATAGAGGACCAAGAAAATATAAAAATGAGCTAAAATGAATGAAGAATGAAATTGAGGGACCAAAATTCAAAAAAAGGAATTTTTTCATAATAGTGCGTGTGCACCGGCCAATTCTCGCACGCGCGAAACACCCTACAGTTCATTTATCGAGAGCAAAATTAGTGAACGATGATCGCAATATGAAATATAAGGTGCGTGCGCGGAGGCCATTTCCGGGCCTAGACTACCCAACGTCCTTTTTTGAGCTGAACTCTTATGAAAATCAAATTTAATCTACTATTTAAGTTATAAGAGAAAGCTAGAACGGGGAAGCACATAATATACATATTTTTCAGCACAAAGAAAGAGGCTATCACGAGATTCAAAGGTGATTAACACGAAAATTGAAGATTCAAAGTCCGGATTGAAGATTAATGAAGAAGAAATTGATTTTTCACTTTCCAATCATTGTTTTCAATTTCGGGTGATTTTTTTCCAAATATTTTGGTGTGATTTATTACATAAATAGGCTAATTCTTTTCATATATTGGATGAGATTAACTAGATTGTTTATTTATTTTAATTTAAGACTAGTAGTTTAGTTTAATTTTTGTGTTTCGTGATTAATTTTGTATATCCATTGCATTATTTAATTGATTGACCATCAATTTGATAATTAGTTTGTTGTAGTATTGAGAGACTCACAATATATTTAGAATACAACAAAATTAACAAATGTGCTATAGATGTTTAGAATAACATTTATCACTTGTACAATTATACATATAATCTAAATTTTAATGCATTCTAATCATTTGAATTCGAGCCATGAATAAATTTGGGTCGTGGTTAGGATATATTTAATTTGTTTTGGAAAATAAAATTATATATCATAGTTTTATTAATTGTCAAGAACGTATGAACGAAAATAGATTATAAATTAAGAATTAAAATAGATAGCAATATGCAGATTCAAGATCCAATTCTTAGATAATATAGCATAAAATAAAAAAAAAATTTGTTTACATAATTTGAATTCCATACAAAACTAATAAACTGAATTAAAATTTATTTCATGTGGGACGATACATGTAACTCACTCAAAATTATTATTTGTTAACGATCTCGTACGCTTGCGAGTTTTGCATGAACACCAATCGAATGACTTTCTCTCTTTAATCATCCTTTGTTCTCTTCTGTTCTGTTCTCTTCTCTTACTGGCAATCCAAACAAATTCTATCTTTAATTGTAAGTTATTTTATCGTTTTAATTGACAATTTTCATGAAAAACAAAGTCAAACGGACAACAAACTTTCAACATTTTCTAGGTAGAAAAATTATACAAATAAAACACAATTAATTATAATTCCCAATAAAACAAATTTTAAACAATTCAATTCCCTGCTATTCATTTTCTTTCCACCCAAATTTCACTTTTGTAATCAAACAGATCCTTAGATTTGTAAGGTGTGCCCCGGCCATGAAACACGAATCCCGATGATGCCCAGTTCCTGACTTCATATGTTTAGTTGCCTTCAAATCCCAAAGCGTACTCTTCTGAGGGCTCAGCCAACCGCAGTTCCTCTCATCTTCTTCAGTGGAGAATCATCATAAAGATGCTCATTTAAATATCATGAACATTAAATCATGAATAGGTTGCAAGCAAATCATCATCAAGATAACTTGTAACTATCATGAACTAAAACTTGTACATATGGTGCATGCAAATCATTTTAAAGATAACTTATAGCTACCATGAACATCTAAAAGCAACTCGTGGCTTTTGGGAAGGGGAAAATTTCATAAATAAGAGAATAAGTATGATCAATTTTAATAATAAGAAAATAAGTTTCAATTTTCAAAAATCAGATTTTTATTAAAATTTATTTATGATTTAATTAATTAATTATATTTTTAATTAATTAAATATATAAATGTCACAGATATATATAATTTGGTCACAAATTTATTTATTAGTCACATATTGTCAAATTAATTAGTCACAAATCAAAGATTTTATAGGTCACAATTTATTTCTGAGGTCACAAATTATTTTACGGTCACGATTCAAAAATTTCATCGATCACAATTGATTCATCGGTCACAAATCACAATTATTATAAGTCACAACTTGTTAGATAGTCACATATTATCAGATTGTTGGTCACAAATTAACAATTTCTTAGATTATACATTAATTCGTAGTAACAAATTATCCAAATCACTGGTTATATATTTTTTATTGATCACAGATTAACCAATTTAGTGGTCACAACCAATCAAATAATCTGTGACCACCACCCGACCACCGTCTCCACCACACCACACAACCACGACCAACCAATAAATTCTCAAACCCACCATCACCGCCGCAGCTGCTACCACCGACTACCACCAACACCATCACAGCCACCACACAAAACTTGCCCCCAGATCCACTATCGCCGCTACCACCAACACCTCACAATCTGAAAATAACCCGTCAGCACTGCCACAAACCAAAAATCTACAAAATCGCCAGCAAAACTCACCTCCACCGTCAGATCCACCATCGCCATTAGACCCACCACCATCGACAACCACCGCCACGCCATCCTACCGTCACCGCCACGACTACAACACCGCAAGACATCACCGCCACTACCGTCCCTTCGCCGACACCACAACCACATCACTAAAACCAACAACACCACCGCTGTCGACCACTGCACAACCACACATAGATCGAATCAAATACAAAAAACTCCCAAAAAATTCGGAGTTACGGGTTTGGGTTCTTCATCATCTTCTCCCAATTCATCGTTGTATTCTTCAATTTCTGATTTGAAATCATCGAGGTCGTCGAGTGCCTCGCTAAGCCGCCATTCGTTGCGCCGTCTGCAGTGAGGAATCGGGGAGAGGGAGAGAATAAGGTGGTTTCATCGCCGATGAAGGTACTCCATTGCACTTTACCTTGTCGATGCCGGAATAGCAGGTTGGCCAGCGTGGGGGAGGTAGTCTCTGGAGAGAGAGGGGGAGAAATGGAGAGAAAAAAATTAATTAGGGTTTTGAAATGAAATTTTTATAATTAATATTTAAATAATATATATTTGATTTTTGAAAGGACAAACACCCCATCTAATTTAAGAAACCAGATCTTGAAAAGTAGGGTGAGGTGTAATTTCCACTTTGAGAAAACCTTCGTCACAATGGGCTACCGTAAGGCCCGAGGCATCAAGTATTTGGGAAACTTTTATCCCGATGGACTACCTTATGGCTCGCAACTATAAATCCTTGGACAACCTTTGTCCCAAGAGGGTAAACCTTCGTCCCCAAGTGGTTTACAAACAATGCTAGGAACGTTAACGTATTGTTCATGACTCTAGTTCACTTGCTTGCTATTTTCTCATTCTTATATCTTTTTAAACTATACATATTAACATACTTTAAATTAGACATGCATAGCTTTTGTTGACAAATAGATGCAAGTGGCTGCCTTGACTTCATAAATGATACACTTTCTTTGATCAAAATAACTCATGCATATTTCTCTTCTTCGACATATATATCCATCAATCACTATTCCAAAAATTCTATTCTCATTAAAATCAACATCAAACACACTAGTAAATAAAATTTCACTTGCAACAATCTTCCATATAAATATTGGGATTTAAAGCTTAACATCAAGTAATCTTGCAATTAGAATTTATAACTTCCTCCAAACAACATTTCTAAAAATTTGAACTAGTACTTATTGGAGTATAAATACCACATCTATACATCCTAACTCAAATATCTTACATCTGTACATACATGAATTATGAATACAATATTTTTGAGTATATACACATATATTCATGGTCACACACCCACATATAATCTATTTTTTTATTAATTTTTTTCATCTCAACTGCGTCTTAATAATCTCATAATGTTATCCGTAACTTAAAATATGAGCTAATACATTTGAAGATTAAAATAATATATTGATTAGCCTAACTTAAGTAAGTGAAAATTAAGTAAATAGGTATTAATAAGCTAATTTAGACCATAATCCATGCCAATAAACAATGCCTTAAGTCATGAATTCATGATTACACCTCTCGGCACATGGGAAAATCTGAAGATTAAATTCTAAAATTTTTTAGATAGTTTCATGCTTCTTGGTCGAGTTTTGGGGCTTAGCAATGGCGATCTTGGGCAAACTTTTATACCCTTTTTTCAAAGTATGCACTATGAGCTTCGCAACAAATAAACATGCAAGAACAACGGGTAACTAAAAAGATCATGCGATCATCCAAAAAATGGCTGCTCGACGACCAAGATTAAACACAAAAAGTTTCAGCAATTCCAAATTTTGTGTTCAACTTTGGCATTAGTTTTTTGGTTGCTTCGGGAGCTGAAAAATATTCAATATCGATATTAAATCGCAGTTCCCGTAATGAATTTTAAAAATGAGCTAACATTCAAAGTTAAGTCTCAATTTACAAGTCGCAATCGTGTCTTCAAGCTGACTGTTTGATCATGAATGAAGTTGTTCAAAAACTTCTAATTTCTATTAGGGGGCGTTATCTTCATGTTTCAGTTTTGTATTTTGAGTTTTGAATTCGTTTTGTGTTTTGTGTTTTGTGTTTTGGGTGTCCATTTTGAGATTGTTGAAAACTCATTCTTTTTGTCGTTTTGAAAAAAATATTTCATAACTCGTGTTTTTTGAGTTTTGGCAGATTTGTGAAAAAAACAGCCAAAACATAAAAAATTTGTTTTCTTCACAAAATTTTCAACTGTTTTCAAAAACTCGTTTTCGAAAATGGGAAAGAGAACGTGTTTTCAATGTTTTGAAAAATCAAAATAGAAAACGGCTTGAAAACAGCAAAGAGAACGCCCTTAAGTTTTTGGTCCTTGAAATGAGTAAATTACATGGCATATGAACCGTATAAATATTGATAAGATTAACTAGCAATTGGCTCAAAATCAAACTTGAATCTGTCAACAAAGTGGAACTTCAAACCGTGAGAATTGTGCTAGAAATATCTCACTCAAGTCTAATTTTGAAATTTAAAAAGAAAATAAAAAATTATTTTATTTAATATACAATAATTACTGATTCGGACCCATCTGACCATTCGTCCATTTGAATGAATATCATATGCTAAATGACAATCTATTTACTGTCTACCCTAACCCGACCGCAAACGACCTTAATTTCAGGGTAATTTCGGGGTCACTTGAAAGTTGAAACAAAAGGACAATTGACACAAATGGACTATCTGAGTCAATTTCCTGAAACAAACTACAAGAAAAATAAAAAAAATATCGTATTCGATCGCATAGAAGAGGCCCCTTTTATGCAATCTATTCTCGACTAAATTATAGGATGTATTGAAAATAAATTAGGCACTTCATCATGTTACATCAACTTATTTATGATATTAAATTTCGACGGTGTGCAAAATTCAGCACTACATGATTATCTCTATTTCCCCCTAATGGAAGCAAGTTGTGAGGTGGATCACTTAATTCACTTGACACATGATTATTGGTCTTGAGGATTTAGCAATGATTGCGCGAGTTTGATATAATTGTGGACCATAGATTAAATTTAATCCTGTGATCATTTTCTATCACTAGTCAAGTCACTTGTCATTAGTTTTGAATTTTGAATTCAAAATGGTTTTGGTTCTATAATTATATGTGCATTCACTTATTTTCTTTTAGACTTGGAAACTTGGAAAACAATAGAGAGAAAAGATAGTGATGAGCTAAGTGGGAGATGTTCATATCTCCGGTGAAATTCTTGGTTGCCTCCGATGGTTTTCTCGGTATATCCATTGTTATTCCCGTGGACGACGGTGCATGATCTGGTGTGACACAAATCTGAGCTTTGCATCATATGACACTCCATTTAGCATCATATGAGAATTGTGCTAGAAATATCTCACTCAAGTCTAATTTTGAAATTAAAATTAAAAAAAAAAAGATTATTTTATTTAGCTCTTGTTTGATTCCCTTTTTTTTTGGAAAATAATACATTTTTAAATAGTGATTTGATATCATTTCAATCACACACTTTTCAATAAAATAAAATTACATGCAAATTCAAAAAAATTTCTTATTTTTTAACCACACATTTTCCATCAATACACTATTCAAAAATATATTCTTATGAAAAGAATGGGGCTCAAACGGGGACTTAATATTGATGGTGAATATGTAATTGAAAAAGAAAGAAAAATTATTGATGTGATGAAAAATATTATTTTATTAAAGAATATGTTGTTAAAAATGAGTAGAAGAATGAGAATAAAAAAAAAATGTGTACCAAATAGGGACTAATTACTGAATTCGGACCCGTCGGACCATTCGTCTATTTGAATAAATATTATCTGCTAAATGACAATATATACCGAGTCCATCCTAACCCGACGATTGTAACCACACTTTCACACAATCTTCTAAATATCTTCGTTCAATTGAATTTAAATTTTAAAAAGTGAACAAAATTAATGATCCAATTATTCATAAAATAATTGACGATCCAACAAATCCAACCATTCAATCTAATTAAATAATAATGCAAAAAAAAAAAAAAAAAAACATTGAAGGATTCAAAGTTGACGGCTAAATTGATTTTAGGCTGAAATTTGATTTGGTTAATGGGATTTATGGGCTATATCATAATGGAGTTGGCTAAATTTAATTTTGGACCAAGATAAAATATAAAGGAGTTGTGCTCGTTAATAGTGATTTGATATCATTTCAATCACACACTCTTCAATAAAATAAAATTACACGTAAATTCAAAATTTTTCCTTATTTTATAACTACACATCTCCCATCAATACAATATTCAAAAATGCATTCTTATGAAAAGAATGAGGATCAAACGGGGACTTAATATTGATGGTGAATATGTGGTTGAAAAAGAATGAAAAGTTATTGATGTGATGAAAAATATTATTTTATTAAAGAATGTGTGGTTGAAAATGAGTAGAAGAATGAGAATGAAAAAAAAAAAAATGTGTATCAAATAGGGGCTAATTACTGAATTCGGACCCATCGGACCATTCGTCTATTTGAATAAATATCAACTGCTAAATGACAATATATACCGAGTCCATCCTAACCCGACGATAGTAACTACACCTTCACACAATCTTCTAAATATCTTCCATTATAATGTTCAGTTCAATTTAAATTTTAAAATGTGAAAAAAAATTAATGATCCAATTATTCATAAAATAATTGACGATCCAACAAATCCAACCATTCTATCTAATTAAATAATAATGCCAAAAAAAAAAAAAAAAAAAAAAAAACATTGAAGGATTCAAAGTTGACGGCTAAATCGATTTTAGGCTGAAATTTGATTTGGTTAATGGGATTTATGGGCTATATCATAATGGAGTTGGCTAAATTTAATTTTGGACCAAGATAAAATATAAAGGTCTTGTGCTCGTTAATAGTGTTAACACTAATTCATTAAATTAAATTTCATTTCATTTTTCTCTTTCTTATTTTTAATCACACGATCTTCCATAAAATAATATTACACATAAATTAAAAAAATTTCCTTCTTTTTTCAACCATTCATTTTTCAAAAATAAAAATAAAAATACTATTCTACCCATTTTCATTTCAAAAAATGGGGGCAAACACACACTTAGAATAATTCGAAAATGTATCAATGCGGTGCATAACTTTCGAAGCCCCCGTTTGGCCCCCATTAAATCTTATCAAATTAAATTAAAATTTTCTCTCTCCTATTTTTAACTACACAATTTTCAATAAATTAATATTTCACGTAAATCGAAATTTTTCATTCTTTTATAACCTTTCATTTTTCAGAAAAATACGATAATTAAAATTAATGGGGGCCAAACTGTTTCATTGCGATTCGATTTTATTTTGATATCCTTTCAGATGAAATTAGTAAATTATATGGGTATATAAACCAAATAAATGTTGATAAGATTGTCTCAAAATTAAGCTTGACTCTGTCAAGAAAGGAAGGCCAGAATGTCTCAATCAAGTTTAATTGAGAAATGAAAAAGGAAAACATATTATTTTATTTAATAATATGAATAACTACAAACAATAATTACTGAATTCGGACCCTTCTGACCATTCTTCCATTTGAATGAATATCATCTGCTAAATGACAATATATAGCACCCAATTTCCATTGGAAATTTCGCCCCTGTTTTGTTCCTCTCTCTCTCCCTTTTTTTTTTTTTTTTTTTTTTCTATCTTATTTTTAATCACACAATCTTTCATTAAATAATATTACACATATATAAAAAACTTTTCATTCTTTTTCAACCACAAATTTTTCAAAAAAACGCTATTCAAAACATTAGAATTTGGAAAAAATGGGGTCAAACGGGACAAACATCTTTTTTTTTTTTTTGGGATTACGCCCCATTAATGACGCTCCCACGTGCTCTGAGTCTTGGTGGAGGGGTAAATCCTAAGTTATGTCTCCAAGGGTGTAGGATGGAAGGCTGCCCTTTAACCCTCACTTGCCAAGGGTTTTATCCATATTTTAGGATTCGAACCCTCACCCGGCAGTTGCAAGCGAGATTAGATTTTTTCCACCTTCCCCTTTCACCACTTGGAGATGTGCCCTGGGGGCGAGGGCGAACATTTTTTCTTGGCAAAAACATGGAAATTTCACCCAATCAAACTTCAGATTTTAGCTATAAATAGAGGCTTGGCACACCAAAATACTCATTAAGAAAAAGTATAAGAAGATTCAGCATGCATAAGTCGGAGAGAAAAATGAGTTCCAAGACAATTACTTTTTGCATTTTCTTGGCTGTGGTTCTTCTGATTACTTCAGAAGCGACAGCAGCTAGAAAAATATTGCAAACTACATGTAAGTTTTTTATTTTATTTTATAAACTTGTTTTATGATGAGCATTAATTAATATAGTATACATGTATTAATGGCTAACGTGAATCGTTAATGTTTTAATTTGTTAATGAAGACACACAAATTCCTACGTATGGTCCTCCAAGTCCAGGCTATACAAAAGGAGGTTCGTCCGGAGGTGGAGGAGGCGGCGAAAATGCTGGTGGAATGAGGGATGCACAACCTTAAGTTCCCAGCTGAATCCAACTTGACAAAGTGTAGCATTTACGCGTTATATATACAACTTCGTGCATGAATATGATGATGCCAATAAATATGTCAATTTAGTAGTGGTTTGTGAGTGTAATGTTGTATAATGTTTGCTGTCTTAATTATGTAATGTGCACTAGCATATATTGAATAATGTTGGAGTATGAATGAAGAAATTATATCGTCCCTCTTGAAATGACATACAAGGAAGAAATTAAGACAAAATTTGAATTTCATAAGTTGGTTAAGTTAAAAGATTTTGTCTTTTGATTTGAATAAATTTCCTTTGCCAAAACTTGCATCCCTTCTCCAATTAGTTGCATCCTTTCTTGTTTGGTAACTACCTATTAATTATCGATTTTGCTAGAACAATAGGGAGGCTGTCACCGAAACCCCAGTTTCGATCAGGGAGACTGTCAACCTACCTGTTGTTCTAGCAAAACCTATTAATTATCCACACACGAATAGCTTTATATTTGGTTTCTTGATTACGTACTGGTATAAAATTTATGGTAGAGTATGAACTACTCATTTTTGCCAAGCAGAGGCTTAGTATATAGTTCTATCATCTATGGCAACAATGTAACTGGGTACTAAGATGCATGCATGCATGCAAGCTTTTGAGATTGAAGCAAAGTAAAGAGAGAATTAATTCCAATGATTTGCTGAAAAAAATGTTGAAATAGTCAATCATATATATGAGAAAACATTGAAACATGATTGAAAATTAATTCCGTAAATTAAAAAAAATTGTAGTTGGGGTCCAAAACCTTTCAATTAGTTGCAGACTACATTCAAACTTTTAATTTTTGCACCCATAGTCCAAATTTTTCATTTTCAATTGCAGCTGATGGACAATAGATAGAACCCGTCATTAATGTGTTAATTGGACAAAAAAAATAAAATTTTGACTCAATCTGGCCAATTAAGTGAAGGATAAAATGGTAAATTCATATTTTTCAACACAATTAAGATAATTATACAGGAAAGAATAAAAAGAAAAATCTGTAACCTAGCATCCCACCCCACCCCACCACCCCGACCACTTCATCTTCTTCTCCAACCCCACTGGCCACCCCACACCACCCAACCCAACCCAAAGAGCTCATTGATTTGCCCGTAACCATTGTCCTTTGATCTACATTCAACAATCAATTTGTAACTAATTTTATGAAATGCAAAATTTGACTATTAACATTAGTTTGGATTCTAATAGTCAACAAGAATTCTAAACTCCCAACAGAGCCGATCTTGAGATTTTGGGGCCTTAGACCAACTTTAAATATGGTTCCCTATAAATATTTATAAATATATACACAATAACAAAAAATAATAATTTTTTTCTTAAATAAAAATATTCAAGCAATCCACAATCCAAAATTTGAGACTAAGATAATAGTAATGAATTTTCTTTTCTTTTATATGCAGAATTTTGTTCCTTAAAAACTAGATCAAGAAACTCATCCATAACTCGTACGTGAGATTGAGTAAACTCTTCGGTTTTTCTCTTCGTTTTTATCTTTTTATGTCCAAACAAATAATCTTTAGTAGACATATTAAAGTAGTCAACAATCCAAAATCAATACAAGATCGAACTTTAAATTAGTTGAGTAACAATGGAACCGGATCACAGATTTTCACTTAGATAGACAAATATTTTCTTTCAATTGTAAAATAACACTAATAATGAGAATGTTCTATAAATATTATTCATAAAAAGTATAGACTAATGAAATAACAAAGAACTTGATAAGAATACTATAATTATAATATATGTACTTCAGTGTCAACTAATTACTATACACATTTTTCATTTTATAGAAATCATTTATACTCTCCTAATAAATGTAAAATTTACACTTATCTAAGCCACCAAAAGTATCTTTTGTTAGTATTATTGTAATTTTGATGCTTAATTATTTGTGTTTTTGGATTATGTTAGGAGAAAATTCGAGATCGGAGCAAAAATTGATCAAGAAATACGAACTTGAATAAAATTTGCAGGTTTGGGAATCAAATTTCACACTTAAAAATTGAATGGCTTGAATTGAATTAAAGAGGACATGGATTGTACAGATAAATTTTTATCAAGAACTATTTTACATTGTTTGGAAGAAGTGAGCCCTTTAGAGAAATAATACATTAATTGGGGGGCCCTTGGACCAATTGTTGAAGTAGAATGAAGTTTAAGTGGATTTGGACTCAGGATTAAGAAACGCTGGCGGCAGATTACACAAATGAATTAAGTTATTTGTACCATTTGAATTACATGTTGGTTTACTCGATTTTAATCGTCCTCTCATTCTCACATGAGGGTTAGGTTCCACATCTATTAAATGCGTGGACTCCACCCTTATGTGAGAGAATGGATGGGATCGGATAAATCAACATGTAATCCAAAAAATACGTATAACAAGACTCTTACACAAATAGAAAGGAAAAAGTAGAAGGGAAATTTCACCCTCTACTCCCATTTAAAACCTAATTTCAATCTTGCTGCACAATTTTATTATCCCAGAAATACTTCTAGTGCTTAGTAAAATTAATCATCAAAAAAAGAAGTTAATCGCTTACATTGAGCAACATACCCACTGATCACAAATTCAAGATTCCCCCATATCTCATGAGATCTTCCATTTTCGGACTCCAAAAAGATTACCCAACATCATGATTCATATCGAAAGACCATTAATAAAAGAAAACTTATGTGTTCATCATATCTTACATCTTCATTGCTACTCGAAGTAATATTTCCTCACAAATTCGAAATTCTCACCACAAAATAGACACGCCCAAAAAATCGGCACTCTCCTACAGTGATTATTTAGGATTCTTTGGTAAAAATATGATTTCAACGGTTAGGTTGTCAGTCCAAATTGACCTGTCCATAATATCCTACCGTAGTGTGGTTGAGCATCCATTAATAGATAGTGATTAGCTTCGGTAAATGCATCGTTGATGCCAAATTGCACACTAGATATCAAGAGTTGAGAGGGTGATTGAAGGTATCGATCGCTGAAGTCCAACATGAAGAAGAAGAGAAAGAAGATACACACTATTATCTTCTACATGTTCTTGGTTTATTTTTTTATATAAATTTTTGTAGTTCGTAATACCATTTTTTTATTTTTTTTATTTTTTATGGTTTAGGATTCTTAACAATTTTCAAAGAACAAAACTAAAAAGGAATCATATTCTTTTGCCTTTTTTTTTTTTTAAAATACATTTTCGTAGTTTATTAAGTCTCGTTTTTTATTTTTAGTTTTTGATAAATATCAATTATTCATGTTATTCTACTATGGTATGGAAATTGTATGTATTCTGGGATGCTGCTACAAGTTTTTTTTAATGTTCTTGCTGTTTAACACTGAATTTTGCACCCAATCCTTTGTTTTTATTTAACCCCATTGTGTATTCTTCATTTTTATTGTGTGTTCAGATTTTAGGTAACCAAGGTAATTTTTAGTTTTCATCACTCGGTCAATCTTTAACTCGATATATATTTTTTCTACGAGCACAACATATATACACCCCACTAATAGGAGGAGGCCTGTAGTTTCGTCACCGCGTGTGATGAATACATTACCACAATCTATATTTGCGACAACAATGAAACAAAATTTATTATTATTCTTGGATCGATAATAACATAAAGTGAACAATATCAACGAAATAAGGGTAATTGGAAAAAAAAAAAAAAAAAAGTCAATATCTTTCAATGTTATTGTGCAAACGTCTATACTTTTCATTTTTTGACATTTTCACCCCTACTTTTCATATTTCATTGCGCAAAATATATAACTAATTGCAATCATAATCATAATTTTTTCAAAACATTACAACTTAGTCCTAAATTTTTCACCTCAACCGCCATCATATTCACAACATTACCAAGCCGCCACCTATTGATCGACATAGTACAACCTTCCGACCGCCACGCCCACCAGACTCCGTCATTACCAGTCTCGCCTCACTCTCCCCTATCTCGAACTCACCTAAATTCGTCGAAAATTGACCCAAAATAGTCTGCCCACATTCTGAAAATTGACCCAAATTTTTGACTTTTCAAAATAGAGCCACATCAGCAGAATGTAACCAATTCTGTAATTCATGGTTGTACATATAGCACTACTCCAACGAATAATATTATATTTGTGTCATCGCTCATTTAACTTAATTTTTTGCCACAACTTATAAGAAATAAAAGGGTATGTTCAACGTACAATATTAACTCAATAGACAGTATAATAGACAAAAATTTTAAATATTTATTTTCTTCTTTAATAATGTGGGTACAACTAAATTATATGTTATAATGAATTTGGGAGTTCGACAACTAAATTCAAATAATTAAAAATATCAAAAATTAAATTTGAGTTTTTTTTTTTTTTTTTTTTTGGCTAGACGGTCTTTGAATGATACAAGGAACAACTTTACTAGATATATAATTGCTTAAATATCTTTATAAAATTACTAGTTATATATGTCAAGAAAACGGGATACTAATAAGAAGTGATAATTTTGAATCTAATAAGCGTGATAAGGTAGGTAATATCTTTGGAAGAAATTTCATACGGCCTAGAAGGAATGTGGGAAGGGGACATGCGTACGTCCCAGACCTCCCCAAGCTCTATCAAAGGAGGATTCACGTAAAAAATTATTAATGAATTCAGGTTCTCCAATTAAATAATCAGCATTACAAACCCTAACACCACACAAGGCTAAACATGACAAAACCAACTTAATTTTTAGCCACAGCTTATAAGAAATAAAAGGGCACGTTTAATGTACAATATTTACTCGTATCGTAGACAAAAAAATTAAATTTATTTTCTTTAATATTGCGAGGACAAAATACGATCGATCATTCAAGATGTTGAGTTTGAGCCATGCCAATCACCCTTGGATAATTAAGGGATTGGGTTCTGTAAATGCAGCAGCATGAGACAGGCCAATCCTTAAAAATGGGGCATTGCTCACTTTCGAAACCAGTGACATCAATGTGAAACTTTCATGAGGTGTTAATCCATAAAGCACGTAAAAAAATTGAAATTTCTTCAACATATAGCTACCAACATTCCAACTTCAACCACTTAACCTTCTTCTAGTCACGCTCACCAAACATGTTATTCGGAAAATTTATGTTCTCCTAAACATAACGGGAAGTATCTGAATGGTAGAAGAATCCATAACGGACTTCGTATGAAACTGGTTGCATTGAAGGCAAAAACACAAAGTACATTTCGACATAGAAGTGGGAAAGAAAAAAAAAACACAGTTGGGATATATTTACACAACATTAAGCAGTTATGAGTAACATAGGTCATTCAGTCAAAGCATTGAGAAAAAAATGGAAAAGAATGATAAACACAACAAGGCAAATCCTCATCAATTTGAAGTGAGCTTCAATAAATTTCGTTAACTAAGCACATCATGTACTGAATTCAACAAGTTCAAACCTGGTTAAGTAAATGGCGGGGAACTAGAAAACCTCAAGGAACAAGTATCAACCATGAAATGCATACATAGATAAAAATCTCAACCCGACCAGAGGTAGTGAAGAAAGTATATTTCTAAATTTTAAGACTCTTCAAACACAATATCACACGTCTCCGAGCACCTTGTAAACATTGAAATTTTCTTGCGAGCTGATAGTGAAATATGTGAATTACATGATCCCAATCTAGCGATTTTAATCCTTTCCAAAACTTTTCCATTCTGTAAAAAGTACTTCACCAGCTGAAATTCACATTCAAGCAGTTGGAAGTATTTAAATTTAATTTTCTTAAGATGTTTAACCAAGCAAATGGGCACAGTTTCTGGCAAAGAACACATAGATTCTCCTCGAGCATTGTTCCTCACCATATGAATAGGAATAACGAGCTCTTGAAGTTGAGGTGTACTTTCAAGCATGCTAGGCAGTGTTCGGTGGTCAAAAGGACCAAGCTCCAGGAAGGTCAAAGTTTCAAACACATATAGTGAAAAACAACCCGGGTACATAACCTTCATGCAAAGATGGAAAAAGATCAAAGTACGAATAGAGAGGTTGAATTTAAATATTTATATACCTAGAATGATTTTCCAAATGGATAGTGAAGCTTAGTCATTACCTCAAGAGTATCTATGTTTAAATAAAGTGACTTGACTCCAAGCAACTTGTTGATGAACTCTGATACATTCTCCCGATGATCTACCACGAAGGGAAGCTTTGTTTTCGGTGCAGTTACAAAAGAAATTTTTGCTCCAACAAGAGACTTTAGTTTCTTCACCAATTTGAATTTAGCTACATAACCTTGATAATCAAGAAACTCCAGATTTGGCGTATCAATGACAATTTTTGTTTCCACAATACTACAAGGATAGTTGAAAGAAAGTTTCTTAAGCAAAGGAATGGAAAGATCCAGAACTTCAACAAGCCAAAAGTTGCAGTTAGATAGTGACAAATCTTCAAGGTGCTTACAACCCCGAAACAATCTTCTCATTGAATCGTCACTTGGTAAGATGAAAAATCCTAACATCATAACCTTTAGATTAGGTAAAGATACCGGCTCCGGGACATTTAACAACATATGTCCTCTTAGCTTCAAGACCACCAATGTTCTAGATGTGAAAACTTCAGGCGGTAATGTTCTAGCAAGTGCACCTTTACTCGCACAAATATCGAGCTCTTTAACATTTCGCCAAATTGCAGCACATACTAGAGTTTGGATTGCAGGCTCCTCAAAATTGAAACTGCATCTGAGGTGAAATTGATTGATATGAGGTACATCTCGAAGCATTATTTGTTTAAGACCAAACTTTGCAAACTCCAGCAAAACCTCCTTAGTCCTCCTTTTCCGAGTTAAAGAATCGTCAAGAACAACGTTAGGGAGAAAAAAGAAAAGGTTCTTCCATCTGGTCGATAAAACAGAAGTGGCTACGGCATATTTTGTATCAAGAAATGATAGAATATGGCAAAGAACACCGTCAGGTAAATCACTTAGTCTATCCACAAAATCATCGTCCGTGGTTTTGTGAGCCCTTTTGGGTGCATTGGACATCCTTGAAACCTACGCTAATAGAGGAGGTCATGCCACCAATTTTATCGAAATTTCACTATTCATACTTGTATTTCACTAATTTGTTTGAAAGAAGTAATATTGGCGGTTCGAGAACAGATTATAAGAGCAGAGAAGTATGAAGACTCACGTTAAAAAGAAACTGGGCGGCAACGGCAGCGGCGGAAGCGGTGGCGGCAGCGTAAACAAATATCTCCTTGCTAGCCGGAGCAAATCCTACTGATCACGCTCGATTCATCTTCGGCAATAATAAAGCCCTTGCAAGTAAGGGCGAGGGTTTCGCGGAAAATCAAATAAGTATGTGAAGAATTGCAAATTGGTACCACAAGTTTATATTTGTATTGTAAAACATCCCCAAACAATATGCAATTTGTGCACACAAACATCAATACAATAATAAAGTTTTCATTTGAGAACGAAAATTTTAAACTGATAAAAATTTGCTCAATATAGTGACAGGATGTCACGACAAAACTTTAGTTCGATTCGTTCCTTTTGATTCTGATTCAAGTGTGCAAAAAGTTGTTGACTAATTACTTTCTAAGCTATACGATATCTAAAGTGATTACTATAAACTGAACGTGTTTTGTATGAAAAATGCAATTTTCAAACAATAAAATTGAGTGTTCGTTGATAATGATAGAAAATATGTAAAAAAGTATTTTATATGGCGACTTGTTTTCAATAAGCGGAAGAAGTGAAGAAAAATATTAGAACTGCAAAACATTTCTAATACTCCAAAACTTTATAGAACAATACATATTTAAAGTTTGAAAAGTTTTTGGTCGTGTTGGAGTTATGCAGGAGCTGCAGTGTAAATATCGTCGGGAAAGTGATAAATTAAGATTAAAGGATTATAAGAGTTAGAGGAATCGAAATATTTTTGGCAAATATTTTTTTACATTATTTCACGAATATCTTCTCTTTCTTGAACCACAAATCTAAGAAAATGTGTAAATCAAGAAATTTAAAATAAAAGAAATGCTCTTACCCACAAGGTCTTTTGGCCCAAAAATTGATGTGATTTATATCAGTCCCGTTTTCTAAGGGAAATGGAATCGGAATTTAGAGATTACAAATGTGTGCTTCAAGATGTCATCCACCAAGAAAAAAATAAAATAAAAACGTGAAAAAACGAAATTGAAACCTATTAATTTCATGTCGTACTTATTAACATCATTCATTTATCAGTATACATCTACACCATTTTTATAAATGTATCACATCATAATTCCTTCAACTCACAATTTTTTTGTATCCATTCCACCATTTTTTGTATATCTGTCCCATCATAATTCATTCACAATCCTTTCATATTTTCTGTCATTGTTATCAATATGCAGTCTCAAATTTCTTCACTTGTTTTGATAATCTAGTAGATTAGTCACCATTGTTTTAAATTAAAAAAAAATCAAGAAAAAATATAATCCCAACAGAAAACTCAAATTTTTGTTTAGATCATAATCCTAACAGAAAAGATAACTATCAATGTTTTTCTACTCAAGAAAAAATAGATAATTCCATCAGAAAACATAAACAATTCGGAATGAAATTCTTTACTAATACTAATTGAATTCAAAAGTTACATTATCAAATAACCCAAACACAAATCAAGAATCCATCATTTAATAAATTCATCAAACCCACAATAAAAGGTAATCCTTATCTTTTTCAAATTCTTCTTCATATATTGCTATTTTCGTATCTATTTGCTTTGATGGTGTCTCTTCCATCGTTGTTTTGACTTCAATTGAAGATGATATTTTAGGAATATTCTAAGATTTATAAGAAGGTCCAGCATTAAATGAAAACAAATATTATTGGATATATATAACAAATGGTAAACGTAAATAATGACTTCCTAATAGTATATTAAAAGCATGCAAAAATAGAATTAATAGGATATCTCAGGATTTGGTTTAATCTTTAGCTTGCTAGATTATTCTAATAATCTTTTATATTAGGATAGTTAATTATTTGCATTATCATGTTTCTTTATTCCTTCCATCAGCACTGTATATATTCTGTTATTTGGTAAATAATAAAGTTGAATCATTATTCCAAAACCTTTAAGAATGACCGCTCATTTAATATACATACAACAGACTGCACCATTTTTTTTCCTCAATTATTTAAAACTACTATATTTTGATTATGTTTAATAGTGAACTGAATAAGACAATAACATATATTTCACGTTTTTTTTTTCTTTAATCGTGTTTAATAGTAGTTAACAAACATACTATTAAGAATGCGATAAATTAAAACGCCTCAATAGCTCTTACTTGTACAAACTCTTATCATCGCCACTTTAACCAATTCAAGAATGCATTTATCTCTCTTATCATTTAACCAAATTCATCTTGAGTGTGCTGAAGGGTTACAGTCAGTGGCGGATCTAGGTAGTGGCGAGCTAGAGCGGCCGCTCTAGCTGGATCCGCCGGAAGTTTGAGTGAGACTGTGAGAGAAGCCGGCCGGGAAGGGAGGGAAGAAGGAGACAACCTTCTGGCTTCTGCTTCCATGTTTTGTTTTTTTTTTTTTGGTTTGGGCTTAAGTGAGTAAATAAGAAGTTGGGCCTCTTTTTTTGTTTAGCCCAATTCCCCTATAATTGAAAAAAGGAAGAACGACAAAGTTCATTTCGTGACTCCGGAGAATCGCTCAAAATCTGCCGATCACTGTGAGTCACCGACGCCACCGAAAGTATTTGATTTCGATTTTATTTCTTTTTCTCGCCACTGCTCGGATCTCTCTACTTCCTGTAAGTTTCAATGAATCCTAACCATCAAATTTCGGCTTCTGATTATTTGATATCATATTTGTTTATTGAAACTTGAAACTGAGGGATTCTATTTGAAAATGAGTTGCTGGGCCCTAGGTATTATGTTTATGTGATTTGTGGGATTGAATGTTGCTGGGAATTGATTTGGGCGTGCACTGGGCTGTGGCCAATGACTTATGGTTCCTACTTCCTACTATGATATTATGTTCCTCTAATAATTGTTATTTATTTGTTAAAGCGAACTAGAACCCCTTGAAGCATTGGTTCTTTGAAATTGAGATATGTATCTAAATGTACCACTGTTCCTCAAGTTTATGCCCAAATATATCATGGATTGTTGTGGACAAATTGAATCATATTTTCGGTATCATATATGTTGTTGAGTTGAATGCAGTGGCGGATCTAGGTAGTGGCGAGCTAGAGCGGCCGCTCTAGCTGGATCCGCCGGAAGTTTGAGTGAGACTGTGAGAGAAGCCGGCCGGGAAGGGAGGGAAGAAGGAGACAACCTTCTGGCTTCTGCTTCCATGTTTTGTTTTTTTTTTTTTGGTTTGGGCTTAAGTGAGTAAATAAGAAGTTGGGCCTCTTTTTTTGTTTAGCCCAATTCCCCTATAATTGAAAAAAGGAAGAACGACAAAGTTCATTTCGTGACTCCGGAGAATCGCTCAAAATCTGCCGATCACTGTGAGTCACCGACGCCACCGAAAGTATTTGATTTCGATTTTATTTCTTTTTCTCGCCACTGCTCGGATCTCTCTACTTCCTGTAAGTTTCAATGAATCCTAACCATCAAATTTCGGCTTCTGATTATTTGATATCATATTTGTTTATTGAAACTTGAAACTGAGGGATTCTATTTGAAAATGAGTTGCTGGGCCCTGGGTATTATGTTTATGTGATTTGTGGGATTGAATGTTGCTGGGAATTGATTTGGGCGTGCACTGGGCTGTGGCCAATGACTTATGGTTCCTACTTCCTACTATGATATTATGTTCCTCTAATAATTGTTATTTATTTGTTAAAGCGAACTAGAACCCCTTGAAGCATTGGTTCTTTGAAATTGAGATATGTATCTAAATGTACCACTGTTCCTCAAGTTTATGCCCAAATATATCATGGATTGTTGTGGACAAATTGAATCATATTTTCGGTATCATATATGTTGTTGAGTTGAATGCCTCCAGTTTTGTTTAAAACTGTGTTGTCCTCTATGAGTTAATTCTGCATCTCCGTTCAAGATAAAATTTGCCCTTATTTGCCTTAATAACAGTTTCTCTACAATGCCCTTTCTTGTACTTGAGGCTGTTGGGTTTAGCAGCTCTTTCTGGAGTTTTGTTATTGCATCCTTGTGCACAACTTATTGGATTAGAATTGGATTGTGACATTTGCTTGTGAAAGATGAAATTATTATGTCTCCATCCATGACTCTTAGTGTTTCTAACTCTTAATGCATTTTTCTGATTCAAGTAATGAAATTAATGTCTTCGAGTCTACATTTTGGTTGAAATGGAGATGTTTAGATCAGCAAGTTCTATGGTGCATGAGGCTGCTGAAGAACTTGCATAATATTTCAGAAAATAGTTTAATGAAAATTTAGAATTTTTAGTACCGTCTTGTCAATTTTATGACTTGCAGTTCAATGAGTAGATCAAATGAGGATTTAAATCTTCACAATACTATATGATTCAGGTGCCCATTTAGTATAAAATTTTATATCTTATTTTGGACTGTAATACAAATGTTTAGACATAAATGGAATGTAATCATTACATTAGAACTTTTCGGACCGGTCTATTATGATTGTTGATTGTTGATTGTCGACGGTCAATGGTCAAAATCTACCTCCGCTCTAGCTGAACGCTCATGCTGGATTCGCCGCTGGTTACAGTCGAAATACTTTCTCAGTACTTTTCCCTAGCATCAAATATTTAATTATGCTTATTTTACTATCATCACTTCTCTCTAACTTTCAGAATCTTCAATTCGTTACGCGAAGTGTTATTCTTATATCTATGATGTGGCCCTAGCACCCTTTTTGGAGTGATTTTATGAGAATAGAAGTTATAAAAAAACGATTTTTTTTTTCATAATCGGTTAAAAATAGGGAAAGTTTATAGGAAAAATTACTTTATTGGAATATGTGTGGTTTAAAATAAATTTTAAAACATGGGTGCCAAACATGGACTAAGATATTTTAATGTTAACAAATTATTTTTATATGGTCAAAATTTGATGGACGCAGCTACAGACATTAAGATATATAGTGTCAATGTAAAGTATGGGAATTACATACTAGAGACACATACAAAATACAAGGATGTACGTTACACACCATATTTTTCAAAACTATACTTTACATACTATATTTTACGTTATGGTAACAAAAAATAACTTTTGCTAAAAAATTATAAGTTAAAATAGTTAAATAGACCAATATTTCCTTAATTGAAAATATCAATCACACTCTTCATATTACATTATGTAACATTTAATATTTTTTTAACTATTTTTATCTCAAAAAAATTAATTAGTATTTCATTTTCTCCTAAAAAATAATTTATTTTCCTTTCTCATTCATAAAACCCTCCATAAATTAACATTAAGCTCTTTTGTGGGAGAGATTATTTTAAAAGTATTATTTAAAAATGAGTTTCGAAAAATGCGCGGTCAAAAAATTTGAATTTTTTTTTTTTTTTTAATGTGAAATAAGTTTTTTAAAAATTAATTGCGGTCAAAAATAAATGTACAAGCACCTCTCACTACATCATATACATAATTTTATTTTCTTTCATTTTCAATTTCTCACAATTTTTTATTAGTTATCTCACAATTTGATGACATTTATTTGAACTTGAAGATTAATATTTCTATCATGTTCAACAATCTCCCATAAGTTGAATAAAAAACAGTCTCACATGTGACTGATCATGCAAAGCATAGACAATTGTTTCTAACGTCTAGAGGATCTTAGAATGATTTCTACTTGGGTTAAATTCATATTCCTTATCCCATACATTTAATCCATTAGTCAATTAGCGGTCAATTAATCAAAAAACTTCAAATTCCTAACAATCATTCAAACCAAACAAACATATTCTAATGTCAAAATATAGAATTTAATATCAAAACTTCATAATAGGGTTTTGCATTATCTAGCATCTATTCAACAACTCGAGCATCATATAATTACAACAAAACAAACTAAATAGATACAACATCACCATACTAGAATGATAAAAAAGGAGTGACAAGTGACTTTCGCCATTAATGCAAGGAAAAATCTAGAATGCATCCATGCCTAGAAAATGTTAGAAGAATCCAATTACTATCACCACCATTTATGGATGTATCTAGAATTAGGATTGTAACTTTACCACCATACTAGAACCATCCACCACCGCCATGAACACCCATAAACACAAGGTGGCTGTGTGCATTGTGGATGTATGGGTGATGAGAGAAAGTGTGCAAAGATAAGTAAGAGTAATTAGTGCTCCCTTCAGTATTATTAGTGGTGTGTTCGTCTTAAATTGTGTCAGTGATTTTATATCAATAAAATCATTTTCTTTTGGGGTTTAAACTCAACATCCTCTTCCCTTTCCTCTGGGAAAAGATCTAGATAGGACTTTGCACGTGTCTTAAAGTATCACACATAATTTTTCCTTCTATTAGCGATGTAGTATTCTTCCATATATTAAAAACAAAAAGTTTCACTATAATAAATCGAGCTCTCCAATTTAAATAAGAAGAAATTTAAGAATAAGAAGATCATATGTGTCACAAAGTCTCTCTAGGTACATAAAATACAACAAACTATTAATGACGAAGCTGCATCCACTTTAAATAAATAAATAAATAAAAAATTGATACCGTCCAAAAAATGTGCCAATTAATTTTCCTTACTTAACTTAAATGTATCACTTAAATAGTAATATGGCAAGTAAGAGTCATTCTCACAAAGAATTGGTTCAATTTTATCAATTGCAAAGTAAAAAATAAAATACGGAATTGATTAAATGGAGATATTTTGGTTGATTAAACTAAAATAAGCAATAAATGCAAAGTAGAAAAGACTTTGAATAATGAAGTAAACAAAGTAGTTCTGAATTAAATATGTGAAAGTGTGATCGAGTGGTATTTTGTTACCACGAAAATAATTTTCCTTTCAATTACCATAAAAAATTTTAGTTCTCAAGATTAACAACAATTCGAAAATAATTACAAGCTTAATTATCTCAATCTCTTCTTACATATTAGTTGAATAAAACAAGCTCTTTACCCAATCATTTTCATTAAATAACATAGAACAAGCTCTCTAGATTTAATTTAATAAAAACATTACAACAAAAGAGATGAATTGAATTAAGGGTAAACTAGCAATCTCGATTTACTTACTTAAGTGTAAATCCACATACAATCAGTTGAAAACTCCTCATAATCTATTGAAATGTAATTGCTACAAGGTTTTAGAATAAATAGCGATTACGTATTATAAATCCCAAAATAGCATTCATTGAATCAACCCAATCATTTAGTTGTACACCAAACAATCAAGAAGAACAACATGAACATTAAAATCAATGGATTAAGCACATCAATCAAGAGAATTATAAAACACAAATTAATTAAAAATCATTACTCGGATTTGAAATCACCCCCAATCACACACACACACACACACACACACACATATATATATATATATATATATATATATATATATATATATTTAGTTACCCATGAAATATTCACAAATAATTAACAAAAACTTACAACCCATTAATGGAAAAATAAATTAAAGAAAGATAAACTTATTGATAATGAGAGAAATGGTTGAGAGATCTTCAAAATCAATGGGTCTTCTTCTACAAGTTATTCCACCATTACCAAGCTCCAAGTTTTCCCAAAATACCCAAGAAAATCTAAAGAAAAGGAAGGAAAAAAAAGAAAAGAAAAGAAAAGAAAATGCTAAGAAAATGGAGAAACCCTATGGTTTTAAGATGAAGAATGAGGAGGTGAGTGAACAATAAGAGAAAAAGGGTTTAAATCTCATTTTTAGAGGCCAAAAAGGTATTTTAGAATTGCAAAACGAGGTCCAGAATCGCGAAAACAGCCAAATAGGTCCTAAAAATGTGGTCCTTTTCATTTTATTTTTTTTTATTATTTTTGTTTTGAAATCTTGCAGCTAAGTTCCTGGGGTATTTGCGTGTCCAACCCCTCAACTTTCATCTCGAACATTTTAGTCCCCAGATTTTGACTTTTCTTTCAATCGCGTCCTTCAAAAATTGTACATTTTGGTCCTCAAGTTCGGCACTTTTGGTCCTTTTTCTTTCTTTCTTCTGTTTTCTCCTCCAATTTATGGAACACCTAAAAAATAGAATATAATTATATTAAGTAGTAAAATATTGATGAAAATTCACAAATATCTCAATCTAATGGCCCAAATAAATGCAAAAACCCGCACTAATAAAAAATAAATAATGTAGACACTTTAAATACTCAGAAATATATGATATATCTAATGAAAAATTGAAGTCAAGTCAATTAAATATGTAGTATTTCATAAATAAAAAAACCCCAACTTATAAAACCATAACTACATCTTTTAAAACCACATTTACTTCTGATCAATCTTGATCTCTTTCAAATTAATGTAATAAAATTGTAGTACCCTTATTAATACAAACTTCTTTAAATTTTCCCTGTCCTAATTATCTAAGTCATCCCAATTTCCTAAAAAAGGTTGTATCGTCGAAGATACAACGATATCTAATAACATTGTCTTTTCATTGAAAAATATATATATCAATAATTTCTTTGTCATTTTCCATTTGATTATAAAGAACATTATGATTCGAAATGTGCTTAACAAACAGAATATATCGTGCCAAGTGGTTGCTCTGTCAAACCTTTCATCAAATTGAATCATCAGCTTGTGAATTGATCTTCAAAATCTGCCGTGTTGGATAGTTATAAATTCAAGGCTTAGGTTGCTTGGATCTTGTTTTTGTTGATTGTTGGAGGATGATTTATTATCAATAACGGCTAAATACATGTGAATAATAGATAATTATTTTTTCAACATATTCTATGTGACTAGTATAATTATTTTAAATAATCCAAATTATAATGTTTTATGATAGTTTTAGTTACCGTAATCGATATTAGAATTTGTATATGCATGTAATTACCATCTTAGTAGCAAAGTTAGCTCGAGCATAAAGTTACTTAGTTGGTCGCCTAAGGCATTGTATTTTGATAAGGCCTAAAATTTTCAGGAGTATATAAAAAAAAAAAAAATGTTTCTTCATCAGTTATGAGAGACTGGAGCACAATCAGTAATTGCCGGCAACATCACTAACATTATTGCCGACAGTAATGGCTGATGGTTAGGAATCATTGATAATTCAAAGTGTTTGATGAAAGGTGTTTGAATGATCATTTCAAAATGTTAAGAGATGTAAAAATGTATTTTACTCCGAATTTCTAAAAAGATGTATATATGACCTCGCTAAAATTTTCCGGGTAAATATCAATGCAGAGAATTCTAGAGAGTTAATGTTTACCCGTATAATTAAATTGATCTTCACCATCCATTCTACTGAGGGACATCTATATAAGGCCAAGGGGGTCTCATTTGTAAACTATTCAAGTTAAGTGAGCATGAATGGTTACACCTATGGACAACCAAAACCTAGCAAACATATAGAGACAGCGTAGATGCACAGCACTATGTTGTGTCCCACCCCTCTTTTCCCATGTTTTTGAAAAAGTATCCAAAATAATCCTTATAGTCATTATAATTTCAAAAAATTACAACATGAATTTCATTCAAGAATTATAGATGGCATTCTGAAATTCTTCGATCATAGTTCTTTTAGAATATGTACAAAAAATATATGTTATCTCGATTTTGAAGTTTCAGATCTCCAAAGATTGGGGATAAAGTAAGGGGAGTTGAAAGAGGTAAGAAAAATTCTTTTTGATTGCTAGAATACTCGGTGGCCCTAAGCGTCGTAGTCCAAAAAATTCATCATTTCAAACACCTTGCCATGTTCATGGAAAGTATTCGTTAGATGAACATCATGCAATTTATATCGAATACGAAAAAATCAATCCTTCTAAAGTGTTCTACTAGACACAAAGGCTCGGTATGTGGCCAAGGAAATGGAGCTACATCTTCTACTTAAATAAGGGCCCATCTATTTAGGTAAGCACGCTGCTGATGAAAGAATTATTGTGTCAATTTTTTATTATTTACTTTAACTCAGGAGGTGGAGGTAGAGGGAAATTTTCTTTATTTACTTTAAAAGCATGGTCATGAACAATTTTTGTTTTCCTGAGGGAGTTTTCACCATGTCAGCCCAACGCCTCGAAAATAATATCTGAGACTTCTCTGATTCTAATTCTATCTTTGGCTTCTCCTCATTAATAAGTGGCCAGGATTTGGCATCCAAATGCATAGAAGTGGTAACGGGAACTTCCTCTGAGTTCACCTTCCCAACTTCAATCTTTCGTAATTCACATTCAACAGCATCAGCATCAGCATCAGCATCCACATCAAGTTCTAGATTATAACACGGGCATTTTCAATGGCATCAAGAAACACAATAATGTCTAACAACAAATTATTTAATTCCACATCCTCAACTAATTGTGTACCTGACCCCACTAGAGATTCCTGATTCTCAATCGCACTAGAGCAGGACTCCGATTCTGTCTTATACTCAATTTCTCTCTTTCAACTTCAACCAAACTTTCAGTTTCTTCATTTTGATCTTGAACCTTTTCTATTTTATCTTGTGCACCGCTTTCTGTTTTTCTAGATTGGTCCTGCAACTGTTCTATTTCATCTTCTGCATTGCTTTTTGTTTTTCCAGTTTGATCCTGAATCGGTTCTATTTCATCTTCTACATTGTTTTCTATTTTTCTAGTTTGGTCCTGAACCAGTTCTAATTCATCTTCTGCACTACTTTCTATTTTTCCAGTTTGGTCCTCAACTAATTCTATTTCATCTTCAGCATTGCTTTCTGTTTTTCCAGATTGTTCCTGAACTCGATCTATTTCATCTTCTGCACTTTTTTCTGTGTTTCCAGTTTGGTCTTGAACCAATTCTATTTCTTCTTCTGCATTGCTTTTTGTTTCTTAAGATTGGTCCTGAACCTGTTCTATTTCATCTTTTGCATTGCTTTCTGTTCTACCAGTTTGGCCCTGAACCTGCTTTAGCATATAAAAAACACTCAACTCGAAGATTGTTATATACCTAATTGTTACATATCTAAACACGAAATTTGAGGACATGGGTATGCACCATTCGTAAAACATGGAAGAGAGTGTGAAAAAAATATTAAATAAACTAATTAGGTTTTATTCGTAGAGCATGACTGCTCAAGTGGTCGGTAAAATTACACATTTTCTCGTGATTTGAGCAGCCCTTAGAATACCAATTTTTGCTCCAGCAAGAAATTTATGTTTCTTAAGTGAATTAGCTTGTTAATTTAAAATTCAAGTTTCGGATCATCCATGGGAAGTTTAGTATGCGACATATAATCATTTACAAAAGAGAACTTCCTAAAAATCAAAATGAAAAAGTTAAAAACTAATATATGTCCCAATAAGTCAAATGGTAACAATTCTTCAAGAGATTTATAGCTCTCGTAGAATCACTACCAGGTAGGATTCAATCGCTTGAGTGGAACACTGATAAGTCTATATTGTACACTTATTTGGACCTACTTTTAAATATTTAATAATTCTTTTGAACAATTATAGTCTAATTTATTGTATATTTCATTTGTTAAGTAAAACTCGATGAATGAAAGTGCGACTGAAAGAAAGAAACGAAAATGGGCAAAAATGAGGGGGCAAGATCCAAAGTCTAAAGACTAAATTTTAAATACTCAGAAGTTGTGTTGAACCTCATGATGAAGACTAGAGAATGCTAGGGGTCGATTGGATGCAGTTAGAAGTCAAAATAAATGAAATATGACCAAAATGTTTTCACAAATCAAGTTTCAACGGCACCAAGACGCTCTAGATTTGCAGCTGAAGATTGAAACTCATTTTTGACATAGTAAACATTCGAATGGGAAAAAAGAATATTTCATAAGAAGAAAAGTTGTAGCCATTTGAGTTAACTTTACAATCCAAATTGAATTGACTCAATTGGATATCGAGAGAGAAAGTTACGATAAAATACTAAAAGAGGTGCAGTGTTGATTCTTCACTTGAAATGTGGCATCGAAGCACCACCACTTTGTCATCGCAGTGCTGTGGCGGTGCCTGCATGCATCTAGGGGACGTTTTTGCCCGTTTTCAAGTTCATAAAAATCCTACTCTCGTTACAAACGTGAAGGCACCTATAAATACAAGTTTCCATACTTTTGAGAGGGGATTCTACACATTGAGAGGCAAACAAATACAACTTGAGATTCAGAGAGTAAGATCAAAAGGGAGAAAAACACATAATCACCAAGATCAAAGAGCAAAGGTAGGGGTTGAAGAAAATTTTTGATACAAGATCCAATTCTTTCCATGATCAAGATTTCAAAACCCAGTTATGAACTCTATACCTTTTGTTTTTCTTCCATTATCACGAGGAACTAAATTTATGGGTAATTGGCGCAAAATGTTCCTACCTTTCAATTGTCTTGTGGAAAACGTCCATACCTTTCTTTTTTTGACGTAAAACATCCCTACCTTTCACATTCTTAGCGTTGAACGTCCTTTTCACCAATTTTTAACACAAAATGACCATTATACCGTCCAATTTAAATAAATCAAAAGAAAAGAAAAGAAAAATAAAGAATAAATTGTAACTATAGGCCCAAACTTTTTAAAAAGTGCAAATAACCCACCAAACTTCACATTCTTTCCACACCTCACCCTTACCCTACCGCCGCCCGCCGGCCATTTTCAGTAACGATTATTAAACAAATTCCGGCCACCAAACAAATTCAATGAGACATTATTAAACAAATTCAGTAACACATTTGGAAGCAAGCAAGACATTTTCTCAACTGTTTTTCTCACAAACTCCGCCTACTCGTGTACTTTTTTTGAGAGCCACATACGAATTCAACTCTTTAATCATTGATTGCTTTTTCTCACTCAGAATCTTGTGTGTGCCTGAATCATTTTTATGTTCTAAATCCTTTCATTCTCTGACAAATTCTTTAATAAGCCTCTCACATTCACGCATCTTGGTCGTGAGCTCTTCCAATTGTTTGCTCTGCCTATTGGAGTCTTTGATTTTCTCCAATTTTTGAAATCCATTCGAAAGAGCTCAAAATATATCAGAAATCTGTTCCTCAATCTCCGCAAGCTCTTCGCTCACCCCAGATAATGAATCCATGCCCAAATGCTTCACAATAATTAAATTTCCCAAATTGATGAAAACAACAATGAAAATGGCAATGTTTCCAAAAACTCGCAACTATTTTAAAAACCCATTTCGATTCGGGCAATAGAAAATACCCGATTTGAATATTTGAATATGATCCAAGCAATGTTGTTGGCGGATCTAATCGAAAAGAGGCCATTTATTCCAATTTTGTTGAAGATAATCAAAAGGGTTTTGCAGAAGATGTATACGAAATGTTGGAGGTTTCTGATTTTGATTGGCCAAAATCGAATTTTGAGCTACTAGCCCCTTTCACAGAAGGTGACTGTCATGCCTGCCTGAATGATTGTTTATGGGGGTGAGGTGTGGGAAGATGGTGAATTTTGGTGGGTTATTTGCACATTTTAAAAAGTTTGGACCTATAGTTACAATTTATTCTTTATTTTTCTTCTCTTTTCTTTTGTTTTATTTAAATCGGAGGGTATAATGGTCATTTTACGTTACAAATTGGTGAAAATGACGTTCAGCGCTAAGAATGAGAAAGGTAGGGACGTTTTGCGCCAAAAAAAATGAAAGGTAGGGACGTTTTGCGTCACTTACCCTAAATTTACTATTAGGGAGAACAAAATAACATTTGAGACCATTTATTTCTTTTATTCAAGATTCAAGTTCATTTATGCATATCGGTTGATTTTAATTATGTTTTCAATGCTTTGAATTATCTGGCCAATTATTCAATCATTTCGTGGACAATAATTACATAGAGATGCAAATTATTTTATTAGACCACATATTAAAATTGGGTAAATTAATATAACGTGTAGAGATACCTATATTAATTATTGTGGTCATATATGAATTCTTAGAACCAATCTTTCATTTAACTAAGGTTAATTCACATAGAGATATGAAATTGAAGTAGTTAAATAGATTCAATGAGAACACGAGATGGGTAAATTGAATACAATGGGAGAATTCGACCGAACACTACTTTAGATTTTATGAATCTTGATTTAAGATTTCAAGGTGATCAATAGGTAAAATTGTTCCGCCATAATATCCATTCAATATTTAAATCATAAATCAATATTTGTGTGCATCCACATCTTTTCAAATACTTTTATTAAAAATCACAACATCTATTTATTTGTTTGTTTTCGATTAAATTAAAGTTAGGAATAATTGAATCATCTAAGGCTAAAGGGTTAACTGTGGATATCGAGACTGGAGTTAGAACCACCTGACAGTCCGAAGAAGATGTGGAGGGCGAAGGGGGATCGACTCTTCTTACTAGTTACCCCAGGAATGGACTCTAGACTCGTCCAAACTCATAAAATATACTATGGCAGAAAAGAAAGGAATGAAAACATGCGTATTTCTGCAAGAAGAATACCTGGATGACGACCTCACTCAGCTAGGACGGGAAAGATCTAAGGACGAAGAATGCTACCTTGCTTGAGAGAGAATAAGTTGTGAAGAAAAGTGCTAAAAATGACAGGAAATAGTATTTAAAAAGCATGTGAAGACCAAGAGTTATCACTTGGACCGTTATATCAAGAAAATGACGAAAAATGAGGGGCCCGGGTTCAATAGTTCAAAACTACGTCGTTTTGAGGAGACTTCCAAAATTTAGTGAATGCGTGACAGCTCATGGCCACCTATCACCATGTCCATCCATCTTCAGAATTTAAAATAAATGTTCTGGGAAGGCGTGCCAGTGTGACTAAGGTTAATCCTTTTACGATGAACGGACTGACATGGGGGTAACTGTTGACCACTGACCTCCGATCTGAATTTAATACGTACTTAACATTGATCTCATCCACTTGGCAGATGGTAATATTACCTCAGTTCGGTCATCAGTCATGGGTCTGGTCATTTTTCGCCATTATTCCAGGAGACGTCACTATTATAAATCTTTAAACTCGTCTAATCAATCAAATACACTTGGAAGGAAAAGACGACGACACTGTCCTCCTCCTCCAATAAGCCTCATTGGATCTTCCACTTGTGCAGGTCATAATTACCTGGTAAAAGACAGCATCATTAGGATTTTATGGGAACCGACCCCGTCCACCAATTAGGATGAATAGCGACGGCACACAAATCTAAGCTCGACATTGCTTGAAGTGACTGATTAGACACATGTTTTTATCATTTTTTTAGCCTAAGATCCCCTATAAAGGGATCGAAGTCTCCATACTTAAGGGACACGAGAAAAATGCTTAAACGGACCTCATAATTATACTTTCAAACCCAATTATCAATGCAGATTTCACCCCGTTTATACTATTTTTTGACGTCAACAGTTTGACGCTAGAAGGAGGGCCCTATTGTGAAAAACAATCTCTTTTCCCGTAAAAAGCAAGAATAATGAGTCACAATCTTACCTCGGAGAGTGAATCCCATACTTGTCCTAATGAAACTAACACTCCACACGATTTTAGAAGGAGACCAGACCAAACTAACTTGGACAACCCTCAAATGATCGCGATGAAGGAAGCCATTGAAAGGATGACAAACACGGTCAACAGACTAGAAAGAAATCAGGCCCATACGTTCCTACTTGATACTAAGGTGGAATCTCCCACCAGAAGGAAAATAAGGCGACTCCCCACTAGAAGGTCCCTTCACTTTTTTAATGGGGAGTCCTCCAAAAGCCAAACGGACGAAGTAAAGAGTCACCTCACAAGGAATAAGCCGAACACTCAAAAGACTTGCAATGTGTTCAGCAGATCAGGCTCCCAACATTCATTAACACCTCGAAGAAAGCATGTTGAACCCAGCCTGAAGCGCTCGCTAGAGCAAGAAGTGCCTGAAATAAACACTTTGAAAAAGCGTATTACCGACCTGGAGGCTAAAGGCAAAGGGATAGTGGAAGAATATCTCACCAAACGTCATTCCCCATTCTCAAAGTATTTTCTCGTCGAACCATTACCTAATAAACTCAAAACGCCGCAACTCATTGGGTATGAAGGGGAAGGAGATCCCCTCAGCCACTGGATAAATATACCTCATGGATGTGGTTAGAATAAGTTGGGGATGCCATCATGTGCTATACTTTCCCACTAATATTGGGAGATAAAGCATAAAGATGGTTCAGAAGGTTGCACCAACGGTCGATAAGGAACTGGAATGACCTGGCTACGGCCTTCCTCGACCAATTCATGGGCTCTGGGCAAGAACAACGCCCAAAGAACGGTTAGTAAGCATTAAACAAGGAAAAAGCAAGTCGCTTAAAAGTTACCTCGACAAATTCAACAAGCAATCCATGGAGATTGAGAAGATCTTTAGAGATACCGTACTCATGGTAGTCCTCTTTGGGCTGTGGTTCTTCTGATTACTTCAGAAACGACAGCAGCTAGAAAAATATTGCAAACTAGATGTAAATTTTTTATTTTTTTATTTTATAAACTTGTTTTATGATGAGCATTAATTAATATAGTACACATGTATTAACGGCTAATGTGAATCGTTAATGTTTTAATTTGTTAATGAAGACCCTTGGTATCCTGGAGGAGGTCCTCCAAGTCCAGGCTATACAAAAGGAGGTTCGTCCGGAGGCGACGAAAATGCTGGTGGAATGAGGGATGCACAACCTTAAGTTAAGCCTCCCGGCTTCCAGCTGAATCCAACTCGACAAAGTGTAGCATTTACGCGTTATATATACAACTTCGCGATGCCAATAAATATGTCAATTTAGCAGTAGTTTGTGAGTGTAATGTTTGCTGTCTTAATTATGTAGTGTGCACTAGCATATATTGAAGAGTGAATTAGCCAAAAGGTCACTGAACTTTACATCAGATTTCCACCAAGTCACTGAACTTTAAAAATCACTCAAATCATCACTGAACTTTGCAAAATATTTCTACGAGGTCACTGAACTTTAAAAATCACCTCACTCATCATTAAACTTTGCAAAATGTTTCCATCGAGTCACTGAACTTTGCAAATGTTTCGTAGGAGATCAATGAATTAGTGATCCCTAGGAAACCTTTTGCAAAGTTTAGTGATGAATGATATGATTTTCAAAGTTTAGTGACTCCGTAGAAACCTTTTGTAAAGTTCAGTGATGACTTGAGTGATTTTTAAAGTTCAGTGACCTGGTGGAAACCTTATGTAAAGTTCAATGACCTTTTAGGTAATTCACACTATCTTAAATAATGTTGAAATTAAGTATGAATGAAGAAATTATATCGTCCCTCTTGAAATGACATACAAGGAAGAAATTAAGACAAAATTTGAATTTCATAAGTTGCATCTTTTCTTGTTTTGTAACTTATTCATGAAAAAGATTCTTACATTTTTCTTGAAAAAATTGTTACAGAGGCATTCCACATTCCGTAAAGTGTGTGTAACACAATGACCCATTAGAACTTATTTTTGTTGATTCCCTGTTATGTGTGTACTAAGTTACTTGGAATTAAATTTATTCTATATTGGAAAGACACTTGCTCGTAGGCTTTCTTTTCTTTGCGTATAAAAGAAAAGAAAACTCATTACTAATTTTTTTTCTTATATAAATTTTTTTTTTAATTTTTATTATTATTTATAAATATAATATACTTACTTTAGTGTCAACTAATTACCATACACACTTTTCATTTTATAGAAGTCATTTATACTCTCCAAATAAGTGTAAAATTTACACTTATCTAAGTCACCAAAAGTGTCTTTTGTTAGTATTATTGTAATTTTGATGCTTAATTAATTGTGTTTTTGGATTATGTTTGGAGAAAATTCTGGATCGGAGCAAATATTGATCAAGTGAATAAAATTGGCAGCTTTGGGAATCAAATTTCACACTTAAAAATTGAATGGTTTGAATTGAATTAAAGAGGACATGGGTTGTACAGATAATTTTTTTTATCAAGAACTAAATTACATTGTTTGTAAGAAGTGAGCCCTTTAGAGAAATAATACATTAATTGGGGCCCTTGGTCCAATTGTTGAAGTGGAATGAAGTCTAAATGGATTTGGACACCTTTTAGCAATGTTTTAAAAGAAAATTTCACCCTCTACTCCCATTTAAAACCTAATTTCAATTTTGCTGCACAATTTTATTATCCCAAAAATACTTCTAGTGCTTAGTAAAATTAATCATCTTTTAATAATCAGAAAAATAGTTAATCGCTTACATTGAGCAACATGCCCACTGATCACGAACTCAAGAGAAATAAGCTATTTGTACCTTTTGGGTTACATGTTGGTTTACCCGACCCCATCCGACCTCTAACATGGGGGTCGGGTCCCACGTTCATTAAATGCGTGGGCCTTGACCCCATTTGAAAGGTCGGATGGGGTCGAGTAAATCAACATTTAATCTAAAGGGTACATGTAGTAAGATTGAATTCAAGATTCCCCCATATCTCATGAGATCTTCCATTTTTGGACCCCAATAAGATAACCGAACATCATGATTCATATCGAAAGACCACTAATAAAAGAAAACCTATGTGTTCATCATTTTTTACACCTTCATTGCTACCCGAATTAGTCTTTCCCAACAAATTCGAAATTCTCACCACAAAATAGACACGCCCAAAAATCATCACTCTCCTACAGTGATTATTTAGGATTCTTTGGTAAAAAATATGACTTCAGCGGTTAGGTTGCCAATGTTGGGATCGATGAATCCACGCGATGTGAAACTAATGAGATTAATGGCCCCAATATGAAGTTGTAATATTGCAAAAATCAAGAACAATATTTAATTAAAGAATAAACCAAAGAACACAAGAATTACGCAGAGGAACGATGTTTTATTAATCAACAATATGGAGAGAAATTACATAGAGCTTGCAATCTTGCTTAACAAGTCTAAAAAAAGAGTCTAGTATTTATAGGGAAAAAATATAATCCCTACAAGTAGAGTTGTACATGAAATAAAATGCCAAAATTTTCCTTATTTTGATCTCTTAAAGTCCAACACAAATTCCAACTCCCAATAGGCTTCCAAATAGAACTTTAACTAGAATTTGACAATTAAACTTGAATATGATTCCACAATAGCATTCCCATTAGAATTCCTCTTGATGTGCACTTCAATTAGAATTCTACAATTATTTCAACAAGGAATTCGGGTCACACCCAAATTCTAACAATATCCACCTTGACACGAATTCCACTGCAACGATCAAAGATCCAAAATTTCTCCACTTAGAAAAATAAGCTGACTGCAGCGAAATAACCATATTCCTCAAACAGTAACCAAAACTCTCCAACACATAAAACATATTCTCTGCTTAGTGTCCACAATTGACACCCGAACGCAACCCCGGGTTCCCAAAATTCAAACAAAGAATTTAACAATTACCAACCAACCTAACCCCGGTTTCCCAAAATTCAAACAAAGAATTTAATAATTACCAAACAGGGTCGAAGCACACCGTGTAGCAGAATTCATCCCAAATGCTTTAACTAAAGGCCTCTTGCTAGATATGCCACCTTCCAATAAACCAAAAGCGCGATTAACTCCATCTAAAATCTGGTACATATGCTCCATGAGTCTTCTCCTAGCAAAATACTCAGAGCCCAACACAAAAGGTACTGTACCAAATTGAACTTCATAAATGGTACCAAACCCGTCCAGATGCCTCCTAACTGGTTTTGCGCACCTCTGCAGGATATACAGTTGAGACCTTTTTTGTCCCTCCAACACAACACGATGATCCCTTTGAACTTTCAAGACTCTACCTCCACCGGCAAAAATGTACCTATTTGAATCCAAGGTACTCAGCGAAATTAGGTTCTTCTTTAAGTCTGAAATTCATCCAATAACCTCAATCTGACTCGACCGATTCCCGCAACCCGACAAGATTGGTTGTTTCCCATAACAACTCCACCTTGCATATGATTCAAACAAATCCCTATTGGGACTCATATGAAACGCACATGTAGAATCCAGAATCCATTCATCCAGTTTAGATTCCATGTCAGATATATAGAATATGCAACCACAGTCTCGCTATCCGAATTATCTTCGGCAATATTAGTCTCATTCAAATGATCATGTTGCTGTCCATTAATTGCAGATAAATTACCTTTACCATGCAGCTTGTCGCAGTCCTTCTTGATGTGTCCTTTCTTCATGCAGTAGAAGCAAACTTGATTGCTAAAGTGAACCCTTGACCTACCCCTTCTTTCATCACCATGAGTAACGAGAGCTTCTCCACCAGCTCCAACGATTTGCTTCATCTTCTCATTTGAAAATAAAGCATCGTACACCTCATCAATACTGAGTGTTTCATGACTATGCAATAGCGAGTCACGAAACAACGAATAAGAAGCGAGCAGTGAGCACAACAGGACCAAGAAAAGATCCTCTTCATCATGTTTTACCTCCAATGTTTCCAGACCAGCGACAATTTTCTTGAACACAGCCAGATGGTTCTCCAAATAACACCATTCCGCCATGCGATGAGAATAAAGCTTCTGCTTCAAATGCAACTTACTAGACAACGTCTTCGTCATGCAAAGTTGCTCTAATTTCAACCAAAGACCAGCAGCTGATTTCTCCTTTGCCACATCCTGAAGTAGGTTATTAGATAGATGAAGATATATCATTGATAAAGCCTTCCGATCCTTCATTTGTTTCTCCTCCATTGTTCACGTTGTTGGCATCTTGTCAAAATCCAACAAAGCATCGTCCAGATCCATCTGCGCCAGAATTGCTCTTATCTTTAATTGCCATAAAGAAAAGCTTGTATTGCGATCCAAGAGCGGAACATCAAACTTCATGCCTGCCAGCTGAACAAGAAATCTCAAATAAATTCACGACCAAACTCTGATACCACTTGTTGGGATCGATAAATCCACGCGATATGAAACAAATGAGATTAATGGCCCCAATATGAAGTTGTAATATCGTAAGAATCAAGAACAATATTTAATTAAAGAATAAACCAAAAGAACACAAGAATTATGTAGAGGAACGATGTTTTATTAATCAACAATATGGAGAGAAATTACATAGAGCTTGCAATCTTTCTTAACAAACCTAGAAAAAGGCTTTAGTATTTATAGGGAAAAATGTAATCCCTACAAGTAGAGTTGTACATGAAATAAAATGCTAAAATTTTTCTTATTTTGATCTCGTCAAGTCCAACACAAATTTCAACTCCCAATAGGCTTCCAATAGAACTTTAACTAGAATTTGACAATTAAACTTGAATAGGATTCCATAATAGCATTCCAATTAGAATTCCTCTTGATTTTCACTTCAATTAGGATTCTAAAATTATTTCAACAAGGAATTTGGGTCACACTCAAATTCTAACAGCCCGTCCAAATTGACCTGTCCATAATATCCTACCGTAGTGTTTTTGAGCATCCATTAATCGATAGTGATTAGCTTCGGTAAATGCGTCGTTGATGCCAAAGTGCACACTAGATCTCAAGAGTTGAGAGGGTGATTGAAGGTATCGATTGCTGAAATCCAACATGAAGAAGAATAAGAGAAAGAAGAAAAAAAAAAGAAAAAGATGCACACTATTATGTTCCACATGTTCTTGATTTATTTTTTTATATAATTTTTTGTAGTCCATAAGAGCATTCTTTTTTTTTATGGTTTTGGATTCTTAGCAATTTTCAAAGAACACAACTACAAAGGAATCACATTCTTTTGCTCTTTTTTTTTATTAAAATACATTTTCGTAGTTTATTAAATCTCATTTTTTATTTTAAGTTTTTGATAAATATCAATTATTCATGTTATTCTACTATGGTATGGAAATTATATGTATTCTGGGATGCTACTGCAAGTTTTGTAAATGTTCCTGCTATTTAACACTAATTTTGCACCCAATCCCTTTGTTTTTGTTTTACCACATTATGTATTCATCATTTCTATTGTGTTTAGATTTTAGGTAACCAAGGTAATTTTTAGTTTTCATTACCAACGCAATGGATTTTCCTCTCTGGACTACCAATGCATTTATATAGGCCAGATTGTCTTCGGATGTTCGCAACTCTATTTGGAAGACATATGGGTACAGACCATGCCAATTTGAACTGAACAAGGGCAACGGGGGCTAGAATGTGTATGGAATTGGATTTGTTGGATAAGGTTGTTAAAGGATTTCCAATATCGGTATCATCCAGGAAGACCATATGGCAGGATGTAAGATATGAGAAAATGGGTTACTATTGTAAGAAGTGTGGAAGACAGGGGCACCCTGAAGGAGTTTGCAGAGTTGGGCAAAATATGCAGACACTTACTGGAAAAAATAAGAAAGATGAGTTGGCTGTGAAGGATAGACGGAGATGGAGAAAAATAAAGAAGGAGGGTAGGTTGGAGACATAACAGGTTGATGCTGCAGAATCGAGTGGTATTAAGCAGATCGATGGTGTAAAACTGAGTGGTAATGAGCAAACTGATAATGCAGCGCTGAATGAAACTAAGAAGGTTAATGCAGATGAAGAGGAGTTAAACTTTGTTAATTCAAAGGAGAATCAGGACGGTCATCATATTATTGGTCAGAATCATAAACAAATTGAGAATGGTTGTATGATAAAGGATTCAACTGGTGGTGATGGCGGAGTAGGTTATCAACAATCACACAATGTTACTCAAAGTCAAGATAATTCTGTGTTTAAGTTGGGGAATAGAGAAGGTTTGGTTGTTACGGAATATTCACCAGACAATCAAGTTGAGATGTTAGAGGAAGGTGAAGTAGAACTTGTGAGTGAATGAAAGAACGGCTCAACTCATACCAGGAAGTGATTATCGAGGATATAAATACAGTCGTAAGTGATCTTATTTTAGGTATAGTGGAAATTGAAGGCGGTTCGATAACGATGGACGTGAATGATACTGAAGAACAAGAACATATGGGTGGAAATGTAACAGACAGCGGGGCTGATGGAGAGATGAACGAGGATGGATATGCTGATTGTAATTTTGATTCGGAACTGGAAAGAATATTGAAAAGAAAAAATAAGGGTCATTCGATAAGGTTATCGCATATGGTGCGAGTACGCCCTTCAAGGTTGAACTTATGATGGATGAAGTTTTGATCTAGAATGTACGAGGGATGGGCACGTCAAGGCGAAAGATTGGTAGTTTGGTGCGAAAACATAATGTGGCTATTTTGGCAGTGTTAGAGTCGTTTCAAAGTGAGAGTAAGATGAGGTTGTTGGCCAGAAAATTAAAGTTTGCAAATTGTATGTCCAATGAGCAAGAGGAGGGTAAGATTTGGGTTTTTTGGAGGGAAGAGTTCATAATAGATTGGGTAGGAGCATCGAATCAGGCTATGCATGGTATCTTTACAAAGGGACCAAGTACGGTGATTATGTCTTTCATTTATGCTAAATGTAATGCTTTAGAACGGAGGTCGCTGTGGCTAGAGCTGGAGAGTATTATGGTTAGTGTTTTACCCTGGATTGTCACTGGGGATTTTAATATCATTAGGAATGATTTGGAGTGTTGGGGTGGGCAACCACATCCTATGACTGCGATGGATGATTTTAATAATTGTATTGATAGATGCGGGCTGATGGAACTACATTTGAAAGGGAGGAAGTTTTCTTGGTGTAATGGACAAAATGGAACGGCAAGAAGTTGGGTTCGGCTGGATCGGACTCTAACTAACTCCATGGCAGCTAATTTGTATCTGAATATGGGACAAAAAGTGCTGGCTAAGGAGATATCTGATCACTGTCCATTGATTATATACCTTAAGCCGCCTAGAGTCTCATATGGTCCCCCACCTCTTCGTTTCCAACGTATGTGGTGTGAACATAAATCCTTCATGGGGTGTCTCAAGGAAGCTTGGGTAGATTGTAGCCAGGATATGGAGTTGGGAGGCCTACAGAGGTTGGCTGCAAAGTTGAAAAGGACTAAAGTAGCTCTCAAAGTATGGAACAAACAAGTTTTTGGCAGGATGGATCACATTATATCAGAGTTTTAGAAGAGAGTAGAGATACTAGAAGAGTCATTACAAGAGGGATTTTCGGATGAAATGGAACATGATTTTTTAGTATCCAACGTTGAGCTAGCGAAATGGCAGAAACAAGAAGAAATTAGGCTCGTTCAAATAGCTAAGAAGTGTTGGCTAAGAGAGGGGGATAACAACACAATTTTTTTCATGCAATAATTGCTCAACATCATAGAAATAGGATGTTGGATCAAATGATACTAGAGAATGGGACTCGACTATTTTCTCCCCAACAAATACATATGGAGGCAGTAAGGTATTTTGAGAATTTTCATACTGAAGAATACATAGGGACAATACCGAATTTATCTAGTTCGATAGATAATACCGTGACCAAGGTGGAGTGTTAGTACCTTTGTACTATGCCGACTGAGGTGGAAGTAAAAGAAGTCGCATTTGCGATTTCCATGGATAGTTCCCCTGGTCCGGATGGGTTCGGGTATAGCTTTTTTATAAAGTGTTGGGATATTGTTAAAAATGAAGTGATCGAAGTTGCACAAGATTTCTTTGGAGGTAGAGAGGAGATTTCATTGCTGGGAGAAGTATTTTGAAAATATCGCTCTTACACAAAAAGGTGATAAAAAGGTGCGAGGGGAAAATGTGATGGTTAAGATGGATATGGTGAAGGCTTACGATAGGATGGACTGGTGCTTCTTGAGGCATGTGCTACAGACCTTTGGCTTTCTAGAAAATTTTTGTCAATTGATTGATCAGTGTATAACGAAGCCGTGGTTTTCAATTATGATGAATTGTACCACTTAAGGCTTTTTCAAGTCTACACGTGGTCTAAGGCAGGGTGATCCCCTCTCTCCTTATCTTTTCATTATTATGCAGGAGGATTTAACTAGATTATTGAAAAAAACTTTGATACTGGATGAATTGGGGGCTTTTCTCATCCCCAGGGTGCTCCTTTGGTTTCTTACCCCATCTATGTAGATAATCTCATTATATTCGCTAATGGGAATAAAGAGTATATGAAAGGTTTAATGGAGGTGTTGAATATGTATGAAGATTGGTTTGGGCAGCTTATCAACAAAGAAAAGTCAGCCATTACTTTCTCTAAAACTAGCTTTCTGGAACAAAAAGGCAATATCATATGGGAAACAGGTTTCAAAGAGGGCCAATTTCCTATGTTGTACTTGGGGGTGCCGATTGTTCAAGGAAGGCTAAGTGCTCGACATTTAGAGTTTCTAATTAGTAAAATTCAAAAAGAAATTACTGGATGGAAGATGTTTTTACTATCACAAAGGGGTAGGTTAGTGCATCTTCGCCACGTCCTTTCTAGTATGGCCATATAGTTACTATCGGTGTTGAGCATTCCTAAATCAATGTATGGGAAGTTAAACTCCATTCTTTCATCCTTTCTTTGGGGTGAAATTAATGGAAGGATTATAAAAAAAATGGTGTTCGTGGGACAAATTGTGTTGTCCTGTGCTGGAGGGAGGGACTGGGGTTCGTAAATTTGAAGATGGTCAACAGAATTTACACATGAAGTTTGCTTGGCGCTTTTTATCTTCAGATTCTCTATGGGCAAGGTTTTTTAGAGCTAAATACTCTAAACATGGGGTTTTGCATGTAGATAATTTAAGCTATACAGGGACTCGTTTCTGGAGGTCAGTGAGAAATTGTCTGCCTGAGGTTATTAAACACAGTCAATGGAAGATTAGGGATGGTTCTTGCTCCTTCTGGTTTGATAAATGGATAGGGGAGGGCCCCTATGTGCACATGTAGCACAGGTTGTAGAACCAACACTCAAAATTAATGAAATTTGTTTAGAAAATGGATGGGACATGGTCTGACTGAGAGACCTTGTTGGTGAAACTCTAGCCAATAAAGTTGTATCTCAGGTTGGAACTCGAAGAAGGGGAACATATCTGCTGATTTGGAAACCACATAAACATGGCTTATTTACTGCTAAATCTACTTGGGAGATGGTAAGGTTGCAGGCTGATCAAGTTGAATGGGCGTCCTGGATATGGAACAACGCCTTGCCTAAACGAGTCTCTGTGCTCATGTGGAAAGCTCTTAATGGGAGTTTAAGTGCTGATCAACGCATTAAGTCTGTAGGCATCAGTCTTGCATCAAAATGTGATTGTTGCTCTACAGGACACGAGGAAAATGGGTCTCATGTTCTAAGCTCAAAAGAATTTGTAGACAATGTGTGGAGAAAGTTAGAGCTTTGGTGGGTGTGCACTAGAGGGCAGGACAAAATTGGATGGAAAGAATAAATTTATGGTGGGCACGAGCAAAAAGATCATCAAAGATGAGATGTTTGATTGGTTTGCTCCCAAGTTTAATTACTTGGAGACTATGGACAAAAAGATGTAAAGCAAGGATGGAGAGCAAGATTAAATCTATTGAGGACATGTTTTTATCTATTAAATTTTGGTTACAAAGGGTTTCTCTTAATCTGTCAAATGCCAAAGTGCTGACTAGTCAAGATAAGTGTGTGCTTCGAATGCTGGAGGTACCTCAAGCACCAGTGAAAACAAAGCATATTCGGGTGATTTCATGGAAAAAAACTACATCATAATCGAGTGAAACTTAATGTGGATGGAAGTAGTCTTGGGAATCCTGGACAGATCGGTGGGGGAGGAGTGATTAGGAATGACATAATTGAATTGGTTTTAGCTTTTAGTATTCATTTTGGTGAAGGGACCAACAATGAAGCTGAACTGAGAGCACTCATTGAAGGTTTAAAACTATGTCGTCAATTGGGTGTAAATCATATTGACATCGAGTGTGACTCATCGTTGGTGGTTTCATGGACTTCATCTCTGAAGTGCTCTTTGTGGTATCTATAGGACTTCTGGGATGATCTTATGAATTTATTACAGCAATTTGATTATCAGGTGACACATCAATGGAGAGCGGGAAACCAAGTGACAGATTGTTTAGCTGGATTGGGAGCTAAAGGCCTGTCAAAACTCTTTAATACTTGGACAGAATTGTTAAGGCTTGTTCGAGGATTATTTTGCCTAGATATGATGGGGGCGGCGTATTGGAGGAAGTAAGATGTTGGTTGAGGTTAGGGTAGTGGTTTCTTTTGAGATTCTATGTCTAGTTTCCCAATTTTTACAATTGGTTGCATACGTTTAGATAAATGTAATTTGCCTTCTTTTCGCTTTTTGTTAAACAAATATTGTTAGGAAAGTAGTACTTCCTCTTTTACTCTTTATATTCGGTTTTTAGCATTCACGTTTACTGTAAGGGAAATAGTACTTCATTATTTAATGCTTGCATCGCTTCCACGTGTAACCACGATATTCCTCCATCACAAGTGATGGCATATTAATAAAATCTTGGAGGTACCGCCCTCCTTCCCCTAAAAATAAAGAATAAAAGAAAAATAAAAGAGCACAACATATGTACACCCCACTAATAGAAGGAGGCTCGTAGTTTCGTCGCCGACTCACCGCATGTGATGGATGCATTACCACAATCTATACCTACAACAACAATGAAACAAAATTTATTATTATTCTTGGATCGACAATAACATAAAGTGAACAATATCAACGAAATAAGGGTAATTGGAAAAGAAACGTGTATATCTTACAATGTTATTGTGCAAAACGTCTATATCTTTCATTTTTGACATTTTCACCCCTGCTTTTCACATTTCATTGTGCAAAATGTCATTTTCATCAATTTTCAATAAAATGACGATTTTACCCTTCTATTCAAATAAAACAAAACAAAAAATATATAACTAATTGCAATCATAGTCCTAAATTTTTCAAAACATTATAACTTAATCCTAAATTCTCCACCACCACCACTACTTTCACAACCTTACCAAGCCGTCACCTAGTGATCCGCATAGTACCACCTTTCGGACACCACGCCTGTCAGACTCCACCATTACCAGTCTTGCCTCACTCTCCCCTACCTCGAACTCACCTGAATTTGCTGAAAATCGAGACAAAACAGACTGCCTACATTCCCATAAATAACTGAAATCTCCGATTCCGCAACACGCATGCCATGCTTAGCATTCCAGTGAATTATACACATCAAGGAGCCCCTTTCCATGGTCACCAATCATCCATAAACTCACAGAATCAAAACAGCAAGCTACGTCTTCGAACACAACGACTGCGCGACTTTCAGACGAATTTTTGCGGTGGTGGTGTTGTTTGCTGTGGGTGTCGAATTTTTGGCTCTTGCTTTTTATTTGTCTATGGGCGGGGTGGGGCGACGGTGGTGGTGGTGTTTTGTGGTGGGGATGACGGTATTTGTGTGGCGACGATGTAGCGGTGGTGGCGGATCTGGTTGTGGCTGTGGTAGTGGCGGCGACGGTGGTACCGTCAATATTTGTTGTCGGGAAGTGGTGGTGGTTTAGGCAGCGATGATGGTTATGGTGGTGATTTAGGCAGTGATGAGGTGGTAGTCACAAGCGTTGCTGGTAATCACAAATTGGTTAATCTGTGTCCAATAAATAATGTGTGACCAATGAAAAAGATGAACTGTGACCAAAATATAACTTGACCTAAAAAAATTGTTAATTTGTGACCGGTATTTTGATAATTTGTGAATTTTTAATAAATTGTAACTTACAATGTTCATGATCTGTGATCGATGAAAAAATTGCGACACATAAATTTCTTACCTGTGATCGATGAAGAAGTTGTGACCTATAAATTTTTTGAATTGTGACCGTAAAATAATTTGTGACATTTAAAAATTCTGATTTGTGACTGAAAAATAATATGTGAATAACTAAATTGTGCATTTGTAATCAGATTATATAGATATGTGATCTTAATATATTTAATTAATAAAATATATAATTAATTAATTAATTAATTTATAAATAAATATTTAATTTTTGAAATTTGAAACATTTATTCTTAAATTTAAAATGGGTTATTGTTAACCTCTTATTTATAAATTTTTCCCTTTAATAATAGACTAGAAGATTGGACTGTATAACCCAACAATTTTGATTGTGATGGATCCACGTATATTAAAGCTAATTTAAATTCTTAAAAATATTGACACTTTTTATTGTAGTAATATTCTAAGATAATTTATTATCTTAAAATGTCTAAAACCGCGTTGTATAATGCATTGGGAGGTCAACAACTAAATTCAAATAATTAAAATATCAAACATTAAATTTGAGTTTTTGTGGCTAGATGGTCTATGAATGATATAAGGAATAACTTTACTTAACATATAATTACTTAAATATCTTTATAAAATTACTAGTTATATATGTCAAGAAAACGTGACACTAATAAAATGTAACCTAACAAGCGTGATAAGGTAGGTAATACCTTTGGAAGAAATTCTTACGGACTAAAAGGAATGTGGGAAGGAGACATGCGTACGTCCCAGACCTCCCCAAGCTCTATTAAAGGAGGATTCACGTAAAAAATTATTAATGAATTCAGGTTCTTCAATTAAATAATCAGCATTACAAACCCTAACACCACACAAGGCTAAACATGACAAAACCAACTTAATTTTTAGCCACAGTTGATCTACATCTACAATCTATTAAAAGTGTGGATTAAGAAAAAACTTTTGAATATCAAGTTTACCCTTATATATTTAGCTATTTGTCAATTCTACCATTATATATTTAATATAGTACTACTAAATATATTTAATTTCATTTAATAACCATTTAAATGTAATGCTCATTGTTTTATATTGGAGTACTTATAATTTTACATTAATCAAATTATATTATTTATTTAATATAGTACTTAAAATCGAAGCTCTTATATATAGATGCAATTTTATTATAATTATACAATATAATATATTAAAGTTGCATCATTACAATGGTAGATTAATTACAATATAACTAATAGCTATTATAGTTTTAATATAATTATTTATGTAGACGAACTTCGATTTTAAGAGATTAAACATAATTTAATTAATATAAAATTATGAGTACTCCAATATGAAAATGAACTCTATACTTAAAAAGAGACTACATGAAGTTAAATTATAATTAATATATCATTAATGCTACCTTTAATGTATAATATTATCTCTTATATATGTACGTGTATTTATATTATATAATTTATTATTTATATACTTGAACTTCACATAAAATCAACGTTCATCTACTTATATTATAATTAATTAATATATATATATATATATATATATATATATATATATATATATATATATATATATGAGAAACGTTCAATTTACTAATTTGTCCTTATATAACGTTGTCAACATTTTCATTCAAAAATTATAAATTGCACGTTTAATTAATATAATAGATAATATAACTATTTAAATACGAAGGACAATAAATTGAAAAGAAAAAAATTGCTTAAATATGATCAATAGTTAGAAGGTAAAGTGTCTGAAATAGGAGGAATTATTCATCAATCTTAAAAACCTTACTAATTATTTTTAATAATTAGAAGTTACCCATCCTTCCTATATTTGTATCCACCCCACTAAATACAATCATCTCAATTACACATTTTTCACTAAAACTAAAATTTTAAGTGTTAATAAAAATTAATATTATGTGTTCTAAAAAATATTTAATATAGTATTGAAATTTTTGTTATTATTATATGTTAATTTTTGTTATTATTATTATATTGCTCTGATACTAATAGAGAGGGGGGTCCTGAAAAACAAAAAGATTGTTTGACAGAATTGGAAGGCGGTTAAAACAACTGTTAAAAATTCCTACTCAGTACTCTCCTTAACTATAAATTCTTCATATTTTTCATAACATAATATCCCTTTTTATGAGTTTTTTTTTTTTTTTTTTTTTTTTTTTTTTTTTAAATTCATATTCAAAGATATCAAAAGAAAAGTTTTGATATTATAAGAATACTCTGGGTTATATTCAGTATTCTTTATAAGACTTTCAAAATCATTTTCTTTGAAGTGATAAAATCATGCCATCTAAGATATATGATCTTTGGCCTAACTTCTTTTCAATAAGGACAGGACTTTTCAGACAATTCCTTACTAAAAAAATTTTAAAACAGTATCCCTTTCTCTCCTCTATTAGCATTTCTTAACTAAAAAATTTTTAAAACAGTATCCCTTTCTCTCCTCTATTAGCATTTCTTAGCCTCTCCTCTGGGCCTTTATGCTTTCTGGGAGGTCACTCAGGATTTGTTTTAAAACAGCTTTTTGAAAACTTGAAGTTAAGACATGCTTTCATCATATACTTAGCATGAAACATAAAACATTTACAAAATTTTTACAAAATCATTTTTCAAAATTTTGATATTATAGCAATGCCAGGGGTTGCATTCGGCATTAAATATAACACTGTTCAAAAAAATTTCAAATTCAAAAACAAACTATGAACATTTGTTCTAAGGAATGGAACTAATACCAATAGAGAGGGGGGTCCTGAAAAACAAAAAGATTGTTTGACAGAATTGGAAGGCGGTTAAAACAACTGTTAAAAATTCCTACTAGTACTCTCCTTAACTATAAATTCTTCATCTTTTTCATAACATAATATCCCTTTTTATGAGTTTTTTTTTTTTTTTTTTTAAATTCACATTCAAAGATATCAAAAGAAAAGTTTTGATATTATAAGAATACTCTGGGTTATATTCAGTATTCTTTATAACACTTTCAAAATCATTTTCTTTGAAATGATAAAATCATGCCATCTAAGATATATGATCTTTTCTTAATTGGTCTTTTATATTGATATTTCTTTCTATATTTTTTATCTTTTTCTTTATACTTATTACCATAAGTCTGAGGAGTAAAAAATATCTTTACAAAATTTATAATCTGTCTTTTTCAGCTGATTCTGAATTTGTAATTCTACACACTTTTCTTCTAAACATTTCATAATAAATTGTGTTCTATGTCCTATACTCCATAAATAATTTGGTCTGTTTATAGTTAAAATTTCATTCCATTTCTTTGTTATTTCTAAACCTAATGGTCCTGGTAATTTGTGAAATAACTTATTGCCTAATTCTTGATTAAATGTATTTACTGATATAGAAACTAAATAATGATATTCATTTAAAAATTGTTTTACTTCTCTACCTTTTGTCCATCTATTTAGACTAAGTTGTTCTAAATCTCTAATAGCTTTCTGTTGTATTACAGTATGTCCTATATTTGGGTCTGCTCCTGTTAATAATTCATGAATTTTAAAAACAAAATTATATGGATTATGTCCTAGGGCTACCATTGCCTCAAAATCTTCTTGTTTATCTTTCTTATAAGCTTCTCAAGATGCTTTAGCACTTTCTCCTAAAAATGTTTCTAAATATTTATACATTTCTACTGCATCCATATGAATACTATGAGTCAATCTTATATAATTACCTATTACTGTATTTTTCCAAACTTCTATTACATTATTCCACGTTTGTGGATCATGTGCTGTAATATTTAAAATCTGTGGTTTATGAGGAGTCTGAAATTCTATAACTGGTTCTAAAGGTCTAACCTTTCCTCTAGAAATATAACTTTTCTCTTTATCATCATATTGATTAAAAGCTTTTTCTAGGGGGATAACCTGAATTATAAATATATGTTTCTGGTTCTGCTTTCATTTCTTCATCTGCTAATTCTTTATAATTACTAGATTCTGAAATTTCTGTCTTATTATCTATTTCATCTATATGTTCTCCTGCCCTTATATTTCTTTGATTATCATAATATAAATATTCTTTTTCTCCTATTTGTTTACTTAAAAACAAATGATCTTCTAATTTTAATAATTCTGTTGGAGATAAGTCCATTTCTAGTTCTTTAGGATAAATAATTCTATCTTCTATTTCTGTTTCTACAGCATTCATAAATGGGTCTTGTGTTTCTAAAAATTTATCTAAATTCCATTCTAATCCTGCTAATATTTCTGAATCATAAGTCTTTGGCTTGATCATCTTTATACCTTTACTACTCATTAAGTTTATAACCTTATCTATATAAACTTTATATTTAGTCTGAGAACTATTACTACATCTTCCTAAAAATCATATACTTATTAATAAATTTTCTCCTGACTTTACTTCTTCATACCCATGAGTCTGTATGCCTATCTTAATTTCTTCTGAGAAATCTTTTATTGTACAAAACATATCTGGATTACAATATATTATTCCTATATTGTTATTCATATCTACTTCTGTACTGGCTATCATACCTTTTTCTATATTTTGGAATCTTCTATCATAAATTGTTAATAAAACTTTAGTTCCTAAATTTTTTCTCATTAATCCTTTAACTCCTATTACTATTAAACCTAAATGCATAAATCTAAAAATTTTCTTTTTTAAATCTTTTTTAGATTGTTCTGAAATTAAAGGTAATTTCCTAACTTGTCCATCTAAACACTGTATTGATACTTCTCTAGTATGTCTAAAAAATTGAGTTCTTGATTCTAATATACCTCTATTATATAAATTCTCTGGACTTAATAACTGTAAGCCATGAGTCTGGAATCTATCATAATCTTGTTCTGGGTCAATTAATTCTTCTATGTTCTGATTATATTGAGATTGTCTATTTAATATTCTTTCTATAATACTATTACTTATACTAGAAGTACTATTTCTTCTATTAAAAGATTCTACAGGTTCTGTTTCTCTAATAGTTCTACTTCTTCCAAGACTATTATTATTCATATTTATAAAAATTTGTTGAAATTTTTCTGGTTACAGTTTCTTTTCCTGTCGTTTTTAAACTTAAATTTTCTAATCTATTTATAACATTATCTATTCCATCTGTAGGTTGATTTCCTATATTATTTAATCTCTTATTAATATTTTCTATAGCTTCTGTAGTTCTTAGATCTGGAAATTTATTTAAATTTTCGATCCTAATTATTTTATCTAAAATATTTTTATTTTGTTCTTTAATAAAGTCTAAATTTTCTCTTATTATAAGTATATCTCCTTCTACTTTTAGAATCTTTTTATTTAAACTAGATACTTCTCCAGCTAATTTATTAACTTCTTTATTTAATAAATCCAGTATCTATTAATCTGATAGATAATAAAAAGAGTCTAATGAATGTCTATCTTGAGTATATCTATATCTAGAATCTCTAATTCTAGCTTCGTCTAATTCAAAGTATAATTCTAAATCTAGAGGAAATTTAAAATTAAAATATTGTAGAAAATATTCTTCTCCAAATTCTGAGATTAAAGTTCTAAGTAAAATAAGTTCTTTTACTTCTTCAGGTAAGTCTTTAACTACTTGTAATATAGCAAATAAATAATCTATAGGTTTTTCTTTTTCTATTACTATAAATTCTATACCAAATTCAAAAACTTCTTCTATAGCTTTGAAAAATGAAAATCTATAAATTATTTTATCTAAATCTATTCTTAAAAACTCAAAAATCATAAAATTCTAATTTTATACCTTTGTAGCGTATGTCTTCCCAAAGAAACCGTCACTTATGCTCTGATACCAATAGAGAGGGGGGTCCTGAAAAACAAAAAGATTGTTTGACAGAATTGGAAGGCGGTTAAAACAACTGTTAAAAATTCCTACTCAGTACTCTCCTTAACTATAAATTCTTCATCTTTTTCATAACATAATATCCCTTTTTATGAGTTTTTTTTTTTTTTTTTAAATTCACATTCAAAGATATCAAAAGAAAAGTTTTGATATTATAAGAATACTCTGGGTTATATTCAGTATTCTTCAAAACACTTTCAAAATCATTTTCTTTGAAATGATAAAATCATGCCATCTAAGATATATGATCTTTGGCCTACCTTCTTTTCAATAAGGACAGGACTTTTCAGACAATTCCTTACTAAAAAAATTTTAAAACAGTATCCCTTTCTCTCCTCTATTAGCATTTCTTAGCCTCTCCTCTGGGCCTTTATGCTTTCTGGGAGGTCACTCAGGATTTGTTTTAAAACAGCTTTTTGAAAACTTGAAGTTAAGACATGCTTTCATCATATACTTAGCATGAAACATAAAACATTTACAAAATTTTTACAAAATCATTTTTTAAAATTTTGATATTATATCAATGCCAGGGGTTGCATTCAACATTAAATATAACACTGTTCAAAAAAATTTCAAATTCAAAAACAAACTATGAACATTTGTTCTTATAGGATCTGGAACTAATATTGATTATTAGATCCATTCCTTAGAACATTCAAACAAAACTATACAAAATCTTAAAAATATTTTTGTGGGATATTACATTATTTGAAAGATAAAAGAAAGCTAAGGGTTTTCCTTTCGGGAAGAGAGAAAATTAAAACATCTTTTAAAGAAAACTCTTTGTATTGTATTGATGAATGTTTTATCTTATATTAATATTTTAAGATAAAAAATGAGTTTGACACTCCAAATTTGGAGAGTTAAACTCATTCTTTATAATTAAAAACATCGAAAATATTTCAAATTTCAATGAAAATAATATAATAATTTGAATGGAAGCTAGTGAATATAAAAGATAAGAAAATAATAAATATTTTTGGGAGTAGTAAAATTAAATGTTAAATACAAAGATTTTTTTTTTTTTTTTTTTTTTTTTTTTAAATTCACATTCAAAGATATCAAAAGAAAAGTTTTGATATTATAAGAATACTCTGGGTTATATTCAGTATTCTTCAAAACACTTTCAAAATCATTTTCTTTGAAATGATAAAATCATGCCATCTAAGATATATGATCTTTGGCCTACCTTCTTTTCAATAAGGACAGGACTTTTCAGACAATTCCTTACTAAAAAAATTTTAAAACAGTATCCCTTTCTCTCCTCTATTAGCATTTCTTAGCCTCTCCTCTGGGCCTTTATGCTTTCTGGGAGGTCACTCAGGATTTGTTTTAAAACAGCTTTTTGAAAACTTGAAGTTAAGACATGCTTTCATCATATACTTAGCATGAAACATAAAACATTTACAAAAATTTTACAAAATCATTTTTCAAAATTTTGATATTATATCAATGTCAGGGGTTGCATTCGGCATTAAATATAACACTGTTCAAAAAAATTTCAAATTCAAAAACAAACTATGAACATTTGTTCTTATAGGATCTGGAACTAATATTGATTATTAGATCCATTCCTTAGAACATTCAAACAAAACTATACAAAAACTTAAAAATATTTTTGTGGGATATTACATTATTTGAAAGATAAAAGAAAGCTTAAGGGTTTCCCTTTCGGGAAGAGGGAAAATTAAAACATCTTTTAAAGAAAACTCTTTGTATTGTATTGATGAATGAAATTTACTGATCATATTTTCTATGTCTTGTTCTGTAACTAACAAATCATATACTCTTTCTATGTCCACAAATTCTGATCTTAAATCATCTTCTTCTTTAATTTGTTCATAATAATATTCTAATCCTAAATCATTAAATTCTTCTTCTTCATCTACTTCTAAAATTAGAATTATTTCAAAAGAAGACCAGACTCAGCAGGCTGGAATTTCTACTACAAAATTAATCAGTCCATTGGATTTGAAGCAGAAGAAGCCAATAATTTTAGACTCAGAAAATTATCAAGATGCTCTTTATACAAAGGTTTTTATTCTATTTCGGAAGCATTAGATGAATGTAGAAAGTTTTTAGGAATTAATTATTTTATAGCACCATCTTTAAAGAATGTTTCAGATGATCAGTTAGATTTTTCAGCTAATTTTAGAAGTAGATGAAAAAGAAGAATTTAATGATTTAGGATTAGAAAATTTTTGAACATATTAAAGGTAATGATAATAAGATAGCAGATATCTTAAGTAGAATAATTAAAAATAAAGAATATGACTAATATTTATTTGCAGATGCAGCAAAGACCCAGAGGTCCAAGACCAGGAATGCTTCATAGCACTCCAAGCTCCTCTTCACAGACTAATGTATCACAGACTTTTGATAAGATAAGATTTGGTAATATAGAATTAGTTTGTTTTCCTAATAGTAATATTAGTTTTAAACTTTTGCCTCATATTTCAGTCACCAGATCAGAAAAATGTATTTTAGATAATTTATGGATTTTTTATAATAAGAATCCAAAAGACCAGAAATACTTTTTAGCTTGTTTAAATGCTTTGTCAGAACATTTTAACCAAGATCATAGAAAGTTTAAATGTTATGTAGTTTTACAAGGCAGATTACCAGGAATTTATCATACCTGGTTAGAAGTAGCAGATTGCATTAAAAATTTCCCAAATCCTTTATACAAAGGTTTTTATTCTATTTCAGAAGCATTAGATGAATGTAGAAAGTTTTTAGGAATTAATTATTTTATAGCACCATCTTTAAAGAATGTTTCAGATGATCAGTTAGATTTTTCTTCAAAATTCTGTTCTCATTGTGAATGTATGAGCAGAAATTTTAAGATTTTGAATGAATCTAATCAGAAACTTCAACAAGAAAAGCTTATTTTACAACAGAAGATTTTTGATTTAGAACAAGAAATTATTAGATTAAAGATACCAAATCTTATCTTATCAAAAGTCTGTGATACATTAGTCTGTGAAGAGGAGCTTGGAGTGCTATGAAGCATTCCTGGTCTTGGACCTCTGGGTCTTTGTTGCATCTGCAAATAAATATTAGTCATATTCTTTATTTTTAATTATTCTACTTAAGATATCTGCCTCCATCCCCAATTTAAAAAAAGATGTTTTCAATTCTTATCAACTAAAAAACAGAGGGAAAAATTTGTAATTATTTTATTTATTCTGAGAATAACATAAATATATTTTTTCATTAAGGGTAAGATTGAAAAGATTATAAATTGCACGTTTAATTAAAAGATTATAAATTGCACGTTTAATTAATATAATAGATAATATAACTATTTAAATACGAAGGACAATAAATTGAAAAGAAAAAAATTGCTTAAATATGATTAATAGTTAGAAGGTAAAGTGTCTAAAATAGGAGGAATTATTCATCAATCTTAAAAACCTTACTAATTATTTTTAATAATTAGAAGTTAACCATCCTTCCTATATTTGTATCCACCCCACTAAATACAATCATCTCAATTACACATTTTTCACTAAAACTAAAATTTTAAGTGTTAATAAAAATTAATATTATGTGTTCTAAAAAATATTTAATATAGTATTGAAATTTTTGTTATTATTATATGTTCATTTTTGTATAAGCATAAAAATTGATTGTAATCCAATTACTTATAAAGAAAAGAAAAAATATTTTTATTTCGATACATTTAAAGAGTGAGTTTTTATTCCTCAATTTGTATTAATCCCATTGAAAAGAAAAAGAACACGTTTATTTTAAGATTTTTCACTTCTATATCTGTTTTGAATGTAACTTTGATTTTTAATTTAATATAAATATTATGGATTAATATGACGAGCATGATTAGTAAGTAATTTTTTGTTTTTAAATACGTTTAGATAAAATACTTATTTTAAAAATCATTTATATGCCTTTAGTTTACTTATAAATAAACATTTTAAATTTAGTCAAATGTATATTTCTTAATTCGATTATTTTTCGTGTGCATCAATATTACAAAGCTGGTCGGTGTCGCTATAATGGTTGAACATAGGGGTTCAATCAACGTCTAACATAAACAAACAAGTAAACAAAACATTGCATTTTAGTTTATTCAACAGTTTCACATTAAGTATGTACATTTCATAATTTTTTATTCATATTATATATATATATATATATATATATATATATAAGAAGTGTATAAGACGTGCAACGCACGTGCTTACTATTAGTATTTAGTAATAAATAAAAGGGCACGTTTAATGTACAATATTTACTCAAGAGAAAGAATCGTAGACAAAAAAATTAAGTTTATTTTGGAAAAAGCTATACGAACTACCATTTATTTTCTTCTTTATATTGCGAGGACAAAATATGATCTATCATTCAAGATGTTGAGTTTGAGCCCTACCAATCACCCTTGGATAATTAAGGGATTGGATTCTGTAAATGCAGCAGCATGAGACAGGCCAATCCTTAAAAATGGGACATTGCTCACTTTGGCAACCAGTGACATCAATGTGAAACTTTCATGAGGTGTTAATCCATAAAGCACGTAAAAAAATTGAAATTTCTTCAACATATAGCTAACAAAATTCCAACTTCAACCTTAATCTACTTCTTCTAGTCACGCTCACCAAACATGTTTGGAAATTTTTATGTTTTCCTAAACATAACGGAATTGTCTGAATGGTAGAAGAATCCATAATGGACTTGTTATGAAACTTGTTGCATTGAAGGGGGAAAAAAACAAAGTACATTTCGACATAGAAGTGGAAAAAAAAAAACAAAAAACAGTAAGCAGTTATGAGTAACATAGGTCATTCAGTCAAAAAATTGGAAAAGAACGATACACACAGCAAGGCAAATCCTCATCAATTTGAAGTGAGCTTGAATAAATTTCGTTAACTAAGCACATCATGTTCTGAATTCAATAAGTTCAAACCTGATTAAGTAAAGGGCGGAGAACTAGAAAACCTCAAGGAACAAGAATCAAGTCAACCATGAAATGCATACATAGATAAAAATCTCAACCCGACCAGAGGACCAGAGGTAGTGAAGAAAGTATATTTCTAAATTTTATACTCTTCAAGCACAACATCACACGTCTCCGAGCACCTAAACGTTGAAATTTTCTTGCGAGCTGATAGTGAAATATCTGAATTATATGGTCTGAATATACCGATTTTAATCCTTTCCAAAACTTTTCCATTCTGTAAAAAGTACTTCACCAGCTGAAATTCACATTCAAGCAGTCGGAAGTATCTAAATTTAATTTTCTTAAGATGTTTAACCAAGCAAATAGGCACAGTTTCTGGCAAAGAACACATAGAATCTCCTCGAGCATTGTTCCTCACCATATGAATAGGAATAACGAGCTCTTGAAGTTGAGGTGTACTTTCAAGCATGCTAGGCAGTATTCGATGGTCAAAAGGACCAAGCTCCAGGAACGTCAAAGTTTCAAACACATATAGTGAAAAACAACCCGGGTACATAACCTTCATGCAAAGATGGAAAAAGATCAAAGTACGAATAGAGAGGTTGAATTTAAATATTTATATACCTAGAATGATTTTCCAAATGGATAGTGAAGCTTAGTCATTACCTCAAGAGTATCTATGTTTAAATAAAGTGACTTGACTCCAAGAAATTTTTGCTCCAACAAGTCTAGTTTCCACAATACTACAAGGATAGATGAAAGAAAGTTTCTTAAGCGAAGGAATGGAAAGATCCAGAACTTCAACACGCCAAAAGTTGCAGTTAGATAGCGACAAATCTTCAAGGTGCTTACAACCCCGAAACAATCTTCTCATGGAATCGTCACTCGGTAAGATGCAACATCCTAACATCATAACCTTTAGGTTAGGTAAAGAGACCGGCTCCGGGACATTTAACTCCATATGTCCTCTTAGCTTCAAGACCACCAATGTTCTAGATGTGAAAACTTCAGGCGGCAATGTTATAGCAAGTGCACCTTTACTCACACAAATATCGAGCTCTTTAACATTTCGCCAAATTGCAGCACATACTAGAGTTTGGATTGCAGGCTCCTCAAAATTGCAACTGCATCTGAGGTGAAATTGATTGATATGAGGTACATCTCGAAGCATTATTTGTTTAAGACCAAACTTGGCAAACTCCAGCAAAACCTTCTTAGTCCTCCTTTTCCGAGTTAAAGAATCGTCAAGAACAACGTTAGGGAGAAAAAGGAAAAGGTTCTTCCATCTGGTCGATAAAACAGAAGTGGCTACGGCATATTTTGTATCAAGAAATGATAGAATATGGCAAAGAACACCGTCAGGTAAATCACTTAGTCTATCCACAAAATCATCGTCCGGGGTTTTGGGAGCCCTTCTGGGTGCATTGGACATCCTTGAAACCTACGCTAATAGAGGAGGTCATGGCACCAATTTTATCGAAATTTCACTATTCATACTTGTATTTCACTAATTTGTTTGAAAGAAGTAATATTGGTGGTTCGAAAACAGATTATAAGAGCAGAGAAGTATGAAGACTCACGTTAAAAGAGAAACTGGGAGGCGGCGGCGGCATCGTAAACAAAAATCTCCTTGCTAGCCGGAGCAAATCTTACTGATCACGCTCGATCCATCTTTGGCAATAATAAAGCCCTTGCAAGTATGTTAGAAAATAGGGGCGAGGGTTTCGCGGAAAATCAAATAAGTATGTGAAGAATTGCAAATTGGTACCAAAAGTTTAAATTTATATTGTAAAACATCCCCAAATAATATGCAATTTGTGCACACAGTCATCAATACAATAATAAAGTTTTCATTTGAGTACGGAAATTTTAAACTGATAAAAATTTGTTCAATATGAAGTAGTGACAGGATATCACGAAGAAACAAATAAATAAATAAATGTAAAATTGAGAGATTTGACGTTAAACTTAATAAAATTTACGAGTTAATAAACTCGAGTTCAATTCATTCCTTTTGATTCTGATTCAAGTGTTCAAAAAGTTGTTGACTAATTACTTTCTAAGCTAGACGATCTAAAATGATTACTATAAATTGAATGTGTTTTTTACGAACCGGACCCGAACTGAACCGAACCGAACCGAACCGAACGATTCTTCCTAATTGAAATACCCGAATGGGTATTTAAATCTAGAACCGACAGGTTCGGTTCTCGGTTCTAGACTAAGAACCGAAGAACCGAATAAAAATCGAATTTTTTTAAAATTTTTAATTTTTATATATGAGAAAGATTAAATTATTTTAACTTTTTAAAAATAAATTAGCAAAGATAGAGTTTGCATTGCAGACACTGAGTTCTATGAGGGTATCGAGACAGGTAATAAAATATATATTATATTTTTTCTTATTAAATCTTATTAGTTGAACAATTTTTAGTTTATTTATGTTAGTTAATTGTGATTTTTCAATTTTTCTTTTATAGTTTCTTAGTATCTAGTATGACAAATCAAGCAATTAATGGTTAAATCAAATAGTTGGTAAGTACTCCTGTATTAACAATATTTTAAAATATTTTATCTCTACGAGTCTATGACTTCTAATTTATATAGATCACCGATGATTTAGTATTACTAATTTACTATCTACTTTTTGTTATTTGTATACATTGGTAAATTAATTTTATTGGACAACTTGTTATTTATATGTTATTAAATTGGAGTACGTTAATTTGTAAAAGTTAAGATTAAACATGTCAGACTGTAGTGTTGTTATAAATGTTAAAAAAAATTAATTATAGTATGGAACCAAACAGACTCGAACTGAATCGAACGGAACCGAACCCGAACGGTTCCAAAATTATATTTGGACCGGACAGTTCCATTTACTCACTACCCGAAAATTTTCAGTTCGATTCGGTTCTGAAGAGAACCGAACCGAATCAGACCGTGCCCAGACCTAAATTTTTGCATCAATATGATTTCTGGAATAATTTATAATAGATAATACAATATCAAATTTCCAAAGTAGTGCAATACCACCACTACGTCCTATTGCTTCAACATTAAAACAACCATAGAATTTTAATTTAACTCGACAAAATTCCATATTCGCAGCATTAAGTTTTGTCTCTTGCAAGAACAAAACATCGAGATATTCCTTCCTGATAAGACCAGAAAGAGTGTGAATGCTACGAGGGTTCCCAAGCCCTCGTGCATTCCAGCTTAGTATTTTCATGTAGATCGGTGGGGCTGTGTTTCAACCACCACCGCATTGTGAGCATTGGAGTAGGAATCCTCGCTAGGGGATTTACTTGTACCCTTGATTCGTTTAGAACCTCAAACAGCTTTCCCAAGTGCAGGAGAAATTTCTAAGGGTCTCTTTAGGTTAGTAGACGAAGTGGATATGCTAGTGTTGTGTGCCTGATCTTTTCTTACACGTTTCCACCTTCTAGTTTAGTTGGCGCCCTTTCGATAATTAGAGTCCCGCTAGAGTTGTGCAAATCAGAATTGGGTTGTTGCTGGACAGGATTAGCCGTTGGCGGGATAGTTGGAGATTGATTGCTGTCAATATTATTTACCATAAAAGCATTGCTGTCAAAATCATTTTCCATAGAATCCGTGGATTTTGATTGATCCTGTAATGGCAGTTGTTCCAAAAATGTCGCCCTAATCAACTTCCCATTATTTCTATCCATACTCATTTCTTGTAATAGTTCTTGATTTTCCTGGATTCTACAGTTGGTTGCCGGCATCGGATTCTGCTCGCATCTTGCTCGCCTCTTTCTGCCCATTGGAGCATGCATGGCCTATCTATGAGTCAGGGTTCTGGGATTTCAATTGTTGGTGACGGACAGGACCTCCATAGTCTCCAAAATTTTCAGCACGGAGCCAAGGTCCGTAGGGGTAATCTGAGCTTGTGTATGCCTCCATTGAAGATTGCCATTGATTGCATTCCTTGTGACTATGTCCCAGAGTGCTGCATATATAGCAGAAATTTGGTAGGCGCTCACAGGCAAAGCGGACCCAAGAAGGTTTGTAAGATCCCACACAGATTTTCTTACCGCGTAAGAGAGGCTTGGAGATGTCAAGACTTATACGAACACGAAGGAATTCTCCTCTGGTTAACTCATTTTTATCGATGTCAATTTCGATGACTTTGCCAAGTTGTCTGCAATAGCATTTAGGCCTGGGCACGGTTCGATTCAGTTCTTTTCAGTTTTGAAGAGAACCGGACTGAACCGAAAATTTTCGGGTAGTTAGTAAACGGAACCGTCGGGTCCAAATATAATTTTGGAACCGTTCGGGTTCGGTTCCATTCGGTTCAATTCGATTCCATAGTATAATTAATTTTTTTAACATTTATAACAATACTACAGTTTGACATGTTCAATCTTAACTTTTACAAATTAACGTATTCCAATTTAATAACATATAAATAACAAGTTGTCCAATAAGACTAATTTATCAATGTATACAAATAACAAAAAATAGATAATAAATTAGTCATACTAAAACATTGGTGATGCATATAAATTAGAAGTCATAGACTCATAGAGATAAAATATTTTAAAATATTGCTAATATAGTAGTACTTACTTATCAACTATTTGATTTAACCATCAATTGTTTGACTTGTCATACTAGATACTAAGAAAACTCTACAAGAAAGATTGAAAAATCACAATTAACAAATATAAATAAACTAAAAATTGTTCAACTGATAAGATTTAATAAGAAAAAATATAATATATTTTTTATTACATGTCTCAATGCCCTCATAGAATCAGTCTATTCATTGCAAACTCTATATTTGTTAATTTATTTTTAAAAAACTAAAATAATTTGATTTATCCCATATATAAAAATTTAAAAAAATTTAAAAAAATCGGTTTTTATTCGGTTCTTCGGTTCTGGGTCTAGAACCGAGAACCGAATCGTACCCGTCGATTCTCGATTCAGATATCCGTTCGAGTATTTCATTTACGAAGAACCGCTCGGTTCGGATCTGATTCGGTTCAGTTTGGTTCGGGTCCGGTTCCAGTTGCGAGCCATGATAGGGAGATCATGAATTCTGACCCAAAAGTTTGCTTCAGAAAATGAGATGTTATCAGTTTGCTCTAGACCGTCAATCTCCTTGGTTAATACCAAGTTCTTGTCAAACGCCCACGTAGAGGTGTCAAAACGGCTCGGCCCTCACAACTTCAAGCCCGTACACAGCCCGCTTTTAAAAAAGCCCACGCCAGCTGGCTTTCTGAGCCGGCTCGTACCGCAAAAAATATGCAGCCCGGCTAGCTCGAAAAGCCCACATGGGCCGGTTAACCGCGACCCGTTTTAAAAAAGATAAATTTTACATTATTAACATAAAAACTTTTAATTTTTTTTTTTTCAAATACAAGCCAGCGGTTAACCGCGGCCCGTTTGCTAAAAATGCGGCCCGACCCGGTTTACAAATAATCAGACCCGTGATTTGGCTCGGGCTGCCTCCGTGCGGGCCTAGCTGCCCGCCCATCTTGACATCACTGGGCCCACGGGCCTTTGCGCTTGACACGTTCCTTATCCCGAATGTCTTCAAATTCTGCTAGGAATAAGTTAGATGAAATGTCTCGAATGCTCAACGCCTTCGTTGGACGCCATAGACGTTTCATAGAACTTTTGAACGCTTCTTTGTTGAAATGTTTGCTGGACAAAAGTTTGGTTAGCAGGCATTTTTCATTCCGTTGCGGGATCAGTATCTCATCTTCTTTGAGTGCCAGTACTTCTTCTTCCTGTTCTGTGAGGGATAGTTTGTTGCACATGGTTGCAATATCCTCCTCCATAGGGATAGTGCATGAGGGGTATGTGGTAGAAGCGTGCACAAAGCAGGTGGGAGCCTCTACTCCGGCAGCTGTAGAGAGGGGAGAAACCTCTACTCAGGAAGACCTCTATTCAAGGTCCTCGAGAGGATGGTTGATCTCCAATATCTGCCATGTTGGATAGTTATATATTCAAGGCTTAGGTTGCTTGAATCTTGGTTTTGTTGATTGTTGGGGGATCATTTATTATCAATAACGGCAAAATACATGTGCATAATAGATAAAAAAATTTAGCATATTCTATGTGACTAGTATAATTATTTTAAATAATCCAAATTATAATGTTTTATGATAGTTTTAGTTACCGTAATCGATATTAGAATTTGTATATGCATGTAATTACCATCTTAGTAGCAAAGCTCGAGCATAAAGTTACTTCGTTGGTCGCCTATTTTGATAAGGCCTAAATTTTGAGAACTTATATATACAATTTCATCATTAAATAAAATAATAAAGATAAAAAAAAATTGAAATGCTAGCTTTAGAAAATTGTCTTGTTAAATAACAATTAAAACATGATGTAGGATTCAATTTTCTGTTAGTAACACTTGAAAAGTTAATATTTCCATAAACTTAGACCTTGTTTAATAGGAATTAAAATTAGATTTTTAACGAATTTTTATAAAAGTTAATAAAATGTGTGGTCAAAAAGTTGTGGGCACATGAAATATGTGGAAAATTAATTGTTGACTTTGAATTTGATAAAAATCTAGATTAAAATCTTTACCAAACAGAGGCTTGAATTGTCGATGGAGATTTCATTAACAAAATGAAGTAATTAAAATATGAACTTTAATAGTAGTAATAAAAAATTTCACGCAAAATAACAGTTGTAATATAAAAAATACACAATAAAAAGAAATCTTAAATTACTGATGAAATATTAAAAAAAAATTTAAAAAAAAAAGAAGTATATAAAAAATAAATGTTTCTTCATCAGTTATGAGAGACTGGAGCACAGTCGGTAATTGCCGGCAACATCGCTAACATTATTGCCGACAGGAATGGCTGATGGTTATGAATCATTGATAATTCAAAGTGTTTGAATAATCATTTCAAAATGTTAAGAGATGTAAAAATGTATTTTACTCTAGATTTCTAAAAAGATGTACATATGACCTCGCTAGAATTTTCCAGGTAAATATCTATGTAGAGAATTCTAGAGAGTTAATGTTTACCCGTATAATTAAATTGATCTTCACCATCCATTCTACTGAGGGACATCTATATAAGGCCAAGGGGGTCTCATTTGTAAACTATTCAAGTTAAGTGAGCATGAATGGTTACACCTATGGACAACCAAAACCTAGCAAACATATAGAGACAGTGTAGATGCACAGCACTATGCTGTGTCCCACCCCTCTTTTCCCATGTTTTTGAAAAAGTATCCAAAATAATCCTTATAGTCATTACAATTTCAAAAAATTACAACATGAATTTCATTCAAGAATTATAGATGGCATTCTGAAATTCTTCGATCATAGTTCTTTTAGAATATGTACAAAAAATATATGTTATCTGGATTTTGAAGTTTTAGATCTCCAAAGATTGGGGATAAAGCAAGGGGAGTTGAAAGAGGTAAGAAAAAATCTTTTTGATTGCTAGAATACTCGGTGGCCCTAAGCGTCGTAGTCCAAAAAATTCATCATTTCAAACACCTTGCCATGTTCATGGAAAGTATTCGTTAGATGAACATCATGCAATTTATATCGAATACGAAAAAATCAATCCTTCTAAAGTGTTCTACTAGATACAAAGGCCCGGTATGTGGCCAAGGAAATGGAGCTACATCTTCTACTCAAATAGGGGCCCATCTATTTAGGTAAGCACGCTGCTGATGAAAGAATTACTGTGTCAATTTATTATTATTTACTTTAACTCGGGAGGTGGAGGTAGAGGGAAATTTTCTTTATTTACTTTAAAAGCATGGTCATGAACAATTTTTGTTTTCCTGAGGGAGTTTTCACCATGTCAGCCCAGCGCCTCGAAAATAATATCTGAGACTTCTCTGATTCTAATTCTATCTTTGGCTTCTCCTCATTAATAAGTGGCCAGGATTTGGCATCCAAATGCATAGAAGTGGTAACGGGAACTTCCTCTGAGCTCACCTTCCCAACTTCAATCTTTCGTAATTCACATTCAACAGCATCAGCATCCACATCAAGTTCTAGATTATAACACGGGCATTTTTCAATGGCATCAAGAGACACAATAATGTCTAACAACAAATTATTTAATTCCACACCCTCAACTAATTGTGTACCCGACCCCACTAGAGATTCCTGATTCTCAATCGCACTATAGCAGGACTCCGATTATGTTTGATACTCAATTTCTCTATTTCAACTTCAACCAAACTTTCAGTTTCTTCATTTTGATCCGAACCTTTTCTATTTTATCTTGTGCACCGCTTTCTGTTTTTCTAGATTGGTCCTGCAACTGTTCTATTTCATCTTCTGCATTGCTTTCTGTTTTTCCAGTTTGATCCTGAATCGGTTCTATTTCATCTTCTGCATTGTTTTCTATTTTTCTAGTTTGGTCCTGAACCAGTTCTAATTCATCTTCCGCACTGCTTTCTATTTTTCCAGTTTGGTCCTCAACTAATTCTATTTCATCTTCAGCATTGCTTTCTGTTTTTCCAGATTGTTCATGAACTCGATCTATTTCATCTTCTGCATTGCTTTTTGTTTCTTAAGATTTGTCCTGAACCTGTTCTATTTCATCTTTTGCATTGCTTTCTGTTCTACCAGTTTGGCCCTAAACCTACTTTAGCATATAAAAAACACTCAACTCGAAGATTTTTATATATCTAATTGTTACATATCTAAACACGGAATTTGAGGACATGGGTATGCACCATTCGTAAAACATGGAAGAGAGTGTGAAAAAAATATTAAATAAACTAATTAGGTTTTATTCGTAGAGCATGACTGCTCAAGTGGTCGGTAAAATTACACACTTTCTCGTGATTTGAACAGCCCTTAGAATACCAATTTTTTCTCCAGCAAGAAATTTAAGTTTCTTAATTGAATTAGCTTGTTAATTTAAAATTCAAGTTTCGGATCATCCATGGGAAGTTTAGTATGTGACATATAATCATTTACAAAAGAGAACTTCCTAAAAATCAAAATGAAAAAGTTAAAAATTAATATGTCTCAGTAAGTCAAATGGTAACAATTCTTCAAGAGATTCATAGCTCTCAATCACTACCAGGTAGGATTCAATCGTTTGAGTGGAACACTGATAAGTGTATATTGTACACTTATTTGGACCTAAAATTTTAAATATTTAATAATTCTTTTGAACAATTATAGTCTAATTTATTGTATATTTCATTTGTTAAGTGAAACTCGATGAATGAAAGTGCGACTGAAAGAAAGAAACGAAAATTGGCAAAAATGAGGGGGCAAGATCCAAAGTCTGAAGACTAAATTTTAAATACTCAGAAATTGTGTTGAACCTTATGATGAAGATTAGAGAATGCTAGGGGTCGATTGGATGCAGTTACAAGTCAAAATGAATGAAATATGACCAAAATGTTTTCACAAATCAAGTTTCAACCGCACCAAGACGCTCTAGATTTGCAGCTGAAGATTGAAACTCATTTTTGACATAGTAAACATTCGAATTGGAAAAAAGAATATTTCATAAGAAGAAAAATTGTAGCCATTTGAGTTAATTTTACAACCCAATTTGAATCGACTCAATTGGATATCGAGAGAGTAAGTTACGATAAAATACTGAAAGAGGTGCAATGTTGATTCTTCACTTGAAATGTGGCATCGAAGCACCACCACTGTCATCGCAGTGCTGCGGCGATGCCTGCATGCATCTAGAGGACGTTTTTTCCCGTTTTCAATTTCATAAAAATCCTACTCTCGTTACAAACGTGAAGGCACCTATAAATACAAGTTTCCATACTTTTGAGAGGGAATTCTACACAATGAGAGGCAAACAAATACAACTTGAGATTCGGAGAGTAAGATCAAAAGGGAGAAAAACATATAATCACCAAGATCAAAGAGCAAAGGTAAGGGTTGAAGAAAATTTTTGATACAAGATCCAATTCTTTCCATGATCAAGATTTCATAACCCAGTTATGAACTCTATACCTTTTGTTTTTCTTCCATTATCATGAGAAACTAAATTTATGGGTAATTGGCATAAAATGTTCCTACCTTTCAAGTGTTTTGTGGAAAACGTCCACACCTTTCATTTTTTTGACGTAAAACATCCATACCTTTCACATTCTTAGCGTTGAACATCCTTTTCACCAATTTTTAATGCAAAATAACCATTATACCCTCCGATTTAAATAAAACAAAAGAAAAGAGAAGAAAAATAAAGAATAAATTGTAACTATAGGCCCAAACTTTTTAAAAAGTGCAAATAACCCACCAAACTTCACATTCTTTCCACACCTCACCCTTACCCTACCGCCGCCTGCCGGCCATTTTCAATAACGATTATTAAACAAATTCCGGCCACCAAACAAATTCAGTGAGACATTATTAAACAAATTCAGTAAGACATTTGGAAGTAAGCAAGACATTTTCTTAACTATTTTTTCTCACAAATTCCGCCTGCTCGTGTACTATTTTTTGAGAGCCACATACGAATTCAACTCTTTAATCATTGATTGCTTTTTCTCACTCAGCATCTTGTGTGTGCCTGAATCATTTTTATACTCTAAATCCTTTTATTCTCTGACAAATTCTTTAATAAGCCTCTCACATTCAAGCATCTTGGTCGTGAGCTCTTCCAATTGTCTTCTCTGCCTATTGGAGTCTTTGATTTTCTCCAATTTTTGAAATCCATTCGAAAGAGCTCAAAATATATCAAAAATTTGTTCCTCGATCTCCGCAAGCTCTTCGCTCACCCCAGATAATGAATCCATGCCCAAATGCTTTGCAATAATTAAATTTCCCAAATTGATGAAAACAACAATGAAAATGGCAACGTTTCCAAAAACTCGCAACTATTTTAAAAACTCATTTCGATTCGGGCAATAGAAAATGCCCGATTTGAATATTTGAATAGGATCCAAGCAATGTTGTTGACGGATCTAATCGAAAAGAGGCCGTTTATTCCAATTTGTGGTGAAGAAAATCAGAAGGGTTCTGCAGAAGACGTATACAAAATGTTGGAGGTTTATGATTTTGATTGGCCAAAATCGGATTTTGAGCTATTAGCCCCTTTCACAGAAGGTGACTGTGATGCCTGCCTGAATGTTTGTTTATGGGGGTGAGGTGTGGGAAGATGGTGAATTTTGGTGGGTTACACATTTTAAAAAGTTTGGACCTATAGTTACAATTTATTCTTTATTTTTCTTCTCTTTTCTTTTGTTTTATTTAAATCAGAGGGTATAATGGTCATTTTATGTTAAAAATTGGTGAAAATGACGTTCAGCGCTAAGAATGTGAAAGGTAAGGACGTTTTGTGCCAAAAAATGAAAGGTAGAGACGTTTTCCACAAAACACATGAAATGTAAGGACGTTTTGCGTCAATTACCCTAAATTTATTATTAGGGAGAACAAAATAACATTTGAGACCATTTATTTCTTTTATTCAAGATTCAAGTTCATTTATGCATATCAGTTGATTTTAATTATGTTTTCAATGCTTTGAATTATCTGGCCAATTATTTAATCATTTCGTGGACAATAATTACATAGAGATGCAAAGTATTTGATTAGACCACATATTAAAATCGGGTAAATTAATATAACGTGTAGAGATACCTATATTAATTATTGTGGTCATATATGAATTCTTAGAACCAATCTTTCGTTTAACTAAGGTTAATTCACATAGAGATATGAAATTGAAATAGTTAAATAGATTCAATGAGAACACGAGATGGGTAAATTGAATACAATGGGAGAATTCGACCGAACACAACTTTAGATTTTATGAATCTTGATTTAAGATTTAAAGGTGATCAATAGGTAAAATTGTTCCGCCCTAATATCCATTCAATATTTAAATCATAAATCAATATTTGTGTGCATCCACATCTTTTCAAATACTTTTATTAAAAATCAAAACATCTATTTATTTGTTTGTTTTCGATTAAATTAAAGTTAGGAATAATTGAATCATCTAAGGCTAAAGGGTTAACTGTGGATATCGAGACTGGAGTTAGAACCACATGACAGTCCAAAGAAGACGTGGAGGGCGAAGGGGGATCGACTCTTCCTGCTGGTTACCCCAGGAATGGACTCTAGACTCGTCCAAACTCATAAAATATACTATGGCAGAAAAGAAAGGAATGAAAACATGCGTATTTCTGCAAGAAGAATACCTGGATGACGACCTCACTCAGCTAGGACGGGAAAGATCTAAGGACGAAGAATGCTACCTTGCTCGAGAGAGAATAAGTTGTGAAGGAAGGTGCTGAAAATGACAGGAAATAGTATTTAAAAAGCATGTGAAGACCAAGAGTTATCACTTGGACCGTTATATCAAGAAAATGACGAAAAATGAGGGCCCCGGATTCAATGGTTCAAACCTACGTCGTTTTGAGGAGACTTCCAAAATTCTGTGAATGCGTGACAGCTCATGGCCACCTATCACCATGTCCATCCATCTTCAGAATTAAAAATAAATGTTCTGGGAAAGCGTACCAGTGTGACTAAGGTCAATCCTTTTACGATGAACGGACTGACCTGGGGGTAACTGTTGACCACCGACCTCCGATCTGAATTTAATATGTACTTAACATTGATCTCATCCACTTGGCAGATCGATAATATTACCTCCGTTCGGTCATCAGTCATGGGTCTGGTCATTTTTCGTCGTTATTCCAGGAGACATCATTATTATAAATTTTTAAACCTCTCTAATCAATCAAATACACTTGGAAGGAAAAGACGACGACACTGTCCTCCTCCTCCCATAAGCCTCATTGGATCTTCCACTTGTGCAGGTCATAATTACTTGGTAAAAGACAGCATCATTAGGATTTTATTGGAACCGACCCCGTCCACCAATTAGGATGAATAGCGACGACACACAAATCTAAGCTCGACATTGCTTGAAGTGACTGATTAGACACATTTTTTATTTAGCCTAAGAACCCCTATAAAAAGATCGAAGTCTCCGTACTTAAGGGACATGGGAAAAATGCTTAAACGGACCTCATAATTATACTTTCAAACCCAATTATCAATGCAGATTTCACCCCGTTTATACTTACATTTTTTGACGTCAACAATTTGATGCTAGAAGGAGGGCCCTATTGTGAAAAACAATCTATTTTCCTGTAAAAAGCAAGAATAATGAGTCGCAATCTTACCTCAGAGAGTGAATCCCATACTCGTCCCAATGAAACTAACACTCCACACGATTTTAGAAGGAGACCAGACCAAACTAACTTAGACAACCCTCAAATGATCGCGATGAAGGAAGCCATTGAAAGGCTGACAAACACGGTCAACAGACTAGAACGAAACCAGGCTCATACTTTCCTGCCTGATACTGAGGTGGAATCTCCCACCATAAGGAAAATAGGGCGACTTCCCACTAGAAGGTTCCTTCACTTTTTTAATGGGGAGTCCTCCAAAAGCCAAACGGACGAAGTAAAGAGTCACCTCACAAGGAATAAGCCGAACACTCAAAAGACTTGCAATGTGTTCAGCAGATCAGGCTCCCAACATTCATTAACACCTCGAAGAAAGCATGTTGAACCCAGCCTGAAGCGCTCGCTAGAGCAAAAAGTGCCTAAAATAAGCACTTTGAAAAAGCGTATTACCGACCTGGAGGCTAAAGGCAAAGGGATAGTGGAAGAATATCTCACCAAACGTCATTCCCCATTCTCAAAGGATATTCTCGTCGAACCATTACCTGATAAACTCAAAATGCTGCAACTCATTGGGTATGAAGGGGAAGGAGACCCCCTCAGCCACTGGATAAATATACCTCGTGGATGTGGTTAGAATAAGCTGGGGATGCCATCATGTGCTATACTTTTCCACTAATATTGGGAGATAAAGCATAAAGATGATTTAGAAGGCTGCACCAAAGGTCGATAAGGAACTGGAATGACCTGGCTATGGCCTTCCTCGGCCAATTCATGGGCTCCGGGCAAGAACGACGCACAAAGAACGGTTAGTAAACATTAAACAAGGAAAAAGCAAGTCGCTTAAAAGTTACCTCGACAAATTCAACAAGCAATCCATGGAGATTGAGAAGATCTCTGGAGATACTGCACTCATGGTAGTCCTCTTTGGGCTGTCGTTCTTCTTATTACTTCAAAAACGACAGCAGCTAGAAAAATATTGCAAACTAGATGTAAGTTTTTTATTTTTTTTATTTTATAAACTTGTTTTATGATGAGCATTAATTAATATAGTACACATGTATTAACGGTTAACGTGAATCGTTAATGTTTTAATTTGTTAATGAAGACCCGGAAGACCCTTGGTATCCTGGAGGAGGTCCTCCAAGTTCAGGCTGTACAAAAGGAGGTTCGTCTGGAGGCGGCGAAAATGCTGGTGGAATGAGGGAGCACAACCTTAAGTTAAGCCTCCCGGCTTCCAGCTGAATCCAACTCGACAAAGTGTAGCATTTACGCGTTATATATACAACTTCGCGATGCCAATAAATATGTCAATTTAGTAGTAGTTTGTGAGTGTAATGTTTGTTGTCTTAATTATGTAGTGTGCACTAGCATATATTGAATAATGTTGAAAATAAGTATGAATGAAGAAATTATATCGTCCCTCTTGAAATGACATACAAGGAAGAAATTAAGACAAAATTTGAATTTCATAAGTTGCATCTTTTCTTGTTTTGTAACTTATTCATGAAAAAGATTCTTACATTTTTCTTGAAAAAATTGTTACTGAGGCATTCCACATTCCGTAAAGTGTGTGTAACACAATGACACATTAGAACTTATTTTTGTTGATTCCCTGTTATGTGTGTACTAAGTTACATGGAATTAAATTTATTCTATATTGGAAAGACACTTGCTCGTAGGCTTTCTTTTCTTTGCGTATAAAAGAAAAGAAAATTCATTACTAATTTTTTTTCTTATATAAAATTGTTTTTTAATTTTTATTGTTATTTATAAATATAATATACGTACTTTAGTGTCAACTAATTACCATACACACTTTTCATTTTATAGAAGTCATTTATACTCTCCAAATAAGTGTAAAATTTACACTTATCTAAGTCACCAAAAGTGTCTTTTGTTAGTATTATTGTAATTTTGATGCTTAATTAGTTGTGTTTTTGGATTATGTTTGGAGAAAATTCCGGGTCGGAGCAAATATTGATCAAGTGAATAAAATTGGCAGCTTTGGGAATCAAATTTCACACTTAAAAATTGAATGGTTTGAATTGAATTAAAGAGGACATGGGTTCTACAGAAATTTTTTTTTATCAAGAACTAAATTACATTGTTTGTAAGAAGTGAGCCCTTTAGAGAAATAATACATTAATTGGGGCCCTTGGTCCAATTGTTGAAGTGGAATGAAGTCTAAATGGATTTGGACTCCTTTTAGCAATGTTCTAAAAAGCGTAATGTGTTGCGAGACGTCGAGGATGAGAATCAAGAATCACAAGTTTAGGCGTGTCAATGCGAAAAATAAGCGTCATAATGCGTTTCGTATTTTTAATATTATTTTAATTATTTTTATGACATTAAATATATTTTTATATAAAAAAAATAGATTTTTTACCTTATAAAAAAAATGGATTATGCAGGGATTAGGCTGGATTAAAGGCGCGCCTAATCCCGTCTAGGCGCGCCTAAGCCCGCCTAATCTCGCCTAGGCGGTCAACAAAAAGGTTTGACCGCATTTTTACGCGCATTCCACAAATTCGACGCATTTTAGAACACTGCCTTTTAGGAATAAGAAAAGCTGGCGGCAGATTACACAAATATGAAGGAAAAAGTAAAAAGGGAATTTCACCATCTACTCCCATTTAAAACCTAATTTCAATCTTGCTGCACAATTTTATTATCCCAGAAATACTTCTAGTGCTTAGTAAAATTAATCATCTTTTAATAATCAGAAAAACAGTTAATCGCTTACATTGAGCAACATACCCACCGGTCACGAACTCAAGACAAATAAGCTATTTGTACCTTTTGGGTTACATGTTGGTTTACTCGACCCCATCCGACCTCTCACATGGGGGTCGGGTCCCACGTTCATTAAATGCGTGGGTCCTGACCTCATTTGAGAGGTCGGGTGGGGTCGAGTAAATCAATATTTAATTTAAAGGGTACATGTAGCAAGATTGAATTCATGATTCCCCCATATCTCATGAGATCTTCCATTTTTGGACCCCAAAAAGATAACCGAACATCATGATTCATATCCAAAGACCACTAATAAAAGAAAACCTATGTGTTCATCATTTCTTACACCTTCATTGCTACTCGAATTAATCTTTCTTGACAAATTGGAAATTCTCACCACAAAATAGACACGCCAAAAAATCGCCACTCTCCTACAGTGATTATTTAGGATTCTTTGGTAAAAAATATGACTTCAGCGGTTAGGTTGCCCATGTTGGGATCGATGAATCCACGCAATGTGAAACTAATGAGATTAATGGCCCCAATATGAAGTTGTAATATTGCAAGAATCAAGAACAATATTTAATTAAAGAATAAACCAAAAGAACACAAGAATTACGCAAAGGAACGATGTTTTATTAATCAACAATATGGAGAGAAATTACATAGAGCTTGCAATCTTGCTTAACAAGTCTAAAAAAAGAGTCTAGTATTTATAGGGAAAAAATATAATCCCTACAAGTAGAGTTGTACATGAAATAAAATGCTAAAATTTTCCTTATTTTGATCTCTTCAAGTCCAACACAAATTCCAACTCCCAATAGGCTTCCAAATAGAACTTTAACTAGAATTTGACAATTAAACTTGAATACGATTCCACAATAGCATTCCCATTAGAATTACTCTTGATGTGCACTTCAATTAGAATTCTACAATTATTTCAACAAGGAATTCGGATCACACCCATTCTAGCAATCTCCACATTGACACGAATTCCACTGCAACGAATAAAGTTCCAAAATTTCTCCACCTAGGAAAATAAGTCTGACTGCAGCGAAATAACCATGTTCCTCAAACAATAACCAAAACTCTCCAACACATAAAACATATTCTCTGCTCAGTGGCCACCATTGACACTCGAACGCAACCCGGGGTTCCCAAAATTCAAACAAAGAATTTAACAATTACCAACCAACCTAACCCCGATTTCCCAAATTTCAAACAAAAAATTTAATAATTACCAAACAGGGTCGAAGCACACCCTATAGCAAAATCCATCCCAAATGCTTTAACTAAAAGCCCCTTGCTAGATATGCCACTTTCCAATAAACCAAAAGCATGATTAACTCCATCTGAAATCTGGTACATATGCTCCATAAGTCTTCCCCTAGCAAAATACTCAGAGCCCAACCAAAAAGGTACTATACCAAATTGAACTTCATAAATGGTACCAAACTCGTCCAGATGCCTCCTAACTGGTTTTGCGCACCTCTGCAAGATATACAGCTAAGACCTCTTCTTTCCTTCCAACACAACACGATGATCCCTTTGAACTTTCAAAACTCCACCTCCACTGGCAAAAGTGTACCCATTTGAATCCAAGGTACTCAGCGAGATTAGGTTCTTCTTTAAGTCTGAAACATGTCGAATCTGGCCAAAAACTCGAACAGTCCCATCCAATAGCCTCAATCTAACCCGACCAATTCCCGCAACCTGGCAAGATTGGTTGTTTCCCATGACAAATCCACCTTGCATATGATTCAAACAAATCCCCATTGGGACTCATATGAAACGCACATGTAGAATCCAGAATCCATTCATCCAGTTTAGATTCCATGTCAGATATATAGCCAATGCAACCACAGTCTCGCTATTCAAATTATCTTTGGCAATATTAGTCTCATTCAAATGGTCATGTTGCTACCCATTAGTTGCAGATAAATTACCTTTACCATGTAGCTTGTCGCAGTCCTTCTTGATGTATCTTTTCTTCCTGCGGTAGAAGCAAACTTGATTACTAAAGTGAACCCTCAACCTACCCCTTCGTTCATCACCATAAGTAACAAGAGCTTCTCCACCAACTCCAACGATTTGCTTCATCTTCTCATTTGAAAATAAAGCATCGTACACCTCATCAATACTGAGTGTGTCATGGCTATACAATAGCGAGTCACGAAACAACGAATAAGAAGCGAGCAGTGAGCACAACAAGACCAAGACAAGATCTTCTTCATCATGTTTTACCTCCAATGTTTCCAGGTCAGCGACAATTTTCTTGAACACAGCCAGATGGTTCTCCAAATAATACCCTTCCACCAAGCGATGAGAATAAAGCTCTGCTTCAAATGCAACTTACTGGACAACGTCTTCGTCATGCAAAGTTGCTCTAATTTCAACCAAAGGCCAGCATCTGATTTCTCATTTGCCACATCCTGAAGTAGGTTATTAGATAGATGAAGATGTATCATTGATAAAGCCTTCCGATCCTTTCTTTGTTTCTCCTTCATTGTCTACGTTGTTGGCATCTTGTCAAAATCCAACAAAACATCGTCCAGATCCATCTGCACCAGAATTGCTCTTATCTTTAATTGCCATAAAGAAAAGCTTGTATTGCGATCCAAAAGCGGAAAATCAAACTTCAAGCTTGCCAGCTGAACAAGAAATCTCAAATAAATTCATGACCAAGCTCTGATACCACTTGTTGGGATCGATGAATCCACGCGATATGAAACAAATGAGATTAATGGCCCCAATATGAAGTTGTAATATCGCAAGAATCAAGAACAATATTTAATTAAAGAATAAACCAAAAGAACACAAGAATTACGTAGAGGAACGATGTTTTATTAATCAACAATATGGAGAGAAATTACATAGAGCTTGCAATCTTTCTAAACAAATCTAGAAAAAGGCTTTAGTATTTATAGGGAAAAATGTAATCCCTACAAGTAGAGTTGTACATGAAATAAAATGCTAAAATTTTCTTATTTTGATCTCGTTAAGTCCAACACAAATTTCAACTCCCAGTAGGCTTCCAAATAGAATTTTAACTAGAATTTGACAATTAAACTTGAATAGGATTCCATAATAGCATTCCAATTAGAATTCCTCTTAATTTGCACTTCAATTAGGATTCTAAAATTATTTCAACAAGGAATTCAGGTCACACCCAAATTCTAACAGCCCATCCAAATTGACCTGTCCATAATATCCTACCGTAATGTTTTTGAGCATCCATTAATTGATGGTGATTAGCTTCGGTAAATGCATCGTTGATGCCAAAGTGCACACTAGATCTCAAGAGTTGAGAGGGTGATTGAAGGTATGGATTGCCGAAATCCAACATGAAGAAGAATAAGAGAAAGAAGAAGAAAAAAAAAGAAAAAGATGCACACTATTATGTTCCACATGTTCTTGATTTATTTTTTTATATAATTTTTTGTAGTCCATAAGAGCATTCTTTTTTTATGGTTTTGGATTCTTAGCAATTTTCAAAGGACACAACTAAAATGGAATCACATTCTTTTGCTCTTTTTTTATTAAAATACATTTTCGTAGTTTATTAAATCTCGTTTTTTATTTTAAGTTTTTGATAAATATCAATTATTCATGTTATTCTACTTTGGTATGGAAATTGTATGTATTCTAGGATGCTACTGTAAGTTTTGTAACTGTTCCTGCTATTTAACACTAATTTTGCACCCAATCCCTTTGTTTTTATTTAACCACATTATGCATTCATCATTTTTATTGTGTGTTCAGATTTTAGGTAACTAAGGTAATTTTTAGTTTTCATTACCAACGCAATGGATTTTCCGCTCTGGACTACCAATGCATTTATATAGGCCGGATTGTCTTCGAATGTTCACAACTCTATTTGGAAGACATATGGGTACAGACCATGCCACTTTGAACCGAACAAGGGCAAAAGGGGCTAGAATGTGTATGGAATTGGATTTGCTGGATAAGGTTGTTAAAGGATTCCTAATATCGGTATCATCCATGAAGACCATATGACAGGATGTAAGATATGAGAAAATGGGTTACTATTGTAAGAAGTGTGGAAGACAGGGGCACCTTGAAGCAGTTTGCAGAGTTGGGCAAAATATGCAGACATTTACTGGAAAAAATAAGAAAGATGAGCTGGCTGTGAAGGAGAGACGGAGATGGAGAAAAATACAGAATGAGGGTAGGTTGGAGACATAACAGGTTGATGCTGCAGAATCGAGTGGTATTAAGTAGATCGATGGTGTAAAACGGAGTGGTAATGAGCAAACTGGTGATGCAACGCCGAAGAAACTAAGAAGGTTAATGCAGATGAAGAGAAGATAACTTTGTTAATTCAAAGGAGAATCAGGATGGTCATCATATTATTGGTCAGAATCAGAAACAAATTGAGAATGGTTGTATGATAAATGATTCAACTGTTGGTGATGGCGGAGTAGGTTATCAAGAATCACACAATGTAACTCAAAGTCAAGATAATTCTGTGTTTAAGTTGGGGAATAGAGAAGGTTTGGTTGTTACGGAAAATTTACCAGACAATCAAGTTGAGATGTTAGAGGAAGGTGAAGTAGAACCTGTGAGTGATGGAATGAGAGAATGGCTCAACTCATACCAGGAAGTGATTATCGAGGATATAAATACAGTTTTAAGTGACCTTATTTTAGGTATAGTGGAAATTGAAGGCGGTTCAATAACGGTGGACGTGAATGATACTAAAGAACAAGAAAATATGGGTGGAAATGTAACAGACAGTGGGGCTGATGGAGAGATGAACGAGGATGGATATGCTTATTGTAATTCTGATTCGAAACTGGAAAGAATATTGAAAATAAAAAATAAAGGTCATTCGGTAAGGTTATCGCATATGGTGCGAGTACGCCCTTCAAGGTTGAACTTATGATGGATGAAGTTTTGATCTGGAATGTACGAGAGGTGGGCACGTCAAGGCGAAAGATTGGTAGTTTGGTGCGAAAACATAATGTAGCTATTTTGGCAGTGTTAGAGTCGTTTCAAAGTGAGAGTAAGATGAGGTTGTTGGCCAGAACATTAAAGTTTGCAAATTTTATGTCCAATGAGCAAGAGGAGGGTAAGATTTGGGTTTTTTGGAGGGAAGAGTTCATAGTAGATTGGGTAGGAGCATCGAATCAGGCTATGCATGGTATCTTCACAAAGGGACCAAGTACGGTGATTATGTCTTTCATTATGCTAAATGTAATGCTTTAGAACGGAGGTCGCTATGGCTGGAGCTGGAGAGTATTATGGTTAGTGTTTTACCCTGGATTGTCATTGGGGATTTTAATATCATTAGGAATGATTTGGAGCGTAGGGGTAGGCAACCACATCCTATAACTGCGATGGACGATTTTAATAATTGTATTGGGCTGATGGAACTACAATGGAAAGGGATGAAGTTTTCTTGGTGTAATGGACAAAATGGAACGGCAAGAAGTTGGTTCGGCTGGATCGAACTCTAACTAACTCCATGGCAGCCAATTTGTATCTGAATATGGGACAAAAAGTGCTGGCTAAGGAGACATCTGATCATTGTTCATTGATTATATACCTTAAGCAGCCCAGAGTCTCATATGGTCCCCCACCTCTTTGTTTCCAACGTATGTGGTGTGAACATAAATCCTTCATGGGGTGTGTTAAGGAAGCTTGGGTAGATTGTAGCCAGGATATGGAGTTAGGAGGCCTACAGAGGTTGGCTGCAAAGTTGAAAATGACTAAAGTAGCTGTCAAAGTATGGAACAAACAAGTTTTTGGCAGGGTGGATCACATTATATCAGAGTTTCAGAAGAGAATGGAGATACTAGAAGAGTGATTACAAGAGGGATTCTCGGATGAAATGGAACATGATTTTTTAGTATCCAACATTGAGCTAGCGAAATGGCAGAAACAAGGAGAAATTAGTCTCGCTCAAATAGCTAAGAAGCGTTGGCTAAGAGAGGGGGATAACCAACACAAATTTTTTTCATGCAATAATTGCTCAACATCATAGAAATAGGATGTTGGATCAAATGATACTAGAGAATGGGACTCGACTATCTTCTCCCCCACCAAATACATATGGAGGCAGTAAGGTATTTTGAGAATTTTCATACTGAAGAATACGTGGGGACAATACCGAATTTATCTAGTTTGATAGATAATACCGTGACCAAGGTGGAGTGTTAGCACCTTTGTACTATGCCGACTAAGGTGGAAGTAAAAGAAGTCGCATTTGCGATTTCCATGGATAACTCCCCTGGTCCGGATGGGTTCGGGTATAGCTTTTTTATAATGTGTTGGGATATTGTTAAAAAGGAAGTGATCGAAGTGGCACAAGATTTCTTTGGAGGTAGAGAGCTTACTCGATTCTACAAAACTTCTTATATTGTCCTCATCCCGAAAGTGGAGAAACCAACTGGTTTTGATAAATTCAGACTTATAAGCTTGTGCTCTGTAGTCTATAATTTTTTTCAAAAATCTTGGTGTCACATATGCTTCCAAGAATTATTTCAGGTGAGCAAGGGGATTTCATTGCTGGGAGAAGCATTTTTGAAAATATCACTCTTACACAAGAGTTAGTACAGTCTATGAATAAAAAGGTGCGAAGGGAAAATGTGATTGTTAAGATGGATATGGTGAAGGCATACGATAGGATGAACTGGTGCTTCTTGAGGCATGTGCTACAGACCTTTGGCTTTCCAGAAAAATTCTATCAATTGATTGATCAGTGTATAACAAAGCCGTGGTTTTCAATTATGATGAATGGTACCACTCAAGGCTTTTTCAGGTCTACACGTGGTCTAAGGCAGGGTGATCTCCTCTCTCTTTATCTTTTCATTATTATGCAGGAGGATTTGACTAGATTGTTGAAAAAAACTTTGATACTGGACGAATTGGGGGCTTTTCTCATCCCCGGGGTGCTCCTTTGGTTTCTTACCCCATCTATGCAGATAATCTCGTTATATTCGCTAATGGGAGTAAAGAGTATATGAAAGGTTTAATGGAGGTGTTGAATATGTATGAAGATTGGTCTGGGCAGCTTATCAACAAAGAAAAGTCGGCCATTACTTTCTCTAAAACTAGCTCTCTGGAACAAAAAGGAATATCATACGAGAAACAGGTTTCAAAGAGGGCCAATTTTCTATGTTGTACTTGGGAGTGCCGATTGTTCAAGGAAGGCTAAGTGCTCGACATTTAGAGTTTCTAATTAGTAAAATTCAGAAAGAAATTGCTGGATGGAAGATGTTTTTACTATCACAAGGGGGTAGGTTAATGCATCTTCGCCACATCTTTTTTAGTATGGCCATATAGTTACTATCAGTGTTGAGCATTCCTAAATTAGTGTATGGGAAGTCAAACCCCATTCTTTCATCCTTTCTTTGGGGTGAAATTAATGGAAGGATTATAAAAAAAATGGTGTTCGTGGGACAAATTGTGTTGTCCTGTACTGGAGGGAGGGATTGGGGTTCGTAAATTTGAAGAGGTCAACGGAATTTACACATGAAGTTTGCTTGGCGCTTTTTATCTTCAGATTCTCTATGGGCAAGGGTTTTTAGAGCTAAATACTCTAAACCTGGGGTTTTGGATATAGATAATTTAAGCTATACTGGGACTCGTTTCTGGAGGTCAGTGAAAAATTGTCTGCCTGAGGTTATTAAACACAGTCAATGGAAGATTAGGGATGGTTCTTGCTCCTTCTAGTTTGATAAATGGGTAGGGGAGGGTCCCCTATGTGCACAAGTAGCATAGGTTGTAGAACCAACACTCAAAATTAATGAAATTTGTTTAGAAAATGGATGGGACATGGTCTGACTGAGAGACCTTGTTGGTGAAACTCTAGCCAATAAAGTTGTACCTCAGGTTGGAACTCGAAGAAGGGGAACAAATCTGCTGATTTGGAAACCACATAAACATGACTTATTTACTGATAAATCTACTTGGGAGGTGGTGAGGTTGCAGGCTGATCAAGTTGAATGGGCGTCCTGGATATGGAACAACGCCTTGCCTAAACGAGTCTCTGTGCTCATGTGGAAAGCTCTTAATGGGAGTTTAAGTGTTGATCAACGCATTAAGTCTGTAGGCATCAGTCTTGCATCAAAATTTGATTGTTTCTTTACAGGACACGAGGAAAATGTGTCTCGTGTTCTAAGCTTAGGAGAATTTGTAGACAATGTGTGGAGAAAAGTTAGAGCTTTGGTGGGTGTGCGCTAGATGGCAGGACAAAATTGGATGGAAAGAATAAATTTATGGTGGGCACGAGCAAAAAGATCATCAAAGATGAGATGTTTGATTGGTTTGCTCCCAAGTTTAATTACTTGGAGACTATGGACAAGAAGATGTAAAGCAAGGATGGAGAGCAAGATTAAATCAGTTGAGGACATGTTTTTATCTATTAAATTTTGGTTGCAACGGGTTTCTCTTAATCTGTCAAATGCCAAAGTGCTAACTAGTCAAGATGAGTGTATGCTTCGAATGCTGGACGTACCTCAAGCACCAGTAAAAAAAAGCAGATTCAGGTGATTTCATGGGGAAAAAAACCACATCATAATCAAGTGAAACTCAATGTGGATGGAAGTAGTCTTAGGAATCCTGGACAAATAGGTGGGGGAGGAGTGATTAGGAATGAAAGAATTGAATTGGTTTTAGCTTTTAGTATTCATTTTGGTAAAGGGACCAACAATGAAGCTGAACTGAGAGCACTCATTGAAGGTTTAAAACTATGTCGTCAATTGGGTGTAAATCATATTGACATCGAGTGTGACTCATCGTTGGTGGTTTCATGGACTTCATCTCTAAAGTGCTCTTTGTGGTATCTATAGGACTTCTGGGATGATCTTATGAATTTATTACAGCAATTTGATTATCAGGTGATCCATCAATGGAGAGCGGGAAACCAAGTGGCAGATTGTTTAGCTGGATTGGGAGCTAAAAGCCTGTCAAAACACTTTAATACTTGGACAGAATTGTCAAGGCTTGCTCGAGGATTATTTTGCCTAGATATGATGGGGGTGGCGTATTGGAGGAAGTGAAATGTTGGTTGAGGTTAGGGTAGTGGTTTCTTTTGAGACACTATATCTAGTTTCCCAGTTTTTACAATTGGTTGCATACGTTTAGATAAATGTAATTTGCCTTCTTTTCGCTTTTTGTTAAACAAATATTGTTAGGGAAGTAGTACTTCCTCTTTTACTGCTTTATATTTGGTCTTTAGCATTCACGTTTACTGTAAGGGAAATAGTACTTCATTATTTAATGCTTGCATCGCTTCCACATGTAACCACGATATTCCTCCGTCACAAGTGATGGCATATTAATAAAACCTTGGAGGTACCGCCCTCCTCCCCTAAAAAAAAAGAAAAGAAAAATAAAAGAGCACAACATATGTACACCCCACTAATAGAAGGAGGCCCGTAGTTTCGTCGCCGACTCACCGCATGTGATGGATGCATTACCACAATCTATAGCTACAACAACAATGAAACAAAATTTATTCGTATTCTTGGATCGACAATAACATAAAGTGAACAATATCAATGAAATAAGGGTAATTGGAAAAGAAACGTGTATATCTTTCAAAGTTATTGTGCAAAACGTCTATATCTTTCTTTTTTGACATTTTCACCCTTACTTTTCACATTTCATTGCTCAAAATGTCATTTTCATCAATTTTCAATAAAATGAAGATTTTACCCTTCTATTCAAATAAAACAAAACAAAAAATATATAACTAATTGCAATCATAGTCCTAAATTTTTCAAAACATTATGGCTTAATCCTAAATTCTCCACCACCACCACCACCACTTTCACAACCTTACCAAGCCGTCACCTATTGATCCGCATACTACCACCTTTCGAACACCACGCCCGTTGGACTCCACCATTACCAGCCTTGCCTCACTCTCCCCTACCTCGAACTTACCTGAATTTGCTGAAAATCGAGCCAAAACAGCCTACTCACATTCCCATAAACAACTGAAATCTCCAATTCCGCAATACCCATGCCATGCTTAGCATTCCAGTGAATTATACACATCAAGGAGCCCCTTTCCAGGGTCACCAATCATCCATAAACACACAGAATCAAAAGCAGCAAGCTACGTCTTCGAACACAGCGACTGCGCGACTTTCAGACGAATTTTTGCGATGGTGGTCTTGTTTGCTGTGGGTGTCGAATTTTTTGCTTTTGCTTTTTATTTGTCTTTGGGCGGGGTGGGGCAATGGTAGTGGTGGTGGTGGTGTTTTGTGGTGGGGTGATGGTATTTGTATGGCGACGGTGGTAGCGGATCTGGTTGTGGCTGTGGTGGCAACTGTAGTGCCGTCAATATTTGCTATCGGGAGGTGGTGTGGTTTAGGCAGCGACGATGGTTGTGATGGTGATTTAGGCAGTAATGAGGTGGTGGTCACAAGCGTTGCTGGTGGTCACAAAATGGTTAATATGTGTCCAATAAACAATGTGTGACCAATGAAAAAGATGAACTATGACAAAAATATAACTTGACCTAAAAAAATTGTTAATTTGTGACCGGTATTTTGATCATTTGTGAATGTTTAATAAATTGTGACTTACAATGTTCATAATCTGTGACCGATAAAGAAATTGCGAAGCATAAATTTCTTACCTGTGGCCGATGAAGAAGTTGTGACTTATAAATTTTTTGAATTGTAACCTTAAAATAATTTGTGACATTTAAAAATTTTGATTTGTGACTGGAAAATAATATGTGAATAACTAAATTGTGTAACCAGATTATATAGATATGTGATCTTAATATATTTAATTAATAAAATATATATTTAATTAATTAATTTATAAATAAATATTTAATTTTTGAAATTTGAAACCTTTATTCTTAAATTTAAAATGGGTGATAATTAACCTCTTATTTATGAATTTTTCCCTTTAATAATAGACTAGAAGATTGGACTGTATGTGGAATCGCAACCCAATAATTTTGATTGTGGTGGATCGACGTATATTAAAGCTAATTTAAATTCTTAAAAATAATTTTTTAAGAATTAACCTTTATTCTTAAATTTAAAATGGGTGATAATTAACCTCTTATTTATGAATTTTTCCCTTTAATAATAGACTAGAAGATTGGATTGTATGTGGAATCGCAACCCAATAATTTTGATTGTGATGGATCGACGTATATTAAAGTCAGGGCCGGTTCTGCTTTGAGGCAGAAGAGGCGCCCGCCTCAGGCCCAAAAATTTTGGGGGCCCAAAATTTTTTTTTTTAATTTTAATTTTTAAAACCTGTAAAAGGGAAAGGAAGGAACACAAGGGTTTCTTTTCCTCTCCACCCACCCAGGCCCACGAACGGCGACGGTCGACTCTCTACTCTCCTTTCCATTTCCACCGGCAAAAGATAGGAAGAGAGTGGAGAATAATAAGCGGGTTAAAGAAAAAGGAGTGGTGGAGGAGGAAATGGAAGTTGCAGTGGTGCCGCCGCCCACAGAGGCGGAGGTGGATGAGTTTTTTGCCATTCTAAAGAGGTTGCGCGTTGCCATCAGGTACTTTGAGAATACTTTTGCTCGAAATAATTCATCTCACAGTAACGGCTAGGACCAGAAGGAAGAGGCGCCAGAGGAAGAAGTTAACAGCCTTAAGGTTGGTGAAAAGAAAGTGGAAAATGGCGGTTTAGATTTAAACACTATTCCAGAACCCAAAACTAATATATACTTATCTTTTTGTTATAAAATAGAGAAGAAGAAGAAGAAGAGAGAATTAAGTCAATAGACTTGTGTGTATTTTATTAATGACCAAAGCCCTATATTTATAGGTAAGAATCAGGGATACAATGGTAATAATTTCTAGGGCTACAGGGGTATAGTTGTCATTCACTTCAAACCCTAATAAACTTTCCTTTTACAACACTCCCCCTTGAATGACACATTACAAAATATCTGCCTCGTTAAAACCTTGTTTGATAAAAACTTAATAGGACAAAAAAATCAAACGAAGGAAAAAGAGTACAGTTATTTTGGAGTATTAAAAATAAATGCTGCCTCATTAAAACCTTGCTAGGAAAATCCAGTGGGATAAAATCTATGCGAAGGAAAAAGAGTACAGCTACTCCCCCTGATGTTGATCACTAAAAATCTTTGAGTCGACGCATTCCAATCCCATGGACTAACTTCTTGAATGTAGATGTTGGCAGTGCTTTTGTGAATAAGTCAGCCAATTTGTCACTTGAGCGAATTTGTTGAACATCGATGTCGCCATTCTTTTGAAGCTCGTGTGTATGAAAGAATTTTGGAGAAATATGCTTCGTCCTGTCGCCTTTGATATAGCCTCCTTTGAGTTGTGCAATACAAGCTGCATTGTCTTCATACAAAATTGTTGGACTATCTTTTGTTGAAGTTAACCCGCATGATGCTTGGATATGATGGGTCATGTTCCTCAACCATACACATTCTCGCCATGCTTCATGGATTGCAATAATTTCAGAATGATTTGAGGATGTTGCTGTCAAGGATTGCTTCACAGATCTCCACGATATAGTTGTTCCTCCACGTGTAAACACATATCCTGTTTGTGATTTATCTTTATGTGGGTCAGATAAATAACCTGCATCTGCATATCCCACTAAAGTAGATCCCGACTTTTGGGAGTAAAATAATCCCAAGTCAATCGTACCCTTTAGGTAACGAAAAATGTGTTTAACACCATTCCAATGTCTTTGGCTTGGTGTAGAGCTATATCTTGCAAGGAGATTTACAGAAAAAGCTATATCGGGTCGAGTGCAATTTGCAAGATATGTTAATGCTCCAATTGCATTAAGATATGGTACTTCAGGACCAAGAACATTTTCTCCATCTTCAAGTGGATGAAATGGGTCTTTTTTTACATCAAGTGATCGAACAATCATAGGTGATGCCAATGGATGTGCATTATCCATATAAAATCGTTTTAAAACTTTTTCTGTATATGTAGATTGATGAACAAACAATCCTTCTGGGAAGTGTTCGATTTGCAACCCGAGACAAAATTTGGTTTTTCCTAAATCCTTCATCTCAAATTCATTTTTCAAATAATTAGCAGTTTTGTTGAGCTCTTCAGGAGTTCCAATTAAGTTTAGATCATCAACATAAACTGCGACAATTGCAAATCCAATATTTGTTTTCTTTATGAAAACACATGGGCAGACATCGTCACTTTTATAACCCTCCTTCAACAAATATTCGCTAAGACGATTATACCACATGCGTCCGGATTGTTTCAGTCCATTTAATGATCTTTGCAATTTAATTGAGAACATGGTTCTCGGACATGTATCGTTTGCTCCTGGCACTTTAAGTCCTTCAGGGACTTTCATATATATGTCACTATCAAGCGAACCATATAAGTATGCAGTTACTACATCCATAAGGCGCATATCAAGTTTTTGTGACACGGTCAAACTAATCAAAAATCTAAAAGTGATGGTATCCATTACGGGAGAATATGTTTCCTCGTAGTCAATTCCTGGTCTTTGTGAGAAACCTTGAGCTACCAGTCGGGCTTTGTATCTTGTAATTTCATTATTTTCATTTCTCTTTCGTACAAAAACCCATTTGTATCCTACATGGATTACATTTTCAGGTGTTCGAACTACAGGTCCAAACACTTTTCGTTTCTCTAAGGAATTCAATTCCGCCTGTATGGCTTCTTTCCATTTTGGCCAATCATTTCTATTTTGACAGTCTTTAACTGACTGTGGTTCAGGATCCTCATTTTGCATAATATCAAGAGCCACATTAATGGCGAAAATATTGTCTATAACAACATTTTTCCGTTCCCATAATTTATGAGATAACATATAATTTATTGAAATCTCATTATTTTCGGACACTTGTGATTCTTCAGGAACCATATTTTCAATATTTGATTGATCAATCTTTTCTAATGTTACTTCTTCCGAAGTTTTTGGTTGGTTTTTCTCTTGTACTTTTCTTTTTCGAGGTACAGAGTCTTTTGAACCAACTGGTCGACCACGTTTCTGGCGTATGTTAGATTCGTTTGCTACAGCAGATTGTCCTGCAGGGACATCAATTTTTGCTGGAATATTTTCTGCTGGTATATATGATTTTGTCACTCTTTTCGTGTCAACAAATACATCGAGTAATTGATTTGCAACTCTTTGCAAATGAATGATTTTTTCAATCTCTTGCTCACATTGATTACTGTGGGGATCAAAGTGAGATAGAGTTATTTCATTCCAAGAAATTTTATCTTGTTTTTCAGAATGTAGTTTTTCCCCTCCCAAAATTGGGAAAGTCATTTCATCAAAATGACAGTCTGCAAAACGTGCAGTAAATAAATCACCCGTTAAAGGTTCCAGATACCTAATAATGGATGGTGAATCAAAACCCACATAAATCCCAAGTCTTCGTTGGGGACCCATTTTTGTACGTTGTGGGGGTGAAATAGGGACTTGGACAGCACAACCAAAAACCCTTAGGTGAGAAATATCAGGTTCATGACCAAATGCAAGTTGTAAGGGTGAATATTGATAATAGGCAGTTGGTCTAACACGAACCAATGATGCAGCATGTAATATGACATGTCCCCAAACAGAAGCCGATAGCTTTGTTTTCATGAGTAATGGTCTAGCAATAAGTTGTAAGCGTTTAATAAACGACTCTGCCAAACCATTTTGTGTATGGACATGCGCAACTGAATGCTCAATTACAATCCCAATTGACATACAATAATCGTCGAATGTTTGTGATCTAAATTCACCAGCATTGTCAAGACGAATAGTCTTGATTGAATAATTAGAGAATTGTGCTCGTAATTTTATGATTTGAGCAAGTAGTCTAGCAAATGCTACATTCCTAGTGGAAAGTAGGCAAACATGTGACCATCTAGTAGAAGAATCAATTAATACCATAAAATAACGAAATGGTCCACATGGTGGGTGTATTGGCCCACATATATCTCCATGAATTCTTTCCAAGAAAGTTGGAGATTCAACATTGACCTTTGTAGTCGAAGGTCTAATGACTAACTTGCCTTGTGAACAAGCTACACATGGATAATCATTAGGTAAAAGAATCTTCTGGTTCTTTAAAAGATGTCCATGTGAGTTGTTTATTATTCGACGCATCATTATAGCTCCTGGATGTCCGAGTCTATCATGCCAAAGTATGAAACTTTTTGGGTCAACGAACTTCTGGTTCGTGACATTATTTGATTCAACCATTTTTATAAATGTATAGTACATGCCAGATGGGAGTGCATGCAATTTTTCTTTTATCTGCTTCTTGCCAGATACAAAAGAAATTATGCAAAGATATTCAACACTATTTTCTTGCATCGTCTCAATGTGATATCCATTGCCGCGGATATCTTTAAAACTAAGCAAATTTCTTCTGGATTTGCTAGAGTAAAGTGCATCGTTAATATATAATTTTGTATTATTTGGTAAAATAATACAAGCTCTTCTGGAGCCTTCAATGATATTCGATGCACCAGATATTGTATTAACATTATTTTCTGCTAATGTTAAGTCCAAAAAATATTTTTGTTTTGAATAATTGTATGTGTAGTTGCACTATCAATCAAACAAGTATCTTGACAATCCATCATCAATCTATAAATACAACAAAATACATATGTTTTAATAAAAACTTGAATTTATGAATTTAAAAAAATAAATATGATTCAATAATATGAAATTGACGATACATAATAAAGTTTTTCCCTTTTTTTTTGTGAAAAGTGAAAAAAAACATATTTCTAACTAAATTTATAAAATAAAGTGAAATGCTAGAAGCATAAAAATAAATTAATCTATATCTTCCATCACACCACCCCCATCAAGTGGTCAATATGTCCATTTGGATCGACAAAGAAATCAGAGACATCCAAATGAGTTACATCAATCGGGCCATCATAATTGGCGAAATTTGTCTCAACTTTTCCTTTTCCCTTAATTGATTTTTGATAAAGATCCACAAGGTGTTTTGCCGTACGACAGGTACATGTCCAATGCCCTTTCATTCCACATCTAAAACAATTTTCTTCATGCACCTTTTTGGGTGTGCTACTTTCGTTTTCTTTGTGTCTTTTGAAATTGTTGCCTTGCTGATGATAACTTTGTTGATTATTTCGTCCATGATTTATTCCACGTGCACGTCCGCGTCCACGTCCAAAACCGTGTCCACGTCCACGTCCTTGTCTTGATATTGCATTTGCTTCAGGAAATACAGTACCATTTGCTTCAGGCAATGGTACAGAACCAGTTGGACGTAACCTATGATTTTTCATTAGAAGTTCATTATTTTGTTCAGCAATAAGCAAACAAGATATAAGTTCTGAGTACTTTTTGAAACCACGCTCACGATATTGCTGCTGCAGGAGCACATTTGAGGTGTGAAAGGTAGAGAAAGTTTTCTCCAACATATCTTCATCAGTGATTTTTTCTCCACACAAGATCAATTTTGAAGATATTCTAAAGAGTTCCGAATTGTACTCACTTACAGTTTTGAAATCTTGCAAACGAAGGTGCATCCACTCATAGCGGGCTTTGGGGAGGACTATAGTCCTTTGATGATCAAATCTTTCAGTCAATTTTTCCAAAGAGCATGTGGATCTTTCTCAGTGAGATATTCAATTTTCAATCCATCGTGAAGATGATGGCGAAGGAAGATGAGTGCTTTTGCACGATCCTGCAGGGATTCTTTGTTTCCTTCTTTTATTGTCTCTCCCAAACCTTTTGAGACAAGGTGAATATCAGCATCGAGTACCCATGATAGATAGTTTTTGCCAGATATGTCAAGTGCAGCAAACTCAAGTTTTGTGATATTTGCCATTTGATTAACTACACAATAAAATAAGTAAAAATACAATTAGTTTCGAAGAATACGGAATAATTGTTTAAGTAGTCAATATTAACATGACATAAGTTATGTGTTTTCCTTCAGGGAATAAACACTAATTTAAAATATTATGTTCTTCGAAACACGTGCTACTTCGGGAGCACATTGTCTTTTATTGTTCTTCAAGAGCAATATATTAATATTCTTCTGGAATATTGAAAATTATAATTTATGCTCTTCAGGAGCAAATAATATTCTTCTAGAATATTAGTTATAAAGTTGTGCTACTTCAGGAGCAACAACATGATAGAATATCAATTTATAATAGAATATTTAAAGTTACCTAATTAGGTTAAAAATATTAATTACCATACAAACATGAATATAAATTACCAAAAATGCACTAGAAAAAAAAAAAAAAAAAAAAACTTCATATATAAAAGTTAACAAAATTAACTAAATCTTTTATCAACATGTATTAATCAATTCGCAGATTACATGGTTATGTTAATTGCTTTAATCAAACTGATTAGTAGAAAAGAGCCATTAATTAACTCATGAATTAGTTAATTACGGATTGCATGTTTATGCATTAGTATCATGACGGATTAATTAATTACAAACATGAATTAATTCAAAGACATGTTTATGCAGACAGGTTATAATGAAGTAGTGACGTGACTTTATGTACAGATATGGATCATGAATATTTTATAGACATGAAATCAAAGACAGAGATCATGCATATGTCATTACATGAATTGACTAAACATGAATGAACTGAATTCTTATACAGAAGGAAACATAAAATCACGTATTCCAACATATATTATATGATTTCAATATATGAATATGTAAAATCACGTATTACCAAATTAATTTTGGTATACATGATAGATGATTATGTAAAAAAAAAAAATAACTACCTTCTCTACACTTTAAAGAATTGAGCTTTCGTGCTGATAACGTGTTATAAAATAGAGAAGAAGAAGAAGAGAGAATTAAGTCAATAGACTTGTGTGTATTTTATTAATGACCAAAGCCCTATATTTATAGGTAAGAATCAGGGATACAATGGTAATAATTTCTAGGGCTACAGGGGTATAGTTGTCATTCACTTCAAACCCTAATAAACTTTCCTTTTACAACACTTTTAAGACTTTTTGAGTTATTATGTACGTTTTCATTTTTTCCTTTTTTGTTTTGTTTGAGTTATGTACTTCAGTACTTATGTTGTGGACCTTAATTATTAATTTATTATCTAACTAATGTAATGAAAACTGGATATCTCCTGTAGTGAAAATGAAGCATTTATCTTTTTCTTTTTTTAATAAAATGTAAATTCTTTGTTTGAAATCTCTGAATCAAACCATGTGGGATGTGGCCCATGTCTGCCTTGTCTTACTTTCGAACTGACTGTCGTGTTTTAAACTTTTTTGTGTAATTTTAATTAGTTTTATTTAAGATAGTGAATTTTTATGAATATCAATGTTTTGAAAATTACAATTAGTTAAAATGAGTAACTTTATTTTAATGGATATTGTCAAATGTATCTGAGGTTTTTTACTTTGATCATTCATTGTGCACAAATTGAATATGCCTTTTAGCAGAAAAAAAGATGTACTAAACTTCAATTTGAAGATACCTATATTTTAATTGAATTTGTTAAAATCTTAGTTGGAATAATTGAAATGATCTAAAATTTAAAATTTGAGTTATAGACTACCTCCTTAAGGGATGAGATCAGAAAGCAAAAGAAAGACTTTTAAAAGACATCAATAGGAAATGTTTAATTAGTGTAAAATTTGAAATTTAATGTTAAATTTTTATTTCAGACTGAACTGTCACGGTGAAATTCTCAAAGGTGTGATTTCATAATTTTCATCGACATTGATTGTACTCAGGTAAGCAATGGCTTGCCCTACTTTATCATTAAATATATTGGAAATGTTTGAAACCTTGTCCCAGACCTCCCCAAGCTCTATTAAAGGAGGATTCACGTAAAAAATTATTAATGAATTCAGGTTCTCCAATTAAATAATCAGCATTACAAACCCTAACACCACACAAGGCTAAACATGACAAAACCAACTTAATTTTTAGCCACAGCTTATCTACATCTACAATCTATTAAAAGTGTGGATTAAGAAAAAACTTTTAAATATCAAGTTTACCCTTATATATTTAGCTATATGTCAATTCTACCATTATATATTTAATATAGTAAATATATTTAACTTCATTTAATAACCATTTAAATGTAATGCTCATTGTTTTATATTGGAGTACTTATAATTTTACATTAATCAAATTATATTATTTATTTAATATAGTACTTAAAATCGAAGCTCTTCTATATAGATGCAATTTTATTATAATTATACAATATAATATATTAAAGTTGCATCATTATAATGGTAGATTAATTACAATATAACTAATAGCTATTATAGTTTTAATATAATTATTTATGTAGACGAACTTCAATTTTAAGAGATTAAACATAATTTAATTAATATAAAATTATGAGTACTCCAATATGAAAATGAACTCTATACTTAAAAAGAGACTACATGAAGTTAAATTGTAATTAATCTATCATTAATGCTACCTTTAATGTATAATATTATCTCTTATATATGTACGTGTATTTATATTATATAATTTATTATTTATATACTTGAGCTTCACATAAAATCAACGTTCATCTACTTATATTATAATTACAATATATATATATATAAACGTTCAATTTACTATTTTGTCCTTATATAACGTTGTCAACATTTTCATTCAAAAATTATAAATTGCACGTTTAATTAATATAATACATAATATAACTATTTAAATACGAAAGACAATAAATTGAAAAGAAAAAATTGTTTAAATATGATCAATAGTTAGAAGGTAAAGTGTCTAAAATAGGAGGAATTATTCATCAATCTTAAAAACCTTACTAATTATTTTTAATAATTAGAAGTTACCCATCATTCCGATATTTGCATCCACCCCACTAAATACAATCATCTCAATTACACATTTTTCACTAAAACTAAAATTTTAAGTGTTAATAAAAATTAATATTATGTGTTCTAAAAAATATGTAATATAGTATTGAAATTTTTGTTATTGTTATATGTTCATTTTTGTATAAGCATAAAAATTGATTGTAATCCAATTACTTATAAAGAAAAGAAAAAATATTTTTATTTCGATACATTTAAAGAGTGAGTTTTTATTCCTCCATTTGTATTAATCCCATTGAAAAGAAAAAGAACACGTTTATTTTAAGATTTTTCACTTCTATATCTCTTTTGAATGTAACTTTGATTTTTAATTTAATATAAATACTATGAATTAATATGACGAGCGTAATTAGTACGTAATTTTTAGTTTCTAAATGCGTTTAGATAAAATACTTATTTTAAAAATCATTTATATGCCTTTAGTTTACTTATAAGTAAACATTTTAAATTTAGTCAAATGTATATCTCTTAATTCGATTATTTTTCGTGTGCATCAATATTACAAAATTGATCGGTGTCGCTATAATGGTTGAACATAAGGGTTCAATCAACGTCTAGTATAAACAAACAAGTAAACAAAACATTGCATTTTAGTTTATTCAACAGTTTCACATTATGTATGTACATTTCATAATTTTTTATTCATATTATATATATATATATATAAGAAGTGTATAAGACGTGCAACGCACGTGCTTACTATTAGTATTTAGTAATAAATAAAAGGGCACGTTTAATGTACAATATTTACTCGAGAAAGTATCGTAGACAAAAAAAAATTAAACTTATTTTGGAATAAGCTATACGAACTACCCATTTATTTTCTTCTTTATATTGCGAGGACAAAATATGATCTATCATTCAAGATGTTAAGTTTGAGCCCTACCGATCGCCCTTGGATAATTAAGGGATTGGATTCTGTAAATGCAGCAGCATGAGACAGGCCAATCCTTAAAAATGGGACATTGCTCACTTTGGCAACCAGTGACATCAATGTGAAACTTTCATGAGGTGTTAATCCATAAAGCACGTAAAAAAATTGAAATTTCTTCAACATATAGCTAACAAAATTCCCCCTTCAACCTTAATCTACTTCTTCTAGTCACGCTCACCAAACATGTTTGGAAATTTTTATGTTTTCCTAAACATAACGGAATTGTCTGAATGGTAGAAGAATCCATAATGGACTTGTTATGAAACTTGTTGCATTGAAGGGGGAAAAAAACAAAGTACATTTCGACATAGAAGTGGAAAAAAAAAAAACAAAAAACAGTTGGGATATATTTACACAACATTAAGCAGTTATGAGTAACATAGGTCATTCAGTCAAAAAATTGGAAAAGAACGATACACACAGCAAGGCAAATCCTCATCAATTTGAAGTGAGCTTGAATAAATTTCGTTAACTAAGCACATCATGTTCTGAATTCAATAAGTTCAAACCTGATTAAGTAAATGGCGGAGAACTAGAAAACCTCAAGGAACAAGAATCAAGTCAACCATGAAATGCATACATAGATAAAAATCTCAAACCGACCAGAGGACCAGAGATAGTGAAGAAAGTATATTTCTAAATTTTATACTCTTCAAGCACAACATCACACGTCTCCGAGCACCTAAACGTTGAAATTTTCTTGCGAGCTGATAGTGAAATATCTGAATTATATGGTCTGAATATAGCGATTTTAATCCTTTCCAAAACTTTTCCATTCTGTAAAAAGTACTTCACCAGCTGAAATTCACATTCAAGCAGTCGGAAGTATCTAAATTTAATTTTCTTAAGATGTTTAACCAAGCAAATAGGCACAGTTTCTGGCAAAGAACACATAGAATCTCCTCGAGCATTGTTCCTCACCATATGAATAGGAATAACGAGCTCTTGAAGTTGAGGTGTACTTTCAAGCATGCTAGGCAGTATTCGATGGTCAAAAGGACCAAGCTCCAGGAACGTCAAAGTTTCAAACACATATAGTGAAAAACAACCCGGGTACATAACCTTCATGCAAAGATGGAAAAAGATCAAAGTACGAATAGAGAGGTTGAATTTAAATATTTATATACCTAGAATGATTTTCCAAATGGATAGTGAAGCTTAGTCATTACCTCAAGAGTATCTATGTTTAAATAAAGTGACTTGACTCCAAGAAATTTTTGCTCCAACAAGAGACTTCAGTTTCTTCACCGATTTGAATTTAGCTACATAACCTTGATAATCAAGAAACTCCAGATTTGGTGTATCAATGACAAGTCTAGTCTCCACAATACTACAAGGATAGATGAAAGAAAGTTTCTTAAGCGAAGGAATGGAAAGATCCAGAACTTCAACACGCCAAAAGTTGCAGTTAGATAGCGACAAATCTTCAAGGTGCTTACAACCCCGAAACAATCTTCTCATGGAATCGTCACTCGGTAAGATGCAACATCCTAACATCATAACCTTTAGGTTAGGTAAAGAGACCGGCTCCGGGACATTTAACTCCATATGTCCTCTTAGCTTCAAGACCACCAATGTTCTAGATGTGAAAACTTCAGGCGGCAATGTTATAGCAAGTGCACCTTTACTCACACAAATATCGAGCTCTTTAACATTTCGCCAAATTGCAGCACATACTAGAGTTTGGATTGCAGGCTCCTCAAAATTGCAACTGCATCTGAGGTGAAATTGATTGATATGAGGTACATCTCGAAGCATTATTTGTTTAAGACCAAACTTGGCAAACTCCAGCAAAACCTTCTTAGTCCTCCTTTTCCGAGTTAAAGAATCGTCAAGAACAACGTTAGGGAGAAAAAGGAAAAGTTCTTCCATCTGGTCGATAAAACAGAAGTGGCTACGGCATATTTTGTATCAAGAAATGATAGAATATGGCAAAGAACACCGTCAGGTAAATCACTTAGTCTATCCACAAAATCATCGTCCGGGGTTTTGGGAGCCCTTTTGGGTGCATTGGACATCCTTGAAACCTACGCTAATAGAGGAGGTCATGGCACCAATTTTGTCGAAATTTCACTATTCATACTTGTATTTCACAAATTTGTTTGAAAGAAGTAATATTGGTGGTTCGAAAACAGATTATAAGAGCAGAGAAGTATGAAGACTCACGTTAAAAAAGAAACTGGGCGGAGGCGGCGGAGGCGGCGGCGGCATCGTAAACAAAAATCTCCTTGCTAGCCGGAGCAAATCTTACTGATCACGCTCGATCCATCTTTGGCAATAATAAAGCCCTTGCAAGTATGTTAGAAAATAGGGGCGAGGGTTTCGCGGAAAATCAAATAAGTATGTGAAGAATTGCAAATTGGTACCAAAAGTTTAAATTTATATTGTAAAACATCCCCAAATAATATGCAATTTGTGCACACAGTCATCAATACAATAATAAAGTTTTCATTTGAGTACGGAAATTTTAAACTGATAAAATTTTGTTCAATATGAAGTAGTGATAGGATATCACGAAGAAACAAATAAATAAATAAATAATTATAAAATTGAGAGATTTGACGTTAAACTTAATAAAATTTACGAGTTAATAAACTCTAGTTCAATTCATTCCTTAAGATTCTGATTCAAGTGTGCAAAAAGTTGTTGACTAATTACTTTTTAAGCTACGAAAAATGCATTTTTCAAACAATAAAAACGAGTGTTCGTTGTTAGGCAATATGTAAAAAAGGTACTTTATATGACAACTAGTTTTCAATAAGCGGAAGAAGTGAAGAAGAATATTAGAACTGCAAAACATTTCTAATAGACCAATACATATTTAAAGTGACAAAAGTCCAAAAGTAAACAGTATTCTATCATATCTTTACTTTCTCAAAGTAAAGTATCTCTTTTTCTTTTTGACTAATTCTATACAAAACAAACAACTTTTCTAAAGAAAAAAATTATAAAATTTCTTTCGTACAAATTCTTTTCTGATTATCATCCAAGTGTCTTCATCTTGTCTGCCATAATCTTCTCTTTATGGAAATCTTATCTAGTCTCATAATTCTGTCTTCCAATTGTATCGAGAGAATCTCCACTTTCTGCAAAATTATCTAGATCTTTGTTACATTCTGAATTGTCTTCATCTTCAGAATTATTAGTTAATCTTTGTAAAATGTATCGTCTTCTACTGTCCTTCTTTTTTACCAATAACTTCTTCTTTTTCCTGGTATTCTTCTGCTTAAATTGCTGTTGAAATTCTTCAATCTTGTTAAACATTTCTTGCAATTTTCTAACATCTGATTGAGAAATTTGGTTAGGGTCTTGAGCATCTTGATAATTTTCTGAGTCTAAAATTATTGGCTTCTTCTGCTTCAAATCCAATGGACTGATTAATTTTGTAGCAGAAATTCCAGCCTGCTGAGTCTGGTCTTCTTTTGAAATAATTCTAGTAGGAGAATCAACAGTCTCCTGAGTCTGTTGAACTTTTGGCAAGTTCATAGCCATCAACGGATTTGATAAGTCTTTACCAGTTTCCGTTTGAACTGGACTAGCTATAGATTTCTGTGGCTCTATAGTACCCTGACTAAAATTTGGATTTGAAATCTTTAATTTAATAATTTCTTGCTCTAAATCAGAAATCTTCTGTTGTAAAATAAGCTTTTCTTGTTGAAGTTTCTGATTAGACTTATTTAAAATCTTAAAATTTCTGCTCATACATTCACAATGAGAGCAGAATTTTGAAGAAAAATCTAACTGATCATCTGAAACATTCTTTAAAGATGGTGCTATAAAATAATTAATTCCTAAAAACTTTCTACACTCATCTAATGCTTTTGAAATAGAATAAAAACCTTTGTATAAAGGATTTGGAAAATTTTTAATACAATCTGCTACTTCTAATCAGGTATGATAAATTCCTGGTAATCTGCCTTGTAAAGCTACATAACATTTAAACTTTCTATGATCTTGGTTAAAATGTTCTGATAATGCATTTAAACAAGCTAAGAAATATTTCTGGTCTTTAGGATTCTTATTATAAGTAATCCATAAATTATCTAAAATGCATTTTTCTGATCTAGTTACTGAAATATGAGGTAATAATTTAAAACTAATATTACTATTAGGAAAACATACTAGTTCTATATTACCAAATCTTATCTTTTCAAAAGTCTGTGCTACATTAGTCTGAGAAGAGGAGCTTGGAGTGCTTTGTAGCATTCCTGGCCTTGGTCCTCTAGGTCTCTGCATCTGAAAAGAAATATTAATCATATTCTTTATTCTTAATAATTCTACTAAGAATATCTGCTATTTTGTTATTACTACCTTTAATATACTCAAAATTAAAGGTTACTCCTGTATTAGTAATTCTATCTATAAAATTTAACCATCGTCTTCGATTACTTCTCTTATTTTCTAACTTCATTTTATTAACAAAACTAACTATAGTTTCACAGTCAGTTCTTATAGTAATTTCTTTTTTAGAAATAATAAATAATTCAAAAGAGTCTATTGCATAAACTATTGCTAATATTTCTAAATCTATGCTACTAGCATTTATTTTTTCTCTATAATTACCACTATTATATCTAACTATTTTCTCAGTATCTTTATCTGAATATTTGTTGGGTTTTGCAATTAAGATTGCTCCCCATCCTGTAATACGACCATCTGTTTCTATAATTAAATAATCTATATCTAATGGCATAGATAACTTAGGTAATTCTTTTAATTTTTCCTTTATTTTTTGAACTAATTTAATATCTTCTATATTAAAATATTTTTGACCTTTTGGAGATGTCTTTCCATATAAAGGTCCTGCAATTTTTCCTAAATTTCTTATAAATGGTCTTGCATAATTTACTAATCCTAATAATTTTTGTAACTGTTTTAAATCTTCCAATTTATCTAGAAATTCTAAAGCTTTTTGAGCTATATGAGGTTGTAATTCTATTTGCCCTCTTCCTATATTTACTCCCAAAAATTCTATGTATTCTTTAAATAAGAACATTTTCTTCTTATTTATAATTAAACCATGTCTTATAAATTCTGAAAACAAAATCTGTAAATGACCTCTATGTTCTCTTCTATTTTTACTAAACACTAAAATATCATCTATATAAGTAATAATAAAATTACTATGTTTATTAAATATGCTATCCATCTTTCTCTGGAAAATACTAGGTGCGTTCTTAATACCAAATGGCATAACTAGCCATTCATAATGACCTTCTGGACATGTAAAAGCTGTCCAAACTATTGAATCTGGGTGCATTTTTACCTGCCAAAATCCTGACTTTAAGTCAAACTTACTAAAAATATTACATCCTTGAATTCTATTTATTAATACTGTCTTATCTGGAATATTATAGGCATCATCTATAATATTATCATTTAATCTTTTATAATTTATTACCATTCTGCTTTTTCCTCTAACTATTTCTGAGTGTTTTCTTACTATAAAGGCTGCTGATCTATGAGGACTATCTGATTTTCTTATTACTCCTAATTTTAATAAATCTGTAATATGCATTTTAAAGTCTTCAATATCTTGATTAGTAGCTTCTATATTTTAGTCTTTATTATATATTCTAGATTTTTAATTTTTAACTCACAATAGATTTTATCTTTATCCCAGAATTTTAAAATATTCTCACCTAAAATTTCTAATTTTTCTAATTTACTAATCATATTTTCTATATCTTGTTCTGTTACCAATAAGTCATATACTCTTTCTATTTCCACAAATTCTGATCTTAAATCATCTTCTTCCTTAATTTGTTCATAATAATTTTCTAATCCTAAATCATTATATTCTGTTTCTTCATCTAATAAATCTTCTTCATTTACTAAATGATTTAACTGACATTCTTTTTCTCTACTACACTCACATTCTTTGTCTTTACTAGTTCCACCACGCTTCTCAGCAAACTCTGATGGGATGTTCTTACTATAATTTGGAGCACAAATTGTAAATTTTTGTAATTGTAAAAAATCTTTACTAATCATTATACTACCATTATCTTTTAATAAGAAACTTAATCCTAAAATTAAGTCTGTATTTAAAGATAAATCTCTTATCCATACTGAATCTTTTGGTAAACTATATTCTATACTTTTACCACAATTAGTCTCAAAACTAATTTTTGCTGGTCTTAAAATATTTTGGTAACTATAAAAATTACCATCCATCTGTTGTGCTTCTATAGGTTCTTTTGATTTTAATATATATTTATCTGGTATTATTCTTTTATTAATAATACAATGGCTACAGCCTGAATCTATTAATCCTAAACAAACTATCTCATAATTTTCTATTCTAACATAACATTTTACCTTAATACTTTTTAATTTTTCTGAATTACAAAAAACTTGTACTAATTCTGGTTCTGGAATTATCTCATGAGTTTTACCCTTATTATTAGGTTCTAAAAATTCTAATTTTTGTAATATATATCTCTGCATATCTTCTAAATTTTCAATTCTTTTCCTAAGAATCTTAATTTCTGATAATTCTATTTGAATTAATTCTGTTTGTTTATTTTCTTCAGGTTCTAATAATTCTTTCTGTATTAAACAATTCTTACAGGCTTCTTTATAACATATTTTACATTTTAATCTTACAGCTTTACTAGGATACCATTTACAAATATAACATGGTATACTATCTGAACCTATATCTTTTATCCATTGATGATTACATTTTAATTCTGATTCTATATTCATAAATTCTGTATTTTCTTCTGAGTCTGAGGAATGTTGAATATTAGAATTCTTGTATAAAATTTTCATAATTTGATTCTTCTTCTAAATTAATTTGATTATCTAAATCTTCTATAGATATTATACTATAAACTGATTCTTTATCAGAAATATATTCATCTATTTCTAATAAATCTTCATTAGTACATTCTATTAATGTACTTCTTTTATCATTATTATTTAACTTCTTAGGGCAAGTTCTTGCTAAATGATCTAAGCCTCCACATACATAACAATTTAACTTATTAGGATAATTTCTTTCTGGTTTATACTTTCTTACATGCTTATTTTCATCTAAGTAAGGTTTTCTTCTATTAGATTTTCTAAGATAATATCTTTTCTTAATTGGTCTTTTATATTGATATTTCTTTTTATATTTTTTATCTTTTTCCTTAAACTTATTACCATAAGTCTGAGGAGTAAAAATATCTTTACAAAATTTATAATCTGTCTTTTTAAGCTGATTCTGAATTTGTAATTCTACACACTTTTCTTCTAAACATTTCATAATAAATTGTGTTCTATGTCCTATACTCCATAAATAGTTTGGTCTATTTATAGTTAGAATCTCATTCCATTTCTTTGTTATTTCTAGACCTAATGGTCCTGGTAATTTATGAAATAATTTATTTCCTAATTCTTGATTAAAAGTATTTCCTGAAATAGAAACTAAATAATGATATTCATTTAAAAATTGCTTAACTTCTCTACCTTTTGTCCATCTATTTATACTAAGTTGTTCTAAATCTCTAATAGCTTTCTGTTGTATTACAGTATGTCCTATATTTGGGTCTGCTCCTGTTAATAATTCATGAATTTTAAAAACAAAATTATATGGATTATTACCTAAAGCTACCATAGCTTCAAAATCTTCTTGTTTATCTTTTTTATATGCTTCCCAAGTTGCTTTAGCACTTTCTCCTAAAAATGTTTCTAAATATTTATATATTTCTACGGCATCCATATTATGAGCTAATCTAATGTAATTTCCTATAACTATATTCTTCCATACCTCTATTACATTATTCCAAGTCTGAGGATCATGTTCTGTGATATTTAATATCTGAGCCTTATGAGGTGTCTGAAATTCTATAACTGGTTCTAAAGGTCTAACTTTTCCTCTAGAAATATAACTTTTCCTTTATCATCATATTGATTAAAAGTTTTTCTAGGAGGATAACCTGCATTATATGTATATGTTTCTAGTTCTGCTTTCATTTCTTCATCTGCTAATTCTTTATAATTGCTAGCTTCTGAAATTTCTGTCTTATTATCTATGTCATCTATATCTTCTCCTACCCTTATATTCTTTTGATTATCATAATATAAATATTCATTTTCATCTATCTGTTTAGTTAAAAACAAATGATCTTCTAATTTTAATAATTCTGTTGGGGATAAATTCATTTCTAATTCTTTTGGATAAATAATTCTATCTTCTATTTCTGTTTCTACATTGTTTATATAAGGTTCTTGTCCTTGTTGTTCTTCATTATTAGTATTAGATTCTGTTTCAAAATCATTATTATTAATAGTATTATAATTTCCAAATCTTAAACTAGTTTTTCCATAAACATCTCTATATGTTATGGCTTCTTGCGGAGTTATTGTTGGATCTTGTGTTTCTAAGAATTTATCTAGATTCCATTCTAGTCCTGCTAATATTTCTGAATCATAAGTCTTTGGGTTAATCATTTTTATGCCTTTACTACTCATTAAGTTTATAACTTTATCTATATAAACTTTATATTTAGTCTGAGAACTATTACTACATCTTCCTAAAAATCCTATACTTATTAATAAATTTTCTTCTGACTTTACTTCTTCATATCCATGAGTCTGTATGCCTATCTTAATTTCTTCTGAGAAATCTTTTATTGTACAAAACATATCTGGATTACAATATATTATTCCTATATTGTTATTCATATCTACTTCTGTACTAGCTATCATTCCTTTTTCTATATTTTGGAATCTTCCATCATAAATTGTTAATAAAACTTTAGTTCCTAAATTTTTTCTCATTAAACCTTTAACTCCTATTACTATTAAACCTAAATGCATAAATCTAAAATTTTTCTTTTTTAAATCTTTTTTAGATTGTTCTGAAATTAATGGTAATTTCCTAACTTGACCATCTAAGCACTGTATTGATACTTCTCTAGTATGTCTAAAAAATTGAGTTCTTGATTCTAATAAATCTCTATTATATAAATTTTCTGGACTTAATAACTGTAAGCCATGGGTCTGAAATCTATCATAATCTTGTTCTGGATCAATTAATTCTTCTATATTCTGATTATATTGAGGTTGTCTATTTAATATTCTTTCTATAATATTATTACTTATACTAGAAGTACTAAGTCTTCTATTTGAAGATTCTTCTTCACTAATAGTTCTAGGCCTACCAGAAAAACTTCTAGTCAAATTATTCATATTTATAAAATTTTGTTGAAATTTTTCTAGTTATAGTTTCTTTACCTGTTGTTTTTAAACTTAAGTTATCTAATTTATTTATAACATTATCTAAACCTTCTGTGGGTTGATTTCCTATGTTATTTAATCTTTTGTTAATATTTTCTAAAGCTTCTGTAGTTTTTAAATCTGGAAATTTATTAAAATTTTCAATTTTAATAATTTTATCTAAAATATTTTTATTTTGTTCTTTAATAAAATCTAAATTTTCTCTAATTATAATTATATCTCCTTCTACTTTTAAGATCTTTTTATTTAAACTAGATACTTCTACAACTAATTTATTAACTTCTTTATTTAATAAATTCAGTATCTATTAGTCTGATAAATAATAAAAAGAATCTAAAGAATATCTACCTGATGAGTATGTTCTATAATAATGGTTACAATTATTATTTTCTAAGAAACAATCACAATAATTATCTTCTTTTAATATATCTGATTCTAAATCTAAAGGGAATATAAAATCAAAATATTCTATAAAATATTCTTCTCTTAATTCTGATATTAAAGTTCTATATAAAATTTTTTCTTTAATCTCTTGAGGTAAATCTTTAACTACTTGTAATATAGCAAATAAAAAATCTATTGATTTTTCTCTTTCTACAATATCTGTAGTAAAATCTATATTATATTCAAATATTCTTATATTATTTTTATGGAATAAAAAACAATAAACTATTTTATCTAATTCTACTCTTAAAATTCTGAAAAACATAAAATTCTAATTTTATACCGTTGTAGCGTATGTCTTTCCCAAAGAAACCGTCACTTATGCTCTGATACCAATAAAAGGGGGGGTCCTGAAAAACAGAGGATTGTTTAACAAGATTGGAAGGCGGTTGAAACAACTGTTAAAAAATTCCAACTCAGTACTCTCCTTAACTATAAATTCTTCATCTTTTTCATAACATAATATCCTTTTTTTTTTTTTTTTTTTTTTTTTTTTTTTTAAATCACATTCAAAGATATCAAAAGAAAGATTTTGATATTATAAGAATACTCTGGGTTATATTCAGTATTCTTTATAACACTTTCAAAATCATTTTCAAAATCATTTTCTTTGAAATGATAAAATGATTTTGAAAATGATTTTGAAAGTGTTATAAAGAATACTGAATATAACCCAGAGTATTCTTATAATATAAAAATCTTTCTTTTGATATCTTTGAATGTGATTTAAAAAAAAAAAAAAAAAAAAAAAAAAAAGGATATTATGTTATGAAAAAGATGACAACTAGTTTTCAATAAGCGGAAGAAGTGAAGAAGAATATTAGAACTGCAAAACATTTCTAATAGAACAATACATATTTAAAGTTTTGAGAAGTTTTTGGTTGTTTTGGAGTTATACAGGAGCTGCAGTGTAAATATCGTCGGGAAAGTGATAAATTAAGATTAAAGGAATCGAAATATTTTTGGCAAATATTTTTTTATATTATTTCACGAATATCTTCTCTTTCTTGAACCACAAATATAAGAAAGTGTGTAAATTAAGAAATTTAAAATAAAAGAAATGCTCTTACCCACAAGGTCTATTAGCCCAAAAATTGATGTGATTTATTTCAGTCCCGTTTTCTAAGGGAAATGGAATCGGAATGAAGAGATTACAAATGTATGCTTCAAGATGTCATCCACCAAGAAAAAAATAAAATAAAAACATCCAAAAACGAAATTGAAACCTATTCAACCTTGACTTGTAGATTATTATTTTTTATGTGAATTGAAGTTTATTCACTTTTTATTTCCAAAAATGCGAATGGATGCGATGCTTTGATCATTTGTTGTTTAATAAATTTGTCGTAATATAGCTCCTCATTAGAAATTTTCGCGATTGGTAAGCTTGAATAGTTTAGTTACAAGAAAATAAGGAAACTTTAAATTAAATAATTATTTTGACGGATCAAAATTAATAAATAAATTATTCATTTTAAATACAATTTTTACTTCTTTCTAAACTTAGGAAAAGGCCATAAGTTTTGGCCATGTACGCGCTTCCATGGGAACAATTGTGCTGCAGCTTTTTGGCTCTGTACGCATGGCATAAAAAGATGAAGTATGATTTTGTAAATAAGCAAGAATACAATGAAAAAAATTTAAGGGTCCTTTTGATACGTTTAATTTGTCATGAAATTAAGAAAATATTTTCCTAATTCCTATTTTTTGCTATTTGATTAGCTAAAGTTGTCATGAAAAATATTTGCTAGGTACAAATTGTTGATGCACAAAAGATGGAAAAATATTTTCCAACTTTTTGATCAATTTTTTTTTTTAGCAATTGGAACATATTCCAAAGTCAATGATAAAAAAAAAATTTATCCATTTAATTGACAATTTGCGTTTAAAAAAATAAAGTCAAACGAAAAATTTATCAGGTGAATAATTATACCAATCAAACACTTTTACCTCTCAAACAAATTTCAGACAAATCACTTTCCTGTCAAACATTTTATTTGTCACCCATTTTTCATTTTTTTATCAAACGGACCCAATGTAGTGCGTAATACTGTTCAAAAAAATTAATAAAAGTAGGGAGGCTATTTACATCCACTATTATTATATATTTACCCTGATTTTAAAATTTTAAAATGCAAGATGCACTGTGTTTGATCTACATTCTTTTTTAAAATGTATTTTGAAATAGTAAATTGATGAAAAATATGTGATTAAAAAAAGAATTTTTTTTATTTTCGTGTAATATTATTTCAATAAAGAATATTTAACTGGAAAGAAGGAAGAGAAAAATAAATTTAAAAAAAAAATGGGAATCAAACAAGGGCTAAATTTCATATCATACTTATTAACACCATTCATTTATCACTATACATCTACACCATTTTTATATATGTATCACATCATAATTCTTTCAACTCACAATTTTTATGTACAATTAGTCTATACGTACAGAAATGTTCTATCGAACTGTTACAGATTTTTGAAAATGCTGACTTGCCATTAAATTTCTCATTTTTTAATTGAAAGTTGAAAGTCCAAAAAACAGATTTTTTTGGTCCAATTCCACGTGTTGGAGAAAGGAAAGGCGGAAGATTGCTTTTGGCTTTTGCAATTTGTGTAAATTCATTTAAATTAGCTATATTTTTGCATCAATTTTCGAGCTAAATTCGAGATATCAAACGAAATCGAAATATTACATTCTTAATATCATTTTGAAGCACTCACGACCTAGTATTTCACGACATTAATGGTGTGCAAAATGGCAAATCGTAGCAAAAGTTACGGTCCGTCAAAGTAGGCCGTTCCAAACTAATATTTCGAAAATTTCGATAACAAACTAACTTTAAAAAAATTTCGACGATTGTTCGCTAGCCGAATCCATAAATCTTCTATATCCGTTCGAAACTCATTTCGAGAACTATATCGTAGATATATCGAATGATCTAAATGAATATCGAAAATAGTCAAACGGACGTCAAATGCGTGTGTTAAAAAAGACGTATAACTCGTCTTTTTATTGAAATTACTTGTTTTTTTGTCTCAATTTTCGGGCTCAATTCGGGATATCAAACGAAGTCGAAATATTACATTCTTAATATCATTTTGAAGTACTCACGGTCTAGTATTTCACAACGTTAATGGTGTGCGAAACGGTCAATCGTGCCAAAAGTTACGATCCGTCAAAGTAGGTCGTTCCAAACTAATATTTCGAAAATTTCGATAACAAGCTAACTTTAAAAAAATTTCGACGATTGTACGCTAGCCAAATCTATAAATCTTCCATATCCTCTCAAAACGCATTTCGAGAACTATATCGTAAATATATCGAATGATCTAAATGAATATCAAAAATCCCTAAACGGACCCAAACGCGTATGTTGGCAAATCAACAATTGCAGTATCAAGAGCGCAATGATGCCTCATTGAAAAATTTGGAGCGGCAAGTGGGCCAAATTGCAAAACTTCTCTCTGAAAGGCCACCAGGGGCGTTGCCTAGCAACACCGAAATGAACCCCAGAGAGAATGTACAGGCCATTACTACTAGGAGTGGGCTTCAATTACCTGCACCTACAGTAGTACCCCCAAAAATCCAAACTGATAAGGTGCCAATCGAAGAAGAAGAGGTAGTACAGGAACCTAAATCAAGTGTTGAGGAATCCAAGGAGCATGACCAGGAAGCATCAACATCAAAAGCTCCACCAGTGGTCAAAGCTTATGTACCACCTATTCCTTTTCCGCAAAGGCTCCAAAAGCAGAAAATGGATGCTCAATTTGGTAAGTTTTTGGAGGTATTTAAAAAGCTACACATAAATATCCCGTTTGCTGATGCACTAGCTCAAATGCCGAGCTATGCTAAATTCATGAAAGATATCCTTTCTAACAAAAGGAAATTGGAAGATCATGAGACGGTAATGCTAACGAAAGAATGTAGCGCTATCCTTCAGAACAAGTTACCACCCAAAATCAAGGATCCAGGTAGTTTTACTATTCCATGTGCCATTGGCGATGTAAACATTAGTAAAGCCCTGTGTGATCTTGGAGCGAGCATCAATTTGATGCCACTGCAAATTTTTAGGAAGTTGGGAATAGGAGAAGTGAAGCCTACCACGATATCATTGCAATTGGCTGATCGGTCGATTACACATCCTCGAGGTATCATTGAGGATGTATTAATCAAAGTGGATAAGTTCATCTTCCCTGCGGACTTCATTGTTCTAGACATGGAGGAAGATGAAGATATTCCAATAATTTTGGGACGACCGTTTCTTGCCACTGGTCGGGCGTTGATCGATGTACAAGAGGGAAAACTCATTTTGAGAGTAGAAGATGAACAAGTCACATTCAACATTTTGAAAACCCTCAAGTACCCTTCTCAACCCAATACTTGTCTTCGGGTTGATGTTATTGATCAACTGATTGCTGGATCACTTTATGGACGCTCTGAGGATCCTCTTGAGACATGCCTAGTGCGTTCTTCGCATATCAATGATGAAGACCCAAAAATTGCGCATATGGCATATTATTTGAACGCTACACCTTTTCGAAGGACACCTTATTTTGAGGAATTGCAAAAGACTTCCTCACTACCGCTTCCATCCTATCAAAAAGCCCCCACACTTGAATTAAAAGCTCTTCCTCCTCACTTGAGATATGTTTATTTGGGAGAATCATCTACACTCCCAGTTATCATTTCTAATTCCTTGAGTGAGGTAGAAACAGAGAAGTTACTTCGAGTACTGAGGGAACACAAAGAAGCTATAGGATGGACGATTGCAGATATTCGGGGAATCGGCCCATCTGTATGCATGCATAAAATACTGATGGAGAATGACTATAAGCCATCAGTTGAGCATCAGAGGCGATTAAACCCGAATATGAAAGAGGTGGTGAGAGCGGAAGTTGTGAAATGGCTTGATGCAGGCATAATCTATCCAATTTCTGACAGTCCATGGGTAAGCCCTGTACAAGTCGTGCCGAAGAAAGGTGGTGTCACAGTGGTGGAAAATGAAAACAATGAACTCATACCTACCAGACCTGTGACAGGTTGGAGAGTGTGCATAGATTACCGCAAACTCAACAATGCGACTAGAAAGGATCACTTTCCTCTTCCTTTCGTCGATCAGATGGTTGAGAGATTGGCAGGGTATTCACACTACTGCTTTCTAGATGGGTATTCGGGTTATCATCAAATTCCAATAGCCCCTGAGGATCAGGAAAAGACTACTTTTACATGCCCATATGGAACTTTCGCATATAGAAGAATGCCCTTTGGCCTTTGCAATGCACCGGCTACTTTCCAAAGATGTATGATGGCTATATTTTCCGACATGGTCGAGCACTGCATCGAGATCTTTATGGATGATTTCTCAGTATTTGGGAGTTCATTCGATGGATGTTTGAAAAATCTCGATAAGGTACTGAAAAGATGTAAAGAGACCAACTTGGTCCTGAATTGGGAGAAATGCCATTTCATGGTCCAAGAGGGCATAGTGCTTGGCCATCACATTTCTCTGGCAGGTATTGAGGTCGATAAGGCAAAAATTCAAGTGATTGAAAAATTGCCGCCACCAACCACCGTGAGAGGAATTAGGAGTTTCCTAGGACATGCTGGATTTTACAGGAGGTTTATTAAAGATTTTTCCAAAATTTCAAAACCTCTTTGCTCCCTACTTGAAAAGAATACTGCCTTTAATTTCTCCAAAGAATGTTTGGACGCTTTCAACATAATTAAGGAGAAACTCATTACGGCTCCTATCATAGTAGCTCCAGATTGGAATCTTCCATTCGAGCTAATGTGCGACGCTAGTGATTATGCCGTTGGTGCAGTTTTAGGGCAAAGAAGAAATAAAATCCTGTATGTGATCTATTACGCAAGCAGAACTCTGACAGATGCACAATTGAACTATGCTACTACTGAGAAAGAAATGCTCGCAGTAGTATTTGCATTTGATAAATTTCGGTCATACCTCATTGGGTCAAAAGTCATCGTCTATACTGACCACTCGGCTATCAAATACTTGTTGGCGAAAAAAGATGCCAAGGCAAGATTGATTCGGTGGGTTCTCCTTCTGCAAGAATTTGATTTAGAAATTCGAGATAAAAAGGGAACTGAAAATGTTGTCGCCGATCATCTGTCTCGACTTGAACAGGCCGAGGAGGTGGTAGAAGGGGAAATCAATGAGGTATTTCCCGACGAGCAGTTAATGCAAATTGTGCACCTGTTACATGTCACTCATACACCATGGTATGCAGACCATGTGAATTTTCTTGTTAGTGGCATTATTCCCCCAGATCTTTCGTATCAACAAAGGAAGAAGTTCTTCTCTGATATCAAGTACTATTTTTGGGAAGATCCTTTGTTATTTAAGCGGGGACCGGATCAGATTATCCGGAGATGTGTTCCAGAAGAAGAAATGGAACAAATTCTTGATCGTTGTCACTCATCCCCATATGGTGGTCACTTTGGTGCCGTCAAAACTGCATCAAAAGTATTACAAGCGAGATTTTATTGGCCCACATTATTCAAAGATGCCTACACTGTTGTCTCCAAATGCGATAAGTGCCAACGTACTGGCAATATTTCTAATCGCAATGAAATGCCAATGAACCCTATTTTGGAAGTGGAGATTTTTTGATGTGTGGGGTATTGACTTTATGGGGCCTTTCCCGTCATCATATTCCAATCAATACATTTTGGTGGCAGTTGATTATGTATCAAAGTGGGTTGAAGCGGCAGCTCTACCTACTAATGATGCTAGGGTGGTGGTAAATTTCTTGAAGAAAAATATTTTTTCTCGCTATGGCACACCCAGAGCTATCATTAGTGATGGTGGTTCACATTTCTGCAATCGCCTATTCGCCTCACTCATGGCCAAATATGGGGTGAAACATCGTGTGGCCACTCCTTATCATTCACAAACTAGTGGCCAGGTAGAAATTTCAAATAGGGAGTTGAAAAGAATTCTCGAGCTGACGGTTAATGCATCGAGAAAAGACTGGTCTAGGAAACTGGACGATGCATTATGGGCATACCGTACTGCATTTAAAACACCAATTGGTATGTCCCCATATCGACTCCTATTTGGAAAAGCTTGTCATCTCCCAGTAGAACTAGAACATCGAGCTTATTGGGCAATCAAAGCTTTAAATTTTGATATGAAATTAGCTGGTGAGAAAAGATTGCTTCAATTAAACGAGCTTGATGAACTCCGCCTGGATTCATATGAGAGTGCCAGAATCTATAAAGAGAAAACGAAGAGATGGCATGATCAACATATTCTGAAGTGGGAGTTCAGTGTTGGGCAACAAGTTCTACTTTACAATTCTAGACTTCGGTTGTTCCCCAGAAAGCTTCGCTCTAGATGGTCAGGTCCATACACCATCATTAAAGTTTTTTCAAACGGAGCGGTTGAACTTCATCATGAAGGAAATGGGAACTTCACAGTCAATGGGCAAAGACTAAAACCATACTTGGGAGGTGACTTTTTGAAAGAAGAATCCTCCGTTCTTTTTGCTAAAACGGAGTAAAGATGCCCTATAGTCAAGCTAACGACTATAACCAAGCGCTTGTTGGGAGGCAACCCAACTTTCATACTGTTTAACTTTTTGTTATTATATGTGTTTACTGCTTTTACTTCTTATATTACTGATCTAATATAACTATTTTTGTAGGGAATTTTTTTGGATATCCCAGCCACTTTTGGATGTTTCAGGTTCTGGACCAAGTTTTTGATTCAATCACTCACTTCCATCACAAGTCCAGTACAAACATGGATACACTTCACAGATACAGCTCAGGGAAGTTTCGTTATCCCTATCCTCTTTATCTTGTTTTCTTTCACATTGAGGACAATGTGTGAATTAAGTTTGGGGGTATTGAGCATTGCCGGCTATTGTGTGCTTTAAATTGATGTTATAGCCTTGCCGGCTATTTTGAGCTTACATTGGTGATTGTGTGTTGATATATTAGATGGCCTTGCCGGCATAGGAATGTGTGAGTGTGAAATTGTTATGGATTCATAAACTATGCATGCGCGAACCAAATATGCTATTTGGGCTAAATTTTTTCGAAAATTGCTTGTCCATGTGAGATTTTGAGTTTTATTGAGCACGATAGTCATGTTTCATTGTCATCTAGATGTGGAAATGATTGGGACATTAGTTTTCTGTCACTTTACCTGACTGTATATGTAAACCGAGTATTTACTAGTTGAGCAGTTTCATTGAAGATGTTGTAACTGGACGGTGTAGACACAAAACCTGGTGAGACTTTGAGCCTACAGACTGACACATTCATTACAGTCTCATTACTTCTTCTTGTGTGACATTCTTCCATGATTGTGTTTCTCTAGAACTTGCATTGATTCTCTTCAAGACCACATTGACACATGCAGGCATGAATATGATTAAGGCCATTTTTTGTTATAACCACGTTAGCCAAATAGCCTACCCTGAATTAATTTTTCCTTTGATCAACCCCTTTGTGCCTTGTTGACATTTTCTTTGATTTACCCACATTACAAGCTTATAACCAGAAAAACAATATCTTTATCCAGCCTTTAAAGCTAGTGGAGTGTTGTTGATTATATTAAATGTTGGGTGAGAAAGAAAAATAAGTTTGGGGGTATCAATATTGAAGGTGGTGCTATAGTGGTGTAAATAGTTTTATGTTGGAATTAAAAAAAATTAAAAAAAATAAAAAAAATAAAAATAAATAAAAAATAAATAAAATTTTGACAGGAGAAAAAAATGTGTGGAAGAGGCTGATTTTCATATCTATATGTATGATTCCTCTAGATATTCAAAAGAAAAAAAGGTGATTGTACTGACATTGATGATGAGTGAGAAGTTATTGTTTGGAGGGATAGGATTGTGTACAGATCTTATCTATGTAAGCTGAGTTGAATATTTTTACTCCACTGATTGATATTTGAGGCTTCTTAGTCACTTATCTAAATATTTTCCACACCTTTACCTTAAGCCACATATTAATCCTGTAAAGACCTTATGATTTGTGTGATGCATGTGATCTAAGTGGTGGCGAACGAGAAAATATGCAAGCTTATGGTAGAACTCTGTCATTGGAATGATTTTGAGCGAAACAGTTATCCAATCCTAAACACATGAGAGTTGAGTGTTATCTTGTGAGGTCTTACATGTTCAGTTACTCTATCTTCATTTGAAATACTTGCTAGTTGACCTGTGTGAACTTAAAAGAAAAGAGTGATTGAGAACAACCTTTAAATGTACACCGGGGCACGAGAAAGCAACATATATTTGGAGGTGTGAATCTCACGAGCGGGAAAGGATAAAGTTGACCATTAAGGGTTGGGATTGAGCTAATCTGATTCCTTTTCTGTCTTGATGATTGTTTCCTATTTTAGATGATGATTGAAAGTGACTGTGCATACACTGATTGAACATTGGACAAGCTAAACTTATTTTAAGTTAGCATTATTTGGTGCATGGTTGTGAATTGATAGACAATTTTAAAACTCTTTTATATATCTAGCAAGTCATCTCATATATTGATCATTCTCACATTTGCATGATTGTGTGTTAGAAGTTAATCTCGCTCGAGACGAGCAAGAGCTCAAGTTTGGGGGTGTGATAAGTGTGCATTTACACACTTATTAAGCACTTATTGGTTTATAATTATGAATGAAATTGAGCATATTCTATACATAATTGTGCATTACTTGATTTTATAGGCAAAAACCCCGACCAGACGAAGAAACGAGCTAAAGAGGAGCAAAAAGGACTAAAATTGTACAATTTTGTGAAGTGGAGGACTAAAATGCACTTGACCAAAAGATGGAGGACTTTGACTGCAATTTAGTAAGGGCTTAAATGAAATGAAGTTCAAAATCTGGGGACTAAATTGTACAAATTCAAAGATGAGGGATCAAAGTGCACTATGGCCAGAATGTCCAAGGACCTGATCAGCAATTATGGGATGAACTAAGCGACCGCGTGAACTTGAACTAAGCGGTCGCTTTGTGGCCATCAGGAAATTTAGATCGCATTTTTGGTTGCCTAAGCGGTCGCCCAGGTTTGCCTAAGCGGTCGCTTAGAACAAATTTGGAATGACGGTTTAAATCATTTCTCTCGAACTTTGGCCAAACTTTTTGATTAATTTTGATTTGTTTAATGCTAGACCTTATCTATAACTAATATTATATATTATATATATTATAATTAATAGTTAGTGGGAGAGTTAGTGGATTTTTATGGGATATAGATAGACTTTTATTCATTTGGGGAGGATTATCACTTATCTATCATCTTCATCTCTTCAACTCTCTTGCCTCTCTCTCTCCCGTAACTCTCTGGTTATTTTCAAAGTTTTAGATTTTAATTTGTTTTTTTTGTTTTGTTTTGTAGGTAAAGTGAAGGGTTTAAGGTGGTGAGCAAAGAGAAGTCATCAAAGAAGAGTTTGGAGAACAAAGGGAAGAATTCAAAATTGTTCTACAAGGGTTTCATCTAACCTTTTGAATTTCTTTCTTTATTTTCCTTATTTGCATTGTAATGGAGCAAAATTCTCTTTGTTACACCACTTTTATAATGAGCTAAATAGTTTTATGTTGGAATTTATGTAGTAACTTAACCAAAAGTTTCATTAGTATGTTGTTTTGTATGGTAAGATGCATGTGTTTCCAAGTTTTAGATGCTTTAATTATTGTGTTTTATTGACTATCATGTACTTGATCAATATGTGATATGGCTAAATGGTTGGTGCAATTATTGAGAAATTGTTGTACTAGCTAGATCATGGTAATTGAAACCCTAGGTTTGTATAGTTTCGACTATACTCGTTTAGGTGTTATAGGAATATACATCTACCCTAGGTGACCCTTTGAGTATTCTCACAACAATTTTTAATGCAATTGGTTAAATTGTATCCACATAGAGATATAGTGGATAGGTTAATCAATTAGGGTTAATTTCGCTCGGAAGAGGTTGTTAACTAAACTTGGAGAATCGGGTCTAATCTGACGCTTTGGTAACACTAGCATCTTTATTTTATCGATTTTAATACTAATGAAACAATGGTTAAGTGAAAACATAAATTCCAACATTTTCCAAATCAAAAACCCTTTTCGTAATTTACTTTGTCTTTTTAAATTTAAATCGAGTCTTTTGTTTTATTTTCTCGCTTTTAAAATCAATTTTTAAAATGTGTGTGTTCATCGTTAATTTGAAATACTTTAACTTGTAATTGGAAAAACACTCCTCGTGGGATCGACTTGGGCTTTAAAAGCTCTATTATACTACTTGATCCGTACGCTTGCGGCATTCGTAATTGGCCCGATCAAGTTTTTGGCGCCGTTGCCGGGGAAGTGTAAATTTAATTACTAGTTAATTGTTTTTCACTTTAACGAACTTTTGAATTTTTATTTTATTTTACCCTTTAAATCCAAAAGTCACTTTTGTTGTTAATCTTCTAAATCGTTCACTGTTTATGAACCGTTCGCGAAGTCTCAATCTTCTTCAATTTGACCCTGAAATAGAAGAGACTTTTCGCAGAAGGCTTAGGGAACAGAACGAACTAAGAAGACAACAACAACAAATGGAGCGTCAAGAAGGTCAGCTTGAACCGATAATTCATCAGGAGCCAGCACCTCGGGAAGGTGTACCGCCTGGTTTTGATCACCAAGCGGGTAGAGTTCAAAATCCTGGTATAAATGAAGAAGACATGTTATTCAGGGATTACCTAAACCGACCCGTGGTTGAAAATCAAGGTGGTATTATTTACCCTTCTTATGGGCATCCGAACTTTCAACTTCGCCCAGATGTAATTAATCTATTCTCCAGTAACATATCATTTTATGGGAGATTAGATGAAAATCCACATAATCACATCGCCCGATTCATGGAAATGGTGAGTAATTTCACTTATGAGGGTGTGAATATGGAGGCGATTCGGATGAGATTGTTTGTCCATACTCTGAAAGATAAGGCAAGAGAGTGGCTTGACACTCTGCCTTCAGGGAGTATCATGAGTTGGGTAGAGTTGATACAAAAATTTACAACTAAGTTTTTCCCACCTGCTCGTGTTGTCAAACTTAAACATGATATCACCACTTTCCGTCAACATGATACGGAACTTTTTCATGAGGCGTGGGAGCGATTTAAAGATATGCTCAGAAAGTGCCCTAATCATGGGATTTCTTTAGGAGAACAAGTTCAAATTTTCTATTTTGGTCTGACTCCATCTTATAAGTCCAATGTGGATTCATCTTCAAATGGGTCACTCCTTAATAGAAGCATGCGAGCAGCATATGATCTACTAGAGGTCATGAGTGAGCAGAGTGCCATGTGGCCTGATAGAGGTATACAAAGGGGAGTTGGTGGAGCTAGAGATAGTGAAGCCTACAATCTTATGTTATCAAAGATCGACTCTCTAACGCGAAAGATAGAAGGTCTTTCTACAACTCCATCCACATCTGGCTCTCGTCCAGCTCATATGATCCAATCCTCACCGCCCTGTGATATGTGCGGAGCTAATCATGCGAGTTCAAGCTGTCCATTACTTGCTAGTTCGGGATCCACCGAGCAATTGGCATACGCTCAAAACTTTCAACGTCCAGGGTACAATCCATATGCTCAAACTTATAATCCTGGATGGCGTAATCACCCTAACTTCTCGTATGGGAACAATCAAAATGTGTTAAACCCTAAACCACAAGAGAAGAAGGAGGGGTGGGAAGAGGCCATTGCCAAATTGGCAAATCAACAATTGCAGTATCAAGAGCGCAATGATGCCTCATTGAAAAATTTGGAGCGGCAAGTGGGCCAAATTGCAAAACTTCTCTCTGAAAGGCCACCAGGGGCGTTGCCTAGCAACACCGAAATGAACCCCAGAGAGAATGTACAGGCCATTACTACTAGGAGTGGGCTTCAATTACCTGCACCTACAGTAGTACCCCCAAAAATCCAAACTGATAAGGTGCCAATCGAAGAAGAAGAGGTAGTACAGGAACCTAAATCAAGTGTTGAGGAATCCAAGGAGCATGACCAGGAAGCATCAACATCAAAAGCTCCACCAGTGGTCAAAGCTTATGTACCACCTATTCCTTTTCCGCAAAGGCTCCAAAAGCAGAAAATGGATGCTCAATTTGGTAAGTTTTTGGAGGTATTTAAAAAGCTACACATAAATATCCCGTTTGCTGATGCACTAGCTCAAATGCCGAGCTATGCTAAATTCATGAAAGATATCCTTTCTAACAAAAGGAAATTGGAAGATCATGAGACGGTAATGCTAACGAAAGAATGTAGCGCTATCCTTCAGAACAAGTTACCACCCAAAATCAAGGATCCAGGTAGTTTTACTATTCCATGTGCCATTGGCGATGTAAACATTAGTAAAGCCCTGTGTGATCTTGGAGCGAGCATCAATTTGATGCCACTGCAAATTTTTAGGAAGTTGGGAATAGGAGAAGTGAAGCCTACCACGATATCATTGCAATTGGCTGATCGGTCGATTACACATCCTCGAGGTATCATTGAGGATGTATTAATCAAAGTGGATAAGTTCATCTTCCCTGCGGACTTCATTGTTCTAGACATGGAGGAAGATGAAGATATTCCAATAATTTTGGGACGACCGTTTCTTGCCACTGGTCGGGCGTTGATCGATGTACAAGAGGGAAAACTCATTTTGAGAGTAGAAGATGAACAAGTCACATTCAACATTTTGAAAACCCTCAAGTACCCTTCTCAACCCAATACTTGTCTTCGGGTTGATGTTGTTGATCAACTGATTGCTGGATCACTTTATGGACGCTCTGAGGATCCTCTTGAGACATGCCTAGTGCGTTCTTCGCATATCAATGATGAAGACCCAAAAATTGCGCATATGGCATATTATTTGAACGCTACACCTTTTCGAAGGACACCTTATTTTGAGGAATTGCAAAAGACTTCCTCACTACCGCTTCCATCCTATCAAAAAGCCCCCACACTTGAATTAAAAGCTCTTCCTCCTCACTTGAGATATGTTTATTTGGGAGAATCATCTACACTCCCAGTTATCATTTCTAATTCCTTGAGTGAGGTAGAAACAGAGAAGTTACTTCGAGTACTGAGGGAACACAAAGAAGCTATAGGATGGACGATTGCAGATATTCGGGGAATCGGCCCATCTGTATGCATGCATAAAATACTGATGGAGAATGACTATAAGCCATCAGTTGAGCATCAGAGGCGATTAAACCCGAATATGAAAGAGGTGGTGAGAGCGGAAGTTGTGAAATGGCTTGATGCAGGCATAATCTATCCAATTTCTGACAGTCCATGGGTAAGCCCTGTACAAGTCGTGCCGAAGAAAGGTGGTGTCACAGTGGTGGAAAATGAAAACAATGAACTCATACCTACCAGACCTGTGACAGGTTGGAGAGTGTGCATAGATTACCGCAAACTCAACAATGCGACTAGAAAGGATCACTTTCCTCTTCCTTTCGTCGATCAGATGGTTGAGAGATTGGCAGGGTATTCACACTACTGCTTTCTAGATGGGTATTCGGGTTATCATCAAATTCCAATAGCCCCTGAGGATCAGGAAAAGACTACTTTTACATGCCCATATGGAACTTTCGCATATAGAAGAATGCCCTTTGGCCTTTGCAATGCACCGGCTACTTTCCAAAGATGTATGATGGCTATATTTTCCGACATGGTCGAGCACTGCATCGAGATCTTTATGGATGATTTCTCAGTATTTGGGAGTTCATTCGATGGATGTTTGAAAAATCTCGATAAGGTACTGAAAAGATGTAAAGAGACCAACTTGGTCCTGAATTGGGAGAAATGCCATTTCATGGTCCAAGAGGGCATAGTGCTTGGCCATCACATTTCTCTGGCAGGTATTGAGGTCGATAAGGCAAAAATTCAAGTGATTGAAAAATTGCCGCCACCAACCACCGTGAGAGGAATTAGGAGTTTCCTAGGACATGCTGGATTTTACAGGAGGTTTATTAAAGATTTTTCCAAAATTTCAAAACCTCTTTGCTCCCTACTTGAAAAGAATACTGCCTTTAATTTCTCCAAAGAATGTTTGGACGCTTTCAACATAATTAAGGAGAAACTCATTACGGCTCCTATCATAGTAGCTCCAGATTGGAATCTTCCATTCGAGCTAATGTGCGACGCTAGTGATTATGCCGTTGGTGCAGTTTTAGGGCAAAGAAGAAATAAAATCCTGTATGTGATCTATTACGCAAGCAGAACTCTGACAGATGCACAATTGAACTATGCTACTACTGAGAAAGAAATGCTCGCAGTAGTATTTGCATTTGATAAATTTCGGTCATACCTCATTGGGTCAAAAGTCATCGTCTATACTGACCACTCGGCTATCAAATACTTGTTGGCGAAAAAAGATGCCAAGGCAAGATTGATTCGGTGGGTTCTCCTTCTGCAAGAATTTGATTTAGAAATTCGAGATAAAAAGGGAACTGAAAATGTTGTCGCCGATCATCTGTCTCGACTTGAACAGGCCGAGGAGGTGGTAGAAGGGGAAATCAATGAGGTATTTCCCGACGAGCAGTTAATGCAAATTGTGCACCTGTTACATGTCACTCATACACCATGGTATGCAGACCATGTGAATTTTCTTGTTAGTGGCATTATTCCCCCAGATCTTTCGTATCAACAAAGGAAGAAGTTCTTCTCTGATATCAAGTACTATTTTTGGGAAGATCCTTTGTTATTTAAGCGGGGACCGGATCAGATTATCCGGAGATGTGTTCCAGAAGAAGAAATGGAACAAATTCTTGATCGTTGTCACTCATCCCCATATGGTGGTCACTTTGGTGCCGTCAAAACTGCATCAAAAGTATTACAAGCGAGATTTTATTGGCCCACATTATTCAAAGATGCCTACACTGTTGTCTCCAAATGCGATAAGTGCCAACGTACTGGCAATATTTCTAATCGCAATGAAATGCCAATGAACCCTATTTTGGAAGTGGAGATTTTTGATGTGTGGGGTATTGACTTTATGGGGCCTTTCCCGTCATCATATTCCAATCAATACATTTTGGTGGCAGTTGATTATGTATCAAAGTGGGTTGAAGCGGCAGCTCTACCTACTAATGATGCTAGGGTGGTGGTAAATTTCTTGAAGAAAAATATTTTTTCTCGCTATGGCACACCCAGAGCTATCATTAGTGATGGTGGTTCACATTTCTGCAATCGCCTATTCGCCTCACTCATGGCCAAATATGGGGTGAAACATCGTGTGGCCACTCCTTATCATTCACAAACTAGTGGCCAGGTAGAAATTTCAAATAGGGAGTTGAAAAGAATTCTCGAGCTGACGGTTAATGCATCGAGAAAAGACTGGTCTAGGAAACTGGACGATGCATTATGGGCATACCGTACTGCATTTAAAACACCAATTGGTATGTCCCCATATCGACTCCTATTTGGAAAAGCTTGTCATCTCCCAGTAGAACTAGAACATCGAGCTTATTGGGCAATCAAAGCTTTAAATTTTGATATGAAATTAGCTGGTGAGAAAAGATTGCTTCAATTAAACGAGCTTGATGAACTCCGCCTGGATTCATATGAGAGTGCCAGAATCTATAAAGAGAAAACGAAGAGATGGCATGATCAACATATTCTGAAGTGAGAGTTCAGTGTTGGGCAACAAGTTCTACTTTACAATTCTAGACTTCGGTTGTTCCCCAGAAAGCTTCGCTCTAGATGGTCAGGTCCATACACCATCATTAAAGTTTTTTCAAACGGAGCGGTTGAACTTCATCATGAAGGAAATGGGAACTTCACAGTCAATGGGCAAAGACTAAAACCATACTTGGGAGGTGACTTTTTGAAAGAAGAATCCTCCGTTCTTTTTGCTAAAACGGAGTAAAGATGCCCTATAGTCAAGCTAACGACTATAACCAAGCGCTTGTTGGGAGGCAACCCAACTTTCATACTGTTTAACTTTTTGTTATTATATGTGTTTACTGCTTTTACTTCTTATATTACTGATCTAATATAACTATTTTTGTAGGGAATTTTTTTGGATATCCCAGCCACTTTTGGATGTTTCAGGTTCTGGACCAAGTTTTTGATTCAATCACTCACTTCCATCACAAGTCCAGTACAAACATGGATACACTTCACAGATACAGCTCAGGGAAGTTTCGTTATCCCTATCCTCTTTATCTTGTTTTCTTTCACATTGAGGACAATGTGTGAATTAAGTTTGGGGGTATTGAGCATTGCCGGCTATTGTGTGCTTTAAATTGATGTTATAGCCTTGCCGGCTATTTTGAGCTTACATTGGTGATTGTGTGTTGATATATTAGATGGCCTTGCCGGCATAGGAATGTGTGAGTGTGAAATTGTTATGGATTCATAAACTATGCATGCGCGAACCAAATATGCTATTTGGGCTAAATTTTTTCGAAAATTGCTTGTCCATGTGAGATTTTGAGTTTTATTGAGCACGATAGTCATGTTTCATTGTCATCTAGATGTGGAAATGATTGGGACATTAGTTTTCTGTCACTTTACCTGACTGTATATGTAAACCGAGTATTTACTAGTTGAGCAGTTTCATTGAAGATGTTGTAACTGGACGGTGTAGACACAAAACCTGGTGAGACTTTGAGCCTACAGACTGACACATTCATTACAGTCTCATTACTTCTTCTTGTGTGACATTCTTCCATGATTGTGTTTCTCTAGAACTTGCATTGATTCTCTTCAAGACCACATTGACACATGCAGGCATGAATATGATTAAGGCCATTTTTTGTTATAACCACGTTAGCCAAATAGCCTACCCTGAATTAATTTTTCCTTTGATCAACCCCTTTGTGCCTTGTTGACATTTTCTTTGATTTACCCACATTACAAGCTTATAACCAGAAAAACAATATCTTTATCCAGCCTTTAAAGCTAGTGGAGTGTTGTTGATTATATTAAATGTTGGGTGAGAAAGAAAAAATAAGTTTGGGGGTATCAATATTGAAGGTGGTGCTATAGTGGTGTAAATAGTTTTATGTTGGAATTAAAAAAAATTAAAAAAAATAAAAAAAATAAAAATAAAATAAAAAAAATAAATAAAATTTTGACAGGAGAAAAAAAATGTGTGGAAGAGGCTGATTTTCATATCTATATGTATGATTCCTCTAGATATTCAAAAAGAAAAAAAGGTGATTGTACTGACATTGATGATGAGTGAGAAGTTATTGTTTGGAGGGATAGGATTGTGTACAGATCTTATCTATGTAAGCTGAGTTGAATATTTTTACTCCACTGATTGATATTTGAGGCTTCTTAGTCACTTATCTAAATATTTTCCACACCTTTACCTTAAGCCACATATTAATCCTGTAAAGACCTTATGATTTGTGTGATGCATGTGATCTAAGTGGTGGCGAACGAGAAAATATGCAAGCTTATGGTAGAACTCTGTCATTGGAATGATTTTGAGCGAAACAGTTATCCAATCCTAAACACATGAGAGTTGAGTGTTATCTTGTGAGGTCTTACATGTTCAGTTACTCTATCTTCATTTGAAATACTTGCTAGTTGACCTGTGTGAACTTAAAAGAAAAGAGTGATTGAGAACAACCTTTAAATGTACACCGGGGCACGAGAAAGCAACATATATTTGGAGGTGTGAATCTCACGAGCGGGAAAGGATAAAGTTGACCATTAAGGGTTGGGATTGAGCTAATCTGATTCCTTTTCTGTCTTGATGATTGTTTCCTATTTTAGATGATGATTGAAAGTGACTGTGCATACACTGATTGAACATTGGACAAGCTAAACTTATTTTAAGTTAGCATTATTTGGTGCATGGTTGTGAATTGATAGACAATTTTTAAAACTCTTTTATATATCTAGCAAGTCATCTCATATATTGATCATTCTCACATTTGCATGATTGTGTGTTAGAAGTTAATCTCGCTCGAGACGAGCAAGAGCTCAAGTTTGGGGGGTGTGATAAGTGTGCATTTACACACTTATTAAGCACTTATTGGTTTATAATTATGAATGAAATTGAGCATATTCTATACATAATTGTGCATTACTTGATTTTATAGGCAAAAACCCGACCAGACGAAGAAACGAGCTAAAGAGGAGCAAAAAGGACTAAAATTGTACAATTTTGTGAAGTGGAGGACTAAAATGCACTTGACCAAAAGATGGAGGACTTTGACTGCAATTTAGTAAGGGCTTAAATGAAATGAAGTTCAAAATCTGGGGACTAAATTGTACAAATTCAAAGATGAGGGATCAAAGTGCACTATGGCCAGAATGTCCAAGGACCTGATCAGCAATTATGGGATGAACTAAGCGACCGCGTGAACTTGAACTAAGCGGTCGCTTTGTGGCCATCAGGAAATTTAGATCGCATTTTTGGTTGCCTAAGCGGTCGCCCAGGTTTGCCTAAGCGGTCGCTTAGAACAAATTTGGAATGACGGTTTAAATCATTTCTCTCGAACTTTGGCCAAACTTTTTGATTAATTTTGATTTGTTTAATGCTAGACCTTATCTATAACTAATATTATATATTATATATATTATAATTAATAGTTAGTGGGAGAGTTAGTGGATTTTTATGGGATATAGATAGACTTTTATTCATTTGGGGAGGATTATCACTTATCTATCATCTTCATCTCTTCAACTCTCTTGCCTCTCTCTCTCCCGTAACTCTCTGGTTATTTTCAAAGTTTTAGATTTTAATTTGTTTTTTTTGTTTTGTTTTGTAGGTAAAGTGAAGGGTTTAAGGTGGTGAGCAAAGAGAAGTCATCAAAGAAGAGTTTGGAGAACAAAGGGAAGAATTCAAAATTGTTCTACAAGGGTTTCATCTAACCTTTTAAATTTCTTTCTTTATTTTCCTTATTTGCATTGTAATGGAGCAAAATTCTCTTTGTTACACCACTTTTATAATGAGCTAAATAGTTTTATGTTGGAATTTATGTAGTAACTTAACCAAAAGTTTCATTAGTATGTTGTTTTGTATGGTAAGATGCATGTGTTTCCAAGTTTTAGATGCTTTAATTATTGTGTTTTATTGACTATCATGTACTTGATCAATATGTGATATGGCTAAATGGTTGGTGCAATTATTGAGAAATTGTTGTACTAGCTAGATCATGGTAATTGAAACCCTAGGTTTGTATAGTTTCGACTATACTCGTTTAGGTGTTATAGGAATATACATCTACCCTAGGTGACCCTTTGAGTATTCTCACAACAATTTAATGCAATTGGTTAAATTGTATCCACATAGAGATATAGTGGATAGGTTAATCAATTAGGGTTAATTTCGCTCGGAAGAGGTTGTTAACTAAACTTGGAGAATCGGGTCTAATCTGACGCTTTGGTAACACTAGCATCTTTATTTTATCGATTTTAATACTAATGAAACAATGGTTAAGTGAAAACATAAATTCCAACATTTTCCAAATCAAAAACCCTTTTCGTAATTTACTTTGTCTTTTTAAATTTAAATCGAGTCTTTTGTTTTATTTTCTCGCTTTTAAAATCAATTTTTAAAATGTGTGTGTTCATCGTTAATTTGAAATACTTTAACTTGTAATTGGAAAAACACTCCTCGTGGGATCGACTTGGGCTTTAAAAGCTCTATTATACTACTTGATCCGTACGCTTGCGGCATTCGTAATTGGCCCGATCAGCTTTCAACTAGATAATTTCACAATAGGTTGTAGCCATAGACCGATACTCGGCTTCTGCGCTCGACCGTGATACTGTCGTTTGCTTCTTGATTTTCCAGAAAATTAATAAATTGCCAAGAAAAATGCAATACCCAGTAACTGATCGTCGAGTGTCACGGCACCTAGCTCAATCTGCATCACAAAGAGCATTTAGTTGGATTGAGCTTTCCACAGAAAGAAATATTCCTTGTCCTAGCGTTTATTTCACATATCGCAAGACACGATAAGCTACTTCTAAGTGTGGTACTCGTGACTTGTCCATAAATTGGCTTAAAACATGGTCTGCATATGCCAAGTCAGGTAGCGTGACAGTTAAATATATCAATCACCCAACAAGCCTTCAATATAAGGATGGAATAGTCACCCTCAAACTTATTAAGGGACCGTTTGATAGAAAGATGGAAAATGGATGACAAATAAAATATTTGGCAGGGAAGTGATTTACCTAGAATTTGTTTTATAGAGAATTGTAATTAATAGTGTTTAATTGGTATAATTTTATACATAATCCATTTGACTTTGTTTTTCATGCAAATGGTTACTTTTTGGGATAAATTTTTTTACAATCTGTATTAAAATTTGTTTGGATTGCTAAAAAACCAAAAAAATAATAATAATAATAATATTTTTATGAATTTTTGGTGTTCGTTTGGCTTCATTTTTCATGCAAATTGTCAATTAAATTGATAAATTTTTTTACCATTGTATTAAGAATATGTTTCCATTACCAAAAAGTAAAAAAAAAAAAAAAAAAAAAAAAAAACACCCAACAAGGTGAAAAATAAATTCCCATCAAAATTATAAGAAAATATTTTCCTGTTTTTGTGCTTCAAGGGATTGTACATTAGAAGTTGGTGGCAAATATTTTCCATGACAAATTTGGCTAATCAAACAGCCAAAAGTAGGAACTAGGAAAATATTTTCCTAGTTCCATGGCAAATTCCTCGTATCAAACAGACCCTAAGAGATAAATTTTGTTCCATGGGGAAAGAAGCTAATTTTGCACCAAGATATCCAACATCTTCAAGAATCTCGAGAGCATATTTTCTTTGTGAAAGAGCAATGCTTTTCTTAGAGACAGATTTAGAGGGGGACTGGATCGGGCTACCCAGCCCAATTCTAAATTCCAGGAGTCTTTTTAATTTTGGGAACACCACACAAACCCTACATTTAAAAATTACTTTTCAAAACTAACAAATTTGTTAAATTATTTCAAAAATCAGGTGTTAAATAAATTTATTAAATATTAAATTATAATATAATATATATTAATTATTTCCACCTCATACCACCTCACCCACCCCATTCTATCACCCAACTACATCACCTTCCCTCCACCTCTCCATCGACTCCGGCGATTGCTCCGACGACCGCTCCGACGGGTACTCCGGCGACTGCTCCGATCCGGCGATTTTTTTTTTTTTTTTTTACCCGTGATTAGTTCTATTGGATTTGTAACTTGTGCACATTGTGATATTATTTTTTACCAGTGACCGTGATCTATTAATTGATTTGCGCCAAGGAAAATTAATGATATGAGACAAATTATTAAATTAACTGATTACAAGTCATTGTGTGGTAATAAATCATCAAGTTAATTTATCACAACTTATTTATTAGCCACGAGACACAAATTGTATGTCATAATTACAAATTTATTTATAATCACATATTTGTTTTCAGTGTAACTGACTGTGACCAAATTTGCGTTTAATGTGACTCTCTGTGACCAATTCAATTTTAACTGTGACCGTATGTGATCAAGTCACAGTAGGTCACAATTAGCACAGAATTGGTCACAACCAGTTACAACTAACATATATTTGAGCAAGACAAAAATCGCTAAAAGGCCTTTATATAGGCGTTACAATAAACTCTAAAAACAGAAAATATTAAAACACGCCAAAAATAGCGAAAAATTAAAACGAATTATACTAAAAATAACAATTTAAAGGCTTAAATGAAGGAATTTGGCTAAAATCCCGAGATCTCGGGTCTTTGCCCCGAGTCCAATTTTTCGGGCCGTTTCCAATCAACCTACCAAATTTCACCCCATTCCGACGTCGTCATGATAAATTACCAAAATGCCCCAACGCGGGCTGGACTCGTCTTGCATTCACCAACATAACCTTTAATGCACCACCACTACCACCTTCAATTCAAATCCATGATCATAAATACTACAATCACTGATCTGTATTATATGTGACTAATTGTGACCAAATTTATCTTCAGTGTGACCGTCTGTGACTCAGTTTAATTTGTGACTCACTGTTAATCTGGTCACAGACGGTCACAATCTGGTCACAAACGGTCACACTTAGACACAATAAATACATAGTTGGTCACATAAGGTCACCACAAACAAATCTGCATACACCAAAGACTAACACCACAATCTACGACAACTCAAATCCCAATCTCAATCTCAATCCACTACCAATACTTGGTCACAAATCAAACAAATAGTTGGTGACAAACCCCACACTCACCCCCACCACAACACCACCAAAATCACGACCAACAACAACAAAAAACGACGACCACCACAACTGCCACCAGCTACCAGAACTACCACCAACGTCAGCACCATGACCAAGACCACCACCAACAGATTCAACAAAGTCGCCCCAATTGCCAGATCCACCACGACTGCCACCAACAAAATTTTTCACCACCAGATTCAACAAAACCAACGCCTCAAAACCACCCACCGCACCATTACCACAACTTGAAAATATCTCATGCTTAACTGCTTCTGGTGATGTAGCCTGCGTAAGGTGTTCGCAAGAGTAGAATGGGAAGAGAGAATGAGATGACACTGCAGCGTCCATCGCTGCCTCCATCTCCACAGTCAAACCACCAACACCACCTCACCACCAACACCATAAAAACTACTACTCAGATCGCCACTACAACACTCAAATCGCCGAATGCTAAGGTCGCCACCGAGCAACGCTCTGAGCGCCATCACAAACACCGCCAGCACCACCACAAAATCACCGCAAAATCAACTCAAAAATCATCTAAAAAATTACCTCAAAGACCACCACAAACCGTCGCTACTCCAACTACTACTCTGATCGTTTTCACACCACTTCAGTGCTAGCGGCGGGCAGGCATCGCCGCTACTTCGTGCATAGCAACGACGCCGCGGCTTTGATGAATTTCAGGTGGCAATCGGAGAATTGAAAAATTGAAGAATATAGAGAGAGAAAGAGAGAGAGGGGGGCAGAATTAGGGAAACGAGAGAGAGAGAGAGAGAGAGAGAGAGAAATTGAGGGTGTGGTGAGTGGGAGTTAGGGGGTGAGTAGGTTGAATTATTAGGAATATATTTATTTAATAATTCTAATTATCACCTGAATTATGAAATTAAACTTAACCCCCCTTATTTGTGAAATCAGAATTTTAAATCCATGTTTCTAGGTAATTTTCCCTTTAATTTTGTCAATTAAATAGCCCGGTTAAAGAATTTTGCAGCTCGGTTGCTGTAGTCCCAACCCAAGCCCAGTTATTACAAAAACCCAATACCCAACGTCCCAACCCATCAAATCCCAAATCCCCAATCCGATTCCAATCGTCATTTGTTCAAAATCAAATCTTCTCAAGACTCAAAGTTTCAAACCCTTCTGCTCGTCGCCAATAGCCAGTTCGCCGGGTTCGCACTTCCGCCCTTCGTGTTCGTGCCCGGTGCATCGTCGTGGACTGAGTTCGCCAGGTTCAGTCATCAGTGGTTCTCACCCTTCTGCCGTCGCCACTCGTTAGTTCCACGAATGTTTGTCTCATTCACTCATTCGACATTCATTATATTTTATCTGTACTTTTTCAATTTCTCTTGCTGGTTCGTTGCTTAATTATCCTAGTTTGATTAGTCAATTAATTACTCATTAATTAAGTGATGAGGCGTGACTTTGGACATTTAACAAGCTGCGTTCTGATTTGGACATTTAACAAGCTGCGTGAAGATTGTTTTTGCAATTCATAATATTATTAGTTTTATTTAAATACCTTAGGCTGAGTCACTGGGAAATTGGAACGAATTATTGGGTTTATTTCTAAGGGTTTCGGATTATTGGCATTGGGTGAAGATTGAAGTATAAAAGTTTCAAACCCTTCTGCTCGTCGCCAATCGCCAGTTCGCCGGGTTCGCACTTCCGCCCTTCGTGTTCGTGCCCGGTGCATCGTCGTGGACTGAGTTCGCCGGGTTCAGTCATCAGTGGTTCTCACCCTTCTGCCGTCGCCACTCGTCAGTTCCACGAATGTTTGTCTCATTCACTCATTCGACATTCATTATATTTTATCTGTACTTTTTCAATTTCTCTTGCTGGTTCGTTGCTTAATTATCCTAGTTTGATTAGTCAATTAATTACTCATTAATTAAGTGATGAGGCGTGACTTTGGACATTTAACAAGCTGCGTTCTGATTTGGACATTTAACAAGCTGCGTGAAGATTGTTTTTGTAATTCATAATATTATTAGTTTTATTTAAATACCTTAGGCTGAGTCACTGGGAAATTGGAACGAATTATTGGGTTTATTTCTAAGGGTTTCGGATTATTGGCATTGGGTGAAGATTGAAGTATAGGTTTCTGGTTTTTCGACTCTGAATCTCTGATGGATTCTGTGGTGTAGTAGTAGACTAGTTGGATTTTCTTGGCTGTGATTTGTGAGAAGTGTGGATTTTGGGCGGTTTTGGTTGGTGATTCGGTGAAGGCACCTTTCTAGTTTCTCTGGTTTTGCTCATGTCTTTGAGCTTGTTAAACCAGACATTTGGAGTTTAATCTTAAAAATTTTCTCTGTAGTGTGCAAGTACTAAGTTGCTAAAATACCAAAACATCTAGGGGTGGGCAAAATCTAAGTCAACCCATGAAAACCGACCGATAGGTTGGGTCGGTTTTTTTGGTGTTTTTAGGCGGGTTTTGGGTCATGGGTTACGGTGTCGTGTCGTGTCGGGTTGTGGGTTAAACAAGTCAACCCGGTATAACCCACACTGACCCAACCTGACCAACATTAAAAAATAAAATAAAACGACTAAATATAAAAGGGGAAGAAGCCCTAATCTCTTTCAGTCGTTCTCCTTTTCTTGTTCACTCTCCACTCCCAGTCTCGCCGCAGCCGCACAACACAAGAAGCTCAGGCCCTAATCTCTCTCAGTTTCTCGTCCAATCCCCTACTCTCAAGTCTCCAACTGTGTACTCCTTTTACACGAACACGATTGTGGCCTGTGGGGTGTGTTTTGCGACTCAAAGTAATCTGGGTTGATTCGCTAGCGACAGGCTGTCGCCATTCGCCAACAAAGTTCCACCCCTACACAATCAACCTCACACCAGCTCTCTCTTCGAGGACTTGTCCAGTGTCCTACTTTTTAGATTCAGCTCTCCAGATCGTTGCTGTAAGCTTTCTCCTAATTTTCATTCTCATGGCATACGGTTTGAAGTAAATTTTGATGCCACCGGCCCACCAGTATATGCCAATTTTAGTTCCGGTATTTGACTAAATTTCTAAAAGTGATTTTAGTTAAATTCGAAATAGATTGTTACTTGTTGCTTCATTTGTTTTTGGAACGGGTATATATAAATAAATACTTTCTCCTTTATTATAATAGATTAAAATGTAGTCGAAATTCATTCAAGTTTGTCAAAATGGAGCATAAATCACCAAATCTATAAAGCTGATCCTTGACCTAGTTTTCAAGGGCAATTCTGCTAGGGATGACCATTTAGCTTAAGCTGCTTCTCTGCTTTGGATAAAACTTTAGCCAATATTCTCTGTTTCGATTATACAGCTTTGATTGTGATTGGAAAAAGATCGAAGCATTTGTCGGATCAAAGACAGTCATTCAGGTATTATTGTAGATCAATTACTATTTTATTGAATAGTAGAGTAATTGCTGTTTCTTTATGCAATTAGCCGGTGTGTGCACATGGTATGGTGGGACATGGCTGCTGCACGTCTTTTCATTTTTATGATTAACTTATCCGACATTTGATTGTGAAATTAACATGGTTTAGTTGAAAGCTTCTAAGATTGAGGAAGGTTTTTACTTTCATGGGGGCCTTTTTTTGACTCTGAATGGTTTTGCACTTGAAATTTCAACTAAGGATTTGATATGATTACAAGTTGAAAGATTTTATTTTACTTGCTCAAATTGCTGATAGATTTCCTACCAGAATGTCTTCATCGTTTATGCAATCGTGGCAACAAAAATTGTTCTCAGTTTCAACCACATTAACAAGTTGTTTTGTTGTTTGTTACCTGTCTTGAGGAATGTCCATTCATAGCTGCTAATTCTGGAGAATATCTTAGTATTACTTTAACTGCAGCTGCTTGTCACATATCTTTATTTCTTTAACTTACCCCTGATCTCAATTTTCAGTGGGTAAGCAGATGTATGGGGGACGGGGTTGTGCCAGAAATTTCTGCACATCTAGAAGGCGATCTCAACATTTGTCCCAAACCGACCAACCCAACTCGACCGACATTTGGTTGGGTTGGATTGGGTTGAATTTCAATCAAATCGACAATGTTGGGTTGGATTTGGGTTGGGGCAAAAATTGACCCAACCCAACCCACGCCTACCCCTAGTTGGGGCTCAACTGTTAGCAGTTGGACCAACTGTTTAATCAGGCCCAACTGTTAACAGTAGGGTTTAGGCCCAATTGTTAACAGTCGGGTCATTTTCAAAGTGGGAGAATCCTGTTGAACAGCGGACTCCGTTTTTCTCGTCGGAATCACCATTTTCGGCAAGAAAAACTCCATTCTCATGCACAAAAATCATCCTCTCACACTAAACAACTTATATTCATAATCAAAATCCTAAACCTTAAAAATGGATTGGAAAGCCCTAAAAATTTCATAATTAAAATCATAATCCATTTAATCTTAAAACCCTATACTAACCTGTACAAGTAGAAGAAGTTCCCGGAATCGACGTTCACGAGCATTTGTTAGTGGCTCCTTTGACTTTAACGGATGGCGACGACGGGATCGACGTTCACGATTTTTTTTTTCTTATTGTTTGGGTCAAGAAGTGAAAGTGATGGGAGGGTATTTTTGGCTTTTTGTCTTTAGATTCAAATTTTTTTTTTTAATAGATCCGGTCAAAGGTGATTTTGTTTGGAGAAGTGCTTGGGGGGCCTCCACTTGTGCATTATGGACACCATTATGGTATCCATTATGTACAAAGAGAATAACCCTTTTGGAAGAGAAGTGCTTGGGGTAACAGAGCTAGGTAGGTTGAAATTTCAACGGGTGATTCACAATTTGATATTAAAATATGATCCTTCAACTCATCATTCACCATTATGGTGTCATTATGTGAATAACCCTTTTCAACGGGTGATTCACTATAATTTCTGGGTTAATTATATGAATGGTCACTGAACTATTTTATATGTTACTAAATAATCGAATTTTAAAATGTAACTCAGTGATCACTAAATTTCGTCAAGTGTTACTATTTCATAACTGAACTTAAAAATGTATTTTAATGGTCATTGAACTATGCATCGTGTTACCCATCCATCACTCAAATGAAAAAATTCGTTAATTTCAACAAATGACGTTGACTTAAGTGATTGATGGGTAACACGGTGCATAGTTTAGTAACCATTAAGATACATTCTTAAGTTCAATTATGAGTTCATTGACCATTAAGATACATTTTTATGTTCGGTTATTAAGTGATAACAATTTCTTTTTCTCTCAAATCGACACTCATGAAAGAAGAAACTAAAAGAAATGAAGGGTTGTCTATTTCTTTCGGTGTTCCTAGTGGTTCTCTTTCAATATGTTTATGCAAAATTCAAGATATAGTGAATTGATATCAGTTGAACTAAAAATCAAACGTATTTTTTATCGTGATGGATGAGCATCGGCAAAAATTCTATTTTTATTGTTGAAATTGATGAATTTTTTCAATTGGGTGGTGGATGGGTAACACGGTGTATAGTTCAGTGACCATTAAGATACATTTTTAAGTTCAGTTATGAACTAGTAACACTTGGCGAAGTTTAGTGACCATTGAGTTACATTTTAAAGTTCGATTATTAAGTAGTAACATATGGCAAAGCTCAATGACCATTCATATAATTAACCCATAATTTCCTCAACTAAGCCGCCACACGACACTCAGAGCCGGTTGTGTACAAAGGCAACTGAGGCTTGGGCCTCGGGCCCAAAATTGAAAGGGTCTTATTTTTGGCCTTTTTTTTCAATTATATTGAAGGGCCTCCGGTCTCATTCATTCCAGATGAAGGTCGAAGAGCAGTCCTCTTCTCCAATCTCCAGATTCCCATTTCCCAATCCCAATATTCCCAAATCCATTTTTCCTAAACGGCAAACGTAACTTCGGTCTCGCCTCTCTTCTCATCTTTTCCAATTTTCCTCTTCGCCAGACGGCAATCGCCGGGCGTTGGTTCGGCGGTTCCCGTTGGTGACGTTCAACGGTATAACCTGTTGGAGATTCCTTCCTCTGGTCCAGGGATAGATCCAGCTCCTGGCGAGCTAGGACGCCCACCCTAGCTGGATCCGTCAGAATCTTCAGCAAGTTCAGTGTTCAGAGGAGACCGCCGGGGAGTTGAAGCGAAGGGGAGTCTGGGAGAAGAGAATTGAAGATGAAGAAGAAGCGGGCCTGGGTTATTTTATTTTTGTTTTTTTTTCTATTTGGGCAGTTACCAGTTGGGTGGGCCTATGTTTAAAAAGAAAAATTATGCTGGCCCAATTAATTCCCCCAACCCAATGCCCTCTAAATTGAAAACCCAGCACTAGTCTAGCAGAGCAAACACGCGACGACCGTGCAATTGCAAACCCTTCTACCAAATTCCAATTTCCATTCCTTCCCATTGGAACTGCAAAGTGCAAAGTCAGTGTGTGCGAAGTGCGAAGTCAGTGTGTGCCGTGTGCGGTCTGGCCCTCTGGGAAGTGGGAACTGCGGCGTCTGGGTCTGGCTACCTGTAGACTGTAGTCTGTAGATCGTGAGTAATCCTGATTTGAATACTTGATTCTTGAATAGTTTCTTTTTGTTGCAATTTGCAAACCCTTTTGTTGAATTCTTGATTTGTTGAAAGTTGAAACTTGAATTGTTGATTTGTTGTTTGTTGAGAGTCTTGAGAGTTGAGAGTTTACTCAGTAAGACTTGGGAGTTGCCTTGACTGTGAGACAGAGCCTGTGCTGTGAATGTGATTACGTGAAATGCCCCAATTTAAAGTTGAATTGTTGAAACTTGCCTTGTTGTTTTTTATTGTTGTATTTTGTGTTATTAGTTATTATTTATTAATCAGTCTATGATTCTGTCTTCAATTCATATAGAAAAGCAAATTAGGAGTTATTACTGAGAATTGTTATTTTTAAATCAATTCTAATTCAAAATTAAATTGGGGAATTGAACTATATTTTCATATGTATATAATTTTTACGTTTTAGTGCATTTACATATATATTGAATAATTTTTAATATTATTTAATCAAATTTTAATAAACGATCGGCTATTACGATCGTTAATTGTCGACAGTCAACGGTCAAAGTCAACCATCGCTGCTAGATTCGTCCCTGCTCCGGTCTTGCCTTGTGCCTTCAGGCTTCAGCAAAGTCCATTGATACAACCCAGGGGCCAGGAGGCAAATTAAACTTTAGGTTGGAACTTGGAAATTTTGTATATTGATTTAGTTCTGTTTTTGTTGAAGAATGTGTTGTTCCGTGAATGTTTGTCATTGTGATACAAGTTATGCTTGCTTTTTATGTAGAAGAGTAAGAATGTAAGATGTTCTTGTAACGGTTAATTCTTCTAATTTTGTATATGAAATGACTTTTACTATTTTGGATTATTAAGGGTTATCCATTTAGAAAAGTGAATTGAGCAAAAATTAAAAACAAAAACTGCACATTTAACTTTAAGTACAAGCAGGTGTAGCCGTATAGGTTTTGATGCAGTTCTTTTTGTGATTCCTTGGTGGTGCTTTGCTTTATGGATTATGTATTTGTTACTAATTGGAAATATTGTCTATGCTATGCATGCAATCAGAAGCTTTTTAGTCTTAAATGATGCTAGTACCTGGAAACGGCAGTGTTAATGGTTGGTTGATTCAAATGATTTCTGCTTTTTTTTTCTTCCGACTTAAGTGAAACTTGTCATTTGAAAGACAACATTTGTCAATATTTCATGCTTATTTTGAGTTTAAATACTTCGAAGGTGACTTCAGAAATCCTTTTTAAAGAAAGTAGCTTATCATGTCAATTAGGCCTGGTTGGTAGTTTTCGGCTACTAACAGTTCAATGCTCAGAAAGGATAACATTGTCTAATAGTGAGATGATTGAGATCTTTTGTAATTGTTTTTTAGGTTCATCATTGGGCATTATGTACACCATGCCTCCTAAATATGAGTCTAGTGCTCAAAAGAGAAAAAAGAAACGAAATGAAATTGCATTAATACGCTGCATAATATAATGTTAAAATTTGCATTTATTTTGATTTTGGGGCCTAGGGGCCTAATTTATGGATTTCGCTTCAGATCCCGACAATCACAGAACCGGCTCTGACGACACTCGCCACCCACTTCTGCCTCAAGCTCGCACCTCTCAATTCAGTCACGCCTCTAACACGAACGCAGTACAATCCAATCTATAATGGCTTCCTCGACCATCTTTCCAAGCTCTTCAGTTTTCATCAAGGTTGGACATCTTCATCTGTATCTGCATATAAATTTATGTTGCATTTCTGGTGTAAATTGCTAAAGTAAATTAATTTTTCTCCAATATTTCATTTTTCTTTGATCCCTTTCTCGCAGAAAGATGTGGGTTTGTCAGCCTTCTCGTCACAGCCTTCATTTTATGTACAGAGTTCTAAGAAAAGGGTCTGCAAGAAAATTGCATCTGTGATGGTACCACAACAATCTGAACGCAAGCCATCCACAACTGGTTCAGTAAGAACAATTTTTGGATTTAAAGTTGAGATTTTTCTCCTGTGCTTTCTTATTTTTTGGATTTTAATGGTGGGTTTCGGTGAATCTGAGATATTTTCTAGGTCAAAACAGGGTTGACCATGACTGAGAAGATACTAGCAAGGGCTTCAGACAAAACCCAGTTGGTCCCTGGTGAGAATGTGTGGGTGAATGTTGATATTTTGATGACCCATGATGTTTGTGGCCCTGGTACGTTTGGAATTTTCAAGAAAGAGTTCGGAGAAAATGCAAAGGTATATGCTAAAGAACATTATCTCTTGTTTTATAGTTTAACGTTTTCTTGTATTGATTTGTTCTCTTCGTTTTAGATTTACCTCTTTGGCTCATAGTTTGTCTATTTAATGGAATGAGCAGCTGAACTTAGGCTCTTCTTGATAACCTTGTGTGACTTTTTCCTTTTACTTCACTCTTGTGAAGAATTAAAGAATTATTCTTATTCATAATGATGATAATAATGTTGTACAATCTCTGAATTTATACACTTACAGAGAATAAATAAAATAGGAAACTATCCTAACTTAAATCCCCTTAATTAAGGGATTGTCACATCTCCTCAATTATGGAATTGTATACCATAAATACAATGATTCCCTAATTTCCTTATTGGGCAGATTTTCCCACACTCCCCTTCAAGTTGGTGAATGAATGTTATCCATTCCAAGCTCGCTGATCATCTTTTGAAATATCAAACTAGTTAGTCCCTTGGTGAGCACATCCACAAGTTGTCCATCAGTAGAAACAGAAGGAGTACAAATCAGACCACTGTGTAGTTTTTCCTTTATGAAGTGTTTGTCAACTTCAATGTGTTTGGTGCGATCATGTTGTACAGGATTATGTGATGTTGATGGCTGACTTCTTGTCGCGGTAGAGTTTCATTGGTTTTTCCCATTCTACCTTTAAATCTGCTAGAATGATCTTGAGCCACAATAGTTCACAAATCCATAAAACCATTGCTCTAAATTTCGTCTCTGCACTAGACCTTGCTACAACATTCTACTTCTTGTTTCTCCACGTCACAAGATTTCTAGCAAGAAAGATGCAATAACCTGATGTTGATCTTCGGTCAACTGGGGACCCTGCATAGTCAGAATCTGTGTAGGCTTCAAGAGTCAATTTTTCTCCTTAAATAGAAATCCTTTTCCCGGAGTTCCTTGAGGTACTGTAAGATTTTGTTGACAGCTTGATGGTGTACCTTTTTTGGATTGTGCATAAATTCACTTACGACACTAACTGCATAAGCAATGTCAGGTCTGGTGTGTGACAAGACCTTGTAGATTTGAACTGAAGCCAGGAGGAATTTCCATGTAGAATTCTTCATCAAGGTCTCCATGTTGAAATGCATTCTTGACATCATATTGCTGTAAACTCCACCCAAGATTAGCTGCTAACGATAACAATATTCTTACAATATTCATTTTTGCAACGAGCAAAAGTTCCTAGATAATCAATTCCACAAGTTTGAGTATATTCCTTAGCTACCAACCTGGCCTTATATCTCTCAAGGGATCCATTTGCTTTATACGTAACAGTGAACACCCCTTTACATCCTACTGGTCTCTTTCCATTGGGTTGTTCCACTAATTCCCAAGTGTTATTTTTCTCAAGAGCTTCCATTTCAACCTTCATAGCATCTCTCCATTCCTTTTGACCTAAGGCCTCAAGCATAGTTTTGGGAATGGTTATAGTGTTTAGATGTGTAAGAAAGGTTGTGATTACGTGATAATTTCTCATATGAAACAAAGTGAGATAATGGATATAGTGAATTTTGGGTGCATTTTCTTGTGCCTTTCCTAAGAGCAATGGGAAGATCATCACTAACATCATGAGAGTTAGAAGTAATTACCTCATTACCAGGAGGTTCAGAATCTTGAATTTGCTTAGCTTGAATGATGGGTACCTTCTTCCTTGAATAAACCAACAATGGGCAAGTAGAACTTTGAACCTGATTATCTTTTTCCAAAGTTTGTGTCTGTGATGTAGGAGTACAAGGTGGCTCGGATTCAATAGAAACATAGGCTGAAACAGTGTTTGGAATACTAGATTTTCGAGGGATTGGAGGAGGATATGAAGGAATAGGAGAATCAAATTCTTGTAAAAATAAGTCATTGTCCTTATCTTCAATATATGTTGTCTCCCCCTGTCACGCGTTTTCTATTGATTTATACCGCAAGTGTATGGTGTCAAGTTTTGTAATATAGTAATAGAGTTAAGATGTCGAACCCACAGAGATTGTAAATTTAATTTCTACTAAGTACTATAATTATATAACCTTCGTTTTATCTAGACGAATGAAAATTGGAATCAATGTTTTAAACTAATATGGTGACGAATGCGGTGACAAATTCAATAAATAAATGCAAGTTATAAGAATAATCAAGATGAGAAAGCCTGGGGTTATGATTTCACCTAACTATCAAATATGATTTTCAAAAGCCTAGTTATCTCTAATCAATTTTTCATATTTATAAGCAAGAACTCTAATGTAATTCTATCCCCTCTCGAGTGTCGGCTAAAAATTAATCTTATAAATCAATTTCAATATCTCTATTCCGAATTAAAATCAAGAATTGTCAAAATCATGGTTCTTAGATGGAACATACTTCAAAGAATTTACACTTTCTCTCGAAACCCATAAATTCTAGGTTGTGTTAATCTTTTGATCGTGCCTAAATTCCACTATCTCGAGGGCCAGGATTAACTAGCATATCTTCATTCAATTAGTGGCCAATTAATTGAAAGTATTAAAATCATAACACAAATAAACGGAAAGAAAAATCTCATAGAAATAACTTAAACAAATTCAAATCACATCCTCAAGTTTCGGTTACAATCAAACCCTAGAAGATTAGTTTAGTTCATGATGGAAGAATTAAATCTAAACATATTGATGAATAACATAAAGAGGAAAAGAAAGAAAAACTCTTTTGAAACTTTTAATTGAAATTCCCCTTGATGTTCTTCATGCCTCCTTGCTTGATTCCTTAATGTTAGTCTCTTTGCTCTTGGTGAATTGTGTCTTTGGCCCCTTCAATTGTTCTTTCAATTCTCCTCCCAATTCTCCCCAAAAATAGGTTTTTGATGTTGTATTTATAGTGTTTTGGGGTCTTGGACGAATTAGGGTTGAATTGAGCCAAGAAAATAATCCAAAAATATTAAAAAATCATTTCCCGCAAGGCGGTGCCTCAGCGACACTGTTGTAACGCCCCAATTTTACTAATAACTCGAGGCGCTACTTAAATCAAAATAGCCTGTAAATAAATATTTTTCAAAAGTCGCCACAATACGAAGGCAAACATATACTTTAAAAATCCATAGCAATTTTACACAAAACGCGGAAACATCACTTCTAAAATAATTTTTCTCATATTCAAGAGTTAATACCAAATGTAATAAGCAAAACCAACATTTGCACAGATACCAAAATTCGGTATTAAAATGTCAAATGGAAACCAACTATTTAAAATTCTTATTTCAAAAATTGAAATTTAAAAATTCTATTATTAAATTAGAATTTGCCTCGCTCGTTGCCTTGCCCTGCCAAACTCCTTAACCTGAAAGGGTGGAAAAATAGTGGGGTGAGCATAACGAATTATACTCAGTGGAGTTACAGCAATCAGTCCAAATTAAGTCAAAATATGTAATCAAGTGGTGAACATAATATCCATACAACATACTATAGAATATGTACTGTGGGCATTCCCAAGGACCCAATTTCGATCCCGGACCTATTTACGGTCCCTGACAACATGGCATAAGCTTAGCAAATTTTAGCACTGTGGGCATTCCCAAGGACCCGATTTCGATCCCGGACCTATTTACGGTCCCTGGCAACATTTTCATATGTATAAAAACATTACATTACAATCAAAATCACATATCAAGAATTAACATGGACAAATAACCACAATTGCTTAAATGTAAACCCCACCTCGAAGTCTTGAAAGTTTTCTTGGAAATTGAACAATTGTAACGTTACCGTGCTTCACACTTTGCCCGCGAACTCGTCTAGCAAGAACAAAATTAATTTAATTTAAGATACTAAATTTAATTAAACTTTAAAACTTTTAGGGACTTAATTGCAAGAGTATTAAAACTGAATTTAAAAGTTTAAAGGCTGAAAATAGACTTTTTGAAATTATAAGGGCTAATTTAAAAGTTATTAAAACATAGGGGCTGAATTAAAACAATTTATAAAACTTTGAAATTAAAAATAATAAACATTTAAAACTTTGGGCTAAATTGAAGGGCTTTTAAAAGTTAGGGATTAAAGGAGTAATTTTCGAAAAACCAAATATATACAATAACCTATCTTTACTCTCTCTCTCTTTCACACGATTGCACAGGGAGGCTCGAGAGGAGGAGGCGAAACCGGCGACGGGGAGAGTGATGGAAGGGAGTGGTTTTCGGCCAAAAGTCGAAGGCGTCGCCGTCGCGAGGACGCCGGCGGGTGAGGGGTCGATTGGCGGTTGATTGGGTGTCCTTTTGGGCGTCGACCGAGGCCAAACCGAGGCTAGGAGGCGTGAAATTTCTTGGGTTTTCCGGTGGAAAGTCCGGCCGAACGTGCGTGGGGTCGAGGTAAGTGTATGGGTATTGTGTTTTCTTGATTTTGTGGTTGTTTGGGGTTGATTTTGGATGAGATGGAGGCGGTCGATGGTGTTGTAGGCGGTGGGGTTGGTGGCGGCTTGTTGGTGGTTCGATTTCTTGGTGGCGGGTCGACTGGATTGGTGGTTGAATTGTGGGTGAATGAAGGCGGCGGTTTGGTTGAACCTACTTGCAGTGAAAACGGGATGGAATTGGTAGGTTTGAATTCGGTTTTGACATGGGTGACATGGTGATGAATCTTTCAAATTTTTCAGTTGCTAATTGATCAAAATTGAAGGGAGATGGAATGTGGATTCTTACCAATTTCTGTGGTGTTGAGAGGAGGCCGTGTGATTGGAGTTACTGTAGGTGCTGCCAGACGTGATGAAGGTGAAAGAATAGTGAATATAGGGCACGTAAATCGAGGTAGTAAATTGGGCCAAGAGTTTGTATTGGAAAACAATTCTTTGGCTAATAGGATTTAATAAAATTGGATTAAAAACTAAAATTTGGAATTAATAAAATAAAATTTGGGCTAAACGAAAATTGGACATTAAATAGAATATCGAACATTAAAATTGAATTCAAATCGATAAGAATTTGATACTTTTTAAAATTGTTCGAAATTGAACTCGATAAATAAATATTGAAATTGTAAGATTAAAATCGTTTCCGAAATCCTTAAATTAATTGTTTTTGCTAGACAATTCGACGAACGTAAAATAAATTCTAAATTCTGACGGAATGTCGTAGCGATATAATTTAAATTATGAAATTTGTATTTTGAAAATTCGGGTCGCTACAACCTTCCCCACTTAAATAAATTTCGTCCTCGAAATTAAACTTACTTGATTTAAAAATATCTGGATATTTGGCTAAAATCTCATCTTCTCTTTCCCAAGTTGCCTCTTCCCTTCCATGTCTATTCCATTGGACTTTAACTAAAGGAATATCTTTGTTTCTTAAGGTATGAACTTTCCTCTCAAGTATAACTGCAGGAGTTTCCTCATATGTCATATCCTTGTTAACATCCAAGGATGCATAATTAACAATGTGGTCCGGATCATGGACATATTTTCTTAACATTGAGATATGAAAAACATTATGTACTGCTGTTAACTCTGGCGGTAAAGCCAACCTATAGGCTACATTTCCAACTCTTTCCAAAATTTCAAAAGGTCCAATAAATCTTGGTTTAAGTTTTCCTTTCTGTCCAAATCTTACCACTCCTCTCATGGGAGCCACTTTAAGAAATACCTTTTCACCAATTTCAAACTGTAGTTCCTTTCGTCGCTTGTCAGCATAAGACTTCTGTCTGTCTTGTGCTATTTTAATCCTTTCTCTGATTTTCTCCATAGCCTTTACAGTTTGTTCCACTATTTCTGGACCCAAAACTTTCCTTTCATCAACTTCATCCCAATGGATTGGTGATCTGCATTTTCTGCCATAAAGAGCTTCATACGGTGCCATGCCAATGGTAGACTGGAAACTATTGTTATATGCAAATTCAACCAAAGGTAAATGCGTTTCCCAGTTACCACCAAGGTCTAAAGCGCAAGCTCTCAACATATCCTCTAAAGTTTGTATGGTTCTCTCTGATTGTCCATCTGTCTGTGGATGATATGCTGTACTGAATTTCAATTTAGTTCCCATAGCTATTTGCAAGCTTTCCCAAAATTTGGATGTAAATCTGGAATCCCTGTCTGATACTATAGAAACTGGTACACCATGCAATCTTACAATTTCTCTGATGTACAACTGAGCATACTGGTCTAAGCTGAAAGTCATTTTCACTGGTAGAAAATGAGCAGCTTTTGTCAAGCGATCAACTATAACCCATATAGCTTGATGATCTTTAACTGATTTAGGAAGTCCCACGACAAAATCCATTGTTATATGTTCCCACTTCCATTCTGGGATTTCAAGTGGGTTCAACATTCCAGACGGACGTTGATGTTCAGCTTTAACTTGTTGGCAAGTCATGCACTTCTCAACAAATAAGCCAATTGACCTCTTCATGTTTCTCCACCAATAAATTATTCGCAAATCCTGGTACATCTTCGTACCTCCTGGGTGTGCAGTATAAGGTGAATAATGTGCTTCTTCTAAAATCTCCTTCCTCAGAGTTTCATCTTTCGGTACACACAGTCTTCCCTTAAATAGAAGAGTGTCATCAGTTGATACTTCAAAACCTTTAACACTGCCAGCGAGTGCTCGGTCCTTAATCTTGCATAAAAATTTATCCTTACTCTGAGCTTCTTTAATTCTGTCTCTGAGAGTCGGTCGAACAATCATAGTAGCTATAATTGCAGTTGTGTGATGTGGAGGAGCTACAACTTCGAGTCTCATGTTGGCAAAATCCTTGATCAATTGTTCTTGACTGGTTAAGGCAGCTAACTGCCCTTTACCTTTCCGGCTAAGTGCATCAGCAACAACATTGGCCTTGCCGGGGTGGTAGTGGATAGTACAGTCATAATCTTTAACTAACTCCAACCACCTTCTCTGTCTCATATTCAATTCCTTCTGAGTGAAGAAATACTTTAAACTCTTATGGTCTGTGTATATCTCGCACTTACTACCATATAGATAGTGTCGCCATATTTTTAAAGCATGAACTACAGCAGCCAATTCCAAGTCATGTGTAGGGTAGTTCTGCTCATGTGGCTTCAATTGCCTAGATGCATATGCAATCACTTTTCCATGCTGCATCAGCACGCATCCCAAACCTTGTTTCGATGCATCACTGTAGATTACAAAACCTTCTGACCCTTCTGGAATAGCTAAAACTGGTGCAGATACTAATTTCTGTTTCAATTCTTGAAAGCTCTTTTCACACTTTTCTGTCCACTGAAACTTCACTCCTTTCTTGGTCAACTGGGTCATCGGTCCAGCAATTTTTGAAAATCCTTCGATAAACCTTCGATAATAGCCAGCCAATCCCAAGAAACTACGAACTTCATTTATATTGGTTGGTGCCTTCCAATTAGTGACAGCATCAACCTTGGCTGGATCAACTTCGATACCATCTGTGGTAACCACATGTCCAAGAAAACCAATTCGGTCAAGCCAGAATTCACACTTCTTGAATTTTGCATACAACCTTTCCTGTCGAAGTGTCTGTAATACAATGTTGAGATGTTCCTCATGTTGTTCCTTGTCCCTTGAATAAATCAGAATGTCATCAATAAACACAATTACAAACCGATCCAAGCATTGATGAAATACTCGGTTCATTAAGTCCATGAAGACAGCTGGTGCATTAGTTAACCCGAACGGCATCACAGTGAATTCATAATGTCCGTATCGAGTCCTAAATGCAGTCTTTGGTATATCACTGTCCTTAACCTTCAACTGATGATAGCCTGATCTCAAATCAATTTTGGAGAATACAACGGCACCTTTTAACTGATCGAACAAATCTTCTATTCGTGGTAAAGGATACTTATTCTTGACTGTGAGGCGATTCAACTCCCTGTAGTCAATGCACATCCTCATTGATCCATCTTTCTTTTTCACAAACAGAACCGGTGCTCCCCAAGGCGATACACTCGGTCGAATAAATCCTTTATCCAACAGTTCTTGTAGTTGTACCTTCAACTCCTGAAGTTCTTTCGGTGCCATCCTGTAGGGTGCTTTAGATATGGGTGCAGCTCCAGGTACCAAGTCAATCATGAATTCCACTTGTCTATCTGGTGGAATACCAGCTAGGTCATCTGGAAATACATCCACAAAACACGCACAACTGGTACATCTGTAACAGTTACCTCAGTTGTCTGAACACTAGTGATGCTCACTAGATATCCTTGATTTGTACTCTTTCTCAACATCTTCTGTGCTTTCAACACTGATATGACACGGGGCATAGTTTTGACTTTTGTCCCGAAGAAGGTAAACTCACATTCTCCTAGTTTCTGAAAGAGCACTTCCCTCTCATGACACTTAATCGTAGCGTGATTGCAACTAAGCCAGTCCATGCCTAAAATAATATCAAAGTCCCTCATGTCTATTAAGTACAAGTCAGCCTCTAAGTTCTTCCCATCTATTTCAAACTTAACAGCTTTCGACATCAGATTAGTAATAATAGTTTCACCTGAAGGGATACTAACTTCTAAGGCGTCATTCACACTTTCACATACATTCCCAATCTTAGCATGAAAACTAGCAGAGATGAAAGAATTCGTAGCACCGGAATCAATCAAAACAATAGCAGGTATATTGAATACTGATAGAATACCTGTCATCACATCTGGATCATTCTCTGCCTCCTTCTGAGTTAAAGCGAAAACTCGAGCCTTTCCCTTCCTGACATCTTCCTTACCCTTGAATTCAGGACATTCACCAGCAAAATGACCGGTTTCTTACATCTGAAACACATTCCCTTCCCGAGTAAGCACTCTCCATGGTGACGCTTATCACACTTCGGGCATACAGGTTTCTCAGTGCTAGCCTTTTCCTCCATTTTTTCCCATGATTTTCCCTTCTTGTTCTGATATCTACCTTTGCTCATATTCTGATTGTCCCATTTCCTTTTCACTGGTACTTCTGCGGGTTTCTGAGTAGTCTTTTCCAGGTTTAAGCGAGATAATATAGCTTGTGCTCACTCAATTGCTTCGGCATAAGTAGTGAGTCCTAAACCTGCCATGATTCCTCCAATTTCTGGGCGTAAGCCCCTTTCAAATCTTCTAGCCTTCTTGATATCCGTATCAACCAGATGGATAGCATACCTGGACAGCTGGTTGAATTTCGTTTCATATTCCACAACTGACATACTTCCTTGTCTAAGTTCAAGGAACTCTGTTTCTTTCTGGTCCCGGAAAGACTGGGGAAAATACCTCTGTATTATCAATTCCTTGAATCCATTCCATGTCAATTCAAGTTGCTGTGCCTCAGTTCTGGTGCGCTGATATGATTCCCACTAATGATCTGCATCCTCTTCAAGCTGAAAAACAGCACATGACACTTTCTGAGTGTCTGAGCAGGCTATATGTTTAAAGATCCTCTCTAATGCCCTTAGCCATTCCTCTGCAGCTAGGGGTCCTGTTCGACCATTGAATGTTGGCGGTTTATATCGGCGAAATTGTTCAACAACCATGCTAGTGTTATCTGCATTAGCTGGTGGATTAGGGGCATTTCGTCGAGCTGTTGGGGCTTGTTGCTGAATGAGCCCCTGGAGTGCATTCACGAGATCCCTTAATGCATTATTCCCCGCATCGCCAGTAGCAGCCTGGCCTGGGGTAGCTTGTCGTGCAGCAGTCCGATTCGCGGGAACTCGATTTGTTCTACGAGACATTTTCCTAAATCACAACAACATTTGTTTCAGCATCCACTAGGTTGTCAAATTCACAATGGCTATTTAGGAATAATAGAATCTAAAAGGAATATCACAATAGAGCTAAAAGCAAATTTTATTATTATCTCAAATTTTCCAAAAGGAAAACAAATAATAAAATTGCAACCAATATCTATAACCCGAAATATGTTCTCCTACTGAATTTCCACAAATAGTTCTTCCCACATCTCTATCTCATACAGTCCTTTTTGACATATCAATTATGAATGTAAATTCTTATTGAAATGGGTTACTTCATGTTTTAGCCTAATTCCGAGGACTAAATTTATAATTTCCAAATATTTTTTAAATACTTCACATCACAAGTTCAATTCCCAAACATAATAGCTCATGGAAAATTTTTATAACATGTACTGGATACAAACTTTCAAACATTTCAAACTGCATCAACTATAGCAAAATTTCATTCTCATGTAACTTTTCATTGTAACAATCAATTTCAGATGCAGTAATTAATAAATTCATGGTATCCAGCAGATGAAAATTTTCAGACTTCATCAAATAAAATTTTCTAAACATTTTACCTTTTCGGAGTAGGCGTGGCGCGGCAAGAGCGGGTAGCATTTAAATTAAATATTAAACATATATATATATATATTTTTTTTTTTTTTTTGTAAAATTTTCACAAGTCTACAGAAAGGTAAACATGTGCTCTGATACCACACTGTAACGCCCCAATTTTACTAATAACTCGAGGCGCTACTTAAATCAAAATAGCCTGTAAATAAATATTTTTCAAAAGTCGCCACAATACGAAGGCAAACATATACTTTAAAAATCCATAGCAATTTTACACAAAACGCGGAAACATCACTTCTAAAATAATTTTTCTCATATTCAAGAGTTAATACCAAATGTAATAAGCAAAACCAACATTTGCACAGATACCAAAATTCGGTATTAAAATGTCAAATGGAAACCAACTATTTAAAATTCTTATTTCAAAAATTGAAATTTAAAAATTCTATTATTAAATTAGAATTTGCCTCGCTCGTTGCCTTGCCCTGCCAAACTCCTTAACCTGAAAGGGTGGAAAAATAGTGGGGTGAGCATAACGAATTATACTCAGTGGAGTTACAGCAATCAGTCCAAATTAAGTCAAAATATGTAATCAAGTGGTGAACATAATATCCATACAACATACTATAGAATATGTACTGTGGGCATTCCCAAGGACCCAATTTCGATCCCGGACCTATTTACGGTCCCTGACAACATGGCATAAGCTTAGCAAATTTTAGCACTGTGGGCATTCCCAAGGACCCGATTTCGATCCCGGACCTATTTACGGTCCCTGGCAACATTTTCATATGTATAAACATTACATTACAATCAAAATCACATATCAAGAATTAACATGGACAAATAACCACAATTGCTTAAATGTAAACCCCACCTCGAAGTCTTGAAAGTTTTCTTGGAAATTGAACAATTGTAACGTTACCGTGCTTCACACTTTGCCCGCGAACTCGTCTAGCAAGAACAAAATTAATTTAATTTAAGATACTAAATTTAATTAAACTTTAAAACTTTTAGGGACTTAATTGCAAGAGTATTAAAACTGAATTTAAAAGTTTAAAGGCTGAAAATAGACTTTTTGAAATTATAAGGGCTAATTTAAAAGTTATTAAAACATAGGGGCTGAATTAAAACAATTTATAAAACTTTGAAATTAAAAATAATAAACATTTAAAACTTTGGGCTAAATTGAAGGGCTTTTAAAAGTTAGGGATTAAAGGAGTAATTTTCGAAAAACCAAATATATACAATAACCTATCTTTACTCTCTCTCTCTTTCACACGATTGCACAGGGAGGCTCGAGAGGAGGAGGCGAAACCGGCGACGGGGAGAGTGATGGAAGGGAGTGGTTTTCGGCCAAAAGTCGAAGGCGTCGCCGTCGCGAGGACGCCGGCGGGTGAGGGGTCGATTGGCGGTTGATTGGGTGTCCTTTTGGGCGTCGACCGAGGCCAAACCGAGGCTAGGAGGCGTGAAATTTCTTGGGTTTTCCGGTGGAAAGTCCGGCCGAACGTGCGTGGGGTCGAGGTAAGTGTATGGGTATTGTGTTTTCTTGATTTTGTGGTTGTTTGGGGTTGATTTTGGATGAGATGGAGGCGGTCGATGGTGTTGTAGGCGGTGGGTTGGTGGCGGCTTGTTGGTGGTTCGATTTCTTGGTGGCGGGTCGACTGGATTGGTGGTTGAATTGTGGGTGAATGAAGGCGGCGGTTTGGTTGAACCTACTTGCAGTGAAAACGGGATGGAATTGGTAGGTTTGAATTCGGTTTTGACATGGGTGACATGGTGATGAATCTTTCAAATTTTTCAGTTGCTAATTGATCAAAATTGAAGGGAGATGGAATGTGGATTCTTACCAATTTCTGTGGTGTTGAGAGGAGGCCGTGTGATTGGAGTTACTGTAGGTGCTGCCAGACGTGATGAAGGTGAAAGAATAGTGAATATAGGGCACGTAAATCGAGGTAGTAAATTGGGCCAAGAGTTTGTATTGGAAAACAATTCTTTGGCTAATAGGATTTAATAAAATTGGATTAAAAACTAAAATTTGGAATTAATAAAATAAAATTTGGGCTAAACGAAAATTGGACATTAAATAGAATATCGAACATTAAAATTGAATTCAAATCGATAAGAATTTGATACTTTTTAAAATTGTTCGAAATTGAACTCGATAAATAAATATTGAAATTGTAAGATTAAAATCGTTTCCGAAATCCTTAAATTAATTGTTTTTGCTAGACAATTCGACGAACGTAAAATAAATTCTAAATTCTGACGGAATGTCGTAGCGATATAATTTAAATTATGAAATTTGTATTTTGAAAATTCGGGTCGCTACAACTGTAGCCGCACTTGCTATTAATTTACAGCATAGGCGCCCGCTTCGGCTGAAACTTCGCATCCTTTAGTATTTTTATCATAATTTTTTTGTCCAATATCCGATTGAGGGGATTCAAGATGCGTTGGAACGATAACTCAAAGGGCTACAACTTTGCTTCAGACATAATTCTCCAATTCGATCGTTTGCTATGTCAAAAATGTGTCTCAATATTGGACTAAAAATTCGGGGCAAAACGTTTTCGGTTGAAAATTGATGTGTGATCATATTTTGACTATACTTCATCCCTTTGATATCTTTCTTTATCCAATTGACTCCTAGCACTCTCGAATCTTCATCGTGAGGTTTGACATAACTTTTGAGTATTTGTACTTTAGTCCCGGAACTTTAGATCTCTTATAATTTAGCCATTTTTCTTCAAATTTGTCAACTTTGCTTATTTCCTTCAATTCTATCAACATATACTACAACATCAAAACACATATTAAAACGTTCTAAAATACTCTCAAGGGTAATAAAATAATAATGAATTAAGTGGCATAAATATCATGAGTGTGGAGCACTTATCACCCCCTGGAGATAATGTTGTGGAAAATAACTATCTCTTTAAACAAATGTTACATCGGTTGATACAAAGAACTTTCGAATTGGAGGATGATAACACTTGTATGCTTTTTGAGTAGATGAGTATCCTATAAAAACACTCTTTTAAGTGCTCGTAGATCTAACTTTCCCCTGTCATGAGAGTGGATATGGACAAAAGATACACACCCAAAGATTTTTGGAACAAGATTATTTGTGGTATTGAAGTTGGGAAAATGCTTGGTCAGGACTTGTATGAGAATTTTGAAACCAAGGATATGAAAGGGCAACCTGTTTATAAGATGGGCAGCAGTTAGAACACCTTCTCCCTAATAATTTTTCGGAATGTGTTTTGAAATAGGAGGGCTCGAGTAGTATCTAACAAGTGGCCATTTTTTCTTTCGGCCATCCCATTTTGTTGGGGGGTATTGACACAGGATGACTCGTGTATTATTTTCTCTTTCTGGAAAAAATTTGATAGAACTTGACTGAAGAAATCTTTAGCATTGTCTAATCTGAATTTTTTTTTTATTCCAACCCCAAGTTGATTTCCATACTATGAAATGTGGGAAATACTAAACTTACATCAGACTTATTTTTTAGGAGAAAAATCCATGACACACGAGTACAATCATCAGTAAATGAAACAAACCAACGAGCCCAAGATATATTAGGAACATTAGAAGGTCCCCAAACATTACTATGGATAAGTGAAAAAGGAACTGATGTTATTTTATTGCTTATAGGAAAGGAAGTACGTTTGTGCTTTGCAAGTTCACAAATATCACAAATATTCCGCATATTGCTAATTCAATTTTAGCAAATGTTCTATTAATTGTACCCAAAATTATGATTTTATCCTTTCTGGGAAGGCTACAACCATTGGTGTCTTCTGTAAGATGATTTCTTGTTCATTTTGGCAGTCCTTACTCGTTTCTTTTTATTTTTATTTCTTCCTCCTAAATCTTAATTATGCTTATATGATAGTTGAAGGAATTCAAAAACTTTTAAGCTATGCAGACATAATAAACTAATGTGTTTTATGTTTTTCTTTTACTTCATACAAAAAATATTAAAAGATTCTGACTTGAAGATTTTCATAATTAAATTATTTTTTCATTGTCTGGTGATAATTATAGCTCACACGGTTTCTAATTGACTTGTTGCTTCTCTCTTTTGCTATCACAGGTCTGGGACCGTGAAAAGGTTGTTATCATTCCAGATCATTATATATTCACTACTGATGAACGAGCAAATCGTAATGTGGATATTTTGAGGGATTTCTGTACTGAGCAAAATATTAAATACTTCTATGATATCAAAGATCTTGGGAATTTCAAGGTATGGTTACACTCTCTTACAGATGCTAAAGGCTTCTTTCTTACATAGGTTTGTGGGATAGAGATCGAATTTTGATGTGATGATATAACAGGCAAATCCAGATTATAAAGGCGTATGTCATGTAGCACTTGCTCAGGAAGGTCATTGCAGACCTGGAGAGGTACTTTTTATCTACCAAAATTAGAGAAGTTTACAGTCATACAGTCATTATTATCCTTCATAATTCTTGGTTTATTTTTGTATGCATTTAGGTCTTGCTGGGTACAGATTCACATACATGTACTGCTGGAGCATTTGGTCAGTTTGCAACTGGAATTGGCAATACTGATGCAGGTTTTGTGCTGGGTACCGGAAAGCTCTTGCTTAAGGTTTGTCTGGTCTTTTTAGATTCATTATTGTATTCATGTAATGCTTTTGCTCTTTCCTAATCGAGTTTTACATATGATTGCAAAAACTCCTATCCATCACAGTGATTTAGATGTCATGAAGTTCTCCCGTAGAATCCAAGACAAACAAACAATTAAACCTTATTTCGATATGTTTCAAGTCAGCTACATTCACTATTTTCACCACTCTGTTTGGGTTATCACCATATTCACCGGAACATCCATTACAATTGAACTTTTTGAACCACAACATGCCATGTTGACTTTGGTCTACCTTGTCTTCTACTATCATATTCTACTGAAATCACATCATTTTTTGTAAATTAGAATTCCTTTAGGTCTACGCACGATATGCCCCAACCATTTAGGGCCTCTTCTCTTTGCCGTTTTCGGGCCGTTTTCTGTTTTTGATTTTCCAAAACGCCCAAAACGCTTTCTCTTTCCTATTTTCGAAAATGCGTTTTTGAAAACGAAAAACAATTGTACTGAAAACACGAAACGTCATTTTTGTCGTTATGGGCATTTTCAGTACAAAACACGAAAACAATTGGAAACACCCAAAACACGCTACTATTCACAACCGTCCCAGAACAAAATGGAAAACGCGTCTTGCCCTTTCCAACACAAGCGTCGGTTGATTTGCCATCTCTTTTCTACTCTTCTCTTCTGCAACCGGCGACAAAGGGCGACAAAGGAGAGCGTCGGTGCCCGTGCCGGTGCCGCCACGGCGTGGGGGAGGCGACGCTGTTGTGAACGTAACGTCACGCCCCAAAAGTAAGGACCCATCTCTGTGTGTTTGGTTTTTTCGATTGGGCGGCTTTGTCATGGTGTCTGACTTGGGTTTTGGGTCGTGGTGCTGGTGAGGTGTTGACGGTGGTGATGGCGGTTTTGTGCTGCGGTGATTTTGGGTTTTGGTGTCTGACTTGGGTTTTGGGCGGTTTTGATTTTGGTTGATTTTGGCGGTTATAGCTGGTCGATTCAGAGGCAGTGGTTGATGGTGGTGGTGATGGTGATTTTGGTTGATGGCGACAGCAGCAGTGATTGATGGTGGTTTGGGCGGTTTTGATTTTGGTTGATTTTTGCGGTGGTAGCTGGTCGATTTAAAGGCAGTGGTTGATGTTGGTGGTGGTGATGGTGATTTTGGTTGATGGTGGTGGTTTTGATTTTGGTTGATTTTGGCGGTGGTAGCTGGTCGATGGTGGCGGCAGTGGTTGATGTTGGTGGTGGTGGTGGTGGTGATGGTGATTTTGGTTGATGGTAGTGGAGGTGATGTTGATTTTGGTTGATTTTGGCAGTGGTAGATGGCGTTTGTGGCGTTGTGGTGGTTTTGGGAATTTCAAAGTAAACGTGTTTTTCATTTTCATGTTTTGAGAAACGATTTTTGAAAATGACAAAAAAAACGTATTTTCAACAATTTCAAAACATACACTCAAAACACCAAACACAAAATGAATTCAAAACTCAAAACAGAAAACTTAAACACAAAGAGAACGGCCCCTTAAGTTTTCATTCCCTTTAATTTATGGAGTCACCTCTATTTGGTAGCGTCTAATTTCACATTTTATTTTATTCATTTAAGTATGATCACACATCCATCTTAATATCCTCATTTCCGCCTAGTTCATCTCTTACATATGTTCTTAATAGCCCTAAGTTTAGCTGGTATAGTCCTTGTTTGGTTTTGCTAAAAATCGGATTTCATAAAAATTAATGAAATATGTAGTTGAAAAGTTGATAAAATTTGTGGGTCCCATGAAATTTGTGATTAAATTTAATTGTTGATTTGGATTTGAATTTTTATCAACTTGTTTAGCTAAACCGACGGGGGCTTAATATCTTCAGTTATTTAGAACTTCTACTTAGTCTTTATCCACATCTGTCTCTTACATGGAATTTTTGACACTTCCAAACTAGAATAATCTGTCATGCAATATATTTTCCTCCCTTCAAGTCCTTGTTTCTTGCTAATGATCAAACCCAAATACCTAAACTATCACTCTTTGGGGGACTACACGATCCGCTGTGGTACTAATTCCATTACAGTCCTTATTCTTACTGTACTAAAAGGACAATATACGCACTACACGTTTATTCTACTTAGCATCCAAAACAGTACTCTAAAAGTTTAACATGCGATATAGCCTCTTCCTTGTCTAATGTACTACTTTGACTTGGATTTTTATCAACTCTTTTTAGCTAAACCTAACTGGGGCTTAATATCTTCTGTTATTTAGAACTTCTAGACAGTCTTTATCCAAATCTATCTCTCACCTGGAATTTGTAACACTTCCAAACCAGAATAATTTGTCATGCTTGATAGTTTCCTCCCTTCAACTCCTTATTCCTTTTTAATGATCAAACCCAAATACCTACACAATCACTCTTTGGGGGACAACACAATCCTCCGTGGTACTAATTCCATTACAATCCTTATTCTTACTGTACTAAAAGGACTATACGTACTACACCTTTATTCTACATTACATCCAAAATAGTACTCTAAGGCTCTGTTTGATACACCGCTTTTGCCATGGAACTAGGAACATATTTGTCATTTTCCAACTTTTTGGTGTTTGATTCGCCAAATTCGCCATGACAATTTTTTTCTAGGTACAACCCACCAATGCACATCTGCTTCCAAAAATTTGCCCACCAATTTGGTGGATTTTTATTTTCCAGTTTTTTTTTTTTTTTTTTTGGCAATAAAAAAATATTCTAAACCCAATGGTAAAAAAATCTATCCATTTAATTGACAATTTGTATGAAAAACAAAGTCAAACGAATGATATTCGATATGTTAAAAATTTTTTAGCAATTGTTTTTAATTCTAGACCCAATGGTGGAAGAATTTATCACGTTAATGAAAAAATTCATTAAAAACAAAGCTAAACGGACAATATTTTTCAGGTGAAAAATTATACCAATCAAACACCTTTAACTACAATGCCCACTAAAACAATTTTTTAGCAAATATTTGCCCAGCAAAATATTTTCTTTCCACCCAATTTTCCATCTTTCTATCAAACACAATCTCACACCCGAGGTGACTCTATTGTACATATCCTTAATAACATTGATATATCTAATAAAAATTTCCTCTCTAGCAACCACCTTAACACTTTCTTGGTTGCTCTATCTTGGTTTCATTTATTTATTTATTTATTATTATTATTTTTTATCAATAAAAACAATGTGCAATTCTTGTTTCTTTCTGATTGCCATTTCATCAATGCCATAAGCGGGTAATGATTTCCCCTATTCATCTCCCTGGCATAATGCTAGTCTGATTCCACATCATGTTACTATCTCAGTTGTTGCCCATTTTCCTTGAAAACTCTATCCTTAAATTCACTCGTTATTTCCCTGTACGTTCCACCACCATGTTCTGTGGCCCCCAACCTCTTTGGAAATTCTTTTTTTATTTCTCAATAGACACCACTGACATATCAAATAATTACATTATTATTTTCTTTTAGTTTGCTTAGATTTCTTCTAAATTTCTAGTTTCATTTAATTTCCAGAGTTGGAATTTTCTTACTGAACTGTTACATTTAATGTCTGGCATGTCTTTTGATCTGCTGTAATATGATTACTCATATTACTTCTTTAGATGGCATGCACTTGTTGGACAAACCTAATAAGCTAATTGTTTTAAGCAATAATGCTTTCCTGATCCATTTGGATAGGTGTCAGGAATCTGATAACTTATGGGAAACCATTTTAAGTCTATTAAAATAACTGATTTCTTTGAATTTGAGAATTTAAGTGAACGTGTTCTTCATGCTATTCAATTTATCTGAAAATTACGGTTCCAGGTCTTGTCTAAAATAGCCAAATGTAGGCGATGGTATGCTCTGTCTATTGATGAAAAAATGGTCTTTGAATTTGGTTCATGCTAAAAAGTATATTCTCTGTGTTTTGGAGGCTGCAAAACTTCATCTACTATACTTTGTTGCTTGGATTTATCATTCTATGGAGGGACTTGCTCCTTAGGTGGAGTTTAGGGTTTAGGCTTAAAGTTAGCCCCCTCTTTCTTTGTGGTGTTTCAGCTTTAGTTTAGAAGACTATTAGGCCCCGTCGCTTACACAAGGTATAAGAACTGTCAACTATTGGGGATGGAATACTGAGCACAAACTTGAAACACTGATGAGCTTTTGTTATAAAATTGTATACTTGGATTTTCCTTTGTTCTACCTAGTAAAGTATTTCATCTTAACTTCAATTTTGCATATGCAAGAAAATATAAAAAAATTTAAACATAATTTAAAAAGTCAAATTAAAGGGTGTGTAGATACAATCAAAACCAATTATCAATTAAATAAAGAGAAAAGAAATTAGATGAGATAATCAAACAATTGAACTAAGAAATCTAAAAAAATTATATTTTCTAATTGGATTCGAAACATAAAAATGAATAGAACAGATCAAAGCAAGAAATTATCAGATATAGATATAGATAGATATATATATATATATATATATATATATATAGAGAGAGAGAGAGAGAGAGAGAGAGAGAGAGAGTTGTCAAAATCTATAGAGCACCTTCTATGTTATACTCCTTGGCATGATCATATGTACACCTAATATTTCATTATAGGCCTCCATGAGTCTTATAAGTATTTATGTATCAATCTGTTGCAGGTGCCTCCAACTTTGAGATTTGTCATGGATGGTGAAATGCCTGATTATTTAGATTTTCCTTTGTTCTACCTAGTAAAGTATTTCATCTTAACTTCAATTTTGCATATGTAAGAAAATATAAAAAAATTTAAACATAATTTAAAAAGTCAAATTAAAGGGTGTGTAGATACAATCAAAACCAATTATCAATTAAATAAAGAGAAAAGAAATTAGATGAGATAATCAAACAATTGAACTAAGAAATCTAAAAAAATTATATTTTCTAATTGGATTCGAAACATAAAAATGAATAGAACAGATCAAAGCAAGAAATTATCAGATATAGATATAGATAGATATATATATATATATATATATATATATATATAGAGAGAGAGAGAGAGAGAGAGAGAGAGAGAGAGAGAGAGAGAGTTGTCAAAATCTATAGAGCACCTTCTATGTTATACTCCTTGGCATGATCATATGTACACCTAATATTTCATTATAGGCCTCCATGAGTCTTATAAGTATTTATGTATCAATCTGTTGCAGGTGCCTCCAACTTTGAGATTTGTCATGGATGGTGAAATGCCTGATTATTTGCTTGCCAAGGATTTGATTTTGCAAGTAAGTTGTAGCACATTTGCTTTCCAAGGATCTTCAATGTTTCTCACATATGCCAAAAATAATAGTGTTTTTCAATGAATTCAGAGAATCTAAGTTATCTTTATTTGCTTACTTTATATGTAGATCATTGGTGAAATATCAGTCGCCGGTGCAACATATAAAGCTATGGAATTTGTTGGTACTACTGTTGAAAGTTTAACAGTAAGAATAATTAACCTTTTACTGGGTGCTAGTAGATTATCCATCCAAGTATTTGAGTCACTAATTGGTTCTCTTTTGGTTCACTAACAAATCTCTGCTTTTCATTGAGAAGATGGAAGAGAGAATGACATTATGCAACATGGTTGTTGAGGCTGGGGCCAAGAATGGTGTTGTCCCAGCTGATAATACCACATATAAGTATCTTGAGGTACTTTGCCGAGTCACTGATTCAATCAACAGCACATTTATGCGCATGCATGCATGTTCATACAATAAAGACATGCATAAGTCTAGGAAATAATGTTTTGGCTAACCATATATTTATTTCGTGTCAGGACAAGACAAATTTGCCGTATGAGCCAGTTTATAGTGATGGACAAGCAAGGTAGTTTACAATCTGAGTTTCTCATCCTAGAAATTGCTACTGTAAATTTTAGGAGGTATTTTCATATCTCATATAGTACCATAAAGTTCAGTTCTTTCTTTCTTTTAATTCTAGTGACAAATTTGTTCAATAGGTTTGTAGCTGAAATTTTCTACTAGAAGCAAACTATGGTGATATAAGATATGCTTGATTATCATGGGTCACTATGCAATTACAACTAAATTGTCATTACTGATGTCGGTCTCAGTTTCATTTCCTACATTTTTTGCTTTAGTATACTTTCCAGAATTGTTTTCTTATTTTTCCGGTTAAGGCTTCCCAGGTGATACTTTTGACGTGTTAAAGTGACAAATGTTTCTTAAGTGGAAACCATCGTCACTAAGTCGATAAAAAATTATGAACTTCACTGGCTTAGATGGGTAGGTAAATTAGGAATCAATTCCAGCAACCATTGGCAGCTTCTGTCATGATAAAATGTCAGCTCTACATATGAGTGATGTCTATAGTAAATCTTTTCAAACCGTTGATATTATTTAACTTTCTACAACATTTTAAATATGAAGTGCTGGATGGCTTCATTCATTATTTTACATAACTATAGGTTTGGTTCTGTCAGGAAGTGATAATATTGCATTTTGTGGTGTCGAAAGGTTGAACAGTTGATTAGATTTTTATTTATGCCTTAGTTTGAGAAAAATATCCTGGTTCTTCCTGCATTATTCAGCTCCTTCAGTTTCGATTCTTAGTCTTAACAGTTAAAAAAATTTTCTTTGGGTATATAGATTTTTTTCTTATTTCAAGATTATATCAAATATTAAAGTTTGCAGTTCATTCCAATAATATCTGTCACCATTCATTGTTTTTCACTAACATGATGTCCTTGCTCATTAAATATGATTTCGTCTGTTGTTAGATTCCTTGAAGAGTACAGGTTCGATATCTCAAAGTTGGAGCCTTTGGTGGCCAAGGTGAGGTTTACTAGTGACTTTGAGCTCTTACAGTGCAAAAGAGCACTAGGACTTTTTATTTAGATACTTTTTACTGTTCCCAATTGTTTTATAAGATCTTCTGAATACATAACAAAGCTTCAACGTGTAGTTTTTTGTGTGGAGTAAAATGAGTTTAACGTATCTGTTATGACCTTTTTCTCTTTTGGCCAGTGATGAGTATTTGAGTGCTATATAAATGATCAAACGTTTTTTCTGATTTCTCAGCCTCATTCTCCTGATAATCGTGCTTTGGCTAGAGAATGTAAAGATGTGAAAATTGACAGAGTATATATTGGATCTTGCACTGGTGGAAAAACGGAGGATTTCATGGCTGCTGCCAAAGTTTTCCTTGCTTCGGTAAGAAATGCGTTTTTTTCTAAAATATATTTCCTTTTTGTTGGATAAGGTTACCAAGCAAAACTATTTTCTTTCTTTAAATTGGGACTGGCTTCTGTGAACAATAAAATATGTAGGATAATAAGCCTTTTTTTCCGATCACAAGGTTAACATGTCATGCATATTGTATTTATGTAAATGTTAATTTTTTTTATATTTTGCCCCTTCCTAGTGAGTTTCCCTTCCTATGTATTTTCATTTGACAGACTGAGGTCAACGTTGTCTCTCTGTGGATATAAACTCCTCTTAGTGATCATATCAAAATGTGACAGTCACTAGGGTTGTCTTATTTCTATTAGTACATAAATTCATCAAGTACTCGATCTGTTCATGGTATCATATGTGCAACGGGAATATGGTACAGTTTTTGAGTCTAAAATTCACATTGATTAAATCTTCATTTATGGGAATATGCACAAACAATGGGAGTAAGGTAGATGGTAATGTGATGGTGATAGGGCCAGACCTTCATGTATGAGAATTGGGCTTTAATCCAGCATAAAGTTTAGGTTTTTTTCTTTTTTAACAACACAAAATTGGTCCTATATACATATATATAGGTGACGGTGTTCAATGTTATCTAGTGCTTCAAAAGATACTCAATTCCAATATAAGTTGTTATACAAAAGAAAAATAAAAAATCTGGATTTGGGTTTTTGTATATGCTCAATGTAAACTGTTGGACATCTATTCGACTTACTCATCCGAGACTCTTGAGTATTGTGTTTGACAAGGGGTACTTCACCATTTTGGTAGAGTCCTAGTAACATGAGACCTTCCTTTCCTTGTTGACAAAACATACAGTACCAACTTGGTGTGAACTTTCTTTTTTTCTATTTCTTTTTCATTTTTTAACCTAAAGCTTAATTCCAAATATGCAGGGGAAGAAGGTCAAAGTTCCGACATTCCTTGTTCCTGCTACACAAAAGGTATGACCTAGTCCTTTTTCTGCTAAATTTATGTTCCATTATTTTCTAAAATATTGTAAATGAAATCAAACTAGGCATGCTTGTAGTCTGACTTGGTGTATAACTAATTCTTAGGTCTGGATGGACGTATATAGCCTTCCAATCCCAGGATCGGGTGGGAAAACTTGCTCACAGATATTTGAAGAAGCTGGATGTGACACACCTGCAAGTCCTAGTTGCGGTGCTTGTTTGGGTGGACCCCAGGATACTTACGCGCGCCTGAATGAACCTCAGGAAAGTTATCCATATCTATTCGGCGAGGATTTTATATGGTCCTTTAACAGTCGTATGCTAATATGATTTAATCTCTAAATGTCATCGCTTCCATGCTTGTGTGTTGCTTTTTACATATTGCTGTAATACTGGATAAGGGTGTTCTGTTTGTGTGAATGAAGATAAATAATCATGGTTCTACATGAGTATCATTGTTCTCTTCATTTAGTAATATTCTGTTTGATAATCTACAGGTCTGTGTTTCAACAACAAATAGGAACTTCCCGGGTCGTATGGGCCATAAAGAAGGACAGATTTATCTAGCTTCTCCATATACAGCTGCAGCATCAGCATTGACTGGCTTTGTGACAGACCCAAGAGAGTTTTTGCAGTAAGGTCTTCAATGCATGTCATGATTATGTATGTTTTATTTGCAATGAATGACTTCTCAAGCTGAACTAGCTCGGATTTTGATCTTTAAGTTTTATTCCTATAGTACTATGTTGTAACGTGTAATACTGCAATAAGAATGTCAGTCGAATAAGTCTTGATACCATGAATGTTAATTTCTGGATTATGAGCATTTTCTGTCATGCTGTAAACAAAAAGGTGCCGTGACTTGATAAACAGGTTGGAAACATCCGTGCGATGTTGTCCCGTCTCATATATATTGTGATCTTCTGACAAATTATTTGAAATTTAGGCTCGACTTTGAAATATGATGTGAACATATACATGAGTTTATAATACTCATGCTTCTTCTAATAAGTTAGAGAACCCTTTCTGATTGTACATCTTTGTACTGGATTTTTGAAGTGGAAATTCCCACTAAGCTGTGTCTCTTGAGCCATTTGGTCTCCCAATTGTGGGAATATTTTGGGATGATGTTGAGTCATATAGCAAATTATGTGGAAATTAAGGTCAAGAATCATAAATTGCGTGTTAAATATACTCTCATCTCCATTTCTTTTACTACAGTTTAAGAGGTATGAATCGATTTGTAGGTGATTGTAGATCCGAGTCACTTTTTGACAGGTGCAATTGTAGTAGTTAGAGGAGATGGTTTTGCTTTTTGACGACGATGTTTTTAATCGTTAGAATAGAATTAAGTACGTGTTTGACCTCTATTTTCTTAAAACTCATTTGTTTTTCCACAAATTTATTTTCAATTACACGGTATTCACCACTTATATCAATTTTTTATTTGTACATTTCATCAACTTTTTCAAAAAATAAACTAAAAAATTGATTTTTTTTCTAGACTGAAACAAGGGCTAAGTACAATGCTCTAAGAGCATTTCTAAGAGGTTTTTTAAACAAGAAATGTTCTTTATTTTAAAGGGTCAACCTTTAAAATTATGTTACAAGAGATTTTTTTAAATTGACATTTTAATTTAAAGAATGAGTTTGATTCTTCAAATTTAGAGAGTTAAATTCACTCTCTATAATTATATGTATTAATGAAGAAAAAAATATAGTAATTTTGAGGAAAGTCAGTAAAAATAAAATATAGGAAAAATAATAAATATTTTTCAAGGAGTAGTAAAATTAAGTGTTAAATATAAATAGGTTGTTGAAGTACTTACTCTCTAAATTTATAGATACTCCTTAAATTGTAGGATATACTATTTGAAAGTAGAGAGTTTTATAAAAATGCTCTAATAGTTTATTTGGTGAGGTATTCTATAATAGTGAACAACAATAAGGTAGAAAACAACCAATTAGATTATTTGTATTTTCTGAATTAAAAAAAAAAAAAAAAAAAGTTTTGTCAATGTAAATTGTAGTTCTTGTTTCTTTATTCCTCACGAGGGGAGCTAGATAGCCCACAATTTTGCCTTTTATTTGTTGGGATTAATTAAACCTTTTGGCGAGATTGTTTGTGAACTTTCCAGCTGTTGCAGTTTTGAAGTATAATTAGATAGTGATGCAATGATGAATAATTTAAGCCTGCAAAAACAACATAATCCTATCCTACTATATTTAAAAGAGCGAACATGCTTTTCACTATTCATAACCTGTTCATCGTGAAGGCGGTCCAGCGGTTTGAGAGTCGAGTCTGAAGACATTTCGTGCGAGACGTCAAAGGTTCGAGTCGTCCTCTGTGGTTTTTCATGTGTTTGGTTAATTTTTTAATGGATAAAATATTCATAATTTCATTAAATTAGTTATGTTTTCGACTTAATTTTCGGGTTTCATTCTGGATATCAAACGAGGTCGAAATATTACATTTTTAATATCATTTTGAAGTACTCACGGCTTAATATTTCACAACGTTAATGGTGTGCAAAACGGCCAATCATAGCAAAAATTACGGCTTGTCAAAGTAGGCCGTTCCAAACAAATATTTCGAGAATTTTGATAACAAGCTAACTTTAAAAAAATTTCGATGATTGTATGCTTGCCGAATCCATAAATCTTCTATATCATCTCGAAACTCGTTTCGAGAACTATATCGTAGATATATTGAATGATCTAAATGAATATTGAAAATAGTTAAACGGACGTCAAACGCGTGTGTTAAAAAAGACGTATAATTCATCTTTTTGAATATATATATTACTTATGCTTTTGTCTTCATTTTCGGGCTCATCACGAAATATCAAAACGAAGTCGAAATATTACAGTCTTAATATTATTTTAAAGTATTCACGGCCTAATATCTCATGACGTTAATGGTGTACGAAACGATCAATTGTAGCAAAAGTTAGGGCTCGTCAAAGTAGATCGTTCCAAACTAATATTTCGAGAATTTCGATAACAAGCTAACTTTAAAAATTCTTCGTCGATTGTACGCTAGCCAAATCCATAAATCCTCTATATCCTCACAAAGCTCATTTCGAGAACTATATCATAAACATATCGAATGATCTAAATGAATATCGAAAATAGTTAAACGGACATCAAACGTATTCAAAAAGACGTATAACTCATATTTTTATAAAAAAAATTAAAAAAAATTGACGTTGAAAAGGACACTTCGCATACTGGCAATATATATATATATATATATATATATATATTTACTACTTCACTACTTATAAACCAAACACATGAAAACCCATACTTATAAACCAAACACATGAAAACCCAGTATGCGAAGAGTCTAAATTTTTTAATTTTTTAAGGTAAAAAATTATTAATTTTTTTTATAATTTATGATATAGTTCTTGAAATGAGTTTTGAGAGAATATAGAAGATTTATGAATTCGGCTAGCGTACAACCGTCAAATTTTTTTTAAAGTTAGCTTGTTATCGAAATTCTCGAAATATTAGTTTCAAACGGTCTATTTTGACGCGCCGTAACTTTTGCTGCGATTGGTCGTTTCACACACCATTAACGTCGTGAAATATTAGGCCGTGAGTACTTCAAAATGATATTAAGAATGTAATATTTCGACTTCGTTTGATATCTCGAATTGAGCCCGAAAATTAAGACCAAAAAACAAGTAATTTTAATCAATTTTTGAATAATATTAAATTTTTTGGTCGAACGCACATGCATTGCATGTGCTACAGTATAGTTGGCAACTAAATAGCAGGAGTTAAAAAAAAATATCAAGCTCATTGAGACACGGCCAAGTCTCCATGCTAGATGGAGACTTCCATCTACTATATTTAAAAGAGCGAACATGCTTTTCACTATTCATAACTTGTTCATCGTAAAGGCGGTCCAATGGTTTGAGAGGCGTGTCTGAATACATTTCGTGCGAGATGTCAAAGGTTTGAGTCGTTCTCTGTGGTTTTTCATGTGTTTGGTTAATGTTTTAATGGATAAAATATTCATAATTTCATTAAATTAGTTATGTTTTCGACTTAAATTTCGGGTTTCATTTGGGATATCAAGCGAGGTCGAAATATTACATTCTTAATATCATTTTGAAGTACTCACGGGCTAATATTTCACGACGTTAATTGTGTGCGAAACGACCTATCATAGCAAAAGTTACGGCGCGTCAAAGTAGGCCGTTCCAAACTAATATTTCGAGAATTTCGATAACAAGCTAACTTTAAAAAAAATTCAACGATTGTACGCTAGTCGAATCCATAAATCTTCTATATCCTCTCAAAGCTCATTTCGAGAACTATATCGTAGATATATCGAATGATCTAAATGAATATTGAAAATAGTTAAACAGACGTCAAACGCGTGTGTTAAAAAAGACGTATAATTCGTCTTTTTGAATATATATATTACTTGTGCTTTTGTCTTCATTTTCGGGCTCATCACGAAATGTCAAACGAAGTCGAAATATTACAGTCTTAATATAAATTTGAAGTATTCACGGCCTAATATCTCATAACGTTAATGGTGTGCGAAACGGCCAATTGTAGCAAAAGTTAGGGCGCGTCAAAGTAGGCTGTTTCAAACTAATATTTCAAGAATTTCGATAACAAGCTAACTTTAAAAAAATTTCGTCGATTGTACACTAGTTGAATCCATAAATCCTCTATATCCTCACGAAACTCATTTCGAGAACTATATCATAAAAATATTGAATGATCTAAATGAATATCGAAAATAATTAAACGGACGTCAAACGTATTCAAAAAGACGTATAACTCATATTTTTATAAAAAAAATTAAAAAATTTGACGTTGAAAAGGACACTTCGCATACTGGCAATAAATATATATATATATATATATATATATTTTTTTTTTTTTTTACTACTTCACTACTTATAAACCAAACACATGAAAACCTAGTATGCGAAGAGTCTAAAATTTTTAGTTTTTTAACGTCAAAAATTATTAATTTTTTTATAATTTATGATATAGTTCTCGAAATGAACTTGAGAAGATATAGAAGATTTATGAATTCGGCTAACGTACAATCGTCGAAATATTTTTAAAGTTAGCACGTTATAGAAATTTTCGAAATATTAGTTTTGAACAGCCTACTTTGACGTGCCCTAACTTTTGCTACAATTGGCAGTTTCGCACACCATTAACGTCGTGAAATACTAGACCGTGCGTACTTCAAAATGATATTAAGAATATAATATTTCGATTTCGTTTGATATTCCGTATTGAGCCCGAAAATGAAGGCAAAAACATAAGTAATATATTCAAAAATACGAGTTATACGTCTTTTTTAACACGCGTGTTTAACGTCCGTTTAACTATTTTCTATATTCATTTAAATCATTCGATATATCTATGATATAGTTCTTGAAATGAGTTTCGAGAGGATATAGAAGATTTATGGATTCGGCTAGCGTACAATCGTCGAAATTTTTTTAAAGTTAGCTTGTTATCGAAATTCTCGAAATATTAGTTTCAAACGGTCTATTTTGACGCGCCATAACTTTTGCTGCGATTGGCCGTTTCGCACACCATTAACATCGTGAAATATTAGGCCGTGAGTACTTCAAAATGATATTAAGAATGTAATATTTGAATCTCGTTTGATATTCCGTATTGAGCCCGAAAATGAAGGCAAAAACATAAGTAATATATTCAAAAATACGAGTTATACGTCTTTTTTAACACACGCGTTTGACGTCCGTTTAACTATTTTCTATATTCATTTAGATCATTCGATATATCTATGATATAGGTTGAAATGAGTTTCGAGAGGATATAGAAGATTTATGGATTCGGCTAGCGTACAATTGTCGAAATTTTTTTAAAGTTAGTCTGCAATCGAAATTCTCGAAATATTAGTTTTAAACGGTCTATTTTGACGCGCCGTAACTTTTGGTACGATTGGCCGTTTCGCACACCATCAATGTCTTGAAATATTAGGCCATGAGTACTTCAAAATGATATTAAAAAATGTAATATTTTAACTTAGTTTGATATCCCGAATTGAGCCCAAAAATTAAAACGAAAAAACAAGTAATTTTAATCAATTTTTGAATAATACTAAATTTTTTGGTCAACGCACGTGCATTATACTACAGTGTAGTTGGCAACTAAATAGCGTGAGTGAAAAAAAATATCAAGCTCATTGAGACACGGCGTGTCTCCATGCTAGATGGAGACACACAGTTCATTTAACAGTGTTTTTTTTTTTTTTTTTGGTTTCATTTCTTGCATTTAAGTTCTCTGGATAATTGCGGGTCAAGTCTTTCAACTTTTATTTTGTACTTTTTAGTCCTCATAATTTGACTTTTATATCAATTTCATCCTTCAAAAATTGCATCCTTAGATCCTTCAACTTTTGACACTTGTACACTTCGATCCCCAAAGTCATCTTTTTTTGCAATTTTAATCCTTTTTGTAGTATTTCGACCATGATTTTGACTACGATTATCAGAATCGCGCTACTATTGACCGTTTTGCACACGATTAACGTCGTAAAATACTAGACCGCGAGTACTTTCTATTGATATTAAAAATGTAATATTTCGATTTCGTTTGATATTCTGTAGTAAGCCCGAAAATGAAAACAAAGATATAAGTAATATATTCAAAAATATGAGTTATATGTTTTTTTTGACACGCGTTTAACATCCGTTTAACTATTTTCTATATTCATTTAGATCATTCGATATATATACGATATAGTTCTTGAAATGAGTTTCGAGAGGATATAGAAGATTTATGGATTCGACTAGCGTATAATCGTCGAAAAAATTTTAAAATTAGCTTGTTATAAAAAATTTCAAAATATTAGTTTGGAACGGTCTACTTTGACGCGCCATAACTTTTGTTACGATTGGCCATTTCGCACACCATTAACGTCGTAAAATACTAAGCCCTGAGTATTTCAAAATGATATTAAGAATGTAATATTTCAATTTCGTTTGATATTCCGTATTAAGCTCAAAAATGAAGACAAAAACATAATAAATATATTCAAAAAGACGACTTATACGTCTTTTTTAACACACGCGTTTAATATCCGTTCAATTATTTTCAATATTCATTTAGATTATTTGATACATCTATGATGTAATTCTCAAAATGATCTTCGAATGGATATAAAAAATTTATTAATTTCGCTCGCATACAATCGTCGAATAATTTTTAAAATTAGCTTGTTATCGAAATTTTCGAAATATTAGTTTGAAACGGTCTATTTTGACGCGTCGTAACTTTTGCTACAATTGACCATTTCGCACACCATTAACGTTGTAAAATACTAGACCGTGAGTACTTCAAAATGATATTAAAAATGTAATATTTCAACTTCGTTTGATATCCCAGATTAATCCCAAAAATTAAGACGAAAAAACAAAAACGAAAAAACAAAGGTGTCGCACAGTGCGACGATTAATTTTTTTTTTTAACACACCGACCTTATAATTTGACTTATATAAATCCTCCAATTCAGATATTTATTAAATATCTAGATATTTAACCATCTATTATATATGATAATTCTTACCCATACGATGTACTGGTTTGATTATTTTGTAGGAAGTGTTAGCATATTAAATGTGTTGAATTCTCTTTTATTTTGAGGTGTGAGATAACATAGAAATATTTTTATTTTTCAACATATAAATACATTTTTGAATTCAATTATGTTAAAGCAGTAGGAAAAACAATGTGTTATTTATACAATGAGTGAAAAGATAATAACTTGTTGAATTATTATTTATTATTTTGTGAGAAGATAATTTACAATGTGAATAACTACATATTCGTACCTGATGTTATTTATGTACAGAACAAGAAAAACAACTGCCTATTACAACTCTACAATCAATCGACCAATTATTCTCTAGAACCGAATATACAAGTAAAAACAAAGTTTCCGAGCATGATCATCTTACAATTACTTGTCATTGTCTGAATCTACAAATTGTAGGTAAATGTGAATATGAGAGTTTTTAAAGGGAAAAAAAGTACTGATGAAATTGATAAAACTTAGTAACTATAAAAGGATTTAATGATGGAATGAATAAATTGTATTTAATCTTTATTTCTATTTTTTAGAGACAAAAATAAGAAGATTTGCCAACCACTTGCACAGAAGCAACCTCACATTCTAATAAGTATTTTACTTATTTGACAGCAAGTTAATAACCAAATATAAAATTTGAAATAAAAATATAGATACATACCTGAACTTGTATCTTGTCCAACTGTTTCTCTATTTTTGAGCTGTCTTGAGATTATCGCGGATATGAGAATCCACCAGTAAATGTGGGAAACAAACAAGGTCAATAACATTGTGTTGAAGACAGTACAATGTCATGTCATATGGCTTCAACAGGTTTAAGGATTCACACAAGTAGTAGCTGTGAGTGGCAACAAGGGAAATTGATTAGATGAAAAGAGATTAAATATGATATTTAATCCAAAGCCATAACATAGCAAATCATCCAAAGCACAAGCTAGCTAATGAGTACAGGTATAATAATTCACGAGGGTGCATTAAAGGCATGCAAAATTGAAGTGGCCATTGTAAGGCTCAAATGAACTTGGCCGAGGCCCTTGTATGAGGAAGAGCCTATTCGGAGAAGAGGCGGCCGCTTGTAAGGCTCAAATGAACTTGGCCGAGGTCCTTCTATAATGAAGAGCCTATTCGGAGAAGAGGCAGCCGTTTATAAGGGTCAAATGAACTTGGCTGAGGCTCTTGTATAATGAAGAGCCTATTCGGAGAAGAAGTGGCCGTTTATAACGGTCAAATGAACTTGGCCGAGACCCTTGTATAAGGAAGAGCATATTCGGAGAAGATGCAGCCGCTTTTAAGGCTAAAATTACCTTGGCCGAAGCTCTTGTATAAGGAAGAGCCTATTCGGAGAAGAGGCGACCGTTTGTAAGGCTCAAATGACCTTGAACACATTGTCACGGAGATGTCCACCTTGGACATCATAAAAAGAAGTTAAAACGGCACTGGAATCCTTTCATTTCTTTAGTAACACAGAATTAAGGTTTTTTTGTCTTTTCATAATTAAAATTTACTATCTTTTGCTCCTTTCATGATCATGCCAGGAGGCATCTTTGTCTGTTAAGACAGTCTTCATCTGTGTGGTTGGATTTGTTTCTAGCATATGTAAATTAGAAATTTATAGGCGGCTTCACCACCTCTTTCTTATGCTAATGTTGGGTCAACTTAACTGGCGAAGGTCTCTACCAGATGTGGTACTCACTGGTATCTATCCTCTTGTTATAAGCATTACACTTCACGGACCAAACTGAGTGGGATTTTACTTCCAAGTTCTGTATTTTTCTTCACTTCATTATTTTGAGAAAACCTTGTGATGTTGATTTAAAAATCGACACTTGAAGGGCAAACATAAGATGACTTGCCTCAGAAAACATAAGATGCTTTGGTTTAGACTGACATAGTCGCCCTTCTTTGACTACCTTGCATATCCTTGTACAAAATCTATTACGTGAAATCACACATGAGAGCAACTTACACTCACTTATATGCCCTTTCTCTTCTACCCTGCTCTAGTTTCCAATACTTTCTTGCAAAAGGAACAACAAAACCAAGGCACTGAAGCACCCATGAGTCAAAATGTAAAGTGAAACATTTAATAAAACCTTTAGTCCTACCAATAGATAGTTCTCTAAAACAATGTTACATTATATGACAGTTCCAACTCAGAAAATATTATCAGCTAATATAATCATTTAATCAAAAATTCCTCCAACATATATATTTCCACAAATGTTCAGTTAAATTGCTCAAAAAATGTAAAGCTAAAATAATAGTATCTAAGCTTTTGCAGCCTCTTGATAAAGTTGTAAAATGCATCCTAGATGATGCCGCTATGAATTTATATATAATAAGATTGACTTGGACAAGAAGAATAGATACTAAATAATAGGACAACCAGTGACAAGGAAATGCCCAAAAAAAAACACTTCAATGATAAATTATTTTTAAAAAAGGGATTAGGTAAAAAGTACCTTTCATCCAGAAGTGTATCAATTTGAGGAAATAAACCACACTTAAAATCTGTCCCAAGAACATGTTTTAGAGCTACCAATACTTCCTGGAAAAAAAAATTTATTCATCAATTTCTAGGTGCTCCAACAATGAATAAGAAGAGCAGCAGTCAGGCAAGATATAACCTTTCGAATAGAAACCGAATCAGAGCAAGTGCCGAGCAGATTCACTATGCTTCTGGATATGCTTTCTTCATGTTGCTTGATATAATCAGCAAAGCTCTTCAGCAAGTTAAGAAAGACACAGTCTGCAATTTTATGCACAAAAGATTAGTATTAAACAAGGAATGCCTTGAGCACAAAAGATGTGGAGGTGAGGCCGGAAAAACAAAGTTGATATTGGGGTAAACTCTTAGGATGTGGAGGTGAGGCAGGAAATGATATTGGGTAAACTCTTTCTTCAAGCAGGTTGACAATGAAAACACAATATGTATGAGAAGATGGGCATGAAGCAAAGAGGAAAACAAGTATTTGTTCTTCTTGGCTCATCTAAACTTTAAATTCCAAAAACCAACTCATTAGTTTCTTTATCACAATTGAGAACCAACTTTACAGAAAACAAAACCATAGAGAAACAAAGGAAAAATGCACCTGGTTGTGACATGAAAGTGTTTGAAGATGCATAATCCAAAATCAAAGAGTTCACTTGAGAGAGCTATCTATGTAACTGAAAAAAGAACAATATCTTTTTTAATACAGTGTCAATCGTAAAGAAAAGCATATGAAAAATGAAGGCAAAATTATCCAAAAAAATAAAATTGTAGACTTGTAACGAAGAAAGAAACTACCTTGACTACCTTTGCTCTCATCCTGACTACTATTTTCGTAATAATCAAAATCATCATCTTGTTTCAGCAGTTGAAAGTTCATCAAAGACTACAAAGCAACAAAATATTACAATAAATAAATAAAAACCAGGACCACGAAAAAAATTCCAACCTATCAACAAAACTCAGATTGCATTAAACAGAGAGGTTCCAATTTACCGCTCAAAGATAACAAAACACAAATTCAATTTCGTTAATCATTAAAACCCTAACTGCATAGCCAAAAAGATTCGCCTAATTAACAAATTGCACGCCTTAGTTGCAGAAAACAGAGAGAAGCGAATTTCACAATGCATAATAGCCATATGAAAAGTACCTCAAGATTGAAGAGATTTGTATAAGAGTATTTCTTCTTGAAATCTATCTATTGTGTTGCTGTTCAAATTACAGAGTAAAAAACCAAAGTCCAGAACCGGGATCTTTGAAGGGCATTGGAAAAATTCTGGGGGTGGGGGAAAAATTCTACCAAAGCAAGTTGAAGGAAGTGGAAGAAAGGTTTCTTTGGTTTTGTTTGTTGTGTTGGAGTGTGATTAAAACATTAAAATATTTGTGTAAAATATTCAAAAAATGTGAGAAAAGTTCAGTGAACTTCTAGTCGAATTTGATTATATGTATCATATGTTTTTTTCTTTATCTGGCAAAAGCAATATATAGTTTAACCAAAAGTATCTTTATACAACAAATAACAATCGTCCTATTCAAAATATTTCACGTACAAAAACCTAGGCTAAAAAATATTTAATTTATTGAAAAATAAGAAAGTATAAAATACATGATATTACATAAAAATTTATAGTTTTGAAAAATTTAAATTGGCGTGTCCTTGATATGTCCATGTCCAACCATTTTGAAAAAGCACATGCCGGAGTGTGCTATAGTGTTATGTGACTGGTGTCCGTGCTTGTTCGCTTCCAAGATACATAACAATTTTTCTCAACCAGACAAAAATGAAATAAAATTTCTATTACCTAAATTAACTTCAAAAGCAGATATCATACTGTATAAAGCAAACCATAAAGGCACCATATGGTATAAAGCAATTCCAAATTATCTAGATTATCAACATCATCTATAGCTCAACCATATGTGGGAAAAAAAAATAGGAGTAATTCATTTTCAAATCATGCTTCGGCGCGGATACCAGTCACACGACTTATATAAAAACTAATAATATAGGAGTTTTTCATCTTTGGAAAAATTAATTTTGGCGTCCTCATAAAATAGTTACACAGTTATAAAATTCAACCATGCAAAAATGAAGTGAAAAGTTAAGCTAAAAACCTCAGAGCCTCAAAGGTTAATGAGACTTCTTCATCACTGCTTGTTGTGGAAGTGCTATAGCTTATAGGCTTAACGATCTGAGTGATGTTGCACATTTGTTTGGAGTTGTCAAATTTATTCTTGCAATCCCGATCACTCCCCATTACACAATTATGAACAGGAATCCGCTCAATTTCATCAATAATTAGCTCATTAATAATAAATGCTTAAAAACACACTTATCAGCTATCATTGTTTAAATTAACTCAGAAAACAATTATCTAAAAGTACCTAAAAATATGGTACCATATCAAATGAATCCTTCTTAATGTAGTCTACTTGAGAGTATAAATTGGTTCTAGCACCTTGATGCGGACTTCCAATGGTGTGAGTGAAAATGTAGACAATCCATTTTCGACCGTTCGTCGATTACCTCTCTCTCTCTCTCTAGAAGACTTTCTGTCTGCAGTTTGTTTATGTATGGAGTATTGAACATGGAACAGCTCCAGAAAACCCCCAAATCATCAGACACACACACAATCAGCTGAAAAGGAAGAAATTCGCTAAATCTACTACTAAAACCTCCATTTCATTTCTTTTAGAACTCCTCTTATAAACAGAGTTGTTTGTTAAATCAGTAAAAAATTTCCATCTTCTGTAAACCCATAAAAAAGGGAGAAATTACGGACCTTTCGTACTCGCCTTCTGCATAATATAATACCCATCAGCAAGCTTCAAGCGCTCGGCCTCAGCTTCAGCCCCCCCCCCCCCTTCCCTCCCCTCAGACTCCTCGATTTACAGGTTTTCGAAGTGGTCATAGTCTTTTTCAGTCTCGGCGTCTTCATCTTCATCCGGAGTCCGATGGAAATCGAGATCGAAAAGCATGAGAGAGAAAGTGGAGATATTTAGTGAAAACCTGGGTTGCAAAAAGAACGATTTATGTACGCTTGAGACAGAACGAAAACGAAGTGAGGGGGAGAGAACGAAAACGCAGGGGAAAGAGAAAGCATAAGCTATTTTTTTTATAGTAAGGTGCGGAAAGCTTCGCAATGCCCTTTTTTTCTTTTAAAATAGTATTTTATTTTATTTTTTTGTCCACATATGAAACATGAGTCATCTTCACTGGAAAGAATCGAACCCGTATAATCCAGATCAATCACACCTTCAGGAAGCTTTGCATTTGCACACAGGTAACCATTTCCTTGACAATCATCCGGGGAGCATCTTTCAGGAACAGTTGGTATAAATAATTCTCTGGTTTGAAGATTTGCGAATTCTACATCTTTGTCTTTTCCCGCTTGTGCTTGTTTTTCATCACCAGACAAATTATCATTCTTTCCCACAGTGGAAGTCTTGGAACTCTTTACCCTCCCAAGGATAAAGGAAACTCCATCTTCAGAATCTGCAACAGGAGCCCCAGAATTTAGCAAAAGCTCCAATAAAAGCTTGTTTTTGCATTGCATAAACTGTTATACACTACTAATTGCCAGATGCCTATGAAGAATCATCACCGGCTTTAGAGATTTCACCATAGCTGCCGGAAGGATCGAGAATCTGCTGGGACTTCCTCCATTGATTTAAGGGCTGGGAAATTCTAGAAGATCCACTACAAGCAGGCAAGAATCTAGAGAATTCTATGCCCGCCACTGCCGGATTTCTCTAGAATTCTGGATGCTCTAGTCCACCGACATTGTACATGTGTGTGTATATATATATATATATATGTTTGCGTTGTATCTATATCTTTACTCTCTGCTCTCTTTTCCACTCTACGCTCACACCTTTGTTTCTCTCACTGACTCTTCACTCGACACTCACACACATTCAACACACAGCGAATCACGCTGGAGGGACAGGGGATTTGCTCCCGGGCCAAACCCGGGAGCCCCCTGATTTGCATCCATATTGTGTGAGAAAATATTAAATAAACTAATTATATTCTTATGATTTAGTTTCCAATATTAGGTTTTATCCATATAGCATGACTACTCAAGTCGTCGGTAAAATTACACACTTTCTTGTGATTTGAATAGCCCTTAGAATACCAATTTCTGCTCTAGCAAGAAATTTAAGTTTCTTCACCAAAATTGAACTTAAGTGAATTAGTTTGTTAATTTAAAATTCAGGTTTCGGATCATCCACCGCGAATCCCCATGTAATAATCTATTTCAATCCTAGTTCTACAATTTGACAACACGTTTGAATTATGACGAATCAATATTCCTATTTTATTCAAAACTCTCTTTCGATTAAGTTTGAACCTATTTTCATATACGACACCGACTATATCTCTATGACGGGAGCAAATATACAAAAATGCATGGAGTTCTATGAATACTTAGAGATTCACGTAAGGCATAGCGGTATATTTCTATCCCCTATCGGACCCTACGATGATTTATACCTTGTCTAATCTATTTATCCTCTTTCGAATGGATTAAATAAACCACAACACATCACACAATCACATGCATAATAATTGTAGACTTAATTCAATGTATATAAACCATTCATTAATCCAAAACGCGTTTTAACGTCAAATAAATAAAACTAGGAATCAAAATATCAAATTACATGGTTCATCGTTCACCTAGCACATTAAAAACTAGCCTAGCATGATAAAACTATGAAAACTAAGAGAATAAAGAAAATAAATTGAAGAAGACATCACCCTATTGGATCTTGAAGTGAAATCTTGAATCTTGGATCAATCTCCTCGTTCTTCACCTTCTTCTTGCTCTTCAATAGGTAAATAATAGTAGAATAAGGCGGAACCCTCGTTTCTGGTCGTGTTTAGGGTTTTAAAGGGGTTCTAGATTGGTTTCCATAAGAGATTGAATCAAATAATGAAATCAAAATATCGCGCCCAGAAATGAACTATGCGGCCGCATAGAGTAATTCTATGCGGTCGCATAGTTATAGAGATTGCGGGATCAAAGGGTTCTGCCCAAACCTATGCGGTCGCATAGGTGTTACACTATGCGGCCGCATAGTGTAAACTACTTTTCAGAAGTTACATTTTAGTCCCTGATTTCCGTTCCTTCATTCTTGAGCTCCTTTCAACTTTCTTCTTCTTTCTATGCCTCGTTTCACTACTCAACTTGTACTCAGCTCCCTTTGATACTCGATTTTCTCGTCGGGTCAACTTTTGAATAATTGCATTCGGGTCCCTGAACTTTCGTTTTCTTCTAGTTTGGTCATTTTTCGCTCATTTTCGCATACTTTTCATTCCATCCATCAGTGTAGTCCTACAAACATAAATTGTATCGAATTAAGCCAATATTCAACATATACGTTCACAATTAGCCATGTTTTGTGGCCTAAATAAGTGTGTAAAACGCACTTATCAAACCCCCCAAACTTGAACTATTGTTTGTCCTCAAACAAGATGGTGACTTAACTAAACATAAAACATGGTTCAATGACTTGCCGTGTCTCAGGATTAGAATTCAGTAATCAACATAGTGAATAGTTTCAATAGTGCAAAATCAGATCAATCTCCACTTATCATATGCAAAGCCTGATGTGCGCGTATGTATACTCATGCAGACATACTCAGCTTATGATGGGTTCAAATCCCAAACCAATGTAGTCAGATTTTTCTTTCTTCGCTCGAGAGATACGCACCCCCCAAACTTATTCTTTTCACTCAATTATCCCGGGGTGTGTTCTAGAGTAGAGATTTGATTCATTTAAGTTCTCACCCTCTCTTACTTTGGATAGACCTCGCAATCACAAGTTCACAGTTCAACAAGTAGAGATTCTCCTATTTCTTTGATTGGTTCAACCTCTAAGACTAAACTAAGCTACTTGTCTTGCATCAAAGGTATAATTTCATCAACTACATGTCTTGGGGCTCTTTTCTCACTCCATTTTCTTTCTTTTAACATATCTCATTTGCTTTCTATATAACCCATGTATCGAGCTTTAAGCCGGTGACTCCCAAATCAGTTGATTTTAGGACACCAGGTTTCAATCACCCTTGCAGGCTTACTTACTCAAGTTATAAAGGCTCGAGAATATGTATTTTCACTCTTTTTCTTTTGACTCTTTCCTTCTTGCTTTTTATATGACCCCTGTAGCGAGCTTTTGGCCGATGACTCCCAAGTCAGTTGACTTTAGGGCATCAGGTTTTTAGTCACCCTTACAGGCTTACTTGCTCGAGTCATAAAGGCTTGAAAAGAGTGTTTTCTCACAAATATTATACCATGCCCCTATTTTTCTAGACACTTAGTTTCAAAAATCAACCTCTAACTTAAAACTTTCACCTCATCTTCGTCCCATTGGTTTAAACAATCCACACAACATAGTTTTCAGGCATGGAATCCCCACTCATCTCAATGTTCTCCTGCAATAGCTAAATCATCACCAAACTACTACAACAATGGATATTTGATAAGTACAATAGAGGGTTCTTTCAGATCAACCTATCATGTTCGATTTTTCTATAAATAATGACCCCAATCGTCGCCTTAGCATGCACACATGAGTGATGTGTACAAAAAGTATCAAGTTTACACAAACAAGTATTGACCAACCTAACCTGCACAATATCCACTATTCACAGCTCATAATAATTCCAATAATCACATCATTGCTGGCAAGGCCACTAAACTCACACAAGCACACAAATTGAACTAACTAAACAAATACTGAAACAAGCAAACAACGAATTTTTTTTTATAACATAACAAACACATAGAAAGCAGTAAAATACACAAACATCGATGGATAATGAAAGTAATGAAATGTTCACCAATTTTGTCATACAAATTCTACCACCCCCCAAACTTGAACTGAGCATTGTCCTCAATGTCTAAAGTATAAGAGTTGAATACAGAATTTGAATGACAAAACTCAAACAAAATAAAACATGGGGGTATGAGAACTCCCCTGATCAGAATGGAGGTGGTGGTGAGATGGCGGAAACGAGTTTGGCCCAACAGTGGTATCATCCTATGTCGGAGGTATCTGAAAGAAAATAAATGAAGAAATTAGTGAAGGCATAAAATTGGCACTAGACATCCCAAATCTCTCAAACATGGTTTCAACACCCCATTACGCATGCAGAATACATTCAGAACTTGTGTGAATCATGCATAGACTCTTTGTGAACTACATAGGTGATCGATAACCTAAAACTACTAAATATGCATAGAAAACATGAGAAATCCTAAATCTACTGCATAAAGCGGAATAAATAAAAGGGTAGAGATGATGGGTTGCCTCCCATCCAGCGCTAGTTTATAGTCTATAGCTCGACTACACCGTGTTAGTTTGATTCCGGTGGTGTGAGAGCAACTCTTCCAACGATGATTTCTTTCTCACTGCAGCTTTCCTCCAAACTTTAACTTTACCTCTATCCACTTCATCTGATTTTCCCTCGTTATTTCCCTCAAACTCAACAAAGTAGGCTTCATGCTTCTCATAATTTTGAGTGGGTTGAGCATGCACATTATAGTCATCAGCAGTGTTTGAATGATCTTGAGGACCAATTTTGTCTTTCACCACATTTTCCACTATACTCATTTGGAGGCATTTCTCTGGCTCGGTCTGGAAGTCCACATCCTTGAAAACATTGAAAGTGATTTGTTCTTCGCCAAGTCTCAAATTTAACTGCCCTTTTTGAACATCTATCAAAGCTCTACTTGTAGCGAGAAATGGTCTGCCCAAGATAAGTGGAACATTCTTGTCTTCTTCCATATCTAGAATGAGGAAGTCGGCCGGGAAGATGAATTTGTCCACCTTGATGAGCACGTCTTCAATTATCCCCCTTGGATGTACCAAGGATCGATCGGCTAGTTGTAGTGTCACCGTGGTTGCTTTGGCATCGCCCAAATCGAGTTTCCTGAAAACAGAAAGGGGCATTAGATTAATACTTGCACCAAGATCGCATAGAGCTTTATCAAAGTAGTATCCACCAATAGTGCAAGGTATAGTAAAACTCCCTGGATCTTTCAGTTTTGGTGGGAGCTTCTTCTGAATAAGAGCGCTGCACTCCTCTGTTAGCATCACTGTCTCATATTCCTCTAACTTTCGTTTCTTTGACAGAATGTCTTTCAGAAATTTGGCGTAGCTAGGCATTTTAAACAGTGCTTCCGCAAATGGAATATTGATATGGAGCTTTGTAAAGACTTCAAGGAATTTCTTGTACTGTTGCTCCCATTGATGCTTTTTTAACCTTTGAGGGAATGGAATTGGTGGTTCGTAAGGATTGACCGGGGCAGGTGTTTTATTCTGTAATGTATCTGAACCTTCCCTTGGAGATGTCTCTTTTGTCTGTTCAGTTTTTTCCTTCCTTGAAGACGATGATGTATCTTTGTTTGCACTAGGTCTCTTTACAGTGATCTCTGGTAGTTGAACCCCACTTCTTGTAGTAATGGCTTGACATTGTTCCCTGGGATTCACTTCGGTATTGCTAGGTAAGGTACCCGGTGCTCGTCCATTTATTGCAAGTGCTATCTGTCCCACCTGAGTTTCAAGGTTCTTGATTGCCGCACCTTGATTTTGGAGAGCTGTTTCTGTTTTCTCCATATACTTATCAGTCTTCTCCATAAATTTTGCTAATATTTCATCCAGCTAGATCTTTTTCTCCTGTTGAAATTGTCCTTGAGGTTGATTTTGATTTTGAAACTTGTTTTGATCTCCTCTCCAAGAGAAATTTTGATGATTTCTCCACCCGGGATTGTAAGTGTCAGAGTTAGGATTGTTCTGTTGGCGTTGACCCCACTGTGCATAATCTGCCTGTTCTACCCCTTGTGAAAGAATTGGACATTCCTTTGTGCTGTGGTCTGCCCCACACTCTTCACAATTCGATTTTCTTGCTTGTGCTGCGTTTGCTGAATGAGATAAGCTGTCTACCTTGTGAAACAAGGAATCAATTTTTGCAGACAATGCTGAATAGGTGTCAACTTCATAGAGACCCACTACTTTCTTCTGAACTACCCGCTCGGACGACCACATTGCTGAAGTATCTGCCATCCTTTCAAACAACTCCCATGCTCCGTCGATAGTTCTTGTGGTTAATGAGCCATTGGATGAAGAGTCTACCATGCTTCTGAAAGATGGAAGTAGTCCTGTATAGAAGAATCGAATCTGAGTTTTCTTGTCAAAACCATGTTGAGGACACTTCCGTAGCATATTTTAAAACCTGTTCCAGACCTCATCGAAGGATTCGAGATCATTTTGCGCAAATACTGATATAGCATGTCTCAGTTGTGCTACCTTGGCTGGTGAGAAGAATTTCGTGCAAAACCTGTGAGCTAGCTCATCCCAAGTGGTTATGCTTGCAACAGGAAGTGAATCCAGCCATTCTAAAGCTCTATCCCGCAAGGTGTGCGGAAATAACCTCAGTCTGATAGCGTCATCTGAAATTCCTTGATACTTGAAGTGTTGACACATATCCAAGAATCTAGATATGTGTGTATGTGGATTTTCAGTAGCCATCCCGTGAAATTGATGTCCATTCTGGAAGAGATGGATGACATTTGTTTTCAACTGGAAGTTTGGCTGCCCAAATGGTGGATAGACAATGCTAGATTGGCTTTGGACGACAAATGGTGCCATGAAATCTCCCAATAGCATATTTCCTTCATCTTCGACCTCTGCATTCGCTAGAGGTGCTGGATTGAGTTGTTGATTTTCCATTGATACTTGCTCTTTTTGGTCTTTTTGTTGGGTTGCTACTGCTTCTCTTAGCCTACGATGGAAGGTTCTTTCGATTTCCGGATCAATTGGAGTCAAATCACCTTCAACCGATCTTCGCATATAAGTCCTGAAAGATGAACAGTAGTAGCAGTCAGATGAATAAAAAAAATAAACTAGAAGCTAAACTAAACTAAAAAGTTCGAATTAGTGTCAAAGTAAATAAAATCAAACTAAATTAAATCCCCGGCAACGGCGCCAAAAACTTGACACGCGAAAACTTGTTCGACTTATAGTACCGCAAGTGTACGATTCGTTTCAAGTAATAAAGTGGATTTTTAAGTCCAAGTATCGTTCCCACAGAGATTTAATAGTTTGACTGTATTTAATTCGACCTTAACCGAAACAAAATTCGTGTTTGAGTGGTTGTAACTAACTCGTGACTAAATTAAATGAGCTACTTATGCAAAATAAAATGAACTATCTAATTAAATGCAAAGTTCACTACGTGCAATTATAATCCTAAATGCGAAATTGAGATAATAATAAAAAAAAAAAGCGTACTAGGTTCGCGAATCCCCATGTAATAATCTATTTCAACCCTAGTTCTACAATTTGACAACACGTTTGAATTATGACGAATCAATATTCCTATTTTATTCAAAACTCTCTTTCGATTAAGTTTGAACCTATTTTCATATACGACACCGACTATATCTCTATGACGGGAGCAAATATACAAAAATGCATGGAGTTCTATAAATACTTAGAGATTCACGTAAGGCATAGCGGTATATTTCTATCCCCTATCGGACCCTACGATGATTTATACCTTGTCTAATCTATTTATCCTCTTTCGAATGGATTAAATAAACCACAACACATCACACAATCACATGCATAATAATTGTAGACTTAATTCAATGTATATAAACCATTCATTAATCCAAAACGCGTTTTAACGTCAAATAAATAAAACTAGGAATCAAAATATCAAATTACATGGTTCATCGTTCACCTAGCACATTAAAAACTAGCCTAGCATGATAAAACTATGAAAACTAAGAGAATAAAGAAAATAAATTGAAGAAGACATCACCCTATTGGATCTTGAAGTGAAATCTTGAATCTTGGATCAATCTCCTCGTTCTTCACCTTCTTCTTGCTCTTCAATAGGTAAATAATAGTAGAATAAGGCGGAACCCTCGTTTCTGGTCGTGTTTAGGGTTTTAAAGGGGTTCTAGATTGGTTTCCATAAGAGATTGAATCAAATAATGAAATCAAAATATCGCGCCCAGAAATGAACTATGCGGCCGCATAGAGTAATTCTATGCGGTCGCATAGTTATAGAGATTGCGGGATCAAAGGGTTCTGCCCAAACCTATGCGGTCGCATAGGTGTTACACTATGCGGCCGCATAGTGTAAACTACTTTTCAGAAGTTGCATTTTTGTCCCTGATTTCCGTTCCTTCATTCTTGAGCTCCTTTCAACTTTCTTCTTCTTTCTATGCCTCGTTTCACTACTCAACTTGTACTCAGCTCCCTTTGATACTCGATTTTCTCGTCGGGTCAACTTTTGAATAATTGCATTCGGGTCCCTGAACTTTCGTTTTCTTCTAGTTTGGTCCTTTTTCGCTCATTTTCGCATACTTTTCATTCCATCCATCAGTGTAGTCCTACAAACATAAATTGTATCGAATTAAGCCAATATTCAACATATACGTTCACAATTAGCCATGTTTTGTGGCCTAAATAAGTGTGTAAAGCGCACTTATCAGGAAGTTTAGTACTCAACATATAATCATTTACAAAAGAGAACTTCCTAAAAATCAAAATGAAAAAGTCAAAAACTTATAAATGTCTCAATAAGTCAAATGGTAACAATTCTTCAAGAGATTTATAGCTCTCATTGAATCATTACCAAGTAGGATTCAATCTTTTGAGTAGAACACCTTGATATTCAGTAGTAATGCAAGTTCACAAACATCTAACTCAATCCTGCCTCCAAGTTTCATGACCACGACTAATCTTGATGTAAACCCTTCTTGTAGTACCTCCTCTAAACTATAATCGGTACCTCCTTGTGCTATGAATGTTCTAATACTTATTAGGGAGAAAAGGGTGAAGTCTCCTCCATTTCATGGATAGAATGGGGTTGGCCAAAGTGTACTTACCTTCCAAATTTGACGGTATATGGAGAACGAGATTGTTCGGTAGTTCAATAGAATCATGATTTGGACTAGAATTTTTGGGTACTCTCAATCCATAAACCAACAATATTTAAAGTAAGCCGTGACTTACTTTTGGGGAGAAATGTACTATTAGAAAATCAAAGAGAAAAGAACAAAGTCTCGAAGATAACGACACCAGCATTGGCGGCGACATGGCATGGAGCATATCTGGTGATCTGCACACTCAAAAAATCTTCTTTGAACATTGCTTGACTAGTTAACAAACAGCACTCATCGTGCTAAGTGGTTGCTTTGTAACACCTTTCATGAAATATAATTAGCATATTTTTTTCCTTTTTATCATTTATAAATTTAGAAAAAAATTATATCAATAGATTTAGTTTACTTAAATAATTTTCGCCATCAAATAAAACGACGAAGATAAATTTTGAATAATGAAAACTTTGTATTTTAAATAACAATTAAAAACGATTTAAGATTATATTTTCTTTTAGCAATATTTGAAAAGTAAATACTTCTATATTAGTTGCTATATTATAAAATATAAAATCTTAAATTATTGGTGAAGTATTAAGAAATTAAATAGAAATGAATAAAGAATAAACGCTTCTTTATCGAATATCAAAGACCCAGCATCATCGGTGATTACCAACAACATTACGACAATATTGCCAATAGTAATCGCTAATAGATATTATAAGTTGGTGATAATTCTAAATAGTGCTTCATGGCATAAAATGTTTAGATATATGTGGAAAGGGATTGTAATCTTGGATTGATTTTTAAAAGGAGCCTCACAACAATTTTTCAGATAAAAACTTATGTAGAAAATTCTTGAGAGTTAATGTTAACCATATGATCAAATTGGTATTTACCAGCCATTCTAATGAGGTGTATATATATAAAGCTAATTCTAATTAGGGAAGGAAACGGGGCAGGGCGCCTAATTCTAATTAGGGATGGAAACGGGGCTGGGCGCCTCCGCCCCGCCCCGCCCCGCCTCCAACCTCGCGCCCGCCCTTGACAATTGTATAATATAATTGTTGGATTAGAAACATATTATAAAATTGTAAATACATTAAACAATATTTTAAAACTAACAATTTATTAAAATTCTATTTTTAAATATTATTTTTTTCACGGGACAGGTTCGGGGTGGGGCATCCTCGCCCCACCCCGCCAACCTGTCGGGGGCGAATTTTTTGGGTCCAATTAGGGGCAGGGCCCTATTGGATCGGAGTGAGACGGGTTAAATTATCATCCCTAATTCTTTCTAATAAGGTACATTTATAAAAGATCAAGAGAGCTTCGTTTATAAACTAATTGAGTTAAGTGAGCTTGAGTGGACTTGTATTAGCAGTACAGTTAGTAATTCTGTTAAATGTGGTAATTTTGTCCAATTCACAACATATTGGTTTTTCATCAAATTACCAAGCTAATATTGTCGGTGATAAACTCGGTTGCACAACATTGCAACTAGGGTTGCGTGTATGTGTGGGACATGTGTCGGATATCAACACTCTTTCATAATCATTTTTCTTTTTTATTAAAAATATTTATTTCTTTTAACTTAAAGTTAGTAGTAAATAACAAATAAATACTCATATTTAAAATATTCAACAATAAAAATTAATAATAAGTGTAACTCTAAATTTATACTCTATAAGTGAAGAATTGTAAAAAAATTAATCAATATGTCGATATCTTATCATGTTAGTACTTTTTTTTAAAATTACGTGCATGTATGATACGTGTCGTGTCGGACACACATATCGGTTCATCATAGGTGATAATGTAAGATTTTGCCTCCAGACCTCAAAATTGCATGAGCTGCCTTTGCTTAGTAATAGATGATGCTTCGATGTATGACATCTAGCTAGCCGTATTAAGGATTTTCTATACTATACTTGTCACACTAGGGAAGACCAGGAGGATCTTGAGCAAGATTATTCTTCGACTAGTTCCTGAAAAAGGGCAATTTTCAGAGCTTTCTCTTTTGTGTTCTTTGTAAATTTTTGGTGCAATTCATTATTAAAGTTATACTTTGCCAACCTTTCTCTTGCCAATCTTAATATTTGAACAATATTTCCAACACTAGTGTCCCTAATTTTTGTATTTTTGTATTTTTCATTTTTTGAAATTGTTTTTATCATCAACCTTCTATTAACTAACATCCGTCTTTAATAATATTTTCATATTTTTTTAAAAGGGCATTAAAATACTTATTTGTCCATCATATTTTTAAAAAATGATAAATGTAAAAGTGCGAAAGAGTTTTTTTCCCCTCATTTCAAAGCACGTAAGCATAATATTTTGCTAAAAAGCATCATCAAGGACAATATGTGTTAATTAATAAAAGACAATATAAAAGAATTCGACGAAAAATTTAGGAATATAAGTATTGTAATGAGAAAAGATTGAGAATTTTAATTGCAACTGTGTAACTAATAAAAATGTGTTGTAAATATAATTACTCAAAAGTAAATCAAAACGCAAAATAAAAAATAGCTCATTCAATACAAGAACATTGTTTGTTAAAATCTCGCAAGCATACAAAATCTTCAACAATTAAAGTACAAACTGAGTATGTATTTCGTTCCCACGGCGATTTAGACTTAGCTTCAATTCTATCATTTTCACGCTCAATCTTGAATAAACACACAATAAATGATTGATGAGATGTATTATGAATCAACTAGTCACATTAGTATCAACTACCTAAAAGAAAGTGAAAATGAGATGGAAGAGCTTTATAAGGAAAACGTGCAAAGAATTCGACTCTATTATTAGCCTCCGTTATAATCCTCAACTTCCATCTTTTAACCTAATTTGTGCATAAATTGACAATCGATAGTCCTTCAATGTTTAACAACCTTTCCTGAACAAAGTCAAACATATAAATAACGAAGAGATGATTGAGTATGACTTTTATCTCCTTTGAATACTTTAGTGGAGTTTTCAATTAATCCCAGATATTTCCTTGCTTAGAATCTTCGATCCCGAACCACAAATTTTCAATCTAATTTGATACTAATTGCATTGTTTCTCTTCCTAACTCTCTTGGGCAAGTTGTATGATCAAGAATAATGATCTTTACCTCTTTTATTAGGTCTAAGACGTGCTAAATCCATTTCAAAAAGAGGTCGAATTAGAAAAGAAAACAAGTTTTCCCGGTTGGAAAGTACAATGTGATCGCACGGTAAGTGTTGCAATCGTACCCTTGAGGGCTTGCAATCACAGTCCTATACTTTTTTTCCTTTCATTTTGGTCCTCGTTTTCATCCTTTCGTGCAACTCAAGTCCGTTCAAATTGTAACTTCAGCCCTTCATCTTTCAAATCATGTCAATCTAATCTCCATCATCCAAATTATATTCAACTCACGTCCTTCTCTTTCATTTTTCATTCTTTTTCTCCAAAAGCCATCCAACATCGAATTTTTTTTTTTTCTACACACACACACACATATTGATTATGTCAAAACACACCATTCAAGGGCTGATTTGGGGGGGAATCCAATCAAACCCATTCGGTCGGAAGAGAAGACTCACCAAATTCTTTGAGGTTCCTAAGTTGATAAACTTTTGATCAAATAATGCAGAGAAAGTAGGAATGAATGCGAGGCTTGCTTTGATCGAACAATGTAGAGAAATTATCGTGGAATATTTGATCTAAGAAAGAATGTAAGAAATTATAGTGCATTCTAACTTTGATAAAGTGTTTTTTTTTTTTTTTTTATCGTTTTTTTGGCATTTTAGTACCGCTTGAAATGCAAGAATGAATATACTGTTTGATACACATTATTTGTAAAATGAGAATGAAAAATATAATTATTATGGGCTCCACACAACAGATGTAAAGTAAAAAATGGTGGTTGGATGTGATGGATAACGGTCATATTTTTTATTTTTATGGAGGAAAAATGGGAATCAAACGGGGCCGGTAAATTTTGAAGTAAATCATTTTTTGATTGATTAAAATTAAAAATAGTAAATTTTTAATTTCTACTATTATTCACTAAGTGGTAGTCCATAAATATTGCATGCACATTCATTACTCGAGGCACAAAAGTTTTACTTATTTTTTTTCTTTAATCCTGTTGCACGCCAAACATGTCAAGCATGATTAGTTTTTGTCAGTATTCTAAAAAGTGCGCTTAGGTGCAAAGCGTGACTAAAACGTTTCGCCTTGAACCTAAGCGAGAATTAAGCGGTCAACGAGAATGTTGACCGCTTAATTTTTTTTTTTTTTTTTTTTTTTTTGTAGATGAAGAAGAAGATATTGAAGTGGAGTCCGATAAAAAGTTAGATAAGATTTAAGCTACAAGTTATCTGTGTTATGTAATTATAATTTTGAAACTTATCTTTTTTGTAGGAATTATTAAGTACATACAATATTTTATAATTTTAGATGTTTGGTATATATTATATGAATTATTGAATGTTTTTTACAATGATTCAAATTTAAAAATTAAAAAAAAAACATTTACACCTAAATTTCGCCTAGGCTTGTAAAGTTTGAAATTTGGCCTCTACGCCTAGCCATGTTTTACGTTTTTTAAAATACTGATTTTTGTGTTCGTGTACACTACCAAAGTTTTAACTTTTAAGAAACCATTTCCAGTAAAAAGAACTAGAAAATTTATGAAAAATATTTCCCATGTTTCAGGTTCTACATCGAAGGCCTACCAACATGTGATTGTTGCAAATAAAATTGGATTATGACAAGAAGTTCGATCAAAACCCATATTGAAATTCGAACTCGCTCCATATAGGGAGCTTTTTCATTATCATGTTAAGGGTCCGTTTGAAAAGTTTATATTTTTTATTCTACTTCTCATAAAAAAGTTCATTAATAATGTTTGAAAAATAATTTTTAAAAAGTTTTCTCTTTCAAAAGAGTCTTAAGAGGAAGTCATATTAGGTTAACCTTCTCTAAAAACTCTTGGAATAAAAAGAAACACTTTTATAAAATTAATTGAACAAGTTCAAAAGCAATTTTTGAATTTCAAGCTTATTCCGACTTTTCAAAGTCATACCAACAAAAAGACTCTAGCTAGGTTCTTAAGTTAAGCGTAATCCAAGCTCATTTGCTCTTACACGTAGGGCTGGACAAAAGTCTCGAATCGAATCAAATCGAATCGAGCGGTTCTTCTAAAATTAAATACCCGAACAGGCACTCGAATCTAGAACCAACGGGTTCAGTTCGATTCTCGGTTCTAGACCAAGAACTAAATTTTTTAAAATTTTTTAATATTATATAAATCAAATTATTTAACTTTTTCTAAATAAATTAGCAAATAAACAAATTTTTTTCAATTTTTTTGTTTTAATTTTTTGACCCATTTTAGCTCAAAGCCCAAGCCTCTTATTAACAAATTTTTGTTTTAATTATATTGTATTTTTTCTTATTAAATCTTATTAGATGAACAATTTTTATTTTATTTATGTTTGTTAATTGTGCTTTTTCAATTTTTTTCTTATAGAGTTTTTTAGTTGTTTGTATGACAAGACAATCAATTGATGATTAGATCAAATAGTTGGTAAGTATTAACAATACTTTAAAGTATTTTTTTTATCTCTATGACTTCTAATTTATATTTCTTTATTTTATGTAGATTTGAATGTTTGAAGCAAATGAATTATTGATATGGATCACTAATGTTTTAGTATTAGTATCTATTTTTTGGTATTTGTATATATTTATAAATTAATTTTATTGTACAACTTGTTATTTATATGTTATTAAATTGAACTATGTCAATTTGTAAAATTATGATTGAACGTGTCATTAATTATTTTTATTATAAATGTTAAAAATTTAATTATGGTACGAAATCGAATCGAACCCGAACGGATCCATAATTATATTTGGACCCGATGATTCTATTTACTAAATACCCGAAAATTTTTATTTCGGGAGAACCGAATCGAATCGGACCATGTCCAGTCCTACCTACACGAGCACCCTTTTCCATTGCTTTACCCAAGTTCCGACTTACCCAAACAACCTCCATGGTTTATCTTGGTCTATTTAGCTAGTGCAATTACTAGTTGACCTAGTAGTGATACGATCTTCATAAGTCTAAATAGGTGAAACAAACCTTTTGATCGAAGTTAAAACTCACTATTCATGCTTATTTTTGTTAAAATTAACTATTCTACAATATTAATATTTTCGTGATGACACTTCGATAATCCAATAATCCAGTGATACGATCTTCATAAGTCTAAATAGGTGAAACAAACCTTTTGATCGAAGTTAAAACTCACTATTCATGCTTATTTTTGTTAAAATTAACAATTCTACAATATTAATATTTTCGTGATGACACTTCGATAATCCAATAATCCACAAACATGAATGTTTGTCAACTATTTACTTTCTTTTATTAACGTGACAAACTTAGCTTCTGTGTGGTACCCATTTATTTTTCATTCTCATTCTTCTACTAATTTTCAACCACACATTTTTCAATAAAATAATATTTTTCATCACATCAATAATTTTTCCTTCTTTTTCAACCACATATTCACCATCCATCACATCAAAAAAATTCATTTTCTCTAAAAATGGCTATCAAACAGGATCTTAATAATTAAAGTTGTATAATCATTTTTAGTTCTTATTTGACTAAGCATAAAAAGTTGCTAAGATTTTGAAATCGAAATTTCAATCATAATTTTTATTAATTTTTTAATCATTCATTTCAATGTCAAACAATCCCCCAATCTAATTTTCAGATGGAATTTTGCAGAAAAAGGGTAGAATTTTAAAGAATAAAGCTGATTGTACAGCTTTTTTTTATCACTTGGTACACAGCCCTCTCACATGGGGTGGGGTTCGAGCTGATTTAATGTTATTTTAAACTCGGGTCCCATCTCATATTGTGAAGGGACTGTGTATCGAAGTGTACATCAAGCTCGGTTCAATTTTAAAATAGTATGATTTTGGATTTTCATCTCATAGATCATTTACAAAAAGCTGTAAATGAATCAAAGTCCGACCCGAATGTACTCAGGTCATTACACACATATCTGCTCTGTTACTAGATTCGGATCTTTCCCCCTCTCCCTGCCCTTAAATTCAATTCAAACCCTTCTTCCATCTCTCGCCAACGGCTAGTTCTCTCTCTCTCTATTTGCTGATTCTCTCTCTAAAACCCCTTCGCATAAATCTTCTCTCTCTACTGTAAAAATGAAGCATTTCATGATGCCAAGAAATCAAATCTTGAGAGAGAATTATGAGTCCACTGCACATACACCACCATCCGCATCTCCGAACCCTAAAAGTAAATTGTTAGCAGCAGGAAGCCCTAGCAATCGGAGACACAAATCTTCGAAAGAAAATGCAGATCCGAATTCGGCTGCGTCACCTGCCACTGCCAAGATGAAGAGCCCGCTTCCCCCGCGGCCCACGCTCAAGCGGAAGCTCACTGTGGAGGCCGCAGTGGGATTGGAGAATGGTGCTGGGCCTGCGAATTATGCCGATTCTGGTGTTAAGGTTAATATCTGGAAGAAATTTTATTTTAGTTGATCTTGGTTTTACTTCAACTTGCCTTGGTTATGAGGTTCATAGTATTGTTACATTCGGCTTCAGTAATTGTACCGTTCAGATCTGTGTTGAAATTTTCAAATTTTCCATATTGTTGGCTAAAACCTGTAATTGTTTTGAATACTCGAATATTTTCTGTTTTTTTTCCTACTAAGGAAGCCCCATTTTTTTAAAACTCCCTCTTTGAATGTGATGTGACATCGCCAGCATATATGCGAGGAGCATTATAGTTGATATGGGATCTTCTGGAACAAGACTTAATTTTGCAAGTGGTTTGGCATGGATGAAAAAAGTACTACTTGTGCTTTGATGATTGTATCGAGTTAAATTTTCAGGTTACTGTCTCTTTGGGTTCTGTGCTGCTGAATTTTTGTTGAGTTAGAAAATTAAAGAGCTTGCATTTTATTTTTGAGGAAACCAAGTTAGTTACTTTAATTGCTACTGGGTTTGAATAAACTTTGAGTTAATGCTTCCTAGATTGAAATGGTAATATGAACAGATTGACCAACCACATTTAATCTGGAACTACAATAATTTATCTGTGGTCTATGAAATTGTAATAATGCATGAATATATTAATGAGCTACTATAATTAAAATTTTCAGTTTTCTTGTTGGTCTATGAAACTTTCGAAGGAACTTCATTGGATATAGTGAAGTGGATGTTGAAAGCTTCTTCTAGCCCATTGGGAAAATTTTATCTTTATATTGGTTGCAATTATCTTTCTGGAAATTCACTTGAACTTTCCTATAACCCCTTTTGTTTTGATCATAGCTTTTGTAAAGATTTCTCTTGGTCAATGAAAAATGTTCACGACATGAATATGTGATTTAATTATACTCGGTGCGTGTGGTGTTTTAATTTTGTTTGTGACTATATACCCAGGTAATAGTGCGCATCAGACCACCAAACAAGGTTGAGGAAGATGCAGGTTCAGTGGTTCAGAAATTATCAAATGATTCTTTGTCAATAGCAGGGCAAACTTTTACATTTGACTCAATTGCAGATATTGAGTCAACACAGGCAAGATTCTATTGTTTAATAATTATAATGTGTATGCAAATTGATAACCGAAATATAATAAACAAGATAGTGAAACTTTATCTGGAATGTTATCTATTTCAGATTGATATATTCCAGCTCATAGGTGCACCCCTCGTTGAAAATTGTCTCGCTGGATTTAACAGCTCAGTGTTTGCCTATGGCCAGGTATTTTTGTTTCCATTTATGAATTTTACAGCATGAGTTAGGTAGTGGTTTTATTATATCCAGTGAAACAAGAGCATGCATACAATTGACTGTTACAATAAAATGTAATTTTTCTGCTAAGGATGACATGTTTGCAATATAATTGATCAGACGGGGAGTGGAAAAACCTATACTATCTGGGGTGCATCCAATGCCTTGTTGGAAGAACGTGATCTACTAGGCTTAACACCTCGAGTTTGCCAGCGATTATTTGAGCGCATTAACGAGGTCTTTTTATTTCATTATTGAAATTTTTTTTCCTACATGATTCTTATCACTCTTGTCTTGGAATTATAGATTCTTACTTTGTGGTATTTCAATTGTCCTTGTAGGAACAAGAGAAGCATGCTGATAAACAACTTGTATATATGTGTCGATGCTCTTTCCTTGAGGTACTTGGCTCTGATATCTTTCGTGCTCTAAGGAAAATGTGACTTAATTATTACTCCTCTGAATCCTTTGAATGACATATTTACAGATTTACAATGAGCAAATTACAGATTTGTTAGATCCAAATCAAAAAAATCTCCAGGTAAAAAACGAATATATGTACTTCAGTGGAGATTGTATTTAATTGGTGCCAAACAATTTCTCGTTGAGATGTCTTTGTTTTTATTCAATTTTCTCATATAGATAAGAGAAGACGTCAAAAGTGGTGTTTATGTCGAAAATTTGACAGAGGAGTGTGTTTCCTCAATGGAGGATGTGTCGCAACTTCTGATAAAGGTTTGTTCTTCGTTAATGTTCATTGTATAGTTTCTTTCTTGATTATTTTACTACGGCCCTATTTGAGCCCCATTTTCGGGGGGAAATAGGTTTTGGAATAATAATTTTTGTAAAATGTGATTAAAAATAAGAAAAAGTTTTGGGTTTACGTGTAAAAATTTTTCATAGGAGAGTTTGGGGTGGTTGAAAATGGGTTTTAGAAAAAATGAGTTTTGGGAAAGTAGAGCCCAAACATATGCTATAATCAATGGTACCAATTATTGGTTCTTTTTATTCAAATGAAAAAAAAAATAAAAAATTGTTTAGGACTAAACTCTAGCACCTTGAGATTAGTTTTTTGGGTAGGTGAGGCTAAATTTTGATTTACATATTCTTTCCGTTCAAAGGACTGATAATTGCATAGGACTATTCTTTGTACAATTTAGCCTCAAATATATTGATTGTATCTTGGAACAAATTTAATTTTGATATAGGAAACTTAACAAATAGCTTTATATTTTGAAATGAGATTGATTAATTTCAGTCATGTCTATCTTTTACCTTTTCTCTTTCCATTCAACTCAAATGGTTATGTTATTTTATATAGGGAGACGAGAATATAAACGCTCAAGAGAAGAGAGGCTGATTCCTCAGTTTTTCCAAAGTCCTTTCCCTAAACTAGCATTAAGACCAGTTTAAGCATTTCAAAGTCCATTTATAAATCACTTATTGGCATATTCCAAGCAAAAATGAGGACAAATATATATTCAACACATTTTTCTAATACAAAGCCATATATGTGGGAATGGTCTATAATCTTAAAGCTTGTTTGGAGAAATTTATAAATTGATGAAAAGTAGTGTAGATTTTGTGGGTTCCACATAATATGAGGATAATAAGTGGGCAGTAGTGTAGTTAAAACTGATTCAATTTATATATTAACAATATATAAATTTCTCCAAACAAGCTTTTAGCCTTAAGTTGCAATTGAGAAGTGAAGATTGGCCAGCTGTGTTATGTTGTCTTTCACTTTAGTTTTAGGTAGTCATCTTTCTCAGGATTTTGGCTAATATGTCAATTTCTTATAGCTTTTGGACATTATACATATTAATGCTGCATAAATTGTACAGGGATTGTCAAACCGGAGAACTAGCTCAACAAGTGTAAATGCTGAAAGTTCTCGTTCCCACAGCGTTTTCACTTATGTTGTCGAATCGCGCAGCAAGGTATGAGAATCATTGATTAAGAGATTTAGTATGATCCATTCTCAGTCACTTCTTGACTTTTTCTGCAATTAGGTAAACACAGCACAAGTTGGTGCTTGAATGCATTCTACTACTCCATCTTTTTGTCTAGTGCTTGCATGGAGTTGTGTGTTTTTGTTGATTACTATCACATGCTATTTTTCAACCTTCTGTGCTAATGACTCATTACCTAATTGTTAAATATCACAGAGCATAGCTGATGGTGGGGTTAGCAGCTTGAAGACGAGTAGAATAAATTTTGTTGATCTGGCTGGATCTGAAAGACAAAAGCAGACAGGTGCAGCTGGAGACCGTTTGAAGGAAGCAGGGAATATTAACCGTTCGCTTTCACAACTAGGGTATGTTTAAGATATTGTCACAAAAGTTAGCAACATCTTGTGACTTGATTTTTTGTTGCCCTGTTGGTGCCATAGGCCACTGGATTTATTAATTTAGCATTTTACTTTAGACTAGTGATATAAGAGAAAATGACTTTCTACAGAACTTATATTGATTCTACTGAGGAAAGAATTGCTGTTTTTAACTTCAATCTTGTACCATGAATAGGAATTTATACATGAATTACATTTGGTAGTTTGCATTGTCATTCTGTCTAATTAAAATTGGTGATTGCAATGTACAAATTATCTACTTTTATTTTTCTAAGATTGTGCGATTCTTTAAAGGTCTACGAGCTATGGAATCATTGTAATACATGAGAAAGAAAATGGGAAATGAGTCAGACATTAAGAAAAAAAATTGGATGATACTTTTGTTTACTTGTGCTATAGGGGGGAACTTTTGCTTGCTCCTACACGACAAATAACCTGTTATCACTAGCAATTGATGCTAGAAGTGCTGCAAGATTTACTATGATTAGAATGTAAAAGATAAGGAAGTGGATAGGTTGTCTAAAGTCGAAAGTTTTCTCTTCCTGATGTTTATGTCATGCTTGAAGTGAATGCTCTTTTTCTGAACAAGAAGCACACCTTGAAAACTTGAGACCCATGGCAAAAGAGGATTGATGAAGTGGTATACTTGTTCAGTTAGATACGGCTTTAATATTTGTTCTCTTTTTCGAAAAAATTAGGAGAAAATTAACTGTAAGATACGAGAAATATTTGTTGTTAATCAAAGCTGATGTTTTAGAGATTGTGATGTAAATGAAACATTCAAAGCTGCATATCTTTGATAAAGTGCTGACAATGGCATCTACCTGTAAACACTTGTCACGTTCATTTTGCTATGATTTGGTTGTTTGACATTGTGATAGACCCCCTATAGGAATTACATACGCAAGAAGAGGGAGGAATGACGTTAAGCAGTCCAGTCAGCAGGTATTACCAGTTAGCTGTAGGGGTAAAAGAGTAATAGTGATAGGAGGAATGTCTACAAAAACGTGAGGAATGAAAGGTGATAGGCAGGCATGTTTTGAGTGAGTCTTTTCAGTTACAATAGGAGGGAATCCAGGCCTCTCGAATTGCCTGCGAGTTGTTCTTTGTAATTCAGATTTCAATCAATTGTTATTTTCAATTCCAATTCCTCAAATTAGTTACTATTTATTGTCATCATTTAATTGCTTAAAGAGTGCACAGGCCAGGTTCCTATCACATTTGCTCATCATGAATATTAAATTATTAATGTACTCATCATGAAATCAAATTATTAATATATCTTTTGTCTTAAATTCAAGTCTTATGGAACAATTTTGATGAGTCCATTTCAAGATTACTTTCGTTTCTGATGTTAATTTTGGTTATCGTTAACATATGCAGGAATTTAATTAACATTCTTGCAGAAGTTTCTCAAACAGGAAAGCAAAGGCACATCCCATATAGAGATTCCAAGTTGACATTTTTATTGCAGGAATCTCTTGGCGGGAATGCAAAACTGGCAATGATGTGTGCGGTTTCTCCAACTCAAAGGTAACCATGGAAATCAGTTATGTATATACCTTTTATAGATTTTATTTGTAACTTCTTTTTTCCATGTACTAAACATGCAATGTTTTCTGCGACATATTTGCAGCTGCAAGAGTGAAACTCTCAGTACTCTGAGATTTGCCCAACGTGCAAAGGCAATAAAAAACAAGGCAGTTGTTAATGAAGAAATCCAGGATGATGTAAACGTTTTGAGACAAGTGATACGACAGTTAAGGGTATATGATCTATTTATTTTGTTGCATGTTCATTAGTCACAATGGTTATTAATATTGATTCAGGTGCGCAATTTTATTGGGAGGAAAGTGTAGAAAGAAATTTTTATTTTTTTTCTCTTATTATTAAACAGGATGAACTGCACCGAATGAAGGCAAACGACAATCAAACAGGCCAAGTTGGAGCTTATTCCACAGGATGGAATGCCCGGAGAAGTTTGAATCTCCTGAAATTTAGCCTCAAGCAACCAATGACGTTGCCCCACATCGATGATGATACTGATGAAGAAATGGAAATTGTTGAGGAAGAAACTGTTGGTGAGGATACAGATGTTAATATGGAAGATGAAGCATTCGAACTAGTTGATGAGGATAAAAATAATATCAATAATTGTGGGTTTACAGAAAGAAAATCAGACATAGCACTGCCCAATAGTGATTCTTACGGACACTACACTCAGGGGGAGTGTGTTCCTTCAGTTCTTGAAAAAATTCCAAATGAAGATTGTGCAGTTCATAATCACTGTACTATTCCAACTGACACGTTGCCAGTTCTGAAGTCTCCAACTCCTAGTGTTTCACCAAGGCTGAGCAATAGCAGGAAAAGTTGTTTCACATCAACAGAACATTTGGCTGCCGCTCTTCACCATGGTCTTGATGTTATAGGGAGCCATCGTCGTAGTGCAGCTTTGGGACGATCATCATTCAGATTTTCTTGCATACCATCTGGTGCTAAAGCAGTTATACCAGTTGTGAAAGTTGATGCTGGTGTTCAAACTCTTTTCTGTGATGATGAGTCATCAGAGAAGGATTCAGGAGAATTTTTGTGTAATAAATGCAAGACTAGAAATTCTCAGCAAGATCTTATAGAAGAAAATAATGCGCAAAATTTGCAGTTAGTGCCTGTCAACAGATCACTATCGCATGAAAAATTGAAGAAAGTTCCCAAAGTATGTGCAGTGGTCTCAATTGGATTTCTCTAAATACTTTTTCTTTCGCAATTCTTATCTATTTGAAATTCACTGTTGTTCAGGAAGTTGAAAAGGTATTGGCTGGAGCTATTCGGAGAGAGATGGCATTAGAAGATATCTGTGCAAAGCAAACTTCCGAGATCGTGCAACTTAATCGCTTGGTAGGGTTATAAACAACCAACCAACCGCTAAACTAAAATGGCAGTTGATTTTTTATGACCAACTTCTCTGATCATGAATAACAGGTCCAGCAGTACAGGCATGAGAGAGAATGTAATGCCATAATTTGTCGAACTCGTGAAGATAAAATTGCTCGCCTTGAGAGCCTGATGGATGGAATACTACCAACTGAAGAGTTTATGGAGCATGAACTATTATCACTGACTCATGAACATAAGGTGGTACACTGATTTATCTTTCTAGAGGTTGACTGGCATTGTATAGCTATTTTCCCCTCTAATCACAATGTCTTATTATTACAGATTCTTCAGGAAAAATATGATAATCATCCCGAAATTTTGAGAACAAAGATCGAGTTACAGAGAGTTCAAGATGAACTGGAAAGATATAAGAATTTCTTTGAACTGGGTGAAAGGGATGTCTTGGTGGAAGAAATTCAAGACCTGAAAGACCAGCTGCAGTTGTATCTGAATTCGTCATCCAAGACGTCAAAAGGACCAGCTCCTCTTCTTCATTTAACATATTCGTGTGAGCCCAGTGTGGCTCCACCTTTGTCCTCTGCTCCAGAGGCAACTGAAGAGAGTGCTGAGGAGATACTGCAGAAGGAGAGGAATCAGTGGACTGAAACTGAGAGCAAGTGGATTTCTCTTGTAGAAGAACTCAGGTTGGAGCTAGAATCAAGCCAATCACTTGTACAAAAGCAAAAGCAAGAACTGGATATGGAAAAAAAAATGTTCTGAAGAGTTAAAAGAAGCAATGCAAATGGCAATGGAAGGCCATGCCCGCATGCTTGAACAGTATGCTGATCTTGAAGTTAAACACATTCAACTGCTTGCACGACAACGTAAGATTAGAGAAGGAATTGATGATGTGAAGAAAGCAGCTGCTAAGGCTGGGGTTAGAGGTGCCGAATCTAAATTTATCAATGCCCTTGCGGCTGAAATTTCAGCGCTGAAAGTTGAACAAGAGAAGGAGAGGAGATATTTTAGAGATGAAAATAAAGGGCTTCAGGCTCAATTGAGGGATACAGCTGAGGCTGTTCAGGCGGCTGGTGAATTAGTTGTGCGGCTTAAAGAAGCAGAAGAAGCTATTGCTGCAGCAAAGGTGAGTTTGGAATTTTTCACTGATGTGTATTCTTGTTCTTTCTTGTTCCTTTATATTGTTGTTCTGGCATTTAGGTTAGGCCTTTTTACCTGCATTTTGCATAGCTCATGTGGCACTCTTGTTTGCATCTTTATGCTTATTTTTGCAGATGAGAGGTTTCCGTTCTTTGGTGTGAGAAATGATTCGCCTCTTTCTTTTATAGTGAACTAATTTTTTTGCCAATTGGTTTTATTTATTGACATGGAAGGAATAAAGAAAGCTTTTAGTTTTATGCTTTTGGCCAAATATATATGGTTTCAAGTCACTTTGGATGTGGGCTATCAAGGTTAAGATTGTAGAATTTGGAGCTCTACATTGTGACTGAAGGCACAAGCTCCACCTATCGAGAAAAATGCATGTGGTTTTTCTATTTATGAAAAAGTTTGGAATTTGGGTGTAGTACTCTGATGAGATAGTGATTTTGTTATCCGTGCTTTGCTAAATATTCTCTTAGGAACAAATAGGAAATCACACCTTATTGGTAACAAGGATCTTAATGAATAGTCATGTCATTTGGAGTCGAAGTTCATGAGTCTTATAGTTTGTTGGATTAGAGAAGAAATCTCAATGGCTTAGTTGCCACCTCTTTCTGTGTTATCAAAATGATCTAACATCTTGTTAGAATTGCCAGGTGCTGGAAAATGGGTACTTCAGTTCAGAAATGCATGTAAAGCATGTCCTAGACTCAATTTGATTAAATTTTTGTATGTAATTAGATTATCGTTTCAAAAAGACTACTTTCAATGATTCATTTTTCCAGGTTAGAATTGAATGTATATTCAATCATTTTGGATCCCATTGTTTGAATATCTTTCATCATCAGGATTTGTCGAGGCACGTGTACCTTTAATTAATGCATTTTGTTGAGTGTTAATGGTTTGTTTAGAGAAATTCCGTAGTAACTTGTTCGTTTTGGGTGCTGAGAAATCTGTGCAACCTTCTGCCGTTACTGTTTGTTCGAAAGACAAACTTTTGCATTTAATTTATATAGATTTCGTTTCCACACTTGCTGAAAGAACTATATTTCATAAATTTGTAGAAAAGGGCTATAGTGGCAGAGGGAAAGGCCGAAAAGGCCTACAAGGAGAGAGACAGGTTGAGTCGGTTGCTTGCAGCAGACACTCGAAAGCAAAATGAGGGATTTGCTGCTGAGGAGGGTAGGCATGTTGATGATGGTAATCAGCAATGGCAAGAAGAATTTGCACGCTCTTATGATATCGAAGAAGATCCTTCTTCGTGGTTCGCTGGATATGACCGTTGCAACATATAGATACAAATTCTTAGCTGGTTTGTTGCATTTTAGCACAAGTCATTGTTGTATGTTACAAACAGATTCACATATAGCTAAGTATACTCCTTTCCCATCTTCTATTGATATAAACGAGTTCACCAATTGTCTGAGGAGGCGATAATGTTCATTTGTATTTAATTTGAGCTACATTAGCCTCCATCATCTTCTTTTACATCCTCAAATTTGATAAATTACTGATATGTTCAGGTTATGAGGTCTCGGGTTGAACTAATCATATTACCTCTGTCATTTACGTAGCAGGAAAGCCTAGAGATCATAAGAGGGGATGTGAACGGAGACACTCGAGCCCAGTTTACTCTTTAACACGAGCTCCCGCACCGCGCCGGCACACGCACACCACATGCACTGTTTGGTATGTTGTGGAATGGGTGGACCCAACATTGAGACAATGAGACGTGGAAAGATATAGGAAACCCACATTGATGTTACTAGCCCAAGATCATTTATTTGTTTTGTTGGGGTGGTGTCAAGAGGATAGGGGGCAATCTTCAAGTGGGCTTATGGCAGTTTGTTATTTTTAATTATGAAAAATAAGCTAATAGCAGAAGGCAGTCCACAAGTACTTGAGCTCATTTGAAAACCATTATTTGAAAACTCTTTATTCTACATATTCATTTTTAATCACATATTTACAAAATAAAATATTCTGCACGTAAACTCAAAACTTTTCCCTACTTTTTAACAACACATTTTTCTAAAAATCACTATTCAAAACATTATTTTTATCAAATAATAGTTATCAAACATGGGCTAAATTTGGTGGCCTTGAGGTTTCAAAGTGTGTATAATTTCATGGCGACCATGAAACAGGTAGCTTGTGATATTGTCTTCTCTGACATGTATATCTTCTTAGGACCATGCTACACGTACAATCGGGGATGACAATTTCGGTTGACAATCACACACATGGGAGGGGGGCCCACAATGAATAAAAAATCGTGAACCTCCCTCTTGTGAGGACATTGTCAATCGGGATTGTCATCCTCAATTGTACAACCAGCAAAATCCATCTTCTTAACTATGATGGATCTTTGAAGCAGAAGCATATTATATTTTATAAGTGAAGACAGAATGGAACCTTAGTAGGGTCCAAATTCCTCTCATTCATTGGCCACTAAAATGTGAAAAATATCTAATTTTTATTTAATTTTGGATGATCGGGAAATGAGCTATTGTGTCACAATTCCAATGGGGTATGGGAGTAAAAGACTAAAAGTGACATGTAGATGTCACAAGGCCACAGATTTAAGAATTAAGAAACTCATATTTTGTTAAAATCATGAAGTCTAAATCATGTAAAGATTCTTTTGGAGGTAATTTATAATCACTCTAGAAACACTATCAAGTGCATGTTTTTAGAAAGTCGTCTTAAAAATAATTGGCTCGCTTTCTCACTTTTTGGTGTAACTTGGAAAAATTCACCTATTGAATTCTTCACGAGTACATTTACAACGTTGAATTAATGTTTTTCGAGTTGTTAGTGACCGAGTGCACATAAAAGATCATTTTCCCTGAATAGTTTCACATCACAATTTCATAGATATCGGCAAAAACATTTGAATCTAAGATACTTATTACTGTGTTAAACTACGTCATTTAAAAGTTTAAATTGTTAATTGAAAAATATATTTGTTATTCAAATTTTTATACCGACAATTACTTGATGAATCCTTCAACATTTCTTTGACTTATAGTCAACAATAATAACAAGCTAAAATTTATTACCAACTACGATAGTTAGGTTAACTTTGGTCTACCATTCCGTCTTTGTTCATACGTAATCACATCACTTTTATAAATGGAGGCCACGTCAATGAAAACATGACCTAAACGCACGAGTATCCTAGGATCGACACCTTCTCCACTTTTTGACTCGATTACTAATCTTGTTATGGACTTTCAAGATAGAGAGGTTGCCAATTATGCAAGAACTTGATGATTTGTTTGGTAAACAAAATGATAATTTTTTTCACACAATGTCCCATCCACCCTCCCTTCCCCCCACAACCCACCCACCCCAAATGAAATATCATACCAAACACTAGTTAAAGCAAATGCTTGTTAAGTTGAAAGAAAGGGACATAAAGTGAAAGAAGGTGTAATTGTACAGCATTGTAGGAAGAGTGACAGCCTGTTTAAATGGACCCTTTCCTACTAATCATTTTCAATTATCCCCACAAAACAAACATATTACATCAATTTCTCCTAACTATTTGCTCACTGTGGACCATTTTTCGTTATGTCCGGAGTAATTCATGGAAAACTATGATTTTTTTTCTTACTGTCTGCAGTCAAAATGCATAATTTTACCTCTACCAAGTTGACTTTATATTAGAACAAATCTTCTTCTTTGATTAGGTTTGATTGTGAGAATTAAGAATCTCCTGTGAGAGTTGAAAAACTTCACTATTTTGATTTAATTATTAAGGCAAAGATAGAATATTTGAAAAAGGCAACAGCATGTTTGTCTAAGCATGGAAAGCAGGAAAGGAATAAAAGTTACTTTTAATTAAATTGTTAAATAAATTATTTTTTTCTTACTTTTTAGTAAAAAATTCTTATCTTACAGTGAAAATAAATATACTTGTGTGCAAATCTTACTATTGTATTTTGGTTTAATTATTAAAGCAAAATTGGAATATTTGGACAAGGTTTAGTTTATTGTTGTTTTGAGCTTGAAATTCAAGTTTGGAAACGATAATGAATTATAAAACGTATTTATTAAACTAAATACTATTAAAATTCAAGCTACTATAGAAGGAAAAAATTACTTATATGTTAAATTTACGTTCAAAACAAATTCATTTTCATTATAGGTAGTTCATACTTAGGTCATTTGTCTTCTTTGATATCATATTAAACACTTCATTTAACAGTTTAAGTTATTAACATATTTTACGATGATTTCTACGTTAATTAATTCTTTTTCAACACGATGCATCCAATATATTTTGACAAGAAAGAATATTTTACCGTATGAGCTCGACAAGACACCAAAATAGAAAGCGGGTGCGTGTGGTACACTAGTAAGAAAAATCAATCAAGAAATTAAATACTAATTTGTGGAAAAAATTTGAAAATTCTCTGCATTATGAAGTGAGATGAGATTGCTAAAATTCTATTGCTTAAAAAATAAAAATAGTAACAAGATGTGATTGCAGATTTCTTTTGCTAGAGTTGAGAAACTTGGGTTTTCTGACAGCCTTTAATGAAAAGGTTGTCTATCTTGGAATATCTCTCTACATCTCCACTCCACTCCACTACTTTTATTATTCTACTTATCCTTTCACCCTTGTCATTTCTTTGTGAAGTGGATGAGATTTTATAATCTTTAAATGTAGCCCAAAAATGTCCCAAGATTGATTTTTTTCCACAAAATTTAAAAGAGAGACAACAAACAGAATTTACCCTATTCAACACTATACATATTCATGAACGGGGGACGAAAAAATTCCACAAATACTAAAAAGGCTGAAAAAGATTCTCAGTAATAGACGCAAAAAGATAATTTACGTCTATGTCATTCACGGGATCAAACCAACATACTAAGTACAAAGAGTACTCCTTTCTATGGAAGAACAAATACGATAAAACTTTGCTAATATCGAAATGATTCACCATTCAAAAAGGTTACCAAAAGATAATCCATAGAGAGTCTCCTTTATATCAGAATGAGAAAACAAAGATGATAACTAAACATTTGAGCTTGTTTGGCCGGTCTTAAAAGTTGTATTTTTTTTCAAAGTAAGCCAAACACGCTTTTAAATATTTGTAAGAATTTCACTATTGCCAACCTGTGATGACAAGCTCCCCTTTTTTTACTTGTATAAATTTCTAAAAGGGACCAAGAGAAAGTCATTGTTTTCATTAGCTAAATACTATTTGTACAGTAAGTTGATGTGTTTTTTTTCTCCTTCCAAAGTGACTTTTGGATTCCAGCTAATCCTCTGTGTATAATTCTACTTAATTCTTAATCAACCAGATGAATTTTTGGGACAATTTGTCCCCACTAACAGCTGGTTACAGATAAGAATCCAATCCTCTGCAAGTCACTTGTTTTATGGTTAAAATGTTCTTATTAAAAGGCCCCACAATCAAATTCTTCCCTGAAAATGACATTTGTGAAAGAAAATTGATTTTGTAATAATTAATTTTTCGATTGCTTCGAATTTGATTATACCATACACTTATGACCTTAATTACAATCGAGTGTCATGAAAAAAAAATTATTCTTCTTTTGGTGAAAATCTGCAGCGACAAGTAAACATATCTCTCATGTTTAATGTTAACCAATGTTTTAAAAATCGATTCAAGCATCAACATGAAAAACTTAAAAGGTCAATGGTCAAGATTTTGAACGGTGGTAAAAATAATTAAATAAATAAAATCTTCTTTTCTTTTTTCTAAAAGAAGAATCATTATAACCAGTAAAATCAGTTCTGATGACACATTGTACTTCTTATCTAGATAGGGGGCTTTGAAATCCTTTCAATTGATTCGTGCCTGTCCAATCTATTGGTGAACTTGCAAGTTCCTAAATTTATTTAATTTTTATTATTACCGGTTAAGACATAATCCATAACATCAATAGTGGAATGTTAATTCTAGCTTCTCAATATAATTAACCTTCCTCAAACCACCTTTATTGTTCATAAAACAAAGTAACAGAAAGTTGGAGCAAAAGTCACACAAAAAAATGAATGGAAGCACACGAGTAATTCTGAATCTTTTAAGGAAATGCAGAAAAACAAGGTTGAAATTATAGGTTACATGAGAAATTTCTGTCTCATCAAACAAACTTTTTACCTTGCCGAAATAAACATGTTACATTGACTTTCAGAGTCTTTAACACCATCTGGTGCAATACATTAGTTCTTGATTCTACAATGGGCAGAGTAAAACCTCTCCAAAGAATCATTTGCTAAAATGATTATCAAATACGTAATGATAGTCGAAGAGAAAACGTTCTCATTCTTGGATTCGATCATCAAATCTTTTCAAACTACAAGTTCTCAGTATATACAGAAGCCTCTCTCACTTGGGGCCTCAAATAAATATTGTTAACGACGCTGACAAATGTTGATCATTGCTCAACCTTCATTTGAGCGGTGGGGAGAATCCCTGCATTAGAGCCAAGAATAAGATATCATATTCTCAATATATCCGTATGTGTAAAATATTCGTCTGATCTGTTATTCCTGCGATAGATGCTAACCGTGAAAACTTTGTGGCTCATTTTGGCCAAATCCCATCTGAACAAGGCTGTGGAGATCATCCTCCCAAAATGTTGAAACCTAAAAAATGAGCAGATCAGCATTCTTAAGTAATCGGAGAAGAAATTAATGAATACTTTCACTTAATTTGAGTCATTTATTTACCTGAGAAACAGGTTCACTAGCATTGTCCAGAGGAGGCATTTGAATGCTTTGATTTCGACTAATAGGAGTATTCTGGAAAGGCATTTCTGTTCCATTAGGAATGACATTATGCAAGTTTTGTCCTGGTTGAGATTGGAAAGGATATGCATCTGATGTATATAAGTTATGAAGCAAAGATCCCCGAGAACCAAACATCTGAAATCGAGGAAGATTGTAAGATCGTTAACTACAGGCAAATTTAAGAGATGTTCTTGAACTCGAAAGAAAATCCAAAATGTTTCTTACATCCTTGGACATTAGAGCTTCCACGTTGAACTCCATCCTCGGATTAACAGTAGCCAATTTCATCGAAAGGAACTACATGGTTAATGATGAGTAAAAACATCAGCAAACTTTCTACATAGCAAGTAATATGTGAAACAAAATCTGGAGAATCTTTATACCTCGACTTGTCGTTGTAAAGACTGGACGTAGTTTATGATCTCATCAAGCATTACAGCCTTTCCAGTAACCTAAGAATAACGAAAAAAAAGAATGGTATATGCTTAGAATTCTGCACATTTCTCTTGTTAAAAGTCATGAACATTTCATTTCCTAAACGCTACTTCTAATTGGCATTTCATCGAATACCTTATTGCAACCAGGGACTAGATCTTGTAAGACCTTCATCCTTTCACTAATCTTTTCTCGTCGAACCTGTCAAAATGAAGATTGTCAAAAAGGATATGATAATCGATAATCGGAATCTATAACGGCAAAAATTCTGTAAATTCTTACTCTTTCAGCAAGACTATGGGCATCTGTAGCCTGTCCCCTTCTAGCCCTAACATGAATATAGTCCTTTGGAGGCTCTGGAGGTTTTGCATTTTCCTTTGATTGTTTCTGATTTCCATCTCCAATGGCTTTATCAAATTCATTTAAATCTGCCTTTTTTGCATGACCCTTTTCAATTGAACCTTCATCATCTGACTTGCTTCTTTTTGCACTTGATTCACTGTTTTCTGATGCAACCTGCATTGAAATAATCAAATGTGTTACTATGAATTCCAAAATCAGGGATTCAAAATCCACAAATGCTTGAAGAGAAATTAGCTTACATTGGCGTCTTTGGTAGGGATTTCTTTAGCCTTTCCCCTTGGAACTGATTTCCTCTTTCTTGAATTTGAAATGTTTTGTCCTTTGATGACATTTCCCCGAACTGGGATCTGCTCAGAAACTGAAGAGTTCTCCCTGGAATCCCCAAATTCTGTTTTTTCGGGGGTTGAAGATCTCGAAAACCTGCCAAATCTTCTATCAGAGGCTGAAATTCCTTCCTGGAGTAGGGCATTCTTGTTTTCTTGAACCCCCATTTGGGGAGATCCAGAAATTTTGAAGGACTGATTACTCGAAACTCGAGAGAGATTACCTGAATCCAGTTTAGGCACCAATCTATGAGGCAATTCAGAATCATTATTCAAACCAAGTCTAAAACAAGAAAATTTTGCAGCCCTTTCCGCGAATCCCGGATCGGTTGAAAATGGTGCAAAGCTTGGAAAGTTATTTCCAGGGATTTGCAAATTCCCCCGAATTTGATTATCCGTCATTGACAGATTAAACTTTGGAGGAGAATTCAGTGGGGTGCTATAGCATGAAGTATTAGTACTTCTATTTCCGGGCTGAGGGGAAATTTCCCCTGAATTGCATATGCTTCCTAGTCTACCAATCAGTTCTCTTATCACAATATTCTCTTCACCATTTTTGCCAGTGGCCGTAGCATTCGAAGCAGCAGGAGAAGAAACCATTGAGCTCAATGCAGACTCAAATGGATCATTTTGATCCATTGAATTTTCCCAGAAAAATTTCTGAAGCTGTTCTGACCCACAATTCAGAAACATATTTTCCTTTTCCATTTTACACAGGAAGGAGAAAGAATCAGTAAAGTTCGCTACTTTTGGAGCAAATAAGAAAACAAAAAGTGAGACAAAAGCTGAACTTAGAAGAGGAAAAGGTGACAGAAGAGGGTTATGATGAAGCAGAGCGGAAGGGAAAAGGAGAGGAAAATGAAGGAAAGTGAGTAGGAAGAAAAGAAAAATGTATGTTTGACCTGTTTTATAATAGTTATGTGTGACAGTAATAATACACACAAATCAAAGTCCGTAATAGGCGGGTGGAGGGGGTGTAATGCCGGGCCTTAAACGTCAAACTATCTCATGTTTCTTTTTCATGTGGAACAGTGGAAATAAATGTACCCAAGTATATTCTGTATATAGGCAATGAAGCTTCCTGCTGGTGGTGGTGGTGGTAGTGGTGGTGGTGGGTGGCTTTGTTTCCACTGGAACACAATTCTGTAACACTGGCAATGTTTGTCCTTTGGTGGATACATCAATGATTAATGCACAGTTAAAAATGGTGGCCAAGGTATATACTATTGGCTAAAGTTATTTTCACATGTTTCTATGTGTATTTTTTTGTATATACATGTATTAGTAAATTTCTTTCGGGACCCCAACTTTTTGTAAGTGTGACAGTCCTGATCTAACTTTTTAACACAAATGCCGTGCAATATCTTTACCTAATGGAAAGTGCCTATTTAGTCGTTAAGGAACACGCTAATCCATAACACGAACATGATGATGTCTCAATAAAAATCATCGACATTTAGTCCCTATTTAAAATCCAAATTTTAGTAAAAGTCAACAATTAATTTTAACCACATTTCATAGGATCCGTAACTTTTCGATCACATATTTCATCAACTTTTATAAAAATCTATAAAATCTGATTTTTAATATCCACCAAACTGGGCTGAAGCCGTGACCATTTGATTTTTAGAAATAGAGAAAAAAAAATTAGACAATTTTACCTATTTAGTCAGACATTCACATAGGTGTCGTGTGGACATTTGACGTCTAAATAAAAAAATTGTTAGATAGGGATGCCGTGCACATAGAGTCAAAAGGTTGAGCGAGAAATTTACCGTATATACGCACATGTATAGAGAGAAGAGTGGGGTGGGAGTGGGGGGGGGGTGGCGTTAGGCGTAGGGTTAGGGGTAGGGGTGAGTTTTTTATGGGTTAGGTGATAATGTGGAAAAAATGTGGAGTGCGACATTTTCTTGTTTTTTATTTATTTTCCTTTCTGTTTTTACTGCCTATTGTGTTGTGTTACTTTTTCTAAAGATTTTTTAAAAACAAAAAGACAAATTGGATGGGTATTTTTCAGTGGAACAATGAGAAAGGGAATCTAAAGGGACTTCGATTGACCCACAAAAATTTGATTCTCCCCATTAAGAAAAAAATTATCATATAATTAATACTTGATAATCATGAAGTTGGAAGGAATCTTATTTGATTTACTGATTTTTTTTATTTTTTATTTTTTCCAAAATCACTTTTTCTCAAACTTAATTTTAATTACACATTTTTCAAAAAAAAAAAAAAAAAAAAAACATTTTGTATGTGAATTCTTAACTTTTTCTATTTTTTAATCACATTCTTTAAAAATCAGTTTATACAATCAATTCTAGAAAATTAAAATCAAGCTAGGGTTTTTTTTATGAATCTTAGATTTAACCACCCTCTTCGTTTTTAAAGATGAAAATGTTTTCAATTGTTTATTATCTGATAGACTAAAGAAATTGATCGATGAATAGATTTTCTTCATCAAGAAAAATATGTCTTTTGACGGAATTTTTTTCTCATTTTATACATAAAACCCCAATTATTCAATTGAGTTGTACTAAATGTTAGTAGGACTTGATAATAGTGAATAAAGTAACTAATTTGAAATGTAAAATAAAGCTTGGTTGCTAAATTGAATCTTTGTAAAAAAAATATTGATAAAATTAAATCGAAAGTATAATTAGCAAGTCGTTGATTACTATGCATGATTATTCTGTCTGATATTAATGATTATTAACAACTCATTGATGACTATTAGCAATCATTAGCAATTAAGAATTAATATTGGAAAGTATTGATCAATTCTCAATTGGATAATGTTAGTAGTACACAATTTTGTGTACATAAGGGTGTCCATACATTTTTTTTATGAAAAAAATCTTGGTGTACATCACTTGTACACATCATTGTTCACATCCCCCTCATATAAGGGGGCCCATGGTGATTAAAATATTCGCGGATCCCCCTCATGTGAGAGGGCTGTGTACAAAGCTGTGTACAAGTGATGTACACCAAGCCCTTCTCTTTTTTTATTCAAGTGGGCCTCATCTCCATGTGAGTGTGTGGACACCCTTGTGTACACAAAATTATGTACCCATAGTACAATCCTTCCCAATTAAAGGCGTATTATTATCGACCAAAATAACTAGTCGTGTTGTTATTGATGACCACCAATCAACCACCCATACAAACACTTGCCACTCATCAAATATTGAAGAAATATTTTCATCACAAATGTGCACATGGAAATCATTTTCAGCCCTAGTAAATTTTATTGTTCGAAATAAATTAGATATGTACGTGTGATTAAAAATTAAAGAATAACATGGACCCCATTTTGGATCTGTACGGGACTGATCCAACCCACTAACAAAATCAGGGCCAAAATTAAACATTCAACAAATTTGGGTCCATTGTGATCTTTCAATAATGGCAAAATAAAAACTTTGCTTTCGAAAAAAATTTCGAAATTTTTAAGGATTTTTGCATGACACGCATATATATACGTAGCCGTAGGAATACTGGTTTAAATCTTCGAATTCACAATTATCAAGAAAGGTCAAGGAACCAGATTTATTTTTCCTACTTTATGGGTAGTCGTCAACCAATTTAATCATAATAATACCTAAAATTAAAAACATAAATATATTATTTAGCAGATTTTTGGCTCATTTTTTTCTAAGTAATGGAGAAGAGGATCGAAACATGCCACTGAAAGATTACATTAATGGTTCATTTGATTGATAAAGGTGGAAAGACAAACCAATTTCATGTAAGTTGAAAAATAAAAATTCGCCTAAACTATAAGAAATTATTTTCCATGAAATTGGTTGAAAACAAATTTAAAGTGATTGTACCCTGAAATTCGAACTTCATTTCCACTTTCGTATCAAACAACTTAAGTAGAATTTGAATTTCTCGAATGTGACATTTTTCATGAAATTTGGATCAATCAAACGGACCCCAAGACAAAGATAGACGGTCAAAAACATAAATGAATAGTTGATTGAGTCTAGTGTGGATCATACAATGATGGATTGTTAGAGTCGACGGCTCCGTCGTATGAGATTCCTAGGGAATAAAATTTAGTTGGCAATTGCTAGCGGCTTGTCTTGAACTCAAACCTATGAATAAGTAATCGTCTAAATTTAGGAATTCAATTGATTGAAATACTTTAAAAAAAATTCCAAATTGATAAATAAAAATTAGTTCAAATAGGTATTCCAATTAAAACCCCACTGGCCACCGGCCTCTCTCTTCCGAAAAATAGAAAATAAAAATTGAGTTGCAATAAATTATACCTGCACAAACTTTAAAGTGGTCAAGAAAAGATGCACATTTATGTGATAATATTGAGAAAAACAAATGAATTTAAAGTGTAAATTTTCCACCACATGTTAAATACTTCATCCGTTTCATAAAGATAATTTTTTTTCGTATGTCCCAAATTATATGTCAGTTTCCTTATCAACGGAATATAAACTACTTTTATTTAATGCAATAAATATTCATATTTAATGTGTCTTGTTATCAACAGAATATAAACTATTTTATTTAAATTATTATTTAATATAGGGATATATTAAGCAATTGTACGAAAAATTTGGATTTTCAACTCTATTAATTATATTTTCTTAATTTTTGTGAAAATGAAAATAAATTTATCTTTATAAGAAGCAAGAAGTATGCTTTTTTTAAAAAATAAAAATAAAAAATAAAATAATTGTTAAATATGTTTCTTTAATAAATGTCATTTCTTTAAAAATAAAAAATAGTCATTTCTTTAAATAAGTATATGGGCGGTGGTGCTGCTAGTGCATGCATGTTTAGGCATTCGTACAAGTTAACCAACTCCTGATTTAAATAATAAAACTCGTAATAACATGACGGCAAGAAAATAACAAAGTTAAGAGCTTTAAATCGAATTTTGAATTATATACAATGTCACACATAGTCAATCGATTTATTGGCGAAAATTATCTCAATTCACATTTACAACACACATGCTTTCTCAACTACTCGAGTCAGTTCCCCTAATATTTAAAGTAGATCTTATCAAGTATATGATTTATCGTGCTTTGAAAGTATGAAATACATGAATAAATACTTCATCGCCATACAGTGTTTCGAAATTCTGCAACGAAAATAAATGATAGAAAAAATAATTCGATGAATCAATTTGATATTAAATACATTTACATATTAAGCTCATGTTTGATACAAATTAAAATCTAGATTTTAATTTAAGTTAAAATCAATAATTCATTTCAATCACATATTTTATGAATTTCACAACATTTCAACCCACGTTTCATCAATTTCTATTAAAATCTGATAAAATTTTGATTTTAATCAATACCAAATAAGGACAAAAATCTATCAGATACAAGAAATAAAATCAAAGGAAAAAATATAAAGAAACTGACCCTATTTTCAGGGGGACAAGCGTCCCTCGCAAACACTTGCCCCCTTGAAAACAGGGTCGATTATTAAGCATGCTTCCATAGCAAAGTTGAAAATCAAAACAATACATTCACCTTTGCTTCCACCTCCAACTTTCATTGACTTTGTTTCCATAGCAAAATTAAACGATGCATTCACCTTTGCCTCCACCTCCAACCCCACACGCTGCCCGATCCTACCAATTGTCCCCCTTGCGAGCACGAGTTTTTTATTTTTTTTTAAATTCAAACTTCAAAGATACGCCGCTTTGTCGGCAAAGAATACCATTAATATCTTTCACATTGAAAATAAAATAAAATAAAAGAGGGCTTAATAAATACGACAAACCTTATTCATCTAACGTGACATTCAATCATTGAAACACACAAACATATGCAACTTCCTTTATTTGACCACATTAATATATGCCTAGGGACACCTGTTACATCCCTATTGGTCAACAGGCACAGTAATCTAGGTGAACAAATTAATTATTTTTTAAAAATAATTAATTACTGACACACTTTACTTCTTTACAATTTATGTATTTTTTTTTTAAGAATAATTTGACAGAAAAAATAAAAAATAAAAAATAAAATAACAAGTCACCTCCAATTGAAGACTGGAAGGAATCATGCATGCATCGCAAGACTTTAATTATTAATGTGTATTTAATTTTTTAATTATATGATATACCTTTTGTTTGAGGAAGAGTATTGTCAGATTTTTATTGCTTAATATTTATTAATTGAATATTAAAAGAAAAGTCCTTGTTTGCTTATGTTAGGAGAAAATAATTGTATTGGCTGATTTTTTTTTTTTTTTATTTTAAATTTGGGTTTTAAAATAATTCATAAAACTTGGATCCAAGTTTACATGGGAAGAAAGATTTAAAGCTAGGAATCTAAAGATTAAAAAATCTTTAGGTAAAATAACAAAAAAAAAAAGAAAAGAAATAATAATAACTTATGTGCTAAGAAATTAAATGATTTGTCGAAATAGTGAGTTATTATTGACATTCTACATATTTAAGATTGTCAAAAGTCATATAGCTTATAATTATGACAACGTAACCTGAGGCTTGAAAGTTCTGCAATTACGACATTATCTTTAGTTTCATTTCGAATTCCATGTTGTTAAAAAAGTCGAAGAGAGCTATGCATTTCACCGCGCTATTCTATAACCATATTAAAACACGTGCACATATAAACATGTATTCTACTGAGAAAATATAATTAATATGAAAAATAAGTACTTGAATAATTAATGAGAAGAGTGAATATTTTGTTTGCCTTCTATTTAGATTCAAACTTAACGATTAATAAATGGCAAAGGATCGATAGCATTATGAGATTATTTGACAAAGTTTTGTAATAAAAAATTTAACATATTTTGATAAAAAATAATATTAAAAGAAAAGTACTTGTTTGCTTATGTTAGAAGAAAATAATTGTATTGACTGAATTTTTTAAATTTGGGTTTTAAAATAATTCATAAAACTTGGATCCAAGTTTACATGGGAAGAAAGATTTAAAGCTATCTAAAGATTAAAAAATCTTCAGGTAAAATAACCCAAAAAAAAAAAAAAAACAAAATTATGTGCTAAGAAATGATTTGTCGAAATAGTGAGTTATTATTGATATTCTACATATTTAAAATTGTCAGAAATCATATAGTTTACAATTATGACAACGTGACCTGAGGCTTGAAAGTCCTGCAATTACGATATTATCTTCAGTTTCATTTTGAATTCCACGTCGCTAAAAAAGTAGAAGAGAGCTATGCATTTCACCGCGCTATTCTATAACCATATTAAAACAAGTGCACATATACGCATATGTATTCTACTGAGAAAATTATAATTAATATGAAAAACAAGTACTTGAATAATTAATGAGAAGAGTGAATATCTTGTTTGCCCTCTATTTAGATTCGAACTTAACGATTAATAAATGGCAAAGGATCGATAGCATTATGAGATTGTTTGACAAAGTTTTTTAATAAAATTTTTTAACATATTTTGATAAAAATAATATTAAAAGAAAAGTCCTTGTTTGCTTATGTTAGAAGAAAATAATTGTATTGACTGAATTTTTTAAATTTGGGTTTTAAAATAATTCATAAAACTTGGATCCAAGTTTACTTGGGAATAAAGAGTTAAAGCTATGAATCTAAAGATACAAAAATCTTGAAGTAAAATAACAAAAAAATTACTTAGGTGCTAACAAATTATTTGTCGAAATAGTGAGTTATTATTGACATTCTACTTATTTAAGATTGTCAAATATCGTATAGTTTACAATTATGAAAATGTGACCTGAGGCTTGTAAGTTTTGCAATTACGATGTTATCTTTAGGTTCATTTCGAATTCCACATCGCTAAAAAGATTGAAGAGAGCTATGCATTTTACCGTGCAATTCTATAAGCATATTAAAACAAGTGCGAATTTACACACATGTAGCCTACTGAGAAAATTAAAATTAATAAGACAAATAAGTACTTAAAATAATTAACGTGAATAATGGATCTCTCGTTCGCTTTATTCAAATTGAACTTAACAATTAATAAATGCCAAAGAATCAATCTCAATATGGGATTGTTTGACAAAGTCATTGATAAAAAATTTAGCAGATTTTGATAGAATATTATGAATTTCACGAAATATATGATTAAAATTAATTATTAATTTCGATCTCAACTTTTTATTAATTTTTAAGTTATTCCAAATAAGCACTATATATTTGTTTTAAGATACGATTTTGACCAACTATAAAATTAAATGATAAATACTCGTAAAAGATAAGTCATTGTACAGCCTATACCTATAAACGAAATCCATACAATATATTTCATTTTTGTTGACGTTTGACTGTTCTTGTTTATTGCTCACAGCCCACAGAATTACAGATCTGTATAGAAATTTGTATCCATGAAGTTATCAATAACGAACTTATTTTAATCGGTCATGAAAAATATAATTTTTAAAAATTTAAATTATTATTAATTCATTAACCACGCATCTCGTTGGATCCAAATTCCAATACTATTTATTCTAAAAAGTTACTATTAATTTTACTCACATTATGATTCCTTTTTAATTTTCTTAACTGATATATAGAATTAAAAAATATTACTCGATCTTGTTGAGTAAATAAAAATATAATTTAAATTTGACAAAAAAAAAAAGAAGAAATTTTATTCGACCGATATCAAAGAAAGAAAGAAAGTGCGTGCTTTATCGATCCTAAATAAAATTACAAGAAGATGATTCTTCTTAGTGATCATCAAACTTCTTGTAAAACTGGATTGATTGCAAGATTTCTTAATTGAACTTGTTGAGGATGACAGAGGTCTTGCGTATTGAGTCGTTTTCAATACGTATCTTTTGATGTCATTTGAGTCAATTTCCACAAATGATCGGGCTATATTATCGAGAAGGGTAAATGTAAAATATAGTCATTGATCTTCACAAAGTAAAATTTATTTCACGAGATACAATTTATTTCCTCATATTTCACAAGGTAACAATTTATTTCCTCATATTTCTTATACAAGTCTGTTTTTATCATTTCATCCATCGAGGCTTAAGTTGGAAATATGCTAGAAAACTTGTTGGTGTTGTAAAATTTCTACTCCAAATATCAACTTGACCTTAAACGATATGGCTTAAATAAAAGAGTTTAACGCAAAGATGTCAAATTTCTCTTTTTCACCAGGGAATTAAAAGTCGTGAAAACCACTTAATATCATTGTGACTAAGATTAATTCAAATTGTTTCACTCAGGATTAGAACGTGTCGTGGAAGAAGCACATTGGGAGGAGGGCGTACTTCGACCGCGTCTCTTGGACATCATTAAATGTAGTAACACAAATATTATGAATGCAACGTTGATTGGGCCAAATATCGCAAGCGTACGGATCAGATAGTATAATAGAGCTTTTAAAGCCCGAATCGATCCCATGAGAAGTGTTTATCCAATTACAAGTTAAAGTGCTTCAAGTTAACGATAGACACACACATTTAAAACTTGATTTTAAAAACTAGAAAATAAAACAAAAGACTTGATTTAATTTTAAAAAGATAAAGTAAATTACGAAAAGGATTTTTGATTTGGAAAAATGTTGGAATTTATGCTTTCACTTAACCGTAGTTTCATTAGTATTAAAATCGATAAAATAAAGATGCTAGTGTTACCAAAATATCAGATTAGACCCGATTCTCCAATTTTAGTTAACAACCTCTCCCGAGTGAAATTAACCCTAATTGATTAACCTATCCACTATATCTCTATGTGGATACAACTTAACCAATCGCATTAAATTGTTGTGAGAATACTCTAAGGGTCACTTAGGGTAGATGTATATCTCTATAACACCTAAACGAGTATAGTTGAAACTATACAAACCTAGGGTTTTAATTATCGTGATTTAGCTAGTACAACAATTTCTCAATAATTGCACCTACCATTAAACCATATCATATATTGATCAAGTACATGATAGTCAATAAAACACAATAATTAAAACATCTAAAACTTGGTAACACATGCATCTTACCATACAAAACAACATACTAATGAAACTTTTGGTTAAGTTACTACATAAATTCCAACATAAAACTATTTAACTCATAGTAAAAGTAGTGTAACAAAGAGATTTTTGTTCCATTACAATACAAACAAGAAAACTAAAGGAAAAAATTCAAAAGGATAGATAAAATTCTTGTAGAACAACTTTGAACTCTTTCATTTGTTCTCCAAGTTCTTCTTGTTGCTATCTCCTTAATACACCACCTTTAACCCTTAATTTACCTAAGAAAACAAAACAAAAACAAAGCTAAATTAAGAAAAAGAAAGAAAACCAAAGAAAGTCTCGTGAGAAAGGGAGAGAGAGCAAGAGAGATGAAGAAGATATTCAAGATAAGCCTCCAAAAATATGAATTAAGTCCCTTCTTATCCCCTCCTTTCTTTCTTTTCCACTAAGTTTACTAATAAAATACTAGTTTATAATGGATATAATATAGTTTAATAGGTAGAAGATAAGTTTCACGTATTAAACTAATCAAAAGTAATCAAAACATTTGGCCAAAATTCGAGAGAAATGTTTTAAACCGCCACTCCAAATTTCTTCTAAGCGACCGCTTAGGCAAAACCTGGGCGACCGCTTGGACAAACCAAAATACGGTCTGAAATTTCTGGTGGCCACTTAGCGACCGCTAAGTTCAAGTTCACGCGGTCGCTTAGTTCATCCCATATTTGCTGCTCACGTCCTTGAACGTTCTGACCATTGTACACTTTGATCCCTCATCTTTGAATTAGTACAATTCAGTCCTCAGATTTTGAACTTCATTTCATTTAGGCCTGTACTAAATTGCAGTCAAAGTCCTCCATCTTTTGGTCAAGTGCATTTCAGTCCTCAACCTCATGAAATTGCACACTTTTAGTCATTTTTCTCCTTTTTAGCTCGTTTCTTTGTCTGATCGGGATTTTTGCCTATAAAATCAAATAATACATAATTATGCATAGAATATGCTCAATTTCATCAATAATTATAAGCCAATAAGTGTCCAATAAGTGTGTAAACGCACACTTATCACACCCCCAAACTTGAGCTCTTGCTCGTCTCGAGCAAGATTAACTTCTAACATACAATTATGCAAATGTGAAAATGATCAACATATGAGATAACTTGTCAGATATATAAAGAGTTTTAAAATTGTCTATCAATTCACAACCATGCACCAAATAATGCTAACTAAAAATAAGTTTAGTTTGTCCAATGTTCGATCAGTGTATGTGCAAAGTCACTTTCAATCAGCATCTAAAATAGGAAACAATCATCAAGACATAAAAGGAATCAGATTAGCTCAATCCCAACCCTTAATGGTCAACTATATCATTTCCCGCTCATGAGATTCACACCTCTAAATATATGTTGTATTCTCACACCCCGGTGTATATTTATAGGTTGTTCTCAATCACTATTTTCTTTTGAGTTCACACAAGTCAACTAGCAAGTATTTCAAATGAAGATAGAGTAACTGAACATGTAAGACCTCACAGAATGATATAAACACTCAACTCTCATGTGTTTAGGATTGGATAACTGTTTCGCTCAATATCATTCCAATAAAAATGTTCTACCATAAGCTTGCATATTTTCTCGTTCGCCACCACTTAGATCACATGTACAACACAAATCATAAGGTTTTTCCAGGGTTAAAATGTGGCTTTAAGTTAAGGTGTGGAAAATATTTAGATAAGTAACTAAGAAGCCTCATATATCAATCAGTGGAGTGAAAGTATTCAACTCAGTTTAACATAAATAAGATCTGTATACAATCCTATCCCTCCAAACAATGACTTCTCACTCATCATCAATGCAAGTACAATCACCCTTTTTTTCTTTTAAAATATCAGGAGGAATCATACATATAGACATAAAAATCAGCCTTCTCCACACTTTTTTTTTTGGGTCCAAATTTTTTTTTAACATAAAACTATTTACACCAACTATAGCACCACCTTCAATATTGATGCCCCCAAACTTATTTTTCTCGCTCACCCAACATTCAATATAATCAACAACACTCCACTAGCTTTGAAAGTTGGATAAAGATATTGTTTTTCTGGTTGAAAGCTTGTAATGTGGGTAAATCAAAGAAAATGTCAACAAGGCACAAAGGGGTTGATCAAAAGAAAAATTAATTCAGGGTAGACTATTTGGCTAACGTGGTTATAACAAAAATGGCCTTAATCATATTCATGCCTGCATGTGTCAATGTGATCTTGAAGAGAATAAATGCAAGTTCTAGAGAAGTACAATCATGGAAGAATGTCACACATGAAGAAGTAATGAGACTGTAATGAATGTGTCAGTCTGTAGGCTCAAAGTCTCACCAGGTTTTGTGTCTACACCGTCCAGTTACTACATCTTCAATGAAACTACTCAACTAGTAAATACTCGATTTACATACACAGTCAGGTAAAGTGACAGAGAAAATTAATGTCCTAATTATTTTCACATCTAGATGACAATGAAACATGACTCTTGTGCTCAATGAAACCAAAATCTCACATGGACAAGCAATTTTTTTTTTCCTAAAAATTTAGCCCAAATAACATATTTGGTTTGCGCATGCATAGTTTATGAATCCATAACAATTTCAAACTCACACATTCCTATGCCGGCAAGGCCATCTAATATATCAACACACAATCACCAGTTCACACACAAACACCCCCAAACTTAAAATTCACATTGTCCTCAATGTGAAAGAAAACAAGATAAAGAGGGTAGGGATAACGAAACTTCCCTGAGTTGTATCTGTGAAGTGTACCCATGCTTATACTAGACTTGTGATGGAAGTGAGTGACTGAATCAAAAACTTGGTCCAGAACCTGAAACATCCAGAAGTGGCTGGGATATCAAAAATTTCCTACAAAAAATAGTTATATTAGATCAGCAATATAATAATTAAAGGCATGAAACACATATAATAACAAAAAGTTAAACAGTAAGAAAGTTGGGTTGCCTCCCAACAAGCGCTTAGTTATAGTCATTAGCTTTACTATAGGGCATCTTTACTCCGTTTTAGCAAAAAGAACGGAGGATTCTTCTTTCAAAACGTCACCTCCCAGATATGATTTTAGTCTTTGCCCATTGACTGTGAAGTTCCCATTCCCTTCATGATGAAGCTCAATCGCTCCGTTTGAAAGAATTTTAACGATGGTGTATGGACCCGACCATCTAGAGCGAAGCTTTCCGGGGAACAACCGGAGTCTAGAATTATAAAGTAGAACTTGTTGCCCAACACTGAACTCCCGCTTGAGAATATGTTGATCATGCCATCTGTTCGTCTTCTCTTTATAGATTCTGGCACTCTCATATGAATCAAGACGGAGTTCATCAAGCTCGTTTAATTGTAGCAATCTTTTTTCACCAGCTAATTTCATATCGAAATTTAAAACTTTGATTGCCCATAAGCTCGATATTCTAGTTCTACTAGGAGATGACAAGCTTTTCCAAATAGAAGTCGATATGGGGACATACCAATTAGCGTTTTAAATGCAGTACGGTATGCCCATAATGCATCGTTCAGTTTCCTAGACCAATCTTTTCTCGAGGCATTAACCGTCAGCTCGAGAATCTTTTCAACTCCCTATTTGAAATTTCAACTTGGCCACTCGTTTGTGAATGATATGGAGTGGCCACACGATGTTTCAACCCATACTTGACCATGAGTGAGGCGAAGAGACGGTTGCAGAAATGCGAACCACCATCACTAATGATAGCTCTGGGTGTGCCATAACGTGAAAAAATATTTTTCTTCAAGAAATTTACCACCACCCTAGCGTCATTAGTAGGTAGAGCTGCCGCTTCAACCCACTTTGATACATAATCAACCTCTACCAAAATGTATTGATTGGAATATGATGACGGGAAATGCCCCATAAAGTCAATACCCCACACATCAAAAATCTCCACCTCCAAAATAGGGTTCAATGGCATTTCATTGCGATTAGAAATATTGCCAAATCGTTGACATTTATCGCATTTGGAGACGACAGTGTAGACATCTTTGAACAATGTGGGCCAATAAAATCCCGCTTGCAATCCTTTTGATGCGATTTTAGCGGCACCAAAGTGACCACCATATGGGGACGAGTGACATCGGTCAAGTATTTGTTCCATTTCCTCTTCTGGAACACATCTCCGGATAATCTGATCCGGTCCCCGCTTAAATAACAAAGGATCTTCCCAAAAATAATACTTGATATCAGAGAAGAACCTCTTCCGTTGTTGATACGAAAGATCTGGGGGAATAATGTCATTTACAAGAAAATTCACATGGTCTGCATACCATGGTGTATGAGTGACATGTAACAGCTGCACAATTTGCATTAATTGCTCGTCGGGAAATACCTCATTAATTTCCCCTTCTACCACCTCCTCGGTCTGTTCAAGCCGTGATAAATGATCGGCGACAACATTTTCGGTTCCCTTTTTATCGCGAATTTCTAAATCAAATTCTTGCAAAAGGAGAACCCACCAAATCAATCTTGCCTTGGCATCTTTCTTTGCCAACAAGTATTTAATGACCGAGTGGTCAGTATAGACGATGACTTTTGACCCAATGAGGTATGACCGAAATTTATCAAATGCAAATACTACTGCGAGCATCTATTTCTCAGTAGTAGCGTAGTTCAATTGTGCATCTGTCAAAGTTCTACTTGCGTAATTGATCACATGCAAGATTTTATTTCTTCTTTGCCCTAAAACTGCACCTACGGCATAGTCACTAGCATCGCACATTAGCTTGAATGGAAGATTCCAATCTGGAGCTACGATGATAGGAGCTGTGACAAGTTTCTCCTTAATTATGTTAAAAACGTCCAAGCATTCTTTGGAGAAATTAAAAGTAGTGTTCTTTTCAAGTAGGGAGCAAAGAGGTTTCGAAATTTTGGAAAAGTCTTTAATAAACCTCCTGTAAAATCTAGCATATCCTAAGAAACTCCTAATTCCTCTCACGATGGTTGGTGGCGGCAATTTTTCAATCACTTGAATTTTTGTCTTATCGACCTCAATACCTGCCAGCGAAATACAATGACCAAGAACTATGCCTTCTTGGACCATGAAATGACATTTCTCCCAATTCAGGACCAAGTTGGTCTCTTTACATTTTTTCAGTACCTTATAGAGATTTTTTAAACATCCATCGAATGAACTCCCAAATACTGAGAAATCATCCATAAAGATCTCGATGCAGTGTTCGACCATATCGAAAAATATAGCCATCATACACCGTTGGAAAGTAGCCGGTGCATTGCAAAGGCCAAAGGGCATTCTTCTATATGCGAAAGTTCCATATGGGCATGTAAAGGTAGTATTTTCTTGATCCTCAGGGGCTATTGGAATTTGATGATAGCCCGAATACCCATCTAGAAAGCAATAATGTGAATACCCCGCCAATCGCTCAATCATCTGATCGACGAAAGAAAGAGGAAAGTGATCATTTCTAGTCGCATTGTTGAGTTTGCGATAATTTATGCACACTCTCCAACCTGTCACAGGTCTGGTAGGTATGAGTTCATTGTTTTCATTTTCCATCACCGTGATACCACCTTTCTTTGGTACGACTTGTACAGGGCTTACCCATGAACTATTAGAAATTTGATAGATTATGCCTACATCAAGCCATTTCACAACTTCCGCTCTTACCACCTCTTTCATATTCGGGTTTAATCGCCTCTGATGCTCAACTGATGGCTTATAGTCATTCTCCATCAGTATTTTATGCATGCATACAGATGGGCTGATTCCCTGAATATCTGCAATCGTCCATCCTATGGCTTCTTTGTGTTCCCTCAGTACCCGAAGTAATTTCTCTGTTTCTACCTCTCTTAAGGAATTAGAAATAATAACTGGGAGTGTAGATGATTCTCCAAAATAAACATATCTGAAGTGAGGAGGAAGGGCCTTTAATTCAAGTGAGGGGACCTTTTGATAGGATGGAAGCGGTGGTGAAGAAGTCTTTTGGAACTCCTCAAAATATAGTGTCCTTCGAGAAGGTGTAGCGTTCAAATAATATGCCATGTGCGCAATTTTTGGGTCCTCATCATTGATATGTGAAGAACGCACTAGGTATGTCTCAAGAGGATCCTCAGAGCGTCCATAAAGTGATCCAGCAATCAGTTGATCAACAACATCAACCCGAAGACAAGTATTGGGTTGAGAAGGGTACTTAAGTTTTTTCAAAATGTTGAACGTGACTTATTCATCTTGCACTCTCAAAATGAGTTTTCCCTCTTGTACATCGATCAACGCCCGCCCAGTGGCAAGAAACGGTCATCCCAAAATTATTGGAATATCTTCATATTCCTCCATGTCTAAAACAATGAAGTCTGCAGAGAATATGAACTTGTCCACTTTGATCAATACATCCTCAATGATACCCCGAGGATGTGTAATCGACCGATCAGCCAATTGTAAGGATATCGTGGTGGGCTTTACTTCCCCTATTCCCAACTTTCTAAAAATTTGCAATGGCATCAAATTAATGCTCGCTCCAAGATCACACAGGGCTTTACTAATGTTTACATCGCCAATGACACATGAAATAGTAAAACTACCTGGATCCTTGATTTTAGGTGGTAACTTGTTCTGAAGGATAGCGCTACATTCTTCCGTTAGCATCACCGTCTCATGATCTTCCAATTTCCTTTTGTTAGAAAGGATATCCTTCATGAATTTGGCATAGCTTGGCATTTGAGCTAGTGCATCAGCAAACGGGATGTTTATATGTAGCTTCTTAAATATCTCCAAAAACTTACCAAATTGAGCGTCCATTTTCTGCTTTTGAAGCCTTTGTGGAAAAGGAATAGGTGGTACATAAGCTTTGATTACATGTAGAGCCTTTGATGTTGATACTTCCTGGTCATGCTCCTTGGATTCCTCAACACCTGATTGAGGTTCCTGTACTACCTCTTCTTCTTCGGTTGGCACCTTATCAGTTTGGATTTTTGGGGGTATTACTGTAGGTGCATGTAATCGAAGCCTACTCCTAGTAGTAATTGCCTGAACATTCTCTCTAGGGTTTGTTTCGGTGTTGCTAGGCAACGTCCCTAGTGGCCTTTCAAAGAGAAGTTTCTCAATTTGGCCCACTTGTCGCTCCAAATTTTTCAACGAGGCATCATTGCGTTCTTGATAATATAATTGCTGATTTGCCAATTTGGCAATGGCCTCTTCCCACCCCTCCTTCTTCTCTTGTGGTTTAGGGTTTAACACATTTTGATTGTTCCCATACGAGAAGTTAGGGTGATTACGCCATCCAGGATTATAAGTTTGAGCATACGGATTATACCCTGGACGTTGAAAGTTCTGAGCGTATGCCAATTGCTCGGTGGATCCCAAACTACTGGCAAATAACGGACAACTTGAACTCGCATGATTAGCTCCGTACATCTCACTGGGCGGTGAGGATTGGACCATATGAGTTGAACGAGAGCTAAATGTGGATGGAGATGTAGAAAGACCTTCTATCTTTCGTGTTAGAGAGTCGATCTTTGATAACATAAGATTGTATGCTTCACTATCTTTAGCTCCACCAACTCCCCTTTGTACACCTCTATCAAGCCACATGGCACTCTGCTCGCTCATGACCTCTAGTAAATCATATGCTGCTCGCTTGCTTCTATCAATGAGTGACCCATTTGAAGATGAATCCACATTAGACCGGTAAGGTTGAGTCAAACCAAAATAGAAAATTTGAACTTGTTCTCCTAAAGTAATCCCATGATTAGGGCACTTTCTGAGCATATCTTTAAATCGCTCCCACGCCTCATGAAAAAGTTCCGTATCATATTGACGGAAGGTGGTGATGTCGTGTTTAAGCTTGACCACACGAGCAGGTGAGAAAAACTTAGTTGTGAATTTTTGTATCAATTCTACCCAGCTCGTGATACTCCCTGGAGGCAGAGTGTCAAGCCACTCTCTTGCCTTATCTTTCAGAGTATGGATAAACAACCTCATCCGAATTGCCTCCATATTCACACCCTCATAAGTAAAATTACTCACCATTTCCATGAATCGTGCGATGTGATTATGTGGATTTTCATCTAATCTCCCATAAAATGATATGTTACTGGAGAATAGATTAATAACATCCGGGCGAAGTTGAAAGTTCGGATGTCCATAAGAAGGGTAAATGATACCACCTTGATTTTCAACTACGGGTCGATTTAGGTAATCCCTGAATAACATGTCTTCCTCATTTATACCAAGATTTTGAACCCTACCCGCTTGGTGATCAAAACCAGGCGGTATACCTTCCCGAGGTGCTGGTTCATGTCGAATTATAGGTTCAAGCTGACCTTCTTGACGCTCCATTTGTTGCTATTGTCTTCTTAACTCGTTCTGTTCCCTAAACCTTCTGCGAAAACTCTCTTCTATTTCAGGATCAAATTGAAGAAGATTGAGACTTCGCGATCAGTTCATAAACAGTAAACGATTTAAAAATTTGACGACAACAAAAACAAAGTGACTTTTGGATTTAAAGGGTAAAATAAAAATTCAAAAGTTCGTTAAAGTGAAAAACAATTAACTAGTAATCAAATTTAACACTCCCCGGCAACGACGCCAAAAACTTGATCGGGTCGAATACGAATGCTGCAAGCGTACATATCAAGTAGTATGATGGAGCTTTTAAAGCCCGAGTCGATCCCACGAGAAGTGTTTATCCAATTACAAGTTAAAGTGTTTCAAGTTAACGATAGACACACATTTAAAACTTGATTTTAAAAACTAGAAAATAAAACAAAAGACTTGATTTAATTTTAAAAAGATAATGTAAATTATGAAAAGGGTTTTTGATTTGGAAAAATGTTGGAATTTATGCTTTCACTTAACCGTAGTTTCATTAGTATTAAAATCGATAAAATAAAGATGCTAGTGTTACCAAAATATCAGATTAGACCCGATTCTCCAATTTTAGTTAGCAACCTCTCCCGAGTGAAATTAACCCTAATTGATTAACCTATCCACTATATCTCTATGTGGATACAACTTAATCAATCGCATTAAATTGTTGTGAGAATACTCTAAGGGTCACCTAGGGTAGATGTATATCTCTATAACACCTAAACGAGTATAGTCGAAACTATACAAACCTAGGGTTTTAATTATCTTGATCTAGCTAGTACAACAATTTCTCAATAATTGCACCTACCATTAAACCATATCATATATTGATCAAGTACATGATAGCCAATAAAACACAATAATTAAAATATCTAAAACTTGATAACACATGCATCTTACCATACAAAACAACATACTAATGAAACTTTTGGTTAAGTTACTACATAAATTCCAACATAAAACTATTTAGCTCATAGTAAAAGTAGTGTAACAAAGAAATTTTTGTTCCATTACAATACAAACAAGGAAACTAAAGGAAAAAATTCAAAAGGATAGATAAAACTCTTGTAGAACAACTTTGAACTCTTCCATTTGTTCTCCAAGTTCTTCTTGTTGCTATCTCCTTGATACACCACCTTTAACCCTTAATTTACCTAAGAAAACAAAACAAAAACAAAGCTAAAATTAAGAAAAAGAAAGAAAACCAGAGAAAGTCTCGTGAGAAAGGGAAAGAGAGCAAGAGAGATGAAGAAGATATTCAAGATAAGCCTCCAAAAATATGAATTAAGTCCCTTCTTATCCCCTCATTTCTTTCTTTTCCACTAAGTTTACTAATAAAATACTAGTTTATAATGGATATAATATAGTTTAATAGGTAGAAGATAAGTTTCACGTATTAAACTAATCAAAAGTAATCAAAACATTTGGCCAAAATTCGACAGAAATGTTTTAAACCGCCATTCCAAATTTCTTCTAAGCGACCGCTTGGGCAAACCAAAATGCGGTCCTGGTAGCCACTTAGCGACCGCTTAGTTCAAGTTCACGCGATCTCTTAGTTCATCCCATATTTGCTGCTCAAGTCCTTGAACGTTCTGACCATTGTACACTTCGATCCGTCATCTTTGAATTAGTATAATTCAGTCCTCAGATTTTGAACTTCATTTCATTTAGGCCCTTACTAAATTGCAGTCAAAGTCCTCCATCTTTTGGTCAAGTGCATTCAGTCCTCAACTTCATAAAATTGCACACTTTTAGTCATTTTTCTCCTCTTTAGCTCGTTTCTTCGTCTGATCGGGGTTTTTGCTTATAAAAATCAAATAATACACAATTATGCATAGAATATTCTCAATTTCATCAATAATTATAAGCCAATAAGTATCCAATAAATTTGTAAACGCACACTTATCAAACGTGCATGATATAAGGTCGAGAATTAGGGTTTCAACCCGTCAACTGAAGTCTTTAAAAGAATAGAATTCCACTTCCATGAATTAGACAAGGGAAACTGACAAAAATGAACATTTTCAATAATTAGAATTTAGTACTTCTTCTCATGACTGAAAAATAAAGAGGTGCTATAAAATGGTATTTTACCTCATTTAGTGCTATTTGTGTAAATTCTATGTTAAAGAAATTAGCACAAATTAAAACTGAACTGGTGATGAGGCGTGAATTGGGCCGCGAGAGAAAAATTATTGGGCCCGAATAGAGGCCCAGGATCCAGTTCAGAAGCCCAACCCAATTTTTGTCCTACATAAACTGTTCTTCAGTTCCAGCTTCCAAACTTTCGAATAACCCTGAAGCTTCAAAATGGCACCCAAAGTTCTAATGGTAAGCAAATTTAAAAAATTATACAAAATCTTCTTACTTCAATCTCAAGAATTTTTGTAATTTGCTTTCGTTCAGGTGTTTTTCACCAACTTGTATATGTGTATCAGTGTATGTATGATGTATGTGTATATGGTGTTTGTGATTATTAGGTAGCAGAGAAGCCAAGCATTGCTCTCTCAATTGCGTCAGTACTCTCTGGCGGTCAAGTATGCTCTTCCTTTCTTTTTATTAATTACTGTTTTCTGTGGTAATGCCCTAAACATTTCTGTTGCTATTAGAAGGCTGTTCTGTTTTTATTTGCTTTCAACGTTTCCTAGGGAAATTAATACAGAAGAATAGTATGTTTGCAAGTGATTCCACAAATTGATGCCAAGACATGGTGTTTTTGGAGCTGTTTTAATGCGGGAAGAAATTGGAAAATGAAATAATGGGTTGAATTTGGGTATCAATTTTGCGTCTTACTTTGGCACCGCCCCACTTCATGATATTCGAAAAGTGCTGTCTTTCTTTATTTTGTGAGCTATAATTTGCTGTTTGGATAGGCTTTATTGTGGGACTTGGATATGGGACCATAGCTGAGATGACTCTGACCTCTAGTTGAAGGCACTTCTCTTCCTGGTAGTTTAGGATATGGTGTGCTGGAGTGTCAATGAGTTATTGTGGGCTGAGCTTCCGGCTTTATACCAGAAACAATGCTTGAACTCTATAAGCTGAGCTTGGACGAACCTGATCCTGAACATGTCAAGTCTATAGAATGAGTAATTACTGAAATGGTAGTTGCTATTGTGCATTTGCTTATTTCTAGAATGAATTGCTTGGTTCCTTTTCAATTGCTTGTGGAATTCGCTTAAGCTCATTATCAACCTGTTTGTGTGCTCTATTTACCAATAACTCTGAAAAGTACTTTGAATAAAAGAGCTTATTTCATTGCAGATGTCGTCTCGGAGGGGTAGTACTGAGGTCCATGAGTTTGATGGAATTTTTTTGGGATTTTCTGCGCAATATAAAGTGACCTCTGTGATTGGTCATGTTTTCAGGTTTTCAAGATTCTTCTTAACTTCAAGGCTGTCTTTTTGGATATTCTCAGTAGTCATAATGCTGAATTTGGTATTCTCTGCTTTGTCATATAATAAATACATAGTGCCCATGAATTTTAACATTATAATTGTGAAAATAGCACCAGTTTACATGCTCATCATGCCTATGAAAAGAAAATGAATAAAAAATACGTCGAAAATGCAAGATCGATAAAGAAATTGCAATGTTAAGCAAGAATACTCCTAAATACAAGGCTGATAAGGAACTACACGTTAACAATTATATCGAGAAGGAACTCCGTGCAGAAAATACATTTGTTATAATCAAAGCCTAAAAGAAGTCAACACATACTGTACGAGCTGAAGTTCATTAGATCAACCACCAGGTCCACAACAGATATACTTCAAACTACACATTAAAAAGGGGTTGTCTCTGACAAATAAATGCTAGATAATACACATAATTAAATACTTAAGGAGCTGATGACATGTTATTAGAACTGGTAATAAGTTGTACTCTTAAGTCTAAAATCATCATTTCCCAAAGATAAGGACTGTAGCTTTGTCACAACTGCTGCCTGAATAAAAAGCTAGGTTGAACTGAGAAGCATTTCTTTTTCAATATCACAAATTATCTTTGTTTCATTTTTCTCCTTTTTCAGTAATTTCATTTTACATTAGATTGGTATGTTATGATTTGTCGATAATTTCATTTTGTATTAGAATAGTTTGTTACAATTTGTTATCTTGGAATGTTTGTCTTTAACATGCTAAAAATTAAGGGTATGTTAGATCCCATTTTTTGGAAAAATAGTTTTTTTGATGGTGGTTTTCTTGAGAATGTGTGGTTAAATAGTAGGAAAAGTTTTGGATTTACGTGTAAAAATATATATATATTTTTTTGGGAGAATGCGTGGTTGAAAATGAGTTTGAAGAAAAATTAGTTTTGAAAGAATGGAGCTCAAACAAGGGTTAAATTGTGTCAAACATTGTCTACAGTAGTCTAATATATTTTTTGAAGAAAATTATAAATGATATATGTACACTTTCTAACACTTGCGCTTATAGGTGAAATGATTCAACGTGGAATTAGAGTTGGCAAAGGTCCTAGATTAAAGTCTTGCCACTACCCATATAAATAAAATTGTGCACGTACAAGGCTTTGAGCTTAAGCTTTTACATTAAATAGTTCAACAATATTTAATACTATTTAATAGTCGAGTGTTATTAAGGGGGTCTTGCTAAAAAGGGATTAAGTCATTTCAAGAAATATATTCAACGAACTCCTATCCTTTTGATGACGGATGCTCATAACAAAAACTAAAATTTGGAGAAGGGAGAAGAGAAGGAGGGGAAGAGAAATAGAGGAAGAAGAGGAGAACAAGAAGAAAGAGAGAGTGCTGAGAGAGAGAGAAGAATTGGAAAGAGAAACCTGTATTTTTATTCAATCATCGGAATTTTTCTAATACAATTAAAAAGCACTCTTATACTAAGAATCCCTAACAAAATATGGAAAACTACTTAATATTAATTATGAAAAGGATATAATAAAAATTTATCTAAATAGTTTTATAATAACTCATATTCTAATCTAAGGCAAGTCTTCCATGAATAGTCTTCCAATAATATTCCAAGGATCTCCGTCACCTTTAACCTGCTATTATCTATTATAGTTGTTTTTGTACGCTTACCTTGAAAATAATAATTGGATTGGAATGTTGACTTTGAAGTTTTATGTATTTAAAATGCAGTGTAGATTTTCCAGCAGCTTATCAAAATTGGACTACAACAGATCCTCTGGATCTTTTTGATGCGCCCATTGTCAAGTCAGAATCAAATCCAAAGGTTGGACCTTCTTCTGTTTTCTTAACCTTTTGATTCAACCCACTTGATCTTGCTATCCTTTATGAACGTGTACAAACTAGAATATGTTTTGAAACATCAAAATTATGTGTATGCTACTGGTTTTAGTATAAAAAGCATAGGCACAACAAGCATTCAAAGAGTAGTTGTATCTTCCATCCTTTTCCTCTTTGCTATCAACATTAGACGATACTGTATTAATCATTATATTTTTTAGTACTATGAAAATTCTCTGGTATTTACAAGAAAGTTCCTACATGTCTACTCTATCTAGATGTTCATCCATTATCCTATGAAGATTGGAAACCTGATATACTTTACATCTAGGGTAAATCCTATTCTCTTTGTCAAAATAGTAAATCTTATCGTATATTACAGTTACAATAACCTGCAAGCATCCCCATAAAAGAGATAAAACTTTCGTTGTTTTGGCGCCCGTTTGGCCCTCATTATTTGAATTTTTAATGGTTGAAATAATGTTTTCTTGAATAATGTGTGGTTAAAAAAGAAGAAATTTTTTTGGAATTACATGTGATATTATTTTATTGGAAAATATTTGGTTGATAAGGAGAGAAAATGAATTATAATTTTAATGGAGGCCAAACAGGGGCTTGGTTACATTGGCTTCAATTGGTTTATTCTCATGTTATAGTTCCCAACTCTGCTTCAAATATGTTTCTAGTCCCTCTGTGGCTCTAAAAATAGGTCAATGGTGTGAACTCAAACTATTATGAAAATTAGCTTTATGCTACTATGTCTTGATAGCTAATTTTGAATCTTTAACAGACACAATATTTTTTGTTCTTCATTTCTTTTCAATTTAAAAAAGAAAAATGCTGATAAGCTTCTGGGAACAAGGCTCATATTTGTAGGCATTTAAGCCAAGAAGCTCGTGGTTGTGGGCACCTAGTATTATGGTTGGATTGTGATCGTGAAGGTGAAAATATATGCTTTGAAGGTACCTTTCTTAATGTAATGTAGTAAGTAGGATATAATGTTTACGATCATAGAGTCACAAGCTCTACTAACGGCGTTGTTGTTCTATGTGAACTTGGAATTTATTTTATCATTACTATCCATATGTAGTAACATATCATGTGTTATTCCATAACACGTGGGGAGGCAGATAAGAAAAGCTATTCATGCAAGTCATTTGCCTCGAAAGGATCTTTTGAGAGATTGTTCAAAAAATTGAAAATGTTGATCTGGGCAGATTGAAAGAACATTATCTATTTTAAATACATTAATTTCCAGATAGATTGAGCTGTCGTTGTCCTGAAACAAGTTATCATCCTCATTGAGTCAAGCTGGCTAGATTTTCTTACATTGAGCTGAGTTTTTATTCTCGATATTCCAACAATAATTTGTTACATGACCCCGTTTTTTCTCATCTAATGGGAGATTGAAACTATGTCTGCTATTTTGTTTATGTTTTACCAATATCAGATTAATATTTCTTACTTTTGATATATGTAAGGCGCATGCATCATATTTTTGATCTCATTTTGGATATTTTGACTGCCTGTTTATATGCACGAGGAGCAGAAGCATTTGCTAGTCAATTTTCAAATTTCTCCATCATTACATCTTAAGCTGATTTTTGTAATTATATATGTGCCTGTGTGTGTATATCTTCCTTCTTTTGATGTTTGTTTGGTTTCAGTTATTGAGTGCACTGGGTTCCATGCAAAAGATGGCAAAAGAGTTTATCGTGCACGGTTCTCATCTGTAACCGAGAAAGATATTTTGAAGGCTTTGAATAACCTTGTCGAACCTGACAAAAATGAGGCTTTGGCAGTCGATGCCCGCCAAGAGATTGATTTAAAAGTTGGAGTCTCCTTCACACGGTTCCAGACTAGCTATTTCAATGGGAAATATGGAAACCTCGATTCAAGGGTTATCTCGTCAGTCTCTCTCCTGTTTAACCAATTTTTTTTACCGATCCCAGTTTCTTTTTGAAGGAAATATTTGGAATATTTAAATTGAAGTTTTATAAGTTAGTTGGAAACCTTATCTTAGCCCCTACTTGACAACCATTATTTCAAAACTTTTTTTTCTGCGTACTTATTTTCAACCATACATTCACATGATAAAATATCCTGCACGTAAATCCAAAATTTTTTCCACTTTTTAACCACACATTCTCTAAAAAATCACTATTCAAAACTCCATTTTACCCAAATAACGGTTGTCAAACAGGGGCTTAAGGAAGAGCAAGACAATTTAATTTATCGGTTTCATTGAGTCGTTTAATTGCTTTTATAGTCTGACAATGTGTTTTTAAACATCCATGTTGGTGCATACATTACTTTGAAATTTGTTTTCATTATCACGATGATTCAAGAATTGGTTCCATGTTAAGATATGTATCCTATAAAGTAATGAAAGTGTATTGTTGTTATCTGTATTGGTGTCCAATTTTACTCTTCTTCCAGATATATATATTTTTTATTTTCATGGGTGACAATACTGTGTTTTGACAAACTGGACTGCTTCCATTGGTGACTTTTAATTATTTCCTTCCCTGGTGGGTCTGTATCTCTGTCAGTAAACTTGATATCTAATTTCAGATATGGACCATGTCAGACTCCAACCCTTGGATTTTGTGTGCAACGACACCTACAAATTATTACTTTCAAGCCGGAAAAATTTTGGAAGTTGCATCCTTACATTTTGCACAAGGGCTATGAACTCAAATTAGAGTGGAATCGTAACAGGTTGTTTGACTCAGATGTGAGGTTCTCTATCTCTAATTTACAAACTTGTTCAAATGTATGGGGACCTAAACACTGATGATACTTGTAATATATCTGATGATAGGTTACTGAAATGTTTCGAAACTTAATAAAAGAAGATAGGATACTCAAAGTCATTGCCATATCAGAAAAACAGGAGTCCAAAACTCGCCCTGCTGGTCTTAACACTGTGAATCTCCTGAAGGTAAGAGCAGACTTTGGGTTTTTTTTTCCTTGACTTTTCCTTTGGTCTGCATCATTCATAATTTTTAGTTAAGATGATTTATATGCTGCTACTCACTTCATTGATTTTTGAAATCTCCTGAACTTTCAATTACTACCTAGAGATGCATAGACAAAAGGAAAAATGAAAACAAAAACCAGAATGAAGAGGTTCAAAATATTTTTTAAGTTTGAGTTGCAGGCTTTCAAATTAAATTTATGACAAAATGAATGTCAGCTAGTGATTAAACATATATATAGAGAAAAGGACCTAAATAAAAGCTAGAGTTATCCTGTGATTGAGCTTTCTGCGTTGAATGATTTGCACAATGAAGTTTAAGATGTTATTGGTTGTCCAAACAGTGAACCAGGACTAGCCAACTTCGCCACTACCTGGATATTTGAGCTTCTCTTATTTATTATTCTCGAACTTCTTAGCATATTCAGTGGAGTCACTTTGTTATCCCGACGTAAGAAGGATGATATGATTCCCAATTTATTTATGCTTATTGCTCTTTCCACATGTAAACAATTTTGAATTGCTTGGTAATAATGGTGAAAGTTTTGCTTGATAATTCTGAAAAACTTGGGTTAGGGTCTCAAGTTTATCATTCTGCACATAATTCTGCTGATCTGTAGTGACTGGACAACAAATTGAGTGGTCTGGAAATAATGAGAAAGTGTATTCTCAACCTTCAAGGTGCAAATGTGTAACGCCCCAATTTCACTATTAACTCGAGGCGCTACTTAAGTCAAAGTAACCTGTAAATAAATATTTTCAAAAGTCGCCACAATACGAAGGCAAACATATACTTTAAAAATCCATAGCAATTTAACACAAAACGCGGAAACATCACTTCTAAAATAATTTTTCTCCCATTCAAGAGTCAATACCAAATATGATTAGCAAAAACCAACATTTGCAAAGATACCAAAATTCAATATTTAAGTATCAAAATGGAAATCAACTATTTAAAATTTCTTGTTTCAAAACTTGAAATTTAAAAGCTCTATTATTAAATTAGAATTCCCCGCTCGTTGCCTTGCCCTGTCAAGCTCCTTAACCTGAAAGGTTGGAAAAATAGTGGGGTGAGCATAACGAATTATACTCAGTGGAGATACAGCAATCAGTCCAAATTAAGTCAAAATATGAAATCAAGTAGTGAACATAATATCCATACAACATACTATAGAAATATGTACTGTGGACATTCCCAAGGACCCAATTTCGATTCCGGACCTATTTACGGTCCCTGACAACATGATATAAACGCTTAGCAAATTTTTGCACTGTGGGCATTCTCAATGACCCAATTTCGATCCCGGACTTATTTACGGTCCCTGGCAACTTTTTCATAGGTATAAACATTATATCACAATCAAAATCACATATCAAGCATTAACATGGACAAATAACCACAATTGCGTAAATGTAAACCCCACCTCGAAGTCTTGAAAACTTTCTTGAAATTGAACAATTGTAATGTTACCGTGTTTCACACTTTGTCCGCGATCTCGTCTAGCAAGAACAAAATTAATTTAATTTAAGATACTAAATTTAATTAAAACTTTAAAACTTTTATGGACTTAATTGAAAGAGTATTAAAACTGAATTTAAAAGTTTGAAGGGCTAAAAACAAATTTTTGGAATTTGTGGACTAATTTTAAAAGTAACTAAAACTTTGGAATTGAATTAAACAATTTATAAAACTTTGAAATTGAAATAATAAACATTTAAAACTTTGGGCTAAAATGGATGACTCTTAAAAAAAACTTGGGATTAAGGAGGTAATTTCTCAAAATCAAATTATATACAAACACTATCTCTCTCTCTCTCACTCGACATGGACACGGAGAAGAGGAGGAGCCGGCGACGGGGGAAGGTGTGGACTCCGGCCAAAATCGAAGATGTTGCCGTCGCGAGGGCGCCGGCGGATGAGGGGTCGTTTGGGGGTTGATTGGGCGTCGATCGGGGTCAAGAACCGAGGCTAGGAAATCGGAATTTCTTGGGTTTTCCGGCAGGAAGTCCGGCCAAAACGTGGGTTAAGTCGAGGTATGTGATTGGCTTCATTATTCTTGGCTTTGGTGGTTAAATTTTGGGTTAATTTTGGGTTGAAGTGGCGGGTCGATTGGGGCGGAACGGGCTGCCGTTTTGGGTCATTGCAGGCGACGGTTGGTGGTGGTTGATGTGGGATGGTGGCCGTGTGGTGGTGGCTCGACTGTAGGTGAGGTTGAATGGGTGCGTGTTGCAGGCAGTGGTTCGAGAATGGGTGGTTGTAAATTCGTGTGTGGTTGCAGCTGAAACGAACCGTGTGTGTGTGTGTGTGTGAAATTTACATTGGACTAGGGTAGAATTGATGGAGATGGTGATCCCCTTACCTGGGTTGCTGTGGGTTTTGCCTGCTGTGTGTGGATGAGGGGCATGGTGGAGGAGACTGTCGTGGGAGTCGAGAGAAAGGTGATGGTGAATGAACAGTATGGCACGAAAAACGAGGCAATAAATTGGTCCTAGAGTTTGTGCTGGAAAATAATTCTTTGGCTAACAGGATTTAATAAAATTGGACTAAAAGAGGAAATTTAGATTAATAAAAATTGGACATTAAATAGAATATCGAACATTAAAATTGAATTTAAATCGATAAGAATTTGATACTTTTAAAATTGTTCGAAATTGGACTCGATAAATAAATATTGAATTTTAAGATTAAAATCATTTTGAAATCTTATTTTAAATGTTTTGCTAGACAATTCGACGGACGCAAGATAAATTCTACAATTTGACGGAATGTCGTAGCGACACGATTTAGGTTATGAAATTTGTATTTTGAAAATTCGGGTCGCTACAAAATGAAGGATTGATTTTTTATAACCAGTCAATCTGTGTCTCACCCACTTGTTCTTTTCTTTCTCTTAGAGCTATTGTTTTATTGCCTTCTTTTCTTCCCTTGCAGATGAAGAGGTCATGGTTGGGGACGGAAATTTAAGTCATAAAGCCCTTGATAAAAATTAGAATGTGTTCATCAATTTATATGGGATTTTTTTAGTCTGGTAATCATGGTCTCTCTGAAAACTAAGCAAGTCAGCGAGTCATTTCCTCATTTTGCTTGTGACTGGACTAATCTATTATCATTTCACTAACTGTAAACTATCTATATGGTCACAATTAACTTTAGTTGTGTGTGAAATGATACAGATATATTATATTAAATAATGTAATAGATCCTAGTTAAGGGCTGAGTTCTTTAGTAGACATGAATCTAAATTAGCACTGCTCCAAATTAGAATCGGTTCCTTGGAACTATTTTATGTTAAAGTCAACTATGTGCTGAGCTAGTAAATGAAAATTCTACCTTTGTTTAAATTATATGGCCTAAGTTTAGTTCTATTTCTATACAATACGAATGTAATGCATATTTTGTATATAATATAAATAAATATATGGACAGAAAGAAATAATAAAATAGCTAGTTTAAATAAAAAGAGTAGGAAGTGAAAACATTGTCATCTATAAACCATTTCTATGGAAGGATGTGAATCAGTTGAGTCTCAAATTGAGATGTATTGGGATCATTTTCTGATTTACCTGTAGTGACAAATCACCTTACATTCTTCCTAAATCAACCCAACAAAATACCCACAAATACCACTTTATGGTTTCCATGAGCATTATCTATATGTTCCGTGGACTGGAAATGACCGAAATTGTATTATGAAGCTGACACCTGATTAGTCCTTCGTGATTGGACCAAACTCTCGGAAGACTTGCTCCAAAACAGAATTATAACATCCTGGAAATCAATACTTCAAAATATGAATACTGCTATTTGGTGTCTACATTAAAATAATTTTGAACCCCTCTCCCTTCATTTCAAATTTAGATAAATGCATGCATATATACAGTCAAGCACATTTTGCATGACAACATAAAATTGCATAGGTAAAATAAAATCGTTCTGCTTCTCTATCTTAATTTTTCCTACAAAGCACTGCATAGTGTAAATAAAATGTTCATAGGAAAGAGCAAAGGAAATGTTAATAGTGACCATGCCTTACGAATTCCAGGTTGCTTCAAGTGCCTTGGGCTTTGGACCTCAGTTGGCTATGCAATTAGCAGAGCGTTTGTACACTCAAGGTTTCATCAGGTTTTCTCTCTCATCCTACGCTCTCACCATAGTATGTCTTGGCAACATCTGCTCTACTTCACGAAGTCTCAATTTTTATTTTTATCACCAAGGAGAACTGACTTTTGTTCAAGAAATTGACTTAATCGACTAATATCTCATTTTTTAAGTGATAACTGCGCAAAAATATTCCTGTGCTTATGGAGAAGTGAAAACTCACACATTTATGTGAGTTTGGATTCTTTTTTCCTATTCAGTGGCATATGTCATTAATTGCAGGGATATATCGAGTCAGTGTTGCCTCTTAAAATCTACATTAGTGATTGCAGCTCATGTGCTAACAACTGTAGTAATAGTGAATGCAATTCTATGTTTTTGAAATTTTAGCTTTAGAGTTTTGAGTGTAATAATATGACCTGATTCAGTACCTCAGTGTGAACGTCACTGCTTTTCTTCAATTCTGCCATTTGATGTTATATACTATCATAATCATAATCAACCTTTTCTCACTCTCTTATTTTGGTTGATTCTGCTTTAGTTATCCTCGTACAGAGAGTACAGCATATCCATCTTCATTTGACTTTAGTGGCACCCTTAGAGCACTAGACAACAATCCAGAATGGCAAGAATATGTGCAGAAACTTTTGGCTGATGGCTATCTAAAACCACGATCTGGGAACGATGCAGGCGATCATCCCCCAATAACTCCAATGCGTTCAGCTACCCAGGACATGCTTGGACATGATGCTTGGAAGCTCTATCAGTATGTCTGTCAACATTTTCTAGGGACGCTTTCTCCTGATAGCAAATACACAAGGTGAAAGCTTTATTTTCCTTAACTATCTTATGTGCATTTTAATTTTGCACTAGTAGTGTAATTAGCGATCAATGTAATATTAAATTCACTATGATCCTTAAACCTTTAATACAAAGCAAGATATGCTAACTTTTTCATGAAGCTGGTAATAAATTCTGTTTAAGGGCTTCTAAATTCTAATCAGATTTCACTCAATGGACTATCCATAGCCTCAAATGTAGTTGACTGTATACGTGTTTCAAGTTTAATCTTGATTAATGCAATTTACAATTCTACAATGGAGGTCTTTACATAACTTTTCACTCTGCTGAATCAGACCTCAAAATATGTTTCTGTGGAGAAAATTCTGCATTGAACTAAAGATGTAGTTGAGGAAGTGCTAATGATACACAAGTTTGAACTAAAACTATTTTACCATTTAAGTTTCAGAATCTGTATTCATTCCAGTTTAGGATTTCCTTACAGAAATCAATAAGGATATATATAGCCTGTAGCATGAATAAACTATAATCATTTCTGTATGGCTGCGGGCAGTTTTCTAATCTGGATCTACGAGGTAGCCTTCATTGAATTAATGGGTTAGTAGTAGTATTTATCTCGGACCTTGTTCCCTGTCTTAACTAGTCATTAACAACCGGCCATTAAGCATGTATTGGTTACCGTGGGTTAGTTCATACTTGTCATGTGCACTAGAAAGTATGTATTTCGGTCCATATCAAAACTAGGATAGCTTGGAGAAGAAACTTTGAGTAGTAACTATATGGTCTTGAGCAGACCTTGTACGAAAATGGCTAATGATCACTATTTAAAACATCCAATTACAACTTGGAGCTGTGGATATTTTTTCTCTTCTAGGTCTAAGAATATGAAGTGTAATTATTAAAGATAGCAAGGTTTCCTGATACCAGTGTGAAATAAAAAAATTGATAAGTCTTGAAACAGCTAGGGTAGCTCAGGGAGAGAGCACTATCAATCTTTCTCCATTTTGTTGCTCTGTTTTTAAATTTGACTGTTTCTGCACCAGTAAGATTAGATTTGGTTGGAACCTTTGAAAGGCTAATATTATACTGTGAATTGTCTCTTAGCTACTCACTGATTGTGCAGTAAGATGGTCTTAACAATTTGAAACCCTTGCAGGGTCAAGATTGAATTTGCAGTGGCTGGAGAATTATTCCACTGTATTGGGCACCGTGTTACGGTCAAAGGATTCACATCAATTATGCCGTGGTTGGCAGTCAGTGAAAAAAGTCTTCCTCAGTTTACTGAAGGGGAAAAAATAGAAATTTCACGAATTGAGGTTGATGAGGTATAGAAATCCAAGCCTTGTAATGACTAGTTGTTTGCTGGTATATTTATACATTCTTCTCCTCCCCCTCCCTGGACCTGCTTCTCTTTCTCTCTTTCAGTTATGTGCTGGAAGCACGGGATCTGTCTCTATTTCATGTATTACCACCCTATTTAAATCTTATCATGTTTGTCTTCTTTTCAGACTGCACTATGAAATAAAATTGAAAAACAGTATAGAGATCATACTTGGTATTGTGCATTCCGTTTGGTAGCTAGTAGATTGGTAACTTAACATTTGATAATTATCAACAAAAAATAAATTGAGAAAGTGAGTCAAAATTTTATGTTTGTGGATATATATATATATATATATATATATATATATGCATGCATCAGTTGATAATACAGTTGTGATCAAATTACAATTTACATCTTAAGGCCAATAGTTATTCCTTCCTTTTTTCCTTGCACACTGTTAAATAACTTCTTTCATTAAAATTTCAGGGGAATACACAGCCTCCCGACTACCTTACTGAAAGTGAGCTGATCTCACTGATGGAAAAAAATGGAATAGGTACAGATGCATCTATTCCTGTACATATCAACAACATATGTGAACGCAATTATGTGCAGGTCAGTAAAATTTGATGTGTTGTTTTTGTGGGTTTGTGCACTCGTTCTATGAGCATGAAAAAATGCTTTTGATATTCTATGTTAGAGTATTTGTTTTATTTGGATATATACATACTTTAGAAATAATCCTGCCTTTATATAATAACTGAAGGTACAAGCTGGAAGGAGATTGGTTCCAACTGCTTTAGGAGTCAGTCTAGTAAGAGGCTATCAATGTATAGATCCAGATCTCTGTTTGCCTGACATTCGAAGTTTCATTGAGCACCAGATCACTCTTGTAGCTAAAGGTCAAGCAGACCATTCTTTAGTTGTGGAGCACGTAATAAAGCAATTTAAAAGGAAGTTCAGTTACTTTGTTAAGCAGGTGATGAAATAACAATGCCTTTTTTATCTTGCTTGGTTTTAATGTAAAGCCTTTAACTCCTGCTATTTCTTTCTAATATGTGTGGTAATTATCTTTTCTTAAATCTACCCTCTGCGACTACGAATATTGCGGTTTTGAAAAGGGGAAAGGTTGATAATGAATGAAAAATGTGTTCTCCCCCAAGCTCATGCTTCTGGAACCATGTTTCACTATGCTTTTGTTGTCTTTCTGTATGTTTTAAAAGTACAAAGCTTGTGATCAATTGTCTGTAAGTTTTAGAAGTATGACAAATATACTTTTTCACATCTATAATATGATTGATTGCCTATTTGTGATTAAGCTTGTTTGCTTTATCCCTGATAAACTTGATGTCCGTGCCTGGTGTAGATTGAAAACATGGATGCATTATTTGAAGCAGAATTTTCTCCACTCTCAGATTCTGGACGATTGCTTAGTAAATGTGGCAAATGTTTGCGGTACATGAGGCACATATCTACCCAGCCATCACGGCTATACTGTGGAACGTGTGAGGAAATTTATTACATTCCTCAGAAGGGTACAATCAAGGTGAACCATATATCACTGTCAGTTATGTTGCTCAAATTGAAATAATCAGTGCCTGATGATCATATTTCTAGATCTAAGTTGTTCCTTTTGGCAGTTCTAATAATAGCATGCCTAATCAATCATACTTCTGCTGTCTTGAAAAATATATTATCATATTGTGAATTTGCACCAAATATTATTTGACAATTACCTCCTATAAGTAAAAACTAATTATTACTCCATTAATTTTATGCAAGCATCTTTTCTTCTCCTTGCAGCTATATAAGGAACTTACTTGCCCTCTGGATAACTTTGAGCTATTGATCTTTTCAATGCCTGGCCCGGAGGGTAAATCCTTCCCTCTCTGCCCTTATTGTTACAATTCTCCTCCATTTGAAGACATCGAGACTTTATTTGGTGCTGCTAAAACTGGTAGCGCCGTCAAGCCCGGAAAGGGAGCTGGCATGCCATGTTTCCTCTGCCCACATCCGACGTGCCAGCATTCTATGATATCACAAGGTGTTTGTGCTTGCCCGGAGTGTAATGGTACACTGGTGCTTGACCCGGTAAGTGCTCCCAAATGGAGGCTGTACTGCAATATGTGCAACTGCCTTGTTTTCCTTCCAGAGGGTGCTCATCGAATATCTACAACTCGGGATCATTGTCCTGAATGCGACTCGACTATAATAGAAGTGGACTTCAATAAGAAAACTACACCGTTGAAGGATGGAGCTACCCTGCATGTTGGATGCGTTCTTTGTGATGAATTATTGCATTCACTCGTGGTAATGAAGCACGGAAAGTCATTCTCTAGACACAGAGGACGGGGTCGGGGGAGAGGGAGAGGAAGAAGAGGTGGGAGAGGACGGGGCAGTAGGAAACAAGAAGACCCAAAAATGAGCTTCCATGGTTTCTGATTGAGGTAAAATATTTACTTTTACACGACTTTTTCAAGGTTTTTGAAGAGAGAAGGGACTGTTTATTCAGAGTTGAAAGTTCATTCTACTTTAGTATAATCTGTTGTTTAAAAAGAAAAAGAAAAAGGCTGTTAAAATTCTTTATGAAATTTTTAGTTTTAAAATTTAAATTCTACCCCTGTTCTTCTGTGTTACATTACTAATGAGGAAAGATGTTAGGATTATTTATTTATTTATTATTTTTTTTTATGTTGATGAAAACTTGCTAAGGCTAATGTAATATGACAGTTTGTTTGATAAATTTTGTGAAATGTAAATTTTTTAAAGAATGTGTGGTTAAAACGTAAAAAAAAACAAAAAACAAAAAATCTATTTACTCAAAAATTGAGCTACTTGCGTTTTAGATGATGGAAGAAGCACCCTGTCTTAACATCCAAGCTCTAATCTCTTGGTTATCTTCGAAATCTTGCCCGGGACAATACTTTCGAGTAGTTGAGCCCGCAAATTATTGACCAATCAACATAACAAATTTGAGGTTAATTATTATAGAGGAAATTGTACTTGGTGACACTTTTATCCTTTACGTTAACAAAAATGTCATTTTTTTGAAATGTTTGAAAGAATGACATTTTGGTATGTTTTTGTATATATTTGCCCTTGTCCATAAGTTGAAATACCTTTCATGTACTTAAATAAAAGTGATTTGATAATATGAAATATTGTAAAAAAAAAAAAAGTACAATTGTCAGGGAAAAATACGTGAATGTCAAAGTTGGGGAAAAAAAAATAAAAAAGAAAATGGAAAAGAAAAGAAAAAGGAGTTGGGATTCAAAACATTTCATTTTTCCCTCCACTGAACCGGGGAAGAAGAAACTATCTCAGCCTCGCTCTCACTCCCACTTCGCCCTACTAAATCGCGATTCCCATCGACCCACCGTACCCCGCGATGAAGAGTGCCACATCGTTTCGATGCATGAAGAAATCCTATGTCTCATTGCCTTCCGTACATAGCGCAGCCCATCAACGACGATCGTGACAACTAACACCGGCGACAACCAGTCTTGACAATGCTCCAGTTATGTATATGTGATTTATTTTCAAAATATAGTGTTTTCAGTGTTGTGTATTGTCGAAAATCTCCATTTGTTTATGTTTATGGTTTGTGATTTTTTCAGTGTTTATCTTTATGTTTATGTTTATGGTTTGTCGAAAATATAGTGTTTTCAGTGTTGTGCATTATCGACGACTGTAATTTTTTTTTTTTTGCTCCAGGACTTGCATGTTGCGAGGAAAATCGCGTGTGACTGTGTGAGGCGGAGAAACAGTGAGACAGAGGAGGAATCTGGCATTCGGAGTTTGTACAATCTATCGAGTTAAAAGCAAAGAGGTAAATTCTAAAACAAACTGTTACTGTATTTCTTTGGTACTACCAAAACTCCATATACGTTGACTGCATTATGCTGTACAAAATCGTTAATTGTCAATATTAAAATATTATTTGTTGTTGAATTATGACATGTTGTCTTTGATGAAGCATGTGTTGATATTAATGTCCAGTCCGTCATGGGCTGAATTGTAGCTTCCTTTCTCTATGTAGGAGTGGATTTATTTTTCGTGAATACTTGGTTATTAATAATGGTAGTTGAAATATTCTAGGTGTTTTGTATGTCATTTGACAGCTATCTGTCTTTCTCTCCTTGTAATGTTCATTTCCTCTCAACCCCAGATTTGCCTGCCAACAACAGTAGTGAGTGGTTTGTTGGGTGGGGAGAGAGTTTGGATTGGGAGAAACAGATTCGCTTGCAAAGGAGGATAGATGAAGGGTTGGACTGCACTAAGGAAAGAGAACTGTTAATAGTAAGGAAGAAGCATGAACAAGGGCAAAGACAATTTGGGGGGAAGGAAAAAGTTGATTTTTGAATTGAAGGTGATGATTGGGTGAGAAATAGAAAAGGAAAAAATGATTTTTGGTATTTTTTTTCCTTTTGTATTTGTCTTTTAATTTTTTCCATTTCCATTTCCATTTTCTCATTTTTCAGTTTTCTATTTTTTGTTTCCTTTCTCTTTTAATTTTGTCTTCATCTTGCATTTTTTTTCTGTTTTTTTTACAGTGAGTTCATTTTGGTACTAAATTTGTCTTTGTTGATATGAAATTTCTCACAAATTTAATGGTACTAGGGGTTTAATTTGGTGAATGATAGATGTAGCCTTACTCATTTGCAAAATTATTATGACGGATTTCGTTATTTACAATATACGATATACGAGAAATCATTAGCTTGTTTGTATGAGTCTTTTGGACTTCTTGCGTTGACATAAGTTGCGGTTGGATCAACGTCACATGTCATGTGTATGTATGTTTGTATCCATGCACTTCATGTTCCATTTAAGGTAGCCCTATCATTGTATGCTCTCACATTGAAGTCATGTGTCGATGTGCGTACTGATAATTAGCATTTGGATTATATTATCTCTTGCATTACACTGATTGACGTAGAGTCATAACTACATTTGGAAATCGAATCTTGGTGAACTGTCGTTCCCGACAGTTAATCTGGGTGCCTCGACAGTTAGTCAGGGAATATTCCGACAGAAGAAATGTCGATCCCGATAGTTTGCCCATGTAATTCTCGACAGATGGACCCTGACGAACAACAATTTTTTTGTGGCCGTGTGGATATATGTTGTTATATGATCTAGTACTTCGTTTTATGGTCGTTACCTATATTGTTGTACTACGCTCTGACAATTTCTCTTATCTCGACATGTCTCTTGCAGAATCTATGGAATTTGAATTTTTGGTTCCGGAGAATGCACACATGCGGGCCCACATCTCGTAGCGTAGCAATTTGAAGTACGTGAAAACTGTGATAGAATGCTTTGACAACCGCCAACGGGACGACTTTAGAAACTCCTGCCTCGGCTTCTTGGCCGACGTCCCAGAGATACAATTCTTCGCCCAGCTAATCTAAGCCTTTGTCTTCAGACGGGTGCGGACAGAGAAGGCCCACGAACTGTGGTTCAACGTGTAGGGTCACTACTTGAGGTTAGTATGCAAGAATACACACTTGTCACAGGGTTACGACGTGGGCTGCTTCCCTTAGGCAAACAGTTAACTCGAACCTTGGAGAAGAAGATACTTAAGGAGAAATACTTCAAGTCGTTTGACAAGATTTCCCTTGCCCAGTTGGAGAAGACCGTTGTCAGTCGACGCCCCGAAGAGATAAATACAAGCTTGGGCTTACACTCATCGTTGAAGGAGTCATCAATGCTCCTGATAATAACGTTGGTATTGATGCAGATACACTATCCACTGTGGACGATCTTGGCACGTTTTTTTCCTATCTTTCGGGTAGAGGGGTACAAGTGTCTACTGAAGGGATTCTAGTGTACTTTGGCACGAAAATTTGAGGAGGCGAAGAAAGAGAAGGAAGTAAGTTATACACTTCACGGGTTCCCGATAGCCATGCAGGTAAACGAACTCTTTTGTATTATGTATTGACTATGTTGTTGCATTATGTAATCTCCGGTATTGAATTTATACTGCATTTTCATTTTCTGCTGTGACAGCTATGGTCGTATAAGGCAGTACCCGAAATCGGCGAACGATTTGGTGAGAGGGTGGGTGATCACTTGCCACGGCTTCTTTGCTGGACCTCTACAAAACAACCCCAACAGCGTACATACGACACATTCTTAAAAAATATATAGGTAACTTCTCGCTTGTGTAAAATTTATTGAGTAATAGTGTGCTGAAATGTATTAGTGGGTGGATGATCGCTTGCCTAACAATTCATGTGTTCTTACAGATGCATGTGTATGCCACTCTCCGTCCTACGGAGGTCGAGGCTGATCAACCATACATATCCAGCTTCGTGGCATTCGAAGATCGTCCCGTGCCTTTGTTGGACGACTTGACCAGGATCACAGTCACTTCCCAGTTCAATGAAGTAACCAAGTGGCCGTGGTGGCCGGCACCGAACATGAGTCTAGCGACGAAGAGTCTGACGAAGAGTCGTCAAGTAGTGACGAAGTTGAGGGCAAGTCGAGTCCAGATGCTAAAAGTTCAAGTGGAGATAGTGAGGCTTCCAGTGACGGGGACATTTGTAAGAGCAGTGACAGCGACGAAGATCATGGCCGGAGAGGACAACCAGCTGCAATTCCCCCGCCTCATAACCATGCGCATTTTCCAACCCGGCCGAGTAATGCCACTCAAGGAGGATGCATCACCAAATCAGAGGTTGAAGAAGACTTTCTTTTTGACCATTGAGCGCTGAATGAGATGCAACTTTGGACATACAAGTTGAAAATCACGAAGCACGTCAGTGAAGAGTTTGCAAAACTTAAGGACTTCATAGCTTGCCGCCTGCGCCCATTCGATCATACAACCAACACAGAATCTCATACAGCAAATAGCGGGAGGGGATTGCCACCTTTTGAACCGTAAGGTACGTGTCTTGCTAAATTTCCAAATTTTTTATATGCAAATGCACTTCTGCATTTTTTCTTTCTCCACCTGCTTGTCAATTTATACAATATATTACTTCTGAAATTAGAACTCCATGGAGGCGACACAGGCCAGTCTTCGGATGATCTCGACCAAGATGTGCATGGACAAGACATCTTCCCGAGCGCGGCTGACGAATGCTCAGCATGCAATTTGTAGCATTTGGTTTTTTTGCGCATGTCATATTTTGCACGACGGACGTTGGTCAGGAATTACAGAGGTCATCTGTCGGGGACGACATATGAAATGTCGGGATGTAATGAAATTTGTTTGACTAATGTAACTTTAATGCTTATATTACGCGCACGCCTTCTGTTGCTTTGAAAGAGGGACTGGACCCATAATATTGTTGACATGCATGGGCTACTTTGCTATGTAGACAGCGGCATGTAACATAACGGATAAATCTTGTCCAACTAGACGCCGTAAATTTAAACAACCACAAAATTATAAAAGAACATGTAACATGCAAATGAAGACCCATAACAATGATAGTTGTAGTCGAAAGGGTATAAGTATTGTTCGTATGAAGATGTTGCTTGACCACATACAAAATAACAAGACCAACATCCATGTTTGCAAATTCGAACTACAATATAACATAAAATATAATTTCATAATCTACAAGTAAAAAGATGAGACCAAATCTAACATACAACTTCGGCTCGATCCTGAGAGGCAGTCCGGTTACAGTAGATGTGTTACAATGGGGTGCGAACATGTGGCCCGATGCGAACATGTGGCCCGATTATGACCAACTCTACGACAACTCGTGCATTTCTTGAGCCACGTCGTAGACTCTTGTCTAGATTGCTTATGTTGTGTGGGTGGCCTACCTGGAGGACGACGGACAGCAGGTGACAAAATATGAGTACTTGTAATTTCGATTGGAACAACCCATTCCACTTGGTGTGTAATAGGATATATTGCTTCGCTGTAAGCAGAGCCGACCCTGAGATTTTTGGTGCCATGTGCGAGATTTTAAAATGGTGCCCCCTTTCAAGTAATTAAAACATATATTAAAAAAAATTCAATAATATTATTTCATTGCAAAAATGTTATATTTAAATATCTGTTTTTTTTTTTTTACATATCATGAATAAGAAAAATATAAATAAAGCTCAAAAGCATCTCTCGAACTTCATCAAAATTCATATGTCATCATCCAAGAACCATCCTTCACTAAGACTCTTCGGGCAATTCCATATGAGCAAAACTTGAAATAACAAAAAATAAAAATATCACGTGTAAAGTTTGAAATGCAACAAATCATGTAAAAATATTTCTTCTCGCATTTTTAGAAGCAAACTCAGTAATTATACTTTCGTAATCAATATTTTCTAGAAAATCTTGCTCAATAGATATCAAAGTTAATCCATTCAATCGTTCTTGTAACATGGTTGATCGCAAATAAGATTTTAATAACTTCAATTTTGAAAAACTTCTTTCAGCAGATGCAACAGTGACAGGAATTGTCAATAATATTCTATAAACAATACATGCATTCGGAAAGCAATCCAATCTTTTCAAATAAGTCAATATATCAAAAGCCGTCTTTATTTCTTTTGGTAAAATATTTCGCAAAACTTTTAGCTCTTGAAATAAATCTTCGCCATCAAGATCGCGAAAATTTACATGTCGTAGAACAATATCAAGATGATCACAACATGTTTTCAAATTAGCATCATCCAATGAGTTTAACTTGTCAGAAGAAAATAGAAATCCAAATTTTTTTTCATGTGAATTGAATTGATCAAACCTTCGTTCAAGTGATCCAATTGCTTGATCTACTATATAAAGGAAATAATTGGTTCTGAAAGAATCTTCAGGTGATTGTACATCATCTACAGTAGCATTTTCATCAAAATGTTTCCTCCTACGAATTATACGTTTCACTTGAAATGAAGGGTTAATTTTCATTTCAATGGCAATTGCTATAGCAATATTTATCGCATCATTGAATCAAGTTTCCCTATATTTTTTGAAAAAAGCAATCAACCCTTTCGCCTCCTCAATAGCAACGTCAATAAGCATATCATTAGATTGCAAGTGTTTACTAATCAAGTTAACAGCATACAATATCTCATACCATATGATCATAGCTACTAAAAACTCAAAATTTCCGACATAAAGGGTTGCCAAAGCATTAGCCCGACACCTTACATCATTGTCATTTTCATTTTCAGCGACTTCAAGTAAAGCTTCTCTTAATTCAGGAGCTTGGAATCTAATTGCTTTAATAGCTTCAACATGACTTTCCCATCGCGTAGCTGACAATGGCTTGACATTAGTTTTAACATTATCTTTCAATATTTTCCATCTCTTTGTAGAATTAGAAAACAAATTATAAATACCTTGTACAGCACCAAAAAAATCTTTTGCTTTAACACAAGAGTTTGCCATATCACACAGTGCTAAATTCAAACTATGACATCCACATGGTGTATAAAATGCTCTAGGATTTATGCCCAGTAGTTTTTTTTTTAACACCTTGGTGCTTACCTTTCATGTTAGATCCATTATCATATCCTTGTCCTCTTACATCATTAATGTCAAGATTAAGAGTAATTAGAGTATTTTGTAATTTTTCAAAAAGTCCTTGACCTGTTGTATTGTCCACTTTTACAAATTCAACAAAATATTCATGTATTTTAATTGGATTACTAGATAAGTCTACACATCTTAAGATCAAGGACATTTGTTCTTGGTGACTTGCATCCGGAGTACAATCAAGTATCACAGAAAAGTATTTTGCTTCTTTGATTTTCTTAATAATTGTGCTTTTGATTTTAGAAGCCAAAGAAGCTATCAACTCATTTTGAATTTTATGTGAAAGATAGTGATATTGAATTTCATTACTTTCAATACGCCGCATATGTTCCTTCATGATAGGATCCCACTTTGCAATCATTTCAATTAGTCCTAAGAAATTCCCATTACTATCCTCAAGAGGTCTCTCGTTAGTTCCACGAAAAGCCAAACTATTTTTAGCTAAGTATTGCACAACATAAATTATTCTTTGCAGTACTTCCTTCCAATGTTGTTTCTCTTTTCTAATTTGTTTTTGAATTTCTACATCAATTGTTTCAGTTTTCTTCAGTCTAGCACGTAAATCAATCCAAGTAGCCATGTTGTTGATATGCACACTACTCATTTCATGTTCCTTAAGCCTGATACCAAGATGTGCCCAGTCACTAAATCCTTCATTTATTAACCGACCTTTTTGTAAGCCTCTTTTAAATAACTTACAACAAAAACAAAAAACTCTATCAAGATCATTTGAATACACCAGCCATGGCCTATCACGTTTCTCACCATTTGATAAATAACGAGTGTAATGGCTTGAAGAGAAACATCTAGACAAATTATCTTTAGGACCCTTTTCTAGTGACAGGTCTCTTGTAGGACCATTTATCACTAGCAAATCTCTAGATTTTATATCAAGATTATCCCAAGTTCTTGGATCATAGATGTTGAAGGGAATGGACCTATTATGAATTAAATCATCTACATCCTCGTTGGTATCATTTTCTTCAAGAGATTCATCATCAACATCTTCACTAGTATCGTTTTCCTTAGAAAATTCATCTTCAACATTATCATTTTTGTCATCATCAACATTGTCAGGCATATCATTTTCATTTTGTCTCAATTCCTCAATATTTTCATTTTTATCATCAACATTGTCAAGCATATCAATGTCATGTTCATTTTGTCTCAATTCCTCAATATCTTCATTTTTATCAGTTTCAAGGACTTGGTCCACTTTTTTAGTTTCTTTAACAATAAATCTGTCAATAGCACCTTTTTGAGACTCTATCAACTCTTCAATTTTTCTTTTTTTGGTTCGTTTTTCAAATCCAGATTGTTGTTTTCTAGGATACATTTTAAGCTTCAATTTGATGACAACAGTAAAAATTATAAAAGTTGAAAGCATATAATGTTCAAAGGAGATAAAAAAAAAAAAAAAAAAAAGATAGCACCTGATTAAAGATTAAATTGGCAAAATCTTTATAAGCAATTAAAGCAATCTCGATTCTTCAAAAACCTGTGTATCACCAATCAAACGAAAAGAGAATCAAAGGGTAGTAAACATTCAATGAATCAATTTCATTAGTAGGCTGCAGGTTTAAGGAAAATATATCGAGGGAAACAAAAACTCACTTGTAAGGAAAATTATGTCGTGCTTCCTCAATCCTCGGTTCTCACATTCAGACAAAGTGAATTCAGATTTTAACAAGTTCTTGCAAAGCGAATTCAAAGACGGTTCGTTCCTCTTCACGCCTTTGCTCCGTTTTTCTTTTCTGGCCGACTTCCTCTTTTCCCCTTTCTAACCCTTTTCCAACCAAAGATAAAGAAACACTTTCCCCTTTTCCAATAAAGAAACAATAATTTAAAGATTCTAGCCAACTTCCTCTTTTGCCCTTTCCAACCCTTTTCCAACCAAAGATAAAGAAACACTTTCCCCTTTTCCAATAAAGAAACAATAATTTAAAGAATATAATTTAAGGTAGAAATACTATTTAAAATATTATATTTAATAAAATTAGAAAATTATAATTAATTAGTCAAAATATTCTTAATTTTAATATCTTATGCATAATAATAATTTTATATTTTACATATTTAATTATAATAAATATACAACTATAACAAATTTATTTTTGGTGCCCCTATAATTTTTTAGGCCCTGTGCGGTCGCTCACCTCGCACGCCCTCAGGGTCGCCTCTGGCTGTAAGCACCCCTTCAGTATTCAGATGTGTAGTAAGGGGAGCATAAATCGTACAATGACCTACCTCTAAGGCAAGCAGCACACGTTGCATGAAGACATGACATACGATCTAGTTGAAACACACGACAGGTACACGTGTTGTTGGAGAAGTCAACCAAGTTCGTGTCATTGGATATTCCAACTTGCATTAGGCTATCTGTCAACTCATGAGCTCCAAGTCTAGTACCGGAATCGAACGTAGCCCTTAACTCGCTCTTCATCCTCGATGACAATAAAGTAGTGCATGTGGGAGCTTTGGTTTGACGTTCGTAGAACCACCTCTGCATGGTACTCCGAATGTGTTCGACCAAGCACGTGATGGGTAACGAACGGGCATGTCTAAACATGGAATTCAGAGATTCTACGTTGTTGTTTGTCATAATATTATACCGTTGACGATCAAGTTGAGAAGTTGCCTCCATCTCACAAACTTCAATAACCAACCTCTTCTCTTACTCCTAGGTTATGGTGTTCTTGATGTGTTCGTTTCGCTCAATCACAACCTAAGTCACAAAGAAGAAACACAAAAATAAATAAAACATAAATAAAAAGAAAATATTACAATTAACAAAATTAAAAGAACAATCCCCGACGACACGGCGTCAAAATTGACACGCCCAAAAGGGGGTCAAAATAATATTCCTTACTTTTCTAAAATTTGTCGTTCAAGTAGTAAATGGTAAGTAAGGGTCATTCCGGCAAAGAATTGTTTTCAATTACGCCAATTGCAATAAAAAAGGAAAAATGCGCTCAAAGTAAATGGGGGGTTGTTTGGTTAACTAATGAAGCGAAAAACTAAAAATATAAAAGAACTAAAATGATGAAACACACAAATAGACGAAAATGTGATCGGGGGATACTTCGTCGCCGCTAGAATGAATTTCTAATCGATATTCGCAAATGATTTTCGTTCAAGAGATTAACAACAATTTGAAAATAATCACAAGCTCGATTACCTCAAACTCTCCTTAATTTTAGTTGAATAAGAAATGCTTCGTTACCCAACCCTAATCATCAAATAACTTAGGACAAGATCGCTAGATTTAATTCAATGAAAGCATTAACACGAGAGAGTCAAATTGAACTAAGCGCAAACTCGCAAGCTCGGTTTACTAACTTAGGTGATAATCCACAAACATACAATCGAAAATTCCACATAATCAATTGAAATGTAGTTGCCACTAGGTTTTGGAAAAATTAGCGATTACTTACAAAAAATCCCAAAATAGTAAATATTATGGCTTATTAAATACTACAACAAAAAGCTAAAAACGAATTTAAAGAAGGAAGGAAAAGCTTATTGAAGGAAGATATATGGCTTAAGTCTTCAATCTCCAAGTCTCCTCATTCTTCATCTCATCTTCCACCATTGTTGTAGAGGAAGGAATACCAGATTTTCTCTTGATTTTGGTCGATTCCCCCACTCCTTGCTTGCCCTAGAAATGAGCCCCAAGTGGTGTTTTTAATTGTGTAGAAGAGGAAAAACGGGTTTCGCGTGGTTTTCTCAGGTTTGGCTCCAGATTTTGCCTATGCGTACGCATAGGTCTGGGTGTGCGTACGCATAGTACAATAAAAAAAACTTCAGTAGTTGAATTTGGCAAGTGTGCGTACGCACGTCCTGCAGCCTATGCGTACGCATAGGCAAATTTTGTGCCAGATTCATTTTCTTCTTGATTTTTGCACTTGATTTCATCCCCCTTCCAACCACCATTTTTTCATGGCTTAGATCGCCGAATCTTGTAATATTTCATCTTCAACTCTTTTAGCTCAATTGACGCTCAAAATACCACATAAACAACCATAAACTCGGGCAATCACCTAAGGAACAAAAGTAACAAAAATAATCAAAAACTAATAATTGAAAACTAGCAACTATCTAAGTTTAACGTTCTAAATGAGTGCGAAAATCGCACTTATCACCACATACAACAACCGTGGTGAGACAACGAAAATAAGTGAGTAATGGCCTTTTCAATACAGATTTTCCTATCGTAAACGAAAACGAGTTCATCTGAATTCCCTATAAGATCTTTCAGATTCGACAAAAACTACATCCACGATTTATTTGTTTCGGCATCCACAATCCCCCATACTAAGGGGATGCTACGTGCTTTGCTGTAACTGATTTTCACACCTAACTCACGTTCTATGTCACGTGCAATAGTAGAAGGGTCGTACGATCGGTATGGATTGTCCAATCTCCCCAAAATGTGCTCGGCAATTACATAACTAGTGGTATGTCGATGTGCGTTGCTACCAAAATCAACTGAACATGTGTGTACGTTGTTGAATTTACGGATCATGAAGACAGCAAATTGCTTAACCGTCAAAGCACGTAGCATCCACTTGCAATTCTTGTCCGCGCAAACGACGGTTAACTTTTTCAAGTTTGACCTGCTCACATGAAATTGAAACTTGTCTTGCAAAACAAGTACACGACTTTTCGAGTACAAATCTTTCTTGTTGAAGAATACTTGTATCTCGGCAAGGTCGATCGTATTCAATTATGTGTTCCAGTCGTATCTGTCCGAAGTCAATCCATGTGAGGACATGTGCTTGTCGTCGCAAGCACTATAAGCTTCATCTGTACCATATAACAAGTTGTCCAAGTGCTCGTCTAAAGATGCAGGGCAAATGTCAACATTCGGAGTTGCTGTTGCATTATTGTTTGGGGCAATATGATGATGATTGAGCTCATCATGTTGTACGTGTTGGTGAACATCCGCTAAGACAAAATCATGATCTTCCCAAATTGTCTCCCTCCCCATGTCAACATTCGGAGTTGCTGTTGCATTATTTTTTGCGGCAATATGATGATGATTGAGTTCCTCATGTTGGTGAACATCCGCTAAGACAAACTCACGATCTTCCCAATTTATCTCCCCCTCCATGTCAACACTTGGGAGCTCGATTTCCAAAACAGTAACACAAATTGCAGTTTCCTTGTGAATGGAGTTGTACCAATTTAAGTCTTCTTCTTCGCGTATTTGGGCCGGAGATATATTCATGTTCGGGACTTTGAACTTCATTACAATTGGAGTGCGGGAATCAAGAATACCAAGCTTGTCCTTCAATCACAACACAAATCCGTCTAGGGTAATACTCGTCGGCACTGAAATGGAAGTGATTTTGTCTCCTCTCCACTTCCATTCGCCATCAATGTGAACAAATTGTCCCCATGTGACACGATAAATCTCAAATTATTACTCATACCTGAAAGTTTGGGATTGCAACGGTAAGTTATTCGCACAATAATTACGTCCATATTGAATAATATGAAAGTGAAACTTTCGAATATTTAAATATATGAAGATGAGGAAGGTGAAATCAAGGGTTTAAACTATTTTCAAGTGTCGGATTCGATAGTTAAATTGTCTATCTTGATAGTTTAAAAGTGCCAGGTTTGACATTTAACATGTCTAACCCGACAGTTGCGAAACATCGTGTTCGACAATCGAATTATCAGAACTCGCATGTTTGAATGAGAACACGAGGGTAAGTTTGTTGGAAACATTAATGGTCATCTTCAATTCTCAACTACAACATATTCTCAATATAATAACTCAATCTGGTTCATTAAATATGAAAAATTTCACATCAACCTAAATGATATTTGTATCTTTTCCATTTAGAAATACTAAGTATAGTTCAAAAATACAAAACATCATCATCAATGATAGTTTAAAAATTTTCAAAAACAAAATTAAATCATCATTTGTATTTAACTTTAAAAAATAGTAATTGGGTGTTTTCTTTACTTTTTTGGACCGTTTTCTGTTTTCGATTTTCCAAAACAGTAAAAACGCGTTCTCTTTCCTAACGAAATTTTTTTTACACTAAAATCAAGCCGAAAAACCAAAACACGGGAAATGAAAACTTACTGTTCTTGTTCCTTCCACAATTCGTATCCTCCTTATCTCTCTCCGATTTCTCTCCTCCAACGCCGTAACCACCACTGTCACAGCCTAACATCTCTCCATCTCGCTACCAGAAAGACTCAAGCACCACACAAATCGTAGATCGGAACCAGAAGTAAAATAAATAAATAAAAAAGGAAAAAAGGAGTTGCACCCAAAATCGCACCCCAACCACAGTCGCACCCAATTCGCACCCAAAATCACACCCAACCGTCTCACACAACGCACCCAACCACCGCTGCAGCCAAAATCCCACGCAACCACCGCCACAGCCAAAATCGCACCCAACCACCGTTCATAGAGAGGAAAGGGGAAGAAGAGAGAGAAAGAGACGCGACGGTGAGGACGAGAAGAAGAGAGAAAGACGCGACAGAGAGGAGTGGAAGAAAAGAGACACGACGGAGAGAGAGAGAGGGTGGAAGAAAGAGACGAAATGATTTGGGGAAAAGAGAACGTGTTTTCCATTTTTAGTTTTTGGAAATGATTTTCCAAAATAACAAAAAGAACGCATTTTCAATAATTTTAAAACAAACACTCAAAACACAAAATACAAAACGAATTCAAAACACAAAATTGAAACATGAAGAGAACGCTATCTAAGCTATTGAATAAAAATGTAAATAATTTGTAAGAACTAATCTCTTAAAATGAATGAAGAGTCCAAAACTAATGTTTTATTGATCAATGAATGAAGACGATGAAGATGAAGTTAGGGTTTGTTAATAGGGTTGGAAGATATTAATGGAGATGACATTTCTTATTCTTTTATCTTTTTTTGTATTATCAAAATCCTTATTAAACAATATAATATACATATATCAATTTTTTATAATGTCAAAATTCAATCATCAAATCAAAACATTAATGGTATTGAAAGGTTGGATGAATGAGCATTAAATACTCATAGAAAGTTGAGATTAAGGGTGGTTTGAACCATTTACATTAAAAAATGTCAATCTTGAACAAATTAAGTGTCAATGAAAATTTTAAGTGTATTTTTAAAAACAATGACATTTTTGTAAATTCTTCTTAATTATATATATAATTTCTTGATTTTCAGAAAATTAATACAAAAAATTAGAAGAATAGTTGATACTAGGCCTGTCCGAACCTTTTCTATTTAAACTAAAAGGCTTAGAAATGAATGAAATGTAAAGTGCTTGAAGTTTTTCACGGAGAGAAGTAATAACCATTAGAAGGAAAAGATATATTTCTTCATATAAACAATAATATCCAGACAAGATGCATGTTGTACCATTAAACAGTAAAATACATTATCCGATATAACTCATTATGATTTCTTGTATATTCCTAACTTCATGATAATGATAACTCGAATCTTAAACAGTAAAATACATTATCTGATATAATTCACTATGATTTCTTGTATATTCCTGACTCTATGATAATGATATAACTGGAATTTCAAAGATTGCTCCATATCAATAGGTGGTTGGGTCATGTTATTCGTACACGGTGATTTATCCACTTGTTTACTCGGGCCCATCGATCTCTCTCACATTTGGGACGGGTGGAGCATACTTTGTCGGAAGTAGGTCCCCACCTCATGTGAGAGTACTTGTGGGATCGAGTAAACCAACAAGTGAACCACCGGGTACGAATGACTTTATCCATAGGTGGTTTGACAAAATTTTAAGCAAACTTCGATAAAAGAAGGCTGCCTGCTTCACTTACAGTCGTGGGACGGTAAGTTTTACAGCCTCACAAAAACAGGGGGGGCCCACGCTTACAGTCCCACATGGACTTGGGTCCTCCTGTTTGTGTGAGGATATCATTTGTACAATCTCACGTGAATTATACAAATGAAATTTTCCTTGATAAAAGGTGAAAATATATGATTGAAAAATTAATAAAAATTATGAATTTCAATAAATATGTGCATAAAATTGATTGTTTACTCAACTTCAACCTTTTAAGTTTTCTTTAACAAGCACCAAATTATTTGTAGCAAAAATAAATTAAATAGTAAATTTAAAATTGCAAGCGAGTTCTCACACTAGCTAACTTTATTATTATTTACAAAGTTTAGCACAACATATAAACTAGAGCGCCCTATTATCGATCCACCGCAACCTTTTTATTTGAATTTGTAACTAGCAGTGAATAACATAGTGAGTTTTAGAGGACTACCAACAAATGCCTTGTGTTTGGCCAAATGTTCACAAATATTTTAGTCAAATCACTTTTATCCACATATTTCGTAAAACATATTAGTCACTCCATTATTCATTTTATCCTTATTTCTAACAAAAACCCGTAAGACACAGGGCAAAAAATGAGGAGCCAAGTGGCGCCCCTTATTGAAGGGGGAGCTGTCGAGTGGCCCTGTGCCCATAGCAGGGTTCTATTTACAAACGCGTTGTCAAACACGTCAAAATTAGCCAAAGTAAGTAGTTCTAAGCATTCTTTAATAGTAAAGGCCCACTCAACAAACTGCAAAGTGAAAGTGACTAATCCCAACTTTTTTCAGGTATCCAACATATACAAGCCATTTCAGTGCAGCATAAATGTTGTGATTTGGACCACTAAAATACTTATAGAGGCCCCACCATGTCCGGATGTCCCCACCAAAAATCTTAGCTAATCCAGTAAAATGATAAAAAAATTCAGCCTTAAAATCGCATGCCAAAGAGAAACTTCATTTGCAAAACTAATAATATTAATTTCTGCCCCCAAAAAATAACCATCAACTTGGCCGCTCTAAACGATGTTAAATAAAAAGAAGCTAATATCTTGTCAATTGAACATGCACTTGAAGAAATAAATTCAAACGCTAATCAATTTCTAGCATTCAAGCCAAAATCCAAAAGAATTTGAAAAAGGGATTCACATAATCGATCTCAAATTTAGCAACAAATAGCCTTATGTTTAAAACCCATAAAGCATACCACCAAGATGGAGTTCATGCAAAACCAATCCTATTTTCACATATGGTACATAACCCATATTAGTCACATAATATGGGTCATATGTTATACTTTGCCTACATTTTACAAGACAAAGCATCACACTTTATACTGTACCCTTCTCTACCTTAGATGATAATGAATCCACTACAGGAGTTTGTCTAAAAGGACAAATACAGATGAAAGGCTGAAAATGAAAATGACCCCAAACACATAATATAAATATTGCTAACAAAAACAAGAAAGCAACTAGTAAGATCATACACCAACATTGTCATTGTTGGTAGTAGCATCGGTGGCAGCAGCGTTGTGGTCGAGGGCAGTTCCAGAACTAGTGTTGATTGGGTTATGCTTTTGAGAAGAGCCCTTGCAAAGGCTGATGGGATATTTTATTGCATTGAGTTCAATCTTTCTAAGTGCAGCGTTACTAAGATCAATGCCACAAATGTCTGATAGCCTAACAAGATAAAGAAGAACATCTGATAATTCTTCACCCAAGTGTAATTTCTCTTGTTCTTCCCAATCAGGTAGGCCTCTTGGGACCTCACCTTTCCACTGAAAGATCTCAGACAATTCTCCCACTTCACCCACCTGACACAAAAATGGATTATTGTAATAAGCATTAACATCAAAAGACACGAAAGAAGGGTACAGCTAGTAGATAAAAATTAAAGTAAAGTTGGTTCTTTTTAAGGTGAAATAGCAACTTTATTATATGCCTGTGTTGATGTTGCGGAATGAGACAGTATTCTGACTGCAAAGCGCTATAATGACATTATGGGAAAGTTAAAAAATGGCACAAGAATCAAGACAACTCAGTTTGGGACACAAAAAAAGATTTAACTCTAGTTTCCAAAAGTCATCAGTCAACATTCATTATAAAATTTGACCAAAAATAAGAATAATTTTTCATTCCTCAAAACAAATTGACAAAAAGAATCAAGAAATGATTTTTTTTAAACACATTTTATTGTTACAGCATCTATTATTTTTGACATCCATTTTGCTACCTCCAAGTTCATAGAAAGGGAACAAATTTCCACACAAAAAGAAGAAAGAAAACCCAAATTTTCTGTCTTCTTTTTCTATGTTCAATGTGCAGGATAAAAGGAGAAAAAATTGACACAAAAGAAAGATTAAAAAAACAAAAAACAAAATACCCCAAATTTTAGGTGAGAGATCAAAGGTAACTTGATAATCATAAGACAGACACCTACAGATTCCATTTGCATGGTAATAAGAGAGAACAACAAAACAATGGCTGTGTGTTTACATATATAGCAAGTCTGAATCTTCGGGGGCTTATGAAATTCAAAGAATTCAACCACTAAATTCACTTTATACAAGACTACAACCAAAACTAGATATAAATATATATACATTTATGGAAGCGAAAGAAGAACGCACAACACATACGCACAGAGACAACCTCAATAACATCAACAATTTACGTAGATAGAGAACTTTATATGTATATATGAAAACAAAATGGTACAAACCAGAGCCAAAAGCAGATTTCTGGGGCTATGGAACTGATCCCAATCTCTTTCCTTTGCAAAAAATGCCATTCTTTCCTTGAGCTCTTCGAGGGTCAGTCCTTCGCCTGGTGCTCCCTTCATTTCTTCTCTGTTTACTGATGTCACCGCTACCGTTTGGGTGTTGCTCATTAAGCCGACCGGGAGCTTCTGTAACACGGAGAGGGTATGGAGCGTATAAATGCGGAAGACGCCGATATATATGAGCCAATGAGGAAGCCGATATATATATGAGCCAATAATTAGCCCTAGGGGTTTAATATTAATTGTTATAAATTAAAGAGAAAATATAAAAATAAATAAACTCGTGTGTATTTTAAGCCCCATTTTGTTTAGAGAACAGATTTTGTAATAATGATTTTATGGAGCATTTGATTAAAATGTAGGGAACATATTTGACTTTACACGTAAAATTATTTTATTGTGAGCACCATTTTTGTGAAAAAATTAGTTTTGTAATAATAATTTTTTTAAAATGTGTGATTAAAAAAATAAAAAAATAAAATTGAATTTGCATGTAAAATTATTTTATTGTGAGAATATGTAGTTGAAAATGAATTTTAAGAAAAATAAATTATAAAGAATAGATCTCAAAGAGGGGATTTTATGTTACAATTAGGGTTTTAGGTATATAAAATACTCTTTCTTGAATGACTATTATATAATAATTGTCTCGTTAATAATAATGTTTAGCAAAAATCTCAATGGGACAAAAATACCAATCAAAGAAAAATAGTACAAAAAAATTAGAGTTATAAAATGTAATCTCGTTAAAAACTGGTTTAATTGGACAATTTGAAAAAAAATATTACTTCCCCTGATTTCAATTAATGAAAATCCTTGTATCGAGTCATCCATGTCATCTACGTCAATATTTTCGATATAAAAATTCTAATAAAATATGTTTCATGTTGTCTTGTTACTACCTCAATCAATATGGTATTCATACAAAATATCTATCATTTTCTGTTTATTTTAGTCAGCATGATGATTAGTTGAAAAACAGATTTTGTTATTGCCTTTTTCCTAAAATCTCATAAGCAAGTATCTATTTGGTTCAGTTAAAAAAATGGATTAAAATTTAAATTAAGATTAATAACACATTTGATGGAATTTACAATTTCAACCACATATTTCATCAACGTTTATTAATATATTCAAGAAATTTGAATTTTTTTTTTCTAAATTAAACTGGGCCTAAATATATATGAGAGTAAAGTCATAAAGTTGTATTGAGTGTAAATGTCATTTATGTTGTGAATATTCATTACATAAAGAATATGTCTCATTAAAATTTTATTAGCAAAAAATCATGTGAGAAAAATAATATATTGTTCATTTAAGTACAATACGAAAGTTATCTGATTAAAAATCTTGCTAGAAAAATTCAATTGGATAAAATCTTTGGCAAAGGAAAAAAGTACAACGTGTGTTTATTATCTCTCTGATAGTAATATCACTTGAATTATATGTTTTATGCATATATAAGGCCTTTAGGGATAGTATTAACAGATATAAACTTGTGATTACATCCATCACGAAATAATTCATCTATTTATGCACATCTTTGCGAAATTTATGTTAAGAGTTGCCATTTCATACTATGACTTCATTCTTCTAATTTTCCTTTCATATTAAGCCCCCGTTTGGTTCCCATTTTTTCACCATAAAAATAAAAAATATGACCGTTATCCATTACATCCAGCCATCATATTTGACTTTACATTTCTTGTGTGGGGCCCATAACGACTATATTTTTTATTCTCATTTTACAAAAAATGTGTATCAAACGGATATAAGCTCAATTTTACTAAGAAGAACTGTATTATTTTATCTAGCCAGCTATTTAGACATTGATACACTTCGACGATTTTATTTAATTATCCTTACTATAATTCATAATATGGAACACTACATTATGTGCAAAAGAAATATCGACGACATTTTTCCCTTTGATTTTATTTATTTCCTTGTAATGATATAATGTGATATTTCAATTTTCAATATTTTTAGTCAATATTTCAATTCGTGCCATATCAGCATTCAATCCACTATTCGTAGGGATGGCAGCGAGCCGGGTCGGCCCGGCTCGCGAGCCTAAGGTCCAAGTCCGGGCTCGGGAGAACCGGGCTTTTTTCCGGGCCGAGCCAAAGTTCGTTGAAAATTTTGAGGCTCGGGCTTTTTACGAGCCGAACCGGGCCGAGCCCGGGTCGGCCAGGATTTATTATTTTTTTAATTTTTTTTCTTTTAAAAATTCATTATTAATATATTTTTTTACATTTTTTTATCATGAATCGAAAAAAGTCCGTGACACGAATTGAAATATTGACCAAAAGTGAGGTTCGGCCCGAGCCTTGGCTCGGTGTCCCGAGCCACTAGCCGGGCCCAGCTCGGACTTTTCATGGCTCGAGCCGTCGAGCCATTTTGCCACTCCTAACTATTCGCAAGAGAACAATTTATGACTTAAATAATTGAACATGCCTTTTTCAAATTAGTGGCCTCTGCCATTTTTTTCAATGACAGATGGCCTCCCCCATCTTCCATATACCATTTTAGTCGAATAGTGCCATTCAGTAATCAAATAATTTCTGTAAATTAAAAATTGAGATTCATATTTTAATTTTATTTTTTGGACCTTACTACACGAATCTTGCGGTTGACCACGGGGATGACACCCCACACACACGAGAGGGTAACTTTTTTTATTCACGTGGAGACCCACGCATTCATGTGAAGTCGCGGTCAAGTAGGAGATCATCCATGTGAGTTAAGTGAGTTTACCCTTATTTTTTAAAATTCGAGCCTATTAAATGGGTCTTCATTGGAAATCAAGTTTAATCACAACTCAAAACTCAAACTTCACTTTCATATCTTTAATATTATCTTCTCTACAACCTCTCTCCTATTTAGCTCTCACCTACTTGACTGTATAATTCAGCAACTATCACTTTCCTAATTTAACAAGTATTATCACTCTTTTAATTTCAAAAATTTAGCAGAGATAAAAAATTTACAATTACTTAAATTTTTGTTTAGATTATTTTACCTTATTTTATGTAATGTCTAGCTTATCATCATATTCTTGGAATGATTCTCGTCAAGTTTTTAAAGATTCAACGAAATGGCTATTTATGTTACAATCTTCGGTAAGATGAAAGAAGAATTAAAGGTATTCATTCTAAAACTATGGAGATAGTATTCTTTTAACATTTGATGCTATGTATTATGTTGGTAGTGATCGATACTTATATTTAGAAGCAATGTATCTTGATGATGATGATAATTCGACTCTCGTGAAAAATTGTTTGTTGTTAAACACATTGCAATTGATGAACCGACTCAAAGCATTGTACATTCTTTACAAGATTTTAATTTGATTAATAAAATATTTAGTGGATCTTGTACACCGTACATGGTTAACGAAATTGTTTTACATCATTCGAAGGATTTCATATTTTCCTTTCATTGCTGGAAAGGTGTTTGAATATAATTGTTATGTTAAGTGTTTATAGTCGGTGATACTATCTGGTGCTCATATATTGGAAGTTATTTTTGTATATTAGGTAATGCAAAGTTGAAAGTATGAAGGTGTAAAAGTCTGCTTTACCATAATTTCCTCATATTTATTAGTAGAGTTTAATTTATTTTTTCCACATAGATTTCGAATCAATTATAATTGTTTGGAAAGTTTGATTCGTTATAGAAATGAGATAATTATTTTTTATAATCAATTTTGAAATGATGTTATTTTAACTGATGACGGGTGGGAACATATGGAGTTTGTTTTACAATTTGTTAAACATATTTTCGTCTTCTATGAAATATATATGAATCTTGTTTCTTCAATTTAAATTCTTTTGTACCCTATTTGTTAAATATTTTTTAGCCTTCTTACAGTGTAGGGGTGAGGATTTTTCATTATCTTAGTATATGTCGTGATAGAAAACACATTAAAAAATATTTTTCTTCGTGTACCAATTATCTTTTTCTTAGTTGCAGTGTTAGATCTCAATCTCAATTTGCATGTGGCTTCACATTACTTTCACTTACTTCAAAATAATTTAAATTTTATGTTCGATACAAATATATCATCCCTGCAAAAAAACTATAGAATTGCATAATTTGTACTTTGGTCTAACTACATAGATTTGACTTTTCCGAGTTTGAAATGCATGAAAGCAATATGCTTAGATCATTAACATGGGACAAAACATTAGTATGGGTTAACTTCAATATACTCTAACGATGGATGCACAACATTATATTAATATCCAATGATGTCCAATATAGTCTGGAACTTGTTCACAACTCTGACGACTTTATTAATACTAACATAAGATCATATTTTAGATCAGTATGCTTCTTTGCTCTCGACAACATTATAATTCAGATAGAAGCATATGTGTGTATCAGCCAATAGCTTCGACAACATAAAGGTGGCCTTCCATCTTTTCTACATATGTGCAATTGTAAATTGCTAAGGTAGACTTTAATACGTTTCATTTTCTAATTATATTGTATTAATTTTATTTTATTTCTAAAAATTTCGTATATAGTTTTAACTCATCATATGTATTGTTGTTGATCAAAAGCTTGGATAAAGGAGACGAGTTCTTACAAATATATAATTTGTCATGTTTGTACATTTTTTACATTATTTCAAGGAACACATGCATTACTTCATTATAATTGGTGGGAACAAATTGTAGTTCTTGAAATTAAAAAAAAAACGATGAGTAGCGAGTTGCTCGTGGGTCGGTTCAACTTGTCCTACCAAGGAACGGGGGCTAGCCGAGCCATTTCATACCCTAAGAATTGGGTAGTATAGAGATTTGTGTACCAAATCTTATCATATCAATTGGACAATAGCATTATGGATTATTTTACTTGAATAAGGCCACTTAGGCCCTATTCAAATAGAGGTGCCAAGTGGTGCCACTCTATAGGTAGGGGGTCTTGCCATGTTCAAACTTGGTGCCCCCTATAGGGATTGCATTAAGTTACAGAATAAAGATAAGTTGGCTACAAATCAAAGGAAAGCAATCAGATACCTCAAGCGTAGTTGATGTCGTAGAAAACTATTTAAGTTATGGGGATATCTTGACTATTTCTGACGGTGACTACAATCATGACGAGGATCGAATTCTAGATTTAGCTTATGCCTTTCATATGTGTCCCGATCGAAATTTGTTTGCAACATATAAAACAGGTTCAAAAGGTGACATGGTCATGGGAAACAACATACCTTGTCAGATAGCTGGTATTGGTAAAGTCATATTGAAGCTGTTGGATGAGACAATTAGAACACTTGGTCAGGTTCGATATGTTCCAGATTTGAAAAGAATCTCATCTCATTAACTACTTTTGATTCAAAAGGGTACGAGTTCATCAGTGGAAGTGGAGCTTTGAAGGTTTGCAAAGGTGTTTGGGTTGCATTGGAGGGGCGAAAAAAGTTTCAATTATACATTTTGCAAGGTCATATAGAATCATTGAACATTAATTAGGTTTATTACCATGGTAGATATTCAATTTTGTGTTGTACCATTGGGATTTGGTTGGGGAATGTGCTGAAGAATACAACTAAATTGAGTTTACAGGACATGGGTAATATTGGTTTACGACATCACTTACGATGCCATCGTTTCAATTAGGGACAAACCTATTGGAGAAATGTACGGGAAAGCATATTTTGCTGCTCTTGCTTTAACTATATTTGAAAGTGTTCAGTCCAGCAAAAGGCATTCTACACAAGCATTTGTGATTTTTTGGGAACCAGAGGTAATTTTGCGAAGCAATGCTTGACTTCATGTATCCTAGTTGGATATTGTGGAAGAGGTAAAGTATTTTTTAGTTCATTGGAGAAGAGTGTTTAGTTATTATTAAAGAGTTCAGTTCATTCCTTGAAGTCAAATTTTTTTTTTTTCAGGTAGAGAAATTTTGGAGTATTGTTCATTGCAGTCAAGTTTTTGTCAAGGTGGAAATTATTAGGTTTTGTAACCCAAATTCATACTAGAGTTTGCATGGTTTAAAGTATTGGGCTTGAAGATGACAAATTAAAGTCTAAGAGGAAAAATAGGCGCGACGACGCTAGCCTACCATCTGCCCACCCACCACTCGAGCAATGGGTGAATTTTAGAATAGTGAGACTTTCGCTCGCCTGGCGTGAGGCCAACTCTCAAGCAGCGTGACACCCAATTTTTTTTTCTCCTTTTTCGTTTTATAGGCATTTCGGACCTAATTTCCATCTTTTGGTCTATTATTAAGGTTTGACATATACCCCTATATAGTAGACTCTTCTTCATAATTAGATTATTACTGAACATTAGAATTATTGCGAGAGACACAATTGTTGTAATTTCTCTTCTTCTTTATAGTTGCATAAAATCTCCAATTCCTCTGTCAAATTAAATTCTTGTATTTGTGTTTATCTTGTTGTTTTGATCAATACTTCATATAGTGCTGTATAATCTCTTCCAATTTCTAACAACTCTCCTCAATTTTAAGGCATCGAGACTTTATTTGGTGCTGCTAAATTGGTAGCATTGTCAAGCTAAAAAGGCAGATGGCATGCCGTGTTTCCAAATGAAAGTTGTACTGCAATATGTGCAGCTACCTTGTTTTCCTTCCAGAAGGTACTCACCGAATACCTACAAGTCGAGCTCATTGTCCTTGATATGACTCGACTATAATAGAAGTGGACTTCAATAAGAAAACTTCATCATTGAGGGGCAGAGCTACCTTGCACAGTGGATGGTTCTTTGTGATGATTTTTTTTTTTTTGGATTACGCTCCATTACTGACACTCCCACCTGCCCTACCCTGGGTCTTGGTAAAGTAGGTAAATCGCAGGTTATGCCTCCAAGGGTACAGGGTTGAAGGCTGCTTGTACACTTGCACTTACCCAAGAGCCAAATCCATATTTCAGGATTCGAACTCTTGACGCAGCAGTTTCAAGCAAAGCTAGATTTCACCTTCCCCTTTGTGATGAATTATTGCATTCACTTGTGGTGATGAAGCACGAAAAGTCATTATTTAAACAGAGGATGCAACAATAGGAAACAAGAAGACCCCAAAATGAGCTTCCATGGTTTCTAGTTGAGGTAAATTATTTACTTTAACACAAGAAAAATAAGTTTTAAAGAATATCTACCAAATAGGGACTTGTTCGATTTCTCAAAACTGGGCTACTTGCTTTTTAGATTATGGAAGAAACATCCCGTCTTAACATCCAAGCTCTAATCTCTTAGTTATATTCGAAATCTTGCCTAGAGAATACTTCGCGCAGTTGAGCATGTGAATTATTAACCCAATCAACATAACAAATTTGTGGTTAATGTGTATATTTCTTCTATACATCTGAACCGGCTAGTTCAATTTAATTATGGTTTTATTTAAACCCATTTGGCATGTAGAATTTTGCGCGCACCTACACACATATGTGATGAATTATCTAATGAGCACTGATGTTCATCTTATGTAAAGTACCAATGATGTGTCATATAAATTTGTTGGTAAGTAAATTTAATTCAAATGTTGAAAACCACCATAAGTTTATCCACCAACGAATTTATAGACACGTTATCGATATTTAATATAAGATTAGTACCTATATTTATAAATATATGTACGTATATTTATATGTATATGTGATCGGATTTAAATCGTATGCCGCAAGCGCACGGATCGTGATCAAGTAATAAAGTGGACCTTAAAAGTCCGAATGTCGATCCCTCAAGGAGTGTTGTTTTCAATTACGAGTATATTGTTTCAAATTTTCGAAACAGATACACACATTAAAATTTTAATTTAAAAAGACGATAAACTAAGAAAACACAATTTTCTATTTAAAAAGATTAATTAAAACTTTGGAAAAGAAGGAAGATTTGATTTGAAAAGATGTTGGAATTTATGATTTCATTTAACCGTTATTTCATTAATATCAAGCCAATTATGCGCCGATGTAAGTTACCAAAATATATAGTTAGATCCGATTCTCCAATTTTAGTCGACAACCTCTTTCGAGCGATATCGACCCTATTGGTAAAGTTATCCACAAATCTATATGCAGATAAAAACTTAACCAAAGCATTAAATTATTGTAAGAATACTCAAAGGATCACCTAGGGGAGGTATATATTTCTATATAACCCAAAACCACCTAGGGTACTAATTATCTAGGTCTAGCAATGCAATAATCTTTCGATAATTACATAAACCACCAAACCACATCATCTAATTGGCCAAATAAATGAAGCATACTCAACAATAATAATTAATACACTATACTTTGATAACATAAACATCATTCAAAACATACAATGATATTAATGAATATTTGGTTAAACTTATACATAAATTCCAACAATAATGGTTTAGTTCATCATTCTAACAAAATAACAAGAGATTATCTATTACAAACATTACAAACATAGGATAAATGATTGAAGAACACAAAAAAAATAAAGATAAAACCCTTTTTGAGAATGGATTTTGCCTTCTTCAACAATTTCTCCAAGTTTTCCTTGTATAATCTTTTGTTAATCCACCACTTCTTCTTCAAAACAACCTACAAAACACAAAATAAAAGAAAACTAAATTAAAATGAAAGAGAGAGAGAGAGAGAGAGAGAGATTTTCGAGAGAGAGAGGGAGAGAAGTGTGTGCAAATGTGTGTATAACAAAGGACCAAAGTTGTATATATTAAGGAGGGAAATAATACAATACTAATATAACTTAGATATTATGGGATATTTCGTGAGACAACCAAAATATCCAACATTAAAATAAGCCAAAAATAATACAAAAGTTTGACCAAAAAAATCGTGCAAGAAAATTAGACCGCCATTGAAATTTAACTCTATGCGGCCGCATAGTTCAATACTATGCGGTCGCATAGACAAATCCAGATAATAAGTTAACGTCTCTGATTAACCTGTGCGGCCGCATGGTTAAAACCCATGCGTTCGCATGTTTTAAATGATTTTGCAGCTCAGGTCCTTCAGCCTTCTGGTCCAGTGTAATGCAGTCCTTCAACTTTGATTTAGTGCAATTTGGTCCTCAACTTTGACTTTTATTACATTTCAGCCCTTCCATAATTGCACTTCAAGTCCTTCATCTTTTAGACTTTTGCACTTAAGTCCCCAGCTTCACAACTTTGTTCATTTTTAGTCCCTTTTCTTCTCTATTTGGTCGTTTTACTTCCCTACAGGGTTTTAGCCTACAAAAGTACAAAATACACAATTATGAATAGAAATTAACTTAATTTTATCAATAATAAATTAGAAAAAAGTGTCAAATAAGTGTGTAAAAACACACTTATCACACCCCCAAACTTGAGCTCTTGCTCGTCTCGAGCAAGATTGACTTCTACCATAATCATGCAAATGCACTAATGATCAACATATTAGCTACCTTGCCACAATTATCAAGAGTTCAAAATTGTATATCAATTCACAGCCATGCATCTCAAATAATGCTATCGAAAACAGATTAGGCTTATTCAACGTTCGATCTCTGTGTGTGTGTGCATAGTCATTTTCAATCGTCATCTAAACTCAGAAAAAGAATGTCAAGATGGAAAAATATGTAAATTAGCACCAACCCGACCCTCAGTGGTCAAATATATTCTTTCCCGCTCGTAAGATTCACACTTAAATATAGATAATTCATTTCATTTCACAAGTGTAAATTTACAGGTTGATCTCAATCACTCTTTTCTTTGTAAAAGCTCAAATAAAATCAAATAACAAGTATTTCAATTGAAGATAAAGTAACTGAACATGTAGATTCTCACAGAAATAATATAGTATGAACACTCACTCTCAAGTGTATAAGATCAGGTCACTGTTTCGCTCAATATCATTCCAATGAAAATGTTCTACCATAAGCTTGCATATTTTCTCAATCGCCACCACTTAGATCACATGCATTACATAAATCAAAAGGACTTTTAGGGTTGAAATGTGGCTTAAGGTTAAGGTGTGGAAATATTTGGATAAGTAACTATGAAGCCTCAAATAAGTCTATGGAGTAAAATATATTCAACTTTACAAAGATAGGATCTATACACAATCCTACCACTCCCAATAATAACTTCTCACTCATCATCACTTCAAAACAATCACCTTTTTCTTTTGAATATCAGGAGGAATTATACATATAAATATACAAATCAATCTCCTCCACACACTTCTACAACCCTTTCATCATCTTTTTTTTTTTTTTTCAACAACATAAACCAAACAGAATACCTCAATAATATTGATACCCCCAAACTTCTTTTCTATCGCCACCCAACATTTAGAAATCTAACAATACTCCACTAGCTTTGAAGGCTGGTTAAGACTATTGTTTTTCAGTATATGAAAGTTTGTAATGTAGGTAACCAAAGAAAAAGCTAATAAGCTCAATAGGGTTATCAAAAGGAAATATTAACTTCAGGGTAAGCTATTTGGATAATGTGGTAAGTCAAAGATGGCCTTAATCATGTTCATGCATACATGTGTCAATGTGATCTTGACGAGAATCAACGCAAGTTCTAGAGAAACAAAATTATGGAATAATCACACATGAAAGAAATGAGACTGTAATAAATGTCAGTCCATAAGCTCAAAATCTCACCAGTTTTTGTGTTCACACAATTCAGTTACTACCTCTTCAATAAAAATAACAAACTAGTTGATTCAAAATTTTCTCACAGTAAATGGTAAAGTGAAAGAGAAAAAGAGTATAGGTTGATAAATTTTTTTCAAAACCCAACCTAAGTTCTACCAATTCAAAAATTTTCACAGCTAACACCTATTTTCGCATCTAAATGATAATCAATTGTGACTATGTGCTCAATATAACTCAAGATCTCACATAGAATAAACAATTTTTGAAAAATTTTAGGCACATATAGCATATCTGGAATGCATGCATAGCTTATGAATCAATAACAATTTCAACATCACGCATTTCAAAGCCGGCAAGGCTCAACTAATATGTTAATATAACAAATGAAATATGTACAAACGCAAAAATGGCCGACAAGGCTAAACATCAAGCAAATAACAATAGCCGGCAAGGCTAATACCCCCAAACTTAATTCACACATTGTCCTCAATGTGTAAATTATAACGAAAGTAAAGAAGAATAAAGAAACTTCCCTGAGTAGCCCTTTGTGGAGTGGAACGGGCGCGTGTACTGGACTTGAGATTCAGTTGAGTAGTTTAGCAATAGACCAGTGTGCAATTCATTTCTTTCAGAACCTGAGAAGTCAACTAATGGCGAAAATTACAAAAATGTCCTACAAAAAATGAGTATATTAGTATAACAATATAATATTAAAAGAAGTAAACACAAATAATAACAACTACCTAAAAGCAAGTAAAGAAAACAAAAGTTAAAACAGTTGGGTTGCCTCCCAACAAGCGCTTGGTTATAGTCCTTAGCTCGACTATAGGGCATCTTTACACCGGAGTTGCAAGAAGAAAAGATGAACTTTCTTTCACAAAGTCACCTCCCAAATATGGCTTCAATCTCTGGCCATTTACTTTGAAATTCCCTGTTTTGCAATAAAGTTCAACCGCTCCATGTGGATAAACTTTTGTAATGGTATATGGACCAGACCATCTGGAACGGAGTTTACCAGGGAATAACCGGAGTCGAGAATTGAATAGAAGAACTTGTTGCCCAACAGAGAACTCACGCTTGACAATGTTCTGATCATGCCATCTCTTTGTCTTTTCTTTGTAGAGACGAGCACTTTCATAAGCATCAAAGCGGAGTTCATCAAGTTCTTTCAATTGGAGCAATCTCTTCTCACCGGCCAACTTTTCATCAAAATTCAGAGCTTTGATAGCCCAATAGGCCTTATGTTCGAGTTCGACAGGTAAATGACATGCTTTTCTGAATAGAAGCCGAAATGGAGATATTCCAATCGGCGTCTTAAAAGCAGTCCTATAAGCCCATAATGCATCGTCCAATTTCTTGGACCAATCTTTTCTTGATGTATTGACCGTCAACTCGAGAATTCTCTTTAACTCTCGGTTAGATATTTCAACTTGGCCACTTGTTTGGGGATGATATGGCGTGGCTACACGGTGAGTGACTCCATATTTAGACAAAAGTGAGTCGAAGAGGCGATTGCAGAAATGTTTACCACCATCACTAATGATGGCTCGGGGGGTGCCATAACGTGAGAAAATATTTTTCTTTAAAAAGTTTACCACCACCCGAGCATCATTAGTAGGTAAAGCTACCGCTTCTACCCACTTTGACACATAGTCAACCGCCACCAGTATGTATTGATTTGAAAATGAGGATGGAAATGGCCCCATAAAATCAATACCCCAAACATCAAATATTTCCACCTCTAATAAGGAATTCAACGGCATTTCATTTCGATTGGAAATATTACCCGTCCGTTGGCATCTATCACACTTAGATACAAGTGTGTGTGCATCCCTAAATAAGGTTGGCCAGTAAAAACCAGATTGAAGGACCTTCGATGCAGTTTTCATAGTACCGAAGTGACCACCATACGGAGAAGAATGACATCTTTCAAGTATTTTCTCCATCTCTTCCTCCGGAACACATCTTCGGATAATTTGATCCGGACCCCGTTTGAATAACAAAGGATCTTCCTAGAAGTAATGCTTTACATCAGCGAAGAACCTCTTCCTTTGTTGATAAGACATGTCAGGGGGTGTGATGCCACTTACAAGATAGTTCACATGGTCAGCATACCACGGTGTATGATTGATTTGCAATAAATGGATGATCTCAAACAGCTGTTCGTCAGGGAATACCTCATTGATTTCCCCTTCCCCAATGTCTTGGGGTTGCTCAAGACGAGATAAATGATCAGCAACGACATTTTCAGTTCCCTTCTTATCTCTGATCTCGAGGTCAAACTCCTGCAAGAGGAGTACCCATCTGATCAACCTCGGCTTGGCATCTTTCTTTGCCAACAAATATTTGATGGCCGAGTGATCAGTGTAGGCAATTACTTTGGAACCAATGAGGTATGACCGAAATTTATCAAATGCAAATACTGCTGCTAGCATCTCCTTTTCAGTAGTAGCATAATTTAGTTGCGCATCGGTCAAAGTTCGACTGGCGTAGTAGATAACATGCAGGACCTTGTCTCTCCTCTGCCCCAAAACTGCTCCAACAGCATAATCACTAGCATCGCACATCAGCTCGAATGGAAGACTCCAATCTGGAGCTGCGATGATAGGAGCTGTGATAAGTTTCCCTTTAAGCGCATTGAAAGCATTTAGGCAATCTTGAGAGAAATTGAAAGTATTATTCTTCTCAAGTAAGGAGCAGAGAGGTTTTGTGATTTTTGAAAAATCTTTTATAAACTTCCTGTAAAAACCTGCATGTCCCAGAAAACTTCTTATCCCTTTCACAGTCTTTGGTGGGGGCAATTTTTCAATTACTTGAATCTTTGCCTTGTCTACCTCTATGCCTTTCAGAGAAATTCGATGGCCAAGAACGATGCCTTCTTGGACCATGAAATGGCACTTTTCCCAATTTAGAACCAAATTGGTCTCTTCACAACGTTGAAGTACCATCTCTAAATTGTTAAGGCATCTATCAAATGAGGTACCAAAAACTGAGAAATCATCCATAAAAATTTCAATGCATTTCTCCACCATGTCGGAGAAAATCGCCATCATACACCGCTGAAAAGTTGCAGGTGCATTGCACAGGCCAAAGGGCATTCTTCTGTACGCAAAAGTACCGTACGGACATGTAAATGTTGTTTTCTCTTGATCTTCTGGGGCTATTGCAATTTGATTGTAGCCCGAATATCCATCAAGAAAACAATAATGTGAATACCCTGCCAACCGCTCAAGCATTTGATCGATGAAAGGAAGAAGGAAGTGATCCTTTCTAGTCGCAGTGTTTAGCTTGCGGTAGTCAATACAGACTCGCCAACCAGTCACCGGCCTAGTGGGTATGAGTTCATTGTTCTCATTTTCCACTACCGTTATCCCACCCTTCTTATGTACAACCTGTACAGGACTTACCCATGGACTGTCTAAAATTGGGTAAATGACGCCTGCATCAAGTAATTTAACAACTTCCGCTCTCACCACTTCCTTCATGTTCGGGTTTAGCCGCCTTTGATGCTCAACTGATGGCTTAAAGTCATTCTCCATCAGTATTTTATGCATACAAAATGACGGACTAATCCCTCGAATGTCAGCTATCGTCCATCCAATTGCTTGCTTATGTTCTCTCAAAACTCAAAGTAGCTTCTCTACTTCTAGCTTGGTTAAAGAATTGGAGATGATAACTGGAAGTGTAGATAATTCACCTAAATATGCGTACCTCAAATGAGGTGGAAGTGTTTTCAATTCAAGAGTAGGGGCTTTTCGATGAGATGGAGGTGTTGTTGAAGTGGTCTTTTCCAAATCCTCAACAGGTGGTTTCCAATTATGAGAGTGGAAAGGTGTAGCTTCCAAGTAATCTTCCATACCCTCAACATTGAGATCACCATCATTGGTATATGAAGAACGTACAATACATCTTTCAAGAGAATCCTCAGAATGTCCATAAAGAGAGTCGGCAACTATGTGATCAATCAAATCTACCCGAAAACAATCATCGGGTTCCGACGGGTACTTTATGGATTTCAAGATGTTGAAAGTGACTTGCTCATCTTGAACTCTTAAAATGAGTTTACCCTCCTGCACGTCAATCAAGGCTCGACCGATCGCAAGAAATGGTCGTCCCAGAAGAATAGGGATATCATTATCTTCTTCCATATCAAGTATAATGAAATCAGCAGGGAAGATGAACTTATCCACTTTTATTAGCACATCCTCAACAACACCTCGAGGATATTTAATTGACCGATCGGCCAATTGTAGCGATACCGTAGTAGCCTTTGGTTCCTCTATTCCCAACTTCTGAAAAATTGATAATGGCATTAAATTAATGCTCGCTCCGAGATCACATAAAGCTTTACCAAAACTTAAATTACCAATAGCGCATGGAATAGTAAAGCTTCCTGGATCTTTGCTCTTAGGAGGCAATTTGTTCTGGAGAATGGCGCTACACTCTTCCGTCAACATCACCGTATTATGATCTTCAAGTTTCCTTTTGTTGGAAAGAATATCTTTCATGAACTTTGCATAACTTGGCATTTGAGCCAAAGCATCTGCAAACGGAATGTTGATGTGTAACTTTTTAAACACCTCCAGGAACTTACCAAATTGCACGTCCAGCTTATGTTTCTGGAGCCTCTGAGGGAAGGGAATAGGAGGTACATAGGCTTTGACTGGAGTTGGAGCCTTCGATGTTGATGGCTCCTGTTCTTCTGCCTTACCCTCTTCAACAACCTCTTTAGGTAATTGTACCACCTCATTCTCAACGACTGGTTCTTTGTCAGCTCGAGCCTTTGGCTGTACTACCGTGGGTTCAGTCAACTGAATCCCACTCCTAGTAGTAATGGACTTTGCATTCTCTCTGGGATTTGTTTCAATATTACTGGGTAAAGTCCCTTGAGGCCTCTCAGAGAGAATTTTTGCACGTTGGCCCACCTGCCTTTCCAGATTTTTCAGTGAGGCATCATTGCGTTCTTGATATTGCAGCTGATGATTTGCCAATTTAGCAATGGCCTCTTCCCAACCCTCTTTCTTCTCTTGTGGTTTAGGATTCAACACATTCTGGTTGTTCCCATAAGAGAAATTAGGGTGATTACGCCAACCAGGGTTATAGGTTTGTGAATATGGATTATACCCGGGGCGTTGAAAATTTTGTGCATATGCCAGTTGCTCGGACGATCCCGAACCGCTGGCAATCAAAGGACAACTTGAGCTCAAATGATTAGCTCCACACATTTCACAGACTGGTGGGGATTGAACCATATGAGCTGTCTGTGAGCCAGATGTTGAAGTAGAAAGTCCTTCTACCTTTCGTGCTAGAGAGTCTATCTTTGATAACATAAGAGAGTATGCTTCACTCTCTCGGGCTCCACTTACTTCCACTTTAGCACGTCTGTCGGCCACATAGCACTCTGTTCACTCATCACCTCAAATAACTCATACGCCTCTCAGATACTCTTATTTTGGACAGATCCGTTTGACGAGGAGTCAACATTTGAACGGTGAGGAGGAGTCAACCCAGCGTAGAAGTACTGGACTTGCTGTGCTAAAGTAATCCCATTATTTGGGCACTTCCTCAGCATATCCTTGAACCTCTCCCATGCCTCGTGAAAGGTCTCAGAGTCAAGTTGTTGAAAGGTGGTTATGTCGTGCTTTAACTTGGCAACACGAGCAGGTGGAAAGAATTTAGTTGTAAATTTTTGTACCAACTCCACCCAACTCGTGATACTCCTCGAAGGTAGAGTGTCAATCCACTCTCTTGCCTTATCTTTCAGGGTATGCATGAATAACCTCATTCTTATCGCCTCAACGTTCACACCTTCATATGTAAAATTGCTAACAATTTCCATGAATCTCGCAATGTGAGCGTGGGGGTTTTCATCTATTCTACCATAGAATGATAAAGAATTGGAGAATAGATTAATGACATCCGGACGTAGTTGAAAATTGGGATGTCCATATGAGGGGTAGATGATACCAGCCTGGTTCTCAACGACAGGGCGATTCAGAAAATCCCGGAAGAGCATATCTTCTTCATTAACCACCAGATTTTGAACCCTGCCCGCTTGATTATCGAAACCAGGCGGCACACCATCCCGAGGAGCTTGGTCAGGTCTAGGAAAAGGTTCCAGAAGACCTTCTTGATGCTCCATGTCTTGTTGTTGTCTCCTCAACTCGTTTTGTTCTCTAAGCCTCCTTCGGAAAGTCCCTTCAATTTCAGGATCAAATTCAAGTAGGTTGAGACTTCGCGAACGATGCATAAACAAAAACAGAGTCAAGAAATTGACAAAAACAGAAACAACGTAACTTTTGGATTTTAAAATGGGAATATAAAAACAGAAAGTAAAGTTCGAAAAATTGATTGACAAATTAACAAGTAATTTGATAAAAATACTCCCCGGCAACGGCGCCAAAAACTTGATCGGATTTAAATCGTATGCCGCAAGCGCACGGATCGTGATCAAGTAGTAAAGTGGACCTTAAAAGTCCGAATGTCGATCCCTCAAGGAGTGTTGTTTTCAATTACGAGTATATTGTTTCAAATTTCCGAAACAGATACACATTAAAATTTTAATTTAAAAAGACGATAAACTAAGAAAACACAATTTTCTATTTAAAAAGATTAATTAAAACTTTGGAAAAGAAGGAAGATTTGATTTGAAAAGATGTTGGAATTTATGATTTCATTTAACCGTTATTTCCTTAATATCAAGCCAATTATGCGCCGATGTAAGTTACCAAAATATATAGTTAGATCCGATTCTCCAATTTTAGTCGACAACCTCTTTCGAGCGATATCGACCCTATTGGTAAAGTTATCCACAAATCTATATGCAGATAAAAACTTAACCAAAGCATTAAATTATTGTGAGAATACTCAAAGGATCACCTAGGGGAGGTATATATTTCTATATAACCCAAAACCACCTAGGGTACTAATTATCTAGGTCTAGCAATGCAATAATCTTTCGATCATTACATAAACCACCTAACCACATAATCTAATTGGCCAAATAAATGAAGCATACTCAACAATAATAATTAATACACTATACTTTGATAACATAAACATCATTCAAAACATACAATGGTATTAATGAATATTTGGTTAAACTTATACATAAATTCCAACAATAATGGTTTAGTTCATCATTCTAACAAAATAACAAGAGATTATCTATTACAAGCATTACAAACATAGGATAAATGATTGAAGAACACAAAAAAAATAAAGATAAAACCCTTTTTGAGAATGGATTTTGCATTCTTCACAATTTCTCCAAGTTTTTCTTGTATAATCCTTTGTTAATCCACCACTTCTTCTCCAAAACAACCTACAAAACACAAAATAAAAGAAAACTAAATTAAAATAAAAGAGAGAGAGAGAGAGAGATTTTCGAGAGAGAGAGGGAGAGAAAATGAGAGAGAAGTGTGTGCAAATGTGTGTGTAACAAAGGACCAAAGTTGTATATATTAAGGAGGGAAATAATACAATACTAATATAACTTAGATATTATGGGATATTTCGTGAGACAACCAAAATATCCAACATTAAAATAAGCCAAAAATAATGCAAAAGTTTGACCAAAAAAATCGTGCAAGAAAATTAGACCGCCATTGAAATTTAACTCTATGCGGCCGCATAGTTCAATACTATGCGGTCGCATAGACAAATCCAGATAATAAGTTGACGTCTCTGATTAACCTGTGCGGCCGCATGGTTAAAACCCATGCGGTCGCATGTTTTAAATGATTTTGCAGCTCAGGTCCTTCAGCCTTCTGGTCCAGTGTAATGCAGTCCTTCAACTTTGATTTAGTGCAATTTGGTCCTCAAACTTTGACTTTTATTACATTTCAGCCCTTCCATAATTGCACTTCAAGTCCTTCATCTTTTAGACTTTTGCACTTAAGTCCCCAGCTTCGCAACTTTGTTCATTTTTAGTCCCTTTTCTTCTCTATTTGGTCGTTTTACTTCCCTACAGGGTTTTAGCCTACAAAAGTACAAAATACACAATTATGCATAGAAATTAACTCAACTTTATCAATAATAAATTAGAAAAAAGTGTCAAATAAGTGTGTAAAAACACACTTATCAATATGTATATACGTGTATGAACATATTTGTATATATGTATGAACATATATGTATGTACATGTATATATGTATATATGGTGGTGGTGTTGTGGTGGTTGTTGCGATGTTATGGTTGTTGGGGGTGGAATGGGGTGATTGCGGGTCAGGGGTTGGATGAATCAATGAAAAGTAGGAAAGGAAATTCAAAAGTAGTGAACTTTTTGGCCATTTGGGTGTTGAACTTCGATGAAAATAATGGATAAAAAACCTGCGTGTCCCTTCGAGTTATGTTAATTTTCAAATCTATCGATATTAATTAGGGGTGTCAACTTTGTAGCTGCCAAAGCCTAAATTTTTTAGTTGAGCAAAAGCTCGGCTCGATTCAAGTAGAAAAAAGCTCGAACCATTTTTATTCGAGTCCGAGCCTCGAGTTTCGACTCATTTTGTTTACATCCCTGAGATTAATTTATGATGAAACTCTTCCCAACCTTATTCCATTACATTGTTTGAACAATGTCAGTTGTAGTTGTATTTCTATTAGTGGAGCATAGTAAAGCATATTGCTACGTATTGTAGCCTTAAATATAATACCAAGTTTCTATTTGCTTTTAGCATAGCAGAGCATATTGTGGTGGTGGTGGTGTTGATGGCGGTGTGGAGTGTTTGTGACTAATTATTTAGTTGATTGTGATCAATAAATTAGTTAATTTATAACCAATAAATAATACGTGACCTAAAATGTGATCGTGACTTACAATTTATTAAGTTGTGATCGAAAAATAACTTGTGACTAATTAATTTGATAATTTATGACTATGTAATAAGTCGTGACTTATAAAATTTGTGATTTATGGCCGATAACTCAAGACTAATAAATAATATGTGACCTAAAAAATTGAATCATGACTTATAATGTGACACTCCCAAATTTAGAATATCTAAATTTGAAGATATTATCATTTAACTTTCTCTTAAAATCATAAATACAAAAAATGGCTTAATTTTTCTGTGACTAGAAACAACGATTACTTATTATTTTAAAATAATTTGTGCTTAATAAAATATAGAACAATTAAATCGAATGTGAACTTTAATTACAAAAATGAATTCAAAATCTAAATATGATAGTCCTAAGTCCATGTAACCACAAGTCGTCACCTCGAATCATTTTGTCTTCATCATCTGAAAATAGGGAGGGATAATGTGGAATGAGTTAACGCTCAGTAAGCAAATATGCATATGAATTACTTTAAGATAAAAACTTTTTATTACTCCAAAGTTGGCGGCTGGTTGGGAGTAAAAAATTAGTATCTTATGACTACCTGAGAATTGGGTGAGGAAGATGAGCAGTACAGAGGTTGAGCCATAGCGAGAGAAATGAGAGGGAGAATACGGTTTGGGATAAAATTTGTAGAGAGAGAGAGAGAAGAGGGATTTAATTGATTAGGGTTTTGCGATGAAAATTGTATATTTAATATTTATATTTAAATGTGAGATATCTGATTTGTGAAATGTGAAATTTCCCACCTGATTTTAGAATATTGGATTCTTAAGGTATGGAATGATGTAATTTCCACAAATATATATGAGAGTAAAGTCATAAAGTTGTATTGAGTGTAAATGTCATTTATGATTGTGAATATTCCTTACATAAAGAATATGTCTCATTAAAATCTTATTAACAAAAAATCATGTGAGAAAAAAAATATATTGTTCATTTTAGTACGATACAAAAGTTATCTTATTAAAAATCTTGCTAGAAAAATTCAATTGGATAAAATCTTTGGCAAAGGAAAAGGTACAACGTGTGTTTATTATCTCTCTCATAGTAATATCACTTGAATTATATGTTTTATGCATATATAAGGCCTTTAGGGATAGTATTAACAGTCATGTAAGATGAGTTGGTCTAACTACATTTATTATATACATATCAAATTTTATGCATTACCAGAATAACAAGATATAAACTTGTGATTACATCCATCACAAACTAATTCATCTATTTATGCATATCTTTGCGAAATTTATGTTAAGAGTTGCCATTTCATACTATGACTTCATTCTTCTAATTTTCCTTTCATATTAAGTATATAAGCTCAATTTTGCTAGGAAGAATTGTATTCTTTTATCTGGCCAACTATTTAGACATTGATACACTTCGACAATTTTATTTAATTATCCTTACTATAATTCATAATATGGAACGCTACATTATGTGCAGAAGACATATCAACGACATTTTTCCCTTTGATTTTATTTATTTCCTTGTAATGATATAATGGGATATTTCAATTTTCAATATTTTTAGTCAATATTTCAATTCGTGCCATATCAGCATTCAATCCACTATTCGCAAGAGAACAATTTATGGCTTAAATAATTGAACATGCATGTTGGAGAAGAGAGATATTTGATGATATTGGAGAATATTATGGCGCAACCACGATTTGAAATATTTCCATAATTCGTTATTCTTTTTCCATGATTGCCTCATCCTTAATAAGGCAACATTGATGTAATGCTACTATAAATGTTTCATTGTAAACTCCAAACATAAGTGAATATATACAAGCTCTCTCTCTTCTCCCGTGGATGTAGGTTGATACACTAGCGCCGAACCATGTAATTCTTTGTGTTCTTTTGTTTTATTGAATTCTTCATGGTATCAGAGCAGATGTGTTGATCCTGTCCATTGCTCAGAAATTCAGAAACGTTTTGCAACCTTCACAAAGACAGTTTCTTTTTTTTTTTTTTGGTTTTGCGCGACCTCCACGGAAACGGCTATATCTTTCAAACCGTGACTCGGAATTGCGCAAGGTCGGTGCCTTTGGATTCGTATCGTCCGTATCTAGCTAATTTTCTTTCGGGCTATTTTCGACAACGTTTGGTGGGTCAAAATCGTCTTCAAAGTCTGCTGTTCGATTTTCTGCTTCAGTTTTCTTTTACAATGACCGAGAAAGTGATTAATCCATCTATAACAATGGAGAATGATGTTAATCCCAGATGGAAGTTATCTACTATTCCTTTGAATGGTATAAATTACATACCATGGTCGAGAGCCGTGACGTTGTCTCTTGGTGGAAAGAAAAAGTTGGGCTTCATCAATGGAACTCTTTCCTCTCCAGATTCTACAGATACAACGTATGAAGGGTGGATATCGAATGATCAACTGGTTCGATCGTGGCTTCTAAATTCAATGGAAGCACATATTGCTGAAATCTTCACCTTTTCAGACTCGACAGAAGAGTTGTGGAAATCTGTTGAGGAACTTTATGGAAACCAAAACAATGCCGCTAGAATCTTTGAATTGAAACGAGAAATTGCTGTCGCTGAGCAAGGAGATAAGCCATTCATCGAACACCTCGGTAATCTTAAGAAGATGTGGGACGAATTGAGCATGTATCATCCACATACAACCGATGCAAAGATCTTACTTAAAAGGGCTAAAGAAGATAAGATCTTTTCTTTGTTGAATAGTTTGAGGCCGGAGTATGAGAATCTTCGAAGTCATGTCCTTATGAGTTCCACACTTCCCTCCTTCTCGAGTGTGTGTGCAACTATGCAACGGGAAGAAACTCGAAAAAAGGCAACGAATTCAGAATTAAAGAATATACCTGAGTCGTCTGCTCTTATTGTTAAAAGAGATGAAAAAAGGAAAAAATTTCAGAACAGGAAAAGACGGGAAGCTCCGAAATGTGACCATTGTCACCGACTAGGACACTCTAAGGACCGTTGTTGGGAACTTCATCCTCATCTTAAGCCATCCACTATGAAAGGAGAAAACATGGAAGGTGTTGCTGTTGCTGATACTACCATTTCAATGAATCAATTTGCCCAAATTCTCCAACAACTCGATCATCCTAGTACTTCTACTCCAAAAGATTCAACTCTTTCTTCTACTCATGTCTCCGGTAACCTTGAAGCTTATTTCTGTTCATGCACATCTAAACATTTGAATACTTGGATTATTGATTCTGGTGCTACCGATTATATGGAAAATGATGCAGCATCTTTGAGTGATTTCTCAAAAAATTCATCCAAACATGTTGTCTTAGTTGCTAATGGTACATCAATTCCTGTTTTTGGATCTGGAAAAATTTCCTTTTTTCCCAGTCTTCCTAGTTCGAATGCACTTGTGATTCCTTCATTTCCAACTCAACTTCTTTCTGTTGGAAAAATAACAAACTCTTTAAATTGCAATGTTATTTTTTCTCCTAATGGTGTTGTGTTTCAGGATCGAACTTCGGGGAAGAAGATTGGTGAAGGTGTCTACTCACATGGACTTTATATGTTGAAACCATTCGGTGTCACTTCTCTTACTAGTGCTATGTTAGAAAATCATATTGTGCATCAAAGATTTGGATATCCTTCTAGTCGTGTGTTATCTTTTTTGTTTCCATCTATGTCTTTTGGGACACATGTTTGTAACATTTGTCAGTTTTCCAAACAAGTTCGTCTACCATTTAATAATTCGTCGTCTACGTTTGTTAAACCTTTTGAGTTAATTCATTCTGATTTATGGGGCCCATGTCGAATTGATTCATATGATGGTTTTAAATATTTTGTGCTGTTTATTGATGATTATTCTCGTGCTACTTGGATTTATTTATTGAAATCTAAGAACGAAGTTTACCCTGTTTTTAAGGATTTTCATAGCATAATGGTCACTCAATTTGATAGTAAAATCAAGCTTTTTCGTTCAGATAATGGAACTGAATTTGTAAAGGGTCCACTCTCTGCCTTTCTTCGCGATGAAGGCATTATTCATCAGACTAGTTGTGTTGGTACACCCCAACAAAATAGAGTGGTTGAAAGAAAGAATAGACATATTTTGGAGATTACGAGAGCTCTCATGCTTCAAATGAACAGTCCGAAAAAAATTTGGTCACACGGAGTTCTAACAGCAGTTTACCTGATAAATAGGCTCCCAAGTCGTGTTATCTATTTTCAGTCACCATTGAAAGTCTTAAAAGGGAGAAAGCCTAACGTGTCTCACCTCTGAGTATTTGGTTGTGTTTGTCATGTTCACCACCAGAGTTTGCATCGTGATAAACTTGATCCTCGTTCCATTCGATGTGTCTTCTTCGGATATTCTTCGACAAAAAATGATATGTGTGCTATGATCCTCAATCTCAGAAGCTATTTGTATCACGGGATGTGCGATTTTCTGAGAATGAACCTTATTTTCCAATGCAAAGTTTGACCAATAATTTATCTCAGGGGAGAGTTTGAATGATCTGCTTCCGCTTCCTACTGTATGGACATCTTTTTTTGACATTGAAAGCACCAATCGAAATGAAACTGCGGTACAGGATGGAGATATAGACACTACTAAACAGGATGGAAATAGTAGGGACACCGGATGTTCTTTGTCACTAGATCATGTTATTAGTGTACCAGATGCTCCAGAAGAGGTTCCTAGAAGGTCAAATAAAATGTCCAAGGCTCCGGAAAAATTAAAGGACTTTGTTACTTACGAAGCCGTCAATCATCCTATACAGGCTCATATGTCATACTCCAATATATCCTCATCCCATTCAACATTTCTAACTTCTTTATCTTCAACTCAAGAACCGAATAATTTTGGACAAGCAATTTCTAGTCCTATTTGGAAACAAGCGATGCAGGAAAAGTTACAGGCCCTTAATGACAACAACACTTGGTCAATTGTAAAACTCCCTCCAGGAAAGAAGGTAGTTGGGTTTATAAAACGAAGTTTCGAAGTGATGGTTCTATTGAACGACATAAAGCACGTCTTGTTGCCAAAGGTTTTACTCAAACTTATGGAGTTGATTACAATGAGACATTTGCTCTAGTAGCCAAAATGAACATTCCGTGTTCTTTTATCTCTAGCCGTTAATCATGATTGGCAATTGTTTCAGATGGATGTAAAGAACGCATTTTTACATGGTGATCTCGAAGAAGAAGTTTACATGAGTATACCTCCAGGTCATCCGTTGGAGGGTCGTAGTGATCTCACATATAGATTAAGAAAATCCATATATGGTCTTAAACAGTCACCTCGTGCATGGTACGCCAAACTCAGTCATGCTCTTCTCAAGAATGGTTTGAAGATGAGTAATGTTGATTCTTCCTTGTTCATGAAAATAGGTATGAGTGGTACTGTTATTGTTTTGATCTATGTCGATGATATAGTTATTACTGGTGATGACCTCGTTGAAATATCAAGGCTCAAACAAATCCTTCATACTCAGTTTTCTGTTAAAGATTTGGGAATTTTGAAATACTTTCTCGGACTAGAGATTGCATATTCAAAGAAGGGCATATTTCTCAATCAAAGGAAATATGTGTTGGATTTGTTACAAGATACTGGTAAATTAGGTGTCAAGCCAGCTCCAACGCCTATAGAGTGTAATTTAAAATTACCACTTGATGGTGACCTACTCTCTGATGTGGGTCAATTTCAAAGATTGGTGGGCAGACTGATTTACCTCACAATTACTCGACCCGATATCTCATATGCCGTCAGCCTGGTTAGTCGTTTTATGCACTCTCCACGAGTTGCACATATGGATGCTGTTAATTGAATTCTGCACTATCTTAAGGAATCACCTGGAAGATGTATATGGATGTGTAAGAATGGTCATTCTCTTATTACTGCATACACAGACGCGGATTGGGCTGGCAGTACTATTGACAGACGATCTACAACAGGATATTGCACTTTTGTTGGTGGAAATTTGGTGACATGGAGAAGTAAAAAGCAGAATGTTGTTGCACGCTCTAGTGCTGAAGCTGAATATCGGGCAATGGCTTCTACTACGAGTGAAATTATTTGGCTTCGCTCTTTGTTAAGGGATTTGGGATTTGGCTCATCACAACCCACACAAATGTATTGTGATAATCAATCTGCTATTCATATTGCTTAAAATCCAGACTTTCATGAACGGACAAAACACATTGAAGTTGATTGTCATTTTATAAAAGAACAAGTTCAAGCCAAGGTTATTTGCACTCCCTTTGTTCGTAGTAGTGACCAATTAGCTGATATTTTCACCAAAGGCTTGTCCACTAGCAGATTTCATGAGATATTGTCCAAGTTGGGCTCTATCGACATTTTCGCACCAACTTGAGGGTGAGTGTTGGAGAAGAGAGATATTTGATGATATTGAAGGATTTGCTAATATTGGAGAATATTATGGCGCATCCACGATTTGGAATATTTCCATAATTCGTTATTCTCTTTCCATGATTGCCTCATCCTTAATAAGGCAACATTGATGTAATGCTACTATATATGTTTCATTGTAAACTCCAAACATAAGCGAATATATAAAAGCTCTCTCTCTTCTCCCGTGGATGTAGGTTGCTACACTGGCGCCGAACCACGTAATTCTTTGTGTTCTTTTGTTTTATTGAATTCTTCAATGCCTTTTTCAAATTAGTGGCCTCTACCATTTTTTTCAATGACAGATGGCCTCACCCATCTTCTGTATACCATTTTAGTTGAATAGTGCCATTCAGTAATCAAATAATTTCTGTAAATTAAAAATTGAGATTCATATTTTAATTTTATTTTTTGGACCTTGCTACACGACCTTTGCGGTTGACCACGAGGATGACACCCCACACACACACATGAGAGGGTGACTTTTTTATTCACGTGGAGACCCACGCATTCATGTGAGATCGCGGTCAAGTAGGAAATCATCCATGCGAGTTAAGTGAGTTTACCCTTATTTTTTAGAATTCGAGCATATTAAATAGGTCTTCATTGGGAATCAAGTTTAATCACAACTCAAAACTCAAACTTCACTTTCATATCTTTAATATTATCTTCTCTACAACCTCTCTCCTATTTAGTCTCACCTACTTGACTGTATAATTAAGCAACTATCACTTTCCTAATTTAACAAGTATTATCACTCTTTTAATTTCAAAAATTTAGCAGAGATAAAAAATTTACAATTACTTAAATTTTTGTTTAGATTATTTTACCTTATTTTATGTAATGTCTAGCTCATCATCATATTCTTGGAACTCGTCAAGTTTTTAAAGATTCAACGAAATGGCTATTTATGTTACGATCTTCGGTAAGATGAAAGAAGAATTAAAGGTATTCATTCTAAAACTATGGAGATAGTTTTCTTTTAACATTTGATGCTATGTATTATGTTGGTAGTGATCGATACATATATTTAGAAGCAATCTATCTTGACGATGATAATTCGACTCTCGTGAAAAATTGTTTGTTGTTAAACACATTGCAATTGATGAACCGACTCAAAGCATTGTACATTCTTTACAAGATTTTAATTTGATTAATAAAATATTTAGTGGATCTTGTACACCTTACATGGTTAACGATATTGTTTTACATCATCCGAAGGAATTCATATTTTCCTTTCATTGCTGGAAAGGTGTTTGACTATAATTGTTATGTTAAGTGTTTATAGTCGATGATACTATCTGGTGCTCATATATTGGAAGTTATTTTTGTATATTCGGTAATGCAAAGTTGAACGTATGAAGGTGTAAAAGTCTGCTTTACGATAATTTCCTCATATTTATTAGTAGAGTTTAATTTATTTTTTCCACATAGATTTTGAATCAATTATAATTGTTTAGAAAGTTTGATTCGTTATAGAAATGAGATAATTATTTTTTATAATCAATTTTGAAATGATGTTATTTTAACTGATGACGGGTGGGAACATATGGAGTTTGTTTTACAATTTGTTAAACATATTATCGTCTTCTATGAAATATATATGAATCTTGTTTCTTCAATTTAAATTCTTTTGTACCCTATTTGTTAAATATTTTTTAGCCTTCTTACAGTGTAGGGGTGATGATTTTTCATTATCTTAGTATATGTCGTGATAGAAAACACATTAAAAAATATTTTTCTTCGTGTACCAATTATCTTTTTCTTAGTTGCAGTGTTAGATCTCAATCTCAATTTGCGTGTGGCTTCACATTACTTTCACTTACTTCAAAATAATTTAAATTTTATGTTCGATACAAATATATCATCCCTGCAAAAAAACTGTAGAATTGCATAATTTGTACTTTGGTCTAACTACATAGATTTGACTTTTCCGAGTTTGAAATGCATGAAAGCAATATGCTTGGATCATTAACATGGGACAAACCTTTAGTATGGGTTAACTTCAATATACTCTAACGATGGATGCACAACATTATATTAATATCCAATGATATCCAATATAGTCTGAAACTTGTTCACAACACTCACGACTTTATTAATACTAACAAACATAAGATCATACTTTAGATCAATATGCTTCTTTGCTCTCGAAAACATTATAATTCAGATAGAAGTATATGTGTGTATCGGCCAATAGCTTCGACAACATAAAGGTGGTGTTCCATCTTTTCTACATATGCGCAATTGTAAATTGCTAAGGTAGACTTCTAATATGTTTCATTATCTAATTATATTGTATTTATTTTATTTTATTTCTAAAAATTACATACGAAATATTTATTCGTATACAGTTTTAACCCATCGTATGTATTGTTGTCGATCACAAGCATGTATAAAGGAGATGGGTTCTTACAAATATATAATTTGTCACGTTTGTACATTTTATTACCTTATTTCGAGGAACACATACATTATTTCATTATAATTGGTGGGAACAAAATTGTAGTTCTTGAAATTAAAAAAAAAAAAAAAAAACGATGAGTAGCAAGTTGCTTGCGGGTCGATTCAACTTGCCCCACCAAGGCACGGGGGCTAGCCAAACCATTTTACACCCCAAGAATTGGGTAGTATAGAGATTTGTGTACCAAATCTTATCATATCTATTGGACAACAACATTATGGATTATTCTGCTTGAAAATATAATGATTTCTTATTAGTATATATTGATGATATACTAATATGTTCAGAAAATAAAAATGATCATAAAAATCATATTATAAAATTCCTAAAAGAATGTCAAAAAGTATTGTCTTATCTGAAAAGAAAGCTTTTATAGAAAAACCTGAAATAGAATTTCTTGAATTAATTATAGATAAAAAAATGGTATAAAATTACAACCTCATATATCTAAAAAGATAGAAAATTTTCTTGATAAATTATAATCTAAAAAACAAATACAGAAATTCTTAGGATATTTAAATTATGCAGAAGGATTTATTGAAAATCTTTCAAAAAAGAGACAAAAAAATACAAATTTTATTTAGAAAAACTAATACTAAAAGATGGAATGAAAAACATACAGAAATAGTTAGATTACTTAAAGAATAATGTAAAAATTTACCAAAATTAAGATTACCAAATGAAAAATATAATTTGATAGTTAATACTGATATTTCAGATAAATATTGGGCAGCAATATTAAAAATAGATTTAAATGAAATATGTAGATATTCAAGTGGAACTTGTAATCAAGTATAAATAAATTATACCACTCATGAAAAAGAATTATTAGCAATTATTAGAGGAATAAATAAGTTTTCATTATTCTTATTATCTAAAAAATTTATTGTTGAAACTGACAATTCTTATGTTGCAGGACTTGTTAGAAATAAATTACCAATGAAACCCAGTATAGAAGGTTATATAGATGGCAAACATATTTATCATTCTATAATTTTGATATTATTCATATTAAAGGTACAAATAATTATCTTGCTGATTTTTTAAGCAGGAACGTTGAATTTGAAAATGGATAATATCAAACAAATGATATCAGAGATGAAATCTGCGACAGCATATGTCAAAGAAGAAGCAGATGATATAAAAGTTGGGATGGAGGCATTAACTGGAATCTTAAATAATAAATTCAACCTATTACTTGAGATCAGTGAATTCCATATCAAAGTTGCCAATGAGATGAAAGACAGAATTGATACTCTTGAAACACAATTAATGTCTATTGATACATATAAAGATACAAGGGTTGATGTTTTGGCACAATCCTATGATACCAAACAGGAATACCAACAGGTACCAAGAAGTGATCCACCGTGCGGAAGCAGCAGTCGACCAAAGAAAGATATCGTGATCCAAATTCCCAGAAAGATAAGAATTGGTGATAATCGTAAAAAGATTATTATCAATGAAGAACATACAAGATCAATTCGGATACAACCAGATGAAGAAGATGAAATCCCTCTGTCTTTAAAAAAAGAAGAATATAAAACATTTACTAAAAAAATTTATGAATTACAAACAAGTAATTCATATTTTATTTCACCAGGCGATCACATTTATCCAAGAATAATTATGATGAAAGAATCTGAACTAATCATGGTTAAAATGGCAACTGATTATGGATATTTGGATTTAATTTATTCAGATAAATCTCTTAAAAAAATAAATAGATTTGATGACATATTCAAATCTGAAGTCTTAAAATATGCACATGGACGATCTATTTATCTAAAATTTTATACGATCAGTCTAGAAGTCGAAGATGAAATTTTTTATCCAGCAGAATATATAATCACCATTAGACATGTTGGAAGAAATTTTCAAATGGATTTAGGGAATATTGATAAATCATTACCAAAGTTTACAAAATCATGGATAAAAAATAGAAGAGTTGTTGGATACAAAGTCCTTTATAATATGGCAAAAAATCTTTATGATAGAAAATACAGATGCATATGCCAATATAATGGATGGACACTTTTGACTAATGATGGAGAATAAAAAATTTGAAGTTTTGAAAGATTTTATCACTAAATTTGACACACATCAGATTCTTAGTGTCATTTTAACGTTACAGAGGACGTGTCAAGCAAGAGACTGCCCCACTTGCTGACTGAATAAAGATTGAAAACAATAGATACTAACAAAGGGCTCCAAGAAGATAAGGATGATATGGCAAAGAGAGCCAACTGCTTATGAAGACAAGGATTGAAGGACAATTATAGAGAAACTGTGCTCTTTATTAAAAGAAATGTGATATAAAAGTTACAGGTGATAGAGGGGCCAAGAAGCTCTTGATAAAAAACACGAGGCATACAATTATTGATATTATGATGTAAACAATGATGTAATTTGACTACAAATTTGTGTATAAATAAAGGCATTCGGACTGATAAAAGGGACAGAGTTGGTTGAGCACTCGATCTGTGAGTTAGCCAAACAATTTTCTGTCTTTCATTGTAATCAACTTTCAGATATCAATAAAATTTTAAGTTATTTCAAATCCAAATTATTTTAGAAGATATCATGAGTTTCTAAACACTTCATCCCATAGATTCTTGAAAGATTAAAGAAGAATTTCTTTCTTACTTTAACAAAAAAAAAAGTTTTCTTTAGTTAAAATTTATAGTCTAAATTCAAAGAATTGACATAGTGAAGGTGAAAAGTTGGAATAACAATTATTCCATGAAGGCAGGAGGTCATTGAAGGGAATCATCTGCAGATCCAAAAGCCTGAAAGTTACTCGGTTCTAAGAATAAAGATTTGAGATCAAAACTAAGGTAAAACTATTATTTTTGTTAAATTTAGAAATATATCTTCTGAAATCTTAAAGAATCATCGTGATTATTCATTTGAATGTTTGAATGTCTAAATTATCTAAATATTTAATGTTTATTTTGTTAGTATTATTTTAAAGATGACATGATATACAATTGAAATATTAGATAGTTTATTAGAAAAATTATTAGAAAAGATAAATAATATTACCTATCAAATGCAAAGATTAGATGAATCAGCATCTGAGGAATATTATATACTTGCAGAAATTTTTGATAGATATATTGCAGATTATGCTAATTTATTTGATCAAATGATGAATTTATATGTTAAAATTCGAGATAGAAGAAATAAAAAATAAAATTAAAAAATTATTTTAAAATAAAAATATATCCTGCCATATATAAAAATTCATTTTATTAGAAATAATATAGACATTTTACTATTATTCATAAAAAATAAAATCAAACACGTCAATCTTAAAAATCCTCACATTATCTTTAAGAAAAGATAAGTCAACTCATTTAGCCTATAGATATTTTGGGAATAGCTTTCGTATTTCTTACGTATTCACTTACGTTAATCCTCCCAAATTGTAGTCCAAACAAAGAAAAGTAAAAAACTGAAGCACGTTAATTGAATGAAGTGTGTAATAAAATTTTAATTTGACTTTTTAGTAGAAGAAAAGATGAACCAAATGAAAGGTGCTATGGATTAATTGACCATGCTATACTGTCCGTTTGAATGATCACATTTATATACATTGTGAAAAAAAATATTATTTTATTTTCCCAAGATCTACACATTGTGGTAAAGTAAATGGTCATTAAGTCGATTGTTTTTTTTCCTTATAAAGCAAGAGGATTACCCATCATTATTACCTGTAATTCCATTTCTTCATCTACTGAAAAACCCTTCAGATTCCAGTATAATGGCAGCAGAAAACAGTGTAAAAGTGCCCAGAATCAAGCTGGGTTCACAGGGACTGGAAGTCTCTGCGCAAGGACTCGGATGCATGAGCATGTCCGCATTCTACGGCCCGCCCAAGCCGGAACCCGACATGATCAAGCTCATTCACCATGCCATTAACTCCGGCATCACCTTTCTCGACACTTCTGATGTCTATGGACCGTACACCAATGAAATCCTCCTCGGGAAGGTAATATCTCTTCTCTTATTTACTGTCTGCAATTTTTGAGCATGATGCGTTTATCCTGTTCGACTAAATGCTGCGACGAGGATTTTATGATACTGTAGCATTTAGCTCCGATGAAACAATATATCATTGATTTAATAAATTAATTTCAAATTAATTTTCCTTTTGCTGGAGAAGGTAAGTTTTTTATGCACTTCCTGGAGACTGCTCTTGGCCTTACTCTGGTTTGTTGATTTACAGCCGTTCCTCTTGTACAGAGGAATTGCTGCCAGAATTCCACCAGATCCTGCTGTGTCTGGTCAGTCAGTCTGTTCTTTTTTTTTTTTTTTTGCCAATATCTGATGGATTGCTGCCAGGCGTCTTCTGTATTAATTCTGGCAGCCATTTTCTATACATGCACCAGATCGGTTTATTTATTATTCTGTACTTCTTATAGTCGCCAGTGTGTAACAATCAATTTTTAATGTTTATGTACTTTTTGCTATCAAATTGAATAGGCTTTGAAGGATGGAATGAGGAAGAAAGTGGAGTTGGCTACGAAATTTGGGATTACATTTGAGGATAACCAGATGTCTGTACAAGGAGATCCTGCTTATGTACGAGCTGCCTGCGAGGCCAGCTTGAAGCGGCTTGATATTGATTGCATTGATCTTTATTACCAACATCGCATTGACACACATGTACCTATCGAAGTCACGGTGAGCCCTTATTCTCCTTCACATTTATGTATCTTGTGTATCCTTATTATACCGGAAAAATTGCGATTACTACTGATATCAAACCAATAGAAAATTCATGAAAATTAGAACTTCTAATCAACAATTAGCCAAATAAAGAACTTCAATTTTATTAATTGATTTCTTGATCAACTCCAGAATCCAATTTCAGAAAAGGATTGTTGTTCCATAACGTTTTAAGGTTGACCGAACCACTATAAATCCTCATGTCCTTATTCTCTTCTACTTTTCCGGTTACAAAAGCCTTAACTTGCTTTTATTTGTTTCTAAACGCTATGGTTGTTTGATGAAAGATCGTATCAAGCTCATCTTTTGCGTACTTCTTGAAAATTGATAATCTGCATATTGTGAATTTGAGTATTAGCTCTTATTCGATTCCACATGTTTCTTACTTAAGTCCCTTCTTCTTCCTTTGGATATCTCTTTATGCAAGATTGGAGAACTAAAGAAACTAGTGGAAGAAGGTAAGGTAAAATATATAGGCCTATCAGAGGCCTCGGCTTCAACAATCAGAAGAGCACATGCTATTCATCCAATAACAGCAGTGCAGCTGGAGTGGTCTTTGTGGTCAAGAGATGTAGAGAAAGAAATAATTCCCACTTGCAGGTTTGATGATTATTCTTATAATTTTTTTATTTTTTAAGCTTGTAAGCAATATAATTTCTAACTCTATCCTTGGTTCAATTGTTTAGAGAACTTGGCATTGGAATAGTAGCATATAGTCCTCTTGGACGGGGATTCTTTTCCTCCGGTCCAAAACTGCTTGAAACTTTATCTGAAGGGGACTCTCGAAAGGTTTGTTTGCTTTATACTTCCATTCCTCCAGAGTTTCAATTTCAACTATGAATATATTGTGAATCTGTTGTGTAAACCATCTACATTTTTTATTTATATATGATACATATATAGCTAAGATTCTTTGGAATTAAAAAATCTAATTAAATTTTGTAGTTGCGGATGCATAATATTAGTTAATTTTGTCTACTGTGTTCAGAGGAAGAATTTATCCCACTCCCAAAATGTATTTGCTTTTTGATACAATCTACAACTGTAACTATAGTATATACAATCATGTTACATGTACACTCCGATTTACCCTTTGGTTGACACGGTCCCACCCGAACACTCACATAGGAGGTCGGGTCCCACTCCATTAAATTTAATATTTTCGCCCCTCATATGAGGGGACAGGTGGGGTCGGGTAAGGGAAAGGGTAAGTTCGGAGTGTACAAATAACTTATTCCATAGTATATAAGCTCAACATCTTTTTGGTAGGTATTGTTATAATTTTGACTTTGAAAGATGTGCTTTACGCCTTTTGCAGTATCTTCCAAGATTTCAACCCGAGAATCTGGAGCATAATAAGAGTTTGTTCGAGAAAGTCAATGATATGGCAAATAGAAAGGGGTGCACCCCTTCACAGCTAGCTTTAGCATGGGTTCATCATCAAGGAACCGATGTGTGTCCCATACCTGGTACCACTAAAATTGAGAATCTCAATAAAAACATCGAAGCGTTGTCTGTAAAACTGACGAAAGAAGACATGGGTGAACTCGAATCTATTGCTTCAGCTGATGCAGTCAAAGGTGATAGATATGGTCCTGGTTTTGGTACGTGGGAGCATTCAGACACTCCTCCTTTGTCAACTTGGAAAGCTGTGTGAAGCCACGTAATCTGTATGCTAAAATTACCTTAGTGGAATAGAGAGAAGATTGAAATAAAATTGGCATTACAACATGTACTGAGCAAGCAGTTTCCATTACTGGAAGTTGCTTGCCTCTGTAAATTGCCATCTATTATAATTGTATTGTGATTTGGTTTTCAATCTACTGTAATCTGGTTTTCAATCTACTGTAATCTGGAATGCAGATTAAAAGTGTCGTACTTTCTTAATTGTGAAAATGTGTGGTGGATAAAAAGAGAAAAAAAAAAAATGATTTTTAATTGCGGCCAAACGGGGTAATCTAACATTGTAAACCGAACGTACACTAGAATAAAGAAATTCCCCAATTTCCAGTTTTCAAGTCAAAATCCAAATAAAACCGTGAATCAATAATACAAATTATTTTCTTAATATCTAGAAGAAATAGAAAAAACAAATATACCACCAAATACATATTTCAACACTTTCTTAATTCATTGTCAATATACTACCAAATAGCATCAAATTCATGTTATGGCTTTGTGCGCGACACCTCAACAAGGATTGTGAGCGGGCAACACGTAAAGTCAATCAAAGTGGCTACAAACAAGAATAATATGGGTTAAAAAATGAATAAATACAATTAATTAGAGTACTTACTACTTGCTACTTGTTAGACAAGGTCATTGGTAAGTTAATACATTGCCCAAAAAAGAATAGATTCCAAAATCAAGTATCCATGGTTTTGATTCAAAACCAAGAACCGTAGGATCCGGTTGGTTCTTGTTTCCTAATTTTTTGGAATCAAACCTGAACACCTGGTTTCTATTGGGGATGTTCGATTTTGGTTAAAATGTCCAACCTAATTTGCACCAATTCCCCCAAATTTTATTGAGTAAAATGAGGTTTTTACAATATTCAGTGAGACTAGAATAAGTCCCTGTTTGATGCACATTAAAATAGAAAGAATGCATTTTTTAGGTAATTTGATGGTGAATATGTGGTTGAAAAATAAAGAAAAATTATTGATGTGATGAAAAATACTATTTTATTGAAAAATATGTGTTTAAAAATAAATAAAATAATTAGAATGAAAATTAGAACGTGAATCAAATAAAGGCTAAATTGGTATAACGACCCTATATAGCAAGCACGATTGTTTTATGCCACCCTCCTCTATATGAGTGCCTTGTACAGGATTTGGTAAAACGACCATATATAGCAAGCACGATTGTTTTATAAAGGATGGTACATGTACATCATGCTTTATATATGAAGCTCCTGCACCTCAATCACTTCAAGCTACAATACTCGTCCACGAGATGTGTGATTTTGAAGCGATGAGGTTGCCCTGATTAGTGGAGGAGAGTGGTGCTTGGGGTGTAATAATTGAACTAGGAATTATCTCCAACCTTAGACTATCTTGTCAAAGGGCTATGATTTGTCAATGGCGGTGGTGGGGACGCAAATCGGGAGGCAAGCCGCTTAAGTGCGATCATACACTTCCCTTTCTTTTATTTCGAGGCTATCTTTCTCTTTTTGCCTTAATGCTCCGCGTGATTGACAAGGAAAATGATCTCCTTAATTTTAGTATTTAATTGTATAATTTTTTTATGAAATTCATTTTTACTCATTTTTTTTTAAGTACAATCATTTAAAATATATTTTTTACCTTATATTTTTTCATGAGTTTGATGGAAAAATATTTTTCATCTTTTATTTTTTATTTTTACTTTTTGACAATGAAAATATATTCTAAATCTAATGGTAAAAAAATTTATCCATTTAATTGACAATTTGTATGAAAAATAAAGTCAAACGAATACAAAAAAATTTCAAAAAATTTTTAAATTTTTTTTTTTTTTTACTTTTTTGCAATCCAAACACATTCTAATACAGACTGTAAAAAAATTTATCTCAAAAAATAATAATTTGCATGAAAAACAAAGCCAAACGAATTAAGTGAAAAATTATATAAATCAAACACCATTAATTACAATTCCCTCTTAAACAAATTTTAGACAATTTAACTCTCTGTCATTCATTTTTTTTTTTAATCATTTTCCACTCTTGCAATCAAATTATACCTTGCGAGTTCGAAGTAGTGGCTTTGCCTACTTGTAACTCGTCGAGGTCGATGCAATCCCGTATATGTCTTGTGCCATGTTTTATCCTAGGTGCAAAGTGCCTCTTTTAAGGATAATAACAATATTTATCAGCGAGCTTTGAACTGATTTAACTTTAGTATTTTGTTTTTAAAATCGTTTTCACGCTGGTATTATTTGCCTAATATAAGTCACATATATTGAAGGATTGATTTTTTTTAGCTATGGAGCTAATCTCCTTTAATGTATATTCTTTTCTCTTTATTTTGATTTATGGAATTTTAACTAAACTATTCATCTTTCTCATATCTATCTCAAATCGCTAAAAGATTGTAGAGAAGATTTTAATCACTATTATGATAGTTAAATAAAAAGAATTTAATCCATCGGAAAAATGGATATAGTTTCTTACTTTATAAAAATCAAAATGATGAAACAAAAACGAAAGAAGAGCAAAGAAAAATAATATTATTCTACAAATCTTAATTTTATTCATTTAGGATGCATTTGATACGCCAATATTTTCCTAGGAAGTAATTTCAACTTCCACTTTTTCGCTGTTTGATAGAGTTTTTTTTTTCATGGAATTGGTTTCCACCAATTCCACCCAATTCCAAGGTACAACCATTTGAAGCATGATTTTGCGGAATTCAATGACTTGCTATATGGTGAAAATTGGTTTATCTCTTTTTTTTTTAGTAATAGAAACAAATTCTAAGATAAAGTGTAAAAAAATTTATCCATTTAATTGACAAATTCCATGAAAAACAGAGACAAACGCAAAAATAAAAAATAAATTTATTTATATATATATATATATTTTTTGCAATGTAAACATATTTTGTTCCCAATGGTAAAAAAAATTATCCATTTAATTGACAATTTACATAAAAAATAAAGCCAAATGTATTATAATAGAAATGTAAAAACTTATACCAATCTAACACCTTTAATTACAATTCCCTGTAAAACAATTCCAAGTAATTCAATTCACTACAATTCAATTCATTTCCACCCAAATTCCACTCTTACTATCAAACGGACCCTTATATTTAATTACATGTAAACGGGAAAGCTAAATGAATGCTACTTCACAAAATCAACTACGAGATAATCTATCAAAGGTATTCATTCTTGTCCATTGAGTCCTAATTTGATGAAACATTTTTTGATCATTGATCATGCCAAATAAATTGTCGAATTCAAGTATTAGATTAAGTAAATTTGTATTCATTCTTCTAGATTTGCATGATATAAACAACTAACATTAATGGACCACTCGGATACATATGTTTCAAAGATTATAATAATTAATTGACTAAATACAAATGCGAGACTTGCCAAACCAAGATGACGACGGGAGTATCTACTCAACCACAATTTCAATCTCTTACATGCTACGTTATCAAAGGGAGTAAGTAGTGTAGTCGTTACAGATTAAACTCATTTAGTTTAAATTAAAATAAGACTTTTAGTAGATTTGATAAAAAATTATGAAATGTGTGATCGAAAATTTAAAGAAAGAGGGTCAAACATTGACTAAATAGAACAATAAATTGTTAGCTCACATCAATGAGAAGCAATCCATATAATAAACTTAGATAATGTTATTTGTACATTTAAATTGTATATTATTGTTGACGTTGTACGATATGTGAATAATCTTATTATTAATTTGAATAATTGTTATTTAAATAAATGGTTAGATTATCTATCACATTACAATGTCGATAAAAATGTAAACAAAAGTGTAAGTGTGGGTGTGCAATTTATTTTACAATACTATTGACAACATGTCACGTGTGATGTTGTCATTTGATATTTTAAAAAAGAATTTATGATGTCATTGAATAAACATCCATGTAAAATGTCTAATTGAACTTTCTTCTTCCATGAAGTGATAAGTGAAGAGAATTCCAATATAAATGTGAAGGGTTATACTATGTGTACACAATAGTGTACATAATAACTTACACCTTCCTTACATGGAGAGGACCCATGAATAATTTTTATTCGTGAACTCCCCTCCATATGAGGAGGGTGTAAACTGTTGTGCACACCTTATTATCCAAATGTGTAATCCCTTTTCGACACAGGTTATGCTACAACAATAGGAGGCTTTTTGCAGGCAATCATGCTGCTTGTACAGGGAGGGTTGAGTATCTGTCAAGAAGGTGGTAAACCATTTTCTGTATTAATGAATTTTTTTTCCTTAATTTTATCCCTAGTTGTACCCTTCTTTTGTTTCTTTTTATGCTATTGCTTCTTCCAATAATCCATTTGAGTTATTTCCTGTTAGAATTTTGTATCGAAAATCGAAAATTGATTGTAACCAATTTTAAATTATTATTTAAGTGAGATTCGTTATTTAGTTAATGAGAAATTAAGCCAAATTTAAGCCACTTAATACTTGAAATTTTTGGAAAATTCTATAGAATATTGTGAAATATTCTAGAAAATATTTGAATGGAAAGATGTGTCTTTTCATATGAGAGATCGTGACTTTTAGTATGATTATTTTTCAACAATTGTATCTCCATATATAGAGATAAATTTCAAGTGATATGTCTCTGAGTATGGTTGTGTCTTTTGAGACAAACCTTTCCAACTTCTATATATTGATCGCGTATGTTTGGATTTTATTCATATCATACTTTTCATATTATGTTGCATAAAACATTCCATAGAAATGATTTCCTTTGCATAAAAATCATGGTTAAGGTAGAGAGGGAATTATGTTCGAGTTCGTTGGTATAAGTCATTTGGAGTGCTCCTATGGCTTGACATGATCGTTGTATCTTGTGAGATGATTGTCAAAAAATCGTTAACACCGATGCAGGACAAATTCATCTTAAGGAGAAAGTGTCCAACACTTACCTCGGACAATTTCATCACTTGTATTTCTTTATTCCATTTTTTGATTTCTTTCAACTATGTTATGACTTCAAAAAATGATTAACTTCATTGATATGTTTATTTTGCAAGATCCAATTTAAAAAATGACATGCTCTTATTCAATTGTGGAAAGTGATGAATCCATATTCATGTATTCGAATTCAGTAAAGTATTAATTTGTCTTCTCAAATTCCATTTCGGTAAGTCGAAATTGTATTTCAATTTCTCGTATATATTGGCATGTTTCGTGAATATAATGTATGCATATTATCGGTGTAATATCCCCAACATTTCCCACATACAGGGAATAACTCACAGATTTCTTACACAACAACATCCTATCCATCTATCCTCTTTTTCTTTTTCTTTTTTTCCTTCCTATCCTTGAATGATGCTTCGACGTGTGTACTTGTACCAAATCCTGTGTAAATTGGGAAGAACAAGAGAAGTTACACTAACTATTAGCAGATGTTCTTTACTACCTTGTTAGGCCATCAGACATTTTGTGGCACTTATCTCAGTAAAAAGCTGCCCTTAAAAAGATTGAAGCTGCCCTTAGAAAGATTGAACTTAATGCAATAACATACCCCCATCAGCCTTTGCAAGGGCTCTTCTCAAAAGCATAACCAAATAACGACTCGCCCTGCCCCCGATGCCACAGCCAGCACCACCAGCAATGACAATGGCTGTCTATGATCTTGTTTGATTTCTTCTCCTTAGCAATTTTTATTCCATCTTTGGGTCATTTTCATTTTCAGCTTTCTATCTAAATTTGTCCTTTTAGACATAAACACGTGTAGTGGAAATTGGTGACTTTCTTTCTTCTGGTGCATGTTCGATTCACAAAGTTAAACTATGAAATCCCATTGAAAGCCCTAACAAGCCCACTTTTAAAAGCAAACAACATAAGAGCATTAGACACACAAACGTTACAGAGGCAAACAATTTCTAGTAATGGAAACTGCTGACTCAGTACATGTTGTAATGCCAATTTTATTTCTCCATTTCAATAAGGTAATATTAGCACACAGATTAAATGTTTTCATGCAACTTTCCAAGTTGACAAAAGAGGAGTGTCGGAATGCTCCCACGTACCCAAACCAGGTCCATATCTATCGCCCTTGACTGCATCAGCTGAAGCAATAGATTCGAGTTCAGCCATGTCTTCTTTCGTCAGTTTTACAGACAACGCTTCAATGTTTTTATTGAGATTCTCGATTTTCGTGGTACCAGGTATGGGGCACACATCGGTTCCTTGATGATGGACCCATGCTAAAGCTAGTTGTGAAGGGGTGCACCCATTTCTATTTGCCATATCATTGACTCTCTCGAACAAGCTCTTATTATGCTCCAGATTCTGGGATTGGAATCTTGGAAAATACTGCAAAAGACGCAAAACACATCTTTCAAAGTCGAAACTATAACCACACCTAGTAAAAAGAAGTTGAACATATATACTAGAGTTACTGCTGTAGATTGTATCCAAAAAAATAACATTTTGGGAGAGGGAACAAACAAACCTTTCGAGAGTCCCCTTCAGATAAAGTTTCAAGCAGTTTTGGACCGGAGGACAAGAATCCCCGTCCAAGAGGACTATATGCTACTATTCCAATGCCAAGTTCTCTAAACAATTGAACCAAGGATAGAGTTAGAAATTATATTGCTTACAAGCTTAAAAAATAAAAAATTATAACAATAATCATCAAACCTGCAAGTGGGAATTATTTCTTTCTCCACATCTCTTGACCACAAAGACCACTCCAGCTGCACTGCTGTTATTGGATGAACAGCGTGTGCTCTTCTGATTGTTGAAGCCGAGGCCTCTGATAGGCCTATATATTTTACTTTACCTTCTTCTACTAGTTTCTTTAGTTCTCCGATCTTGCATAAAGAGACATCAAAAGGAATAAGAAGGGACTTAAGTAAGAAACATGTGGAATCAAGTCGACGGTTACAAAGGAGATCTATAACTGTATATACACGAGCAGAATGTATTTTTCTGCTTCCCAACTCTTGACACCAAAACTTTTTGTGTTTCTGTGAGGTGATTCTTTAGCATGGAAGATATATATTTCTTTTCGATATAATCAAATCCTATTCAAAAAGAGCTTATTAGTTATAATAAAACTTCAAATCCGATGGTCAGCAAGAAACAAATACTATAGAAGTCCTCGCACCTTGCAAACTTCTTACAAGGCTAATGTATAGATTCCTATTTTGGTTAAAATGTGGTAATCCACTAACTCTCATCCCAGGTGGAAACTGAAACTCGAAACTAAGAAATAAAACTCGATTGAAAGGTTAATTACCTAAATAAGTATTCAATTCTAAATGATCTCACATGGCAGTGTCGATGATTAAACCTAAGGAAGTTCCTATTCAAGAAATAGATGTCATTCAAGTTGAAAAGGTTAGTAGATAGAAACGAAGACCATGATTGACATGGATTAATGAAATTACAGAAGTACCGATTATACTGGACCTTTAAGAAGATGCAATGCTCGATAAAACAAAGTGATGAAAAATGATTCGTGCTACTGAAACTATAATAACATGGTTTAATGAGATTATAGAAGTGATGATTTTACTGAACCTTCCAGAAGATGCAATGCTCGATAAAACGAAGTGGTGAAAAAATGATATGTATAACTGAACCTATGTCTTTTATCGGAAATAAGATTTAGCATGCTATTGAATTAGACAACAAAGTTTTATGAATTAATAGCTTAGTGTCAGAAATTATCGGTATAGTAGCAGAAAGGAAGACCATAATTTGGAGTTGGGAACCTATCGATATGACAAACAAACAATATGAAGCAATCCATATGAAGACATATAAAAAAAGGTGTCTTTATATGCTTTGTAATCATAAGAAATTACTTGGTTCTTATTTCCTTGAGAAGGCGATCTAGAAATAAACTTCTTTTTATTTTCATAATTAATAGATTCATGTGATAAAAGATGATTGTTCAAAAGAGAACAAAATTACATTAGATTTATGTCAACTACATTACCAAATTCTGTTTCAATATTCATCAACAAACTAAACAAGCTTGCTACTACTGTGTAGGTTAGGAAAAAGGACGACTGTTGACTGTAGCTGACTAATGCACAGATAAGAAGATGTTAACTTTGCATCATCGAGATCAAATGAAAATACGAAATAATAAGTCATAAGACTGTAGAATATTGTAGATTTATCTTAGGATGCCATATCAATTAACTAGGTTTGCCATGAATCCGGTCACATATCCCTCTTTAGTTTAAAGATCAGGACATTGAAGTCTAACTATTCAGTTTTAGGGAGGCAAAAAGAACATCAAGCCCAACAGAATGACAATTAAAATGTGTTTTGAAACTCGTTCTACTCTATCTTAATTCTATTGACATTGACTGCAGCTAATACTAAAATTTACAACTTGTGTAGACAATCAATTTTCAAAAGTATGAAAAAGATGAGCTCGATGCGATCTTTCGTCAAGTAACCTTAATGTTTAGAATCAAATAAGAGCAAGCTAAGTCTTCTTTCTTTGGCCTAGTTGTCTATTAGAAGATCTAACTTGTATGAATTTTCTATTGGTTCAATATCAATAATGGCAATTGTTTCATTATATTAAAGATACACAAGATGCATAAAAACAAGGGAGAATAAGGGCTAACCGTGACTTCGATCGGTACATGTGTGTCAATGCGATGTTGGTAATAAAGATCAATGTAATCGATATCAAGCCGCTTCAAGCTGGCCTCGCAGGCAGCTCGTACATAGGCAGGGTCTCCTTGTACAGAAAACTGGTTATCCTGAAATGTAATCCCAAATTTCGTAGCCAACTCCACTTTCTCCCTCATCCCATCCTTCAAAGCCTATTCAATTTTATTATTACACACTGGCGACTATAAGAAGTACAGAACAATAAATAAACAAGGCAGAGGCAGAGGCAGAGTAAGGCCCAAGAATAGTCTCCAGGAAGTACATAAGAGACCTACCTTCACCATCAAAATAAAAATTGGTTCAAAAATAATTTATTAAATCAATGTTATATTGCTTCCGTTAGATCTCCGTGCTACAGTATCATAAAATCCTTGTTGCGGCATTTAGTCGAACACGTAAACGTGTCATGCTCAAAAATTGCAGTCAGGAAATAAGGGAAGAAATTGTACCTTCCCGAGGAGGATTTCATTGGTGTGCGGTCCATAGATGTCCGATGTGTCAAGGAAGCTGATGCCGGAGTTGATGGCATGGTGAATGAGCTTGATCATGTCGGGTTCCGGCTTGGGCGGGCCGTAGAATGCGGACATGCCCATGCACCCGAGTCCTTGAGCAGACACCTCCAGTCCCTGTGAACCAAGCTTGATTCTCGGCACTTTTACACCGCTTGCTGCTGCCATTATATTGGAATCTGAAGGGTATTTTCAGGTAGAGGAAGAAATGGAATTCCAGATAAAATGATAGGTCTTCCTCTTGATTTATAAAGAAAACTGCCATTGATGGCCAGTAATCCATGGCTGCTGAGTCTCATTTCATTTTCTTACTTTTTCTTTCTTTTTGACCGTACTTCAGGAGGATTGACGCAAGTGACTACGTAAGATAGGGAAAAAAAGAAAGAGCCGTGCTTACTGTAAAAGCCACCACTCATAGGCGGGCCCCGCTGTAATTTTTTTTTTAATATATAAAAGGGCCCGCGCTATAATGAGGGAGCTGTTAACTGTCTCTGTAATTTTTTTTTTAATACATGAGAGGGTTCGCGCTACAATGAGGGGTCTGTGAACCGCCTTGAAAGCCCCCCCTTACACTCAGAATAATTCAAAAAGAAATAGGGAAAAGAGACTAAAGTTGAAATCTGTGGCAGTGTCGAAAGGGTAGACTAACTGAAATCCCACAAATAGGGGATTCCGCAAAAGGAAAAAATCATTTGTACAGAATATGATTTATTACATTCTTGACAGATACTCACATGTCGCGTGAGATCTGTGTGTAAAAAAAATGATGAAAAATGCTTTCCTCTCTCTTAATGTGAGTGTTTTGTCAACAAAGGTATCAAATTCTCTTTGTACAAGCAACATTATTGTAAAATTAAAAAGTTTGTTCTGGTGCAATGGCAACTTTATTATGCCTTTGTTGATGTTGCTGCTTGAGACGGTATTCTCGCTACAAAGTGCAAGAACGAAACTTAAGAAATGCCACAAGAATCGAGATTACTCAGTTTGGGCTCACAAAAAAGGCTGAAAGAAAGGAAAGGATTTATCTTGTTTTCGAAAGTCATCAGTCAATGTTATTTATAAAATTTGACAAAAAAGAATTGAAAAAAAAAAAAAAATTCATTCCTCAAAAACAATTGACAAAAAGAATCAAGAAATGATTTTTTGAACAAATTTTGTTCTCAAAAGGATTTAGTTATTTTGGATCTTTTCACATAACTCTGATCCTAATGGCGAGACAAAAAAATAAAAATAAAAAATCATGTAGACTACTTGAACATTAATCGGAACAAGACTAACTTTATCATTTTCAAACAAACTATTTTCCACCTTTTCAAAACAAATTTGGCATATAATAAGTCAAAAATATGCAAAACAAATACTGTAATGTGCTGAAGAGGTCAAGGAGAGAGAGAATAGAATTGGCATTTGGCGCTATAGCATCTACTATTTTCATGTCCATTTTGGTACCTCAAAGTTTATCAAAAAGGCAACAAAACACAAAAAGGGAGGGAGACCCAAATGTTTAGGGATTATAAATGTTCAATGTGCAGGACTAAAGGAGATAAATTAGACACAAAAGAAAGAACAAAAACCCAATTTTGTAGACAATATAGATGTTAATGTGCGTGATTAGAGGAGAAAAAGTTAATATTAAAAGAAAGATTAAAAACTCACATTGTAGCCAAAAGATGAAAAAATAACTTCATAATCAGAAGACGTTCACGTATTCTATCTAATCACAAGGTTCATCTCATTACTGCAACGCCTTTTCGTTGTGATAATAACGACGCTAATCAGATTAACTCACTTCTCTGAAGAATTTTATTGCCACATTTGATTCTGCACACATGCTGATCCAAGCAAGACTCAAAATTTCCCCCTTCCGATTAATTGAATGTTACACTTAACCCCTTGTCCTAGGCCGTTGCACAAAAACTATAACCGAAAACCTTTTTTATCTAGCATTAACTGAAAAGCCTGCATGAAAGCACAAAAGGAGAAACGAAAAGAAGCAACTTGCAGATTCTATGTGCATGATAATAAGATAGAATAACATGACAAATGTATCCTCTAGAATTTTATAGAATAAGATTATCTAGTGATAAGAATTTTAACCTAGGTACTTTTTCATAATTTTAAATCACTGAGGGACTAAAGAGAAAATAAGTGCTTAATACGATATTTTTATTTGGGTTAAATAATTAAAAATTGTAGCACAACCCTTGTATGTATATATGTGTGTGTGTGTGTGCGCGCGCGCGCGCGCACTTATGTACTAATTAAGCATATATCTGATGTCAATTAAAAAGAGTTATTATTATTATTATTATTATTATTATTATTATTATTATTTATTTATTTATTTTGTGGAGAAAATGAGTTTTGGAATAATGATTTTTAGAGTATGTGTGATTTTATTAATGTATAAGTACCAACGAAGTGTCTCACTTGACCATCGAAGTACTCTAAATGATATATGGTATGAAATGTCTATTTTATTGATTGATTTATTTATGTTATAGAAATTTTGTGTATTTTAGTAGGTATTGTCAAATACTCACTCCAACCAAATTTACAGCTAGTTTGAGTTGATCAAATTTGTTAAAGAATGGTGATGAGGATTCTCAAGATGATTTGAAGACAATAAAATCGTTAAGTTTTCTATTATCTAGTTTACTATTTATAGTTAGTTCGGGTCGATTAAAATCGTTTCGAAAAGATATAAACTTCATGTTTTGGTTTGCATATAGATATTATTTATCATTGAAAATGAAGGAATAATTGTTTTTCTTTTTTATTTTATGTTTCCACATTTACATGAAGAAAATCAATTTTTTAGTAACTCTCCAAGATCTATAAAAATTAGGCTATATTTTGTGTGAAATCTATATATCCGTATGAACACCAAAAAATACTAACACTATTTATGATGAGCAATGACCATGCGTCATTGTTCAAAACATGCTTCTCCTCACATTCAGAATATTCTATACTAGTCCGTATTTGATATATATTCTTTAAATAAAACAAAATTGTACATGAACTCATAACATTTTAAACGCACATTCTCTTAAAAAATCATTTTTTTTATAAAATCTACATGGACTCACTTTTTGGGAAACAGATCATCCAATGTCTTTAAAACCGATGGTCTAACTCAAGTGGTAAGAACGAAACTTTATCATGTTAAAAACTTTGGCTCGATTTCATTTGAGGATGGTGAAATTCAATATAAATAATAATAATTAATTATGCTTCTGAAAATGTGTGGGGTGCCAAAATTATTTTTGGCAACTAGAATTTTTAAGTTCTTTTGAATGGGAACTTTGTGCAAAATGAAGTGATCTTAAATCTTGCCACTTTGCATAGTAGCCAATGACAACTACAAATCTCTCCCCTTCAACCCTGTCCGCTGTAGTTTGAACCATGTCTAGAGGGACAATTTATCCTGCTCTTGAAAGTGATTACTTCTAAATGGCAACATTGATACGTGTGAATTGGACTTCGAATTATGTGCTTTACATTTTGCAGATTTTACCAATATTCTAATCCGAGAATTTGGAGCACAATAAGAGCTTGTTTAAGATAGGGACTTCACAGCTATCTTTGCCTGGGTACATCACCAAGGACATGATGTTTGTCCAACACTCGATAACCACGAAACTTTTGAATTTTAATGAAAATACGAGGGCGTTGTTTGTAAAATTGACATAAGAAGACACGACTGAGTTTGAATCGATTACTTTAGCTGTCAAATATGGTAACATGGGAATTGGGAAACTTCAGATGGATTAATCTACTCAGATAGGGGCAGTTGATAGAATTTAAAAACAGGTGTTACATGTCAGCACCTGTATGACTCTTTTTTTATTTATTCAATGAATATTTGACACGTGTCTCCTATTTTTAAATCCTTTCAAATGTCCTGTTTGTGTAGCAAAATTCAACTTCAGATACTCCTCCCTTGAGAACTTGGAAAGCAAGTGCACCAAGGCCAAGCTTGATAAATGATAATTCATCTTCACCTGCCATCACATAAATTTCTAACGTTATTTTTTCTTTTCAACTTCTCATGTCATCTCTTACGTAAGCAAAATGAAAGTTGGTGGGTGAATTTCAATTACGGTCATTGAACTTTTAGAGAAATTTCAGTTAGACTCAAAAACTGTAATTTGTCTTAATTGGTTCCCTATACTTCAATTTAGATACTAATTTGGTCACTGGACTAAATTTGTTTTAATATATATATATATATATATATATATATTTTATTTATTTATTTATTTATTTATGATTGATTGATTGATTGTCACGTTCTGTCTCCCAAACTTATAGAATAATTGAGATCATATTGCATTTGATTTTCACGTGGCATGCTAATTTGCTATCATGTCACATCCTAAAGGTGATAAAGTGGATAAAAAAAAATATTTAAAAATGTTTTAAGCTAAGACCTTATTCGATGGGTATCGAAATTAGATTTTTAATAAATTTGGATAAAAATTGATTAATTATGTGGTTGAAAAGTCATGAGTTCAATGAAATATATGTTAAAATTAATTATTAATTTTGACTTATATTAAAATTTGGATATTTTAATCTCTATCAAATAGGGCTAAATAATTACCATAATTTTAATATTGTGATTTTCATTTCTAGGGTAAGGATGCCAACTATGTAAATTTCGTTAGTTTGGGAAAATAGAAGATGAAATGTGACAATGGTGTAATGTGAAACTAAATCAAAGTTCAGTGACCTAATTGAAATAAATGAATATTTAGTAGACTAATTGCTATTCTAGAAAGAAAAATAAGATAAGATTCACCCAGCTACAAATAATAATTATGTCTGTAGTGTAGACCAACCCTGATTATTTTACCTGTTCCTCCAATTCAATTCAGTATCCATTAACATAGACGGAGATTCCTGAATAATGGCTGCCGAAAGCAATGTGAAAATACCTAGAATCAAGCTCGGCTCACAGGGAATGGAAGTGTCTGTGCAAGGACTTGGATGCATGGGCATGACGCCACTTTTCGGCCAGCCGAAACCCGAGCCCGACATGATCAAGCTCATTCACTACGCAGTCAACTCAGGTATCACCTTCCTTGATACCTCAGACATCTATGGGCCGCAAACCAACGAAATCCTTCTCGGGAAGGTAGGTACTCTTACCCTATTTCCTCAACCCCAACACACACTGACACACACACTCGTACTTCTGCAACTTTAATTACACATGGAATTTGTCAATTCTGTATATTTCTATTAAATATATAAGAAAAGGTGTACAATATTAGTTGCAGAAATAGAATATATTGCGTTGTTTAATTGTATTACCTAGAATTGGGAAGATTGAGCTCCTATGGTGATGGATTAAGATCCCTTAATATTTTATTTTCCTTTTTCTATTATTTATTTATTGGGTTAATTTAAAAAATGATCAATGAAGTTACATAAAAATTAGAAAATGGTCATGAACGGCCACTCAAGTTTCAGGCGCATTCAGAAATGATCACTGAAATTTAAGGCTTTTACCAACGATCACTGAAGTTTAGGGGATGTTTCACTAACGGTCACTAAAATTACAAAAAATTTCAGGAACGATCACTGAATGATCATGCATTTTTTCTTTTTTTGGCGACTTTTTTGCCACTTCCGATCACCAAAATCGTTGAATTTTGATATCGTAGAAAAGCCCACAATCTCCTCTTCAATTACCACCCAAAATCTCTCCCAAACTCTAAACGATTCGATCGAAATCGTCCAAAAAATTGGAAAAATCTACCCAGATTTTTCAAATTTTTTGGACGACTTTGCGGTGACTTCCGGCAACTTTCGACTATCAAAATCGCCGGATTTTGATACCGTTGGAAAGCCTACAATGTCCTCTTCAATTACCACCCAAAATATCTCCCAAACTCGAAAAGATTCGACCGAAAAATCACCGCAAAGTCAGCATGAAAAATATGGGCAGATTTTCGGCCTTTTTGGGTAGCTGACTTTGCGATGATTTTCTGGTCGAATCTTTTGGAGTTTGGGGGAGATTTTTGGTGGTAATTGAAGAGGACATTGTAGGCTTTCCAACGGTATCAAAATCAGGTGATTTTGGTGGTCGGAAGTTGCCGGAAAGTCGCCCAAAAAATTTGAAAAATATGGACAGATTTTTTCAATTTTTTGGGCGACTTTTGCGGCGATTTTTCGGTCGAATCATTTGGAATTTGGGGGAGATTTTGGGTGGTAATTGAAGAGGAGATTGTGGGCTTTTCTACGGTATCAAAATTCGACGATTTTGGTGGTTGGAAGTGGCCGAAAAAGTCGCCCAAAAAACAGAAAAAATGCATGATCCTTCAGTGACCGTTCCTGAAACTTTTTGTAACTTTAGTGACCGTTAGTGAAATATTCCCTAAACTTCAGCGACCGTTGGTGAAAGTCTTAAATTTCAGTGACCATTTCTAAAAGCGCCTGAAAATTGAGTGACCGTTCATGAAAGTTTTGAACTTCAGTGATTATTTTGTAATTTTCATGTAATTTCAGTGACCATTTCTGAAATTAACCCCTTATTTATTTATTTGGTATGTTGTTCCTTAATTAGGGGTTTTTTTTCCTAGTGTTGCTGTTTAACCACTTTATAGTTTGTCGTTATATTTTGTTGTTTTCTGATATAGTTTATAAAATCTGGAGTTTCATCCAATTTGTAATTTTTCCGGTATTCTTGGAACTCAATAGAGGTGGATTAAGCCCCTGTTTGGGAGCCATTTTGCCCAACTTTTAATACATTTTTTTGCCCGTTGAAAGGTACGTGGGACCCATCTTTGCAGTAATTATTGACTGCACCTCTTTGTCAATTACCGAAATTGCAATTTTTTAAAGATGAATGAATTTTATATGGAGGGGCACATCGATCATTTTACAGTCATTCGGTCAATAATTACTGCACCCCTTTCGTCAATAATTACTGCACCCCTTTCTGACAAACACGGATGGAATTCGGCTAAAGATTTGCTCCAAAATGAGGAACAGACAAGTGCTAAGCCTTTGTTGTCCCCTGATGCTACCAAAAATCGTATCTGGTTAATTTCGAGTTTGACGACTGATGATGAGCACGAACGTGATCTTCCGGTACCTGAAACAAAGGCATCGAAGTATGTCCTCGTCGCCCCTCCGATGCTTAAGTTAGAGAGAGAATTTGTGCATGAAGCTATAGATTGAAAACTAATAATATTGTGTACTTGAATAATGAATTGAGATGCTGTATTTATAGGGGGGTAACACACTTGTAGTAGAACTCAAACACTTGGATCCATGAGAATATTACCATGTTTAGGAGTTGTGATTCGTACTAGAATATTGAAGTGTTTAGCATCAGGTGGAACTCTAGTGGCGAAATCATGTCAAGAGTAGTTGAACGAGTCCTAGGCAGTCGCCAACTCCTAATGATCGAAAGGGCTCTATCACCCTTTGTCGAGGAGTACAACCCGAGGACATGGTGTCCACTCTGGAAAGGCCGAAGAGAAATGGTCCTCAGTCAAAGTGCATCGAGGGCATAATTTTCATGTGCTGGAGGACCATCATTCCTGACGAGGAATCGTGGGAGACAGAGTTAGGGACTCGTCGGACCTACATGGTCGGGATACAAATATTGACCATATCACTGGCCCCCGTACATCCATACTCGAGAATCATGTATGAGATACACAATCGTCGTGGAAGTTTTGATGTGCCAGCAAGCTCGAGGACTATCTTGACAATATTTTAAGAAAATAATCAAGCTAATTTAAATGTAGATTTTTACATGTCTAAGCTTGAGATAGCGTATAGTCGAGTTTATAAGCTTAGTGTGCTTGCTCGGGGATAAGGCCTAAGGTGCTTGTCCGAGGACAAGACTTTTAGTGCCTGTAAGAGCCAATGCTTAAGGTGATTGCCCGAGGACAAAGGCTTTTAGTGCTTGTTAAAGAAAAGGCTCAAGGGACTTGCCCGAGGACAAGGCTTTTAGTGCTTGTCAAAGACAAGGCTAACGTGCTTGCCCGAGAACAAGGCTTTGGGTGCTTGCCCGAGGACAAGGCTTTGAGTGCTTGTCAAGGACAAAGCTTAAGGTGCTTACCCGAGGACAAGGCTTTGGGTGCTTGCCCGAGGACAAGACTTTGAGTGCTTGTCAAAGACAAGGCTAAAGGGGCTTGCCCGAGAACAAGGCATTGGGTGATTGCCCAAGGACAAGGCTTAAGGTGATTGCCGAGGACAAGACTTTAAATGCTTGTCAAAGACAAGGCTAAAAGGGCTTATTCGATGACAAGGCTTAAGGTGCTTGTCCGAGAACAAGGTTTTGAGTGCTTGCTTGAGGACAAGGCTTAAGGGGCTTGCCCGAGTACAAGACTTTGGGTGCTTGCCCGAGGACAAGGCTTTGGGTGCTTGTCAAAGACAAGGCTAAGGTGCTTGCCCGAGGACAAGGCTTTGGGTGCTTGCCCGAGGACGAGGCTTTGAGTGTTTGTCAATGACAAAGTTTAAGGTGCTTGCCCGAGGATAAGACTTTGGGTACTTGCCCGAGGACAGGGCTTTGAGTGCTTGTCAGAGGACAAGACTTTAAGTGCTTGTCAAAGACAAGGCTAAGGTGCTTGCCCGAGGACAACGCTTTGGGTGCTTGCTCGAGGATACGGCTTTGAGTGCTTGTCAAGGACAAAGCTTAAGGTGTTTGCCCGAAGACAAGGCTTTGAGTGCTTGCCTGAGTACAAGGCTTTCCGTGCTTGTCTAAGACAGGGTTTAAGGCGCTTGTCCGAGGATAAGGTTTTGAGTGCTTGCCCGAAGACAAGGCTTAAGGGGCTTGCCCGAGGACAAGACTTTGGGTGCTTGACCGAGGACAAGGCTTTGAGTGCTTGTCAAGGACAAAGCTTAAGGTGCTTGCCCGATGACAAGGTTTTGAGTGCTTGCCCAAGGACAAGGCTTTCCGTGCTTGTCTAAGACAAGGTTTTAAGGTGCTTGTCCGAGGACAAGGCTTAAAGGGCTTGCCCGAGGACAAGACTTTGGGTGCTTGTCCGAGGACAAGGCTTTGGGTGCTTGTCCGAGGACAAGGCTTTGGGTGATTGCCCGAAGATAAGGCTTAGGGTGATTTCCCGAAGACAAGGCTTAAGGGGCTTGCCCGTGGACAAGGTTTTGGGTGTTTGCCCGAGGACAAGGCTTTGGGTGTTTGCCCGAGAACAAGGCTTTGAGTGCTTGTCAAAGACAAGGCTAAGGTGCTTGCCCGAGGACAAGCTTTGGGTGCTTGCCCGAGGACAAGGCTTTAGTGCTTGTCAAGGACAAAACTTAAGGTGCTTGTCCGAGGACAAGGCTTTGAGTGCTTGTCTAAGACAAGGTTTAAGGTGCTTGCTCGAGGACAAAGCTTTTAGTACTTGCCCGAAGACAAGGCTTAAGGGGCTTGCCCGAGAACAATGCTTTGGGTGATCGCCCGAGGACAAGACTTTGAGTGCTTGTCAAAGACAAGGCTAAGGTGTTTGTCCAAGGACAAGGCTTTGGGTGCTTATCAAAGTCAGGGCTTAAGGGGCTTGCCCGAGGACAAGGTTTTGGGCTTCAATGAAAGAATGTAAACTTTTATAGTGACATTATCTTGACACCTGAATGCAAATTAAACATAAGTAGGCTCGCAGGCCTGACCAACGAAATGAAATGCAAGGGTCAGCTCACGGGCCGGACCATAAAACTGAAAACAAAAGTCAGCTCGCAGGCTCGATCGTAAACTAAAAGCAAAAACAAAAGTAAAATAGGGCATGCAAGCTCGACCAACTATAAAAGGAAGGACACAATTTACCTGATGAAGGTAGGGCGAACTACTTTTAGTAGATCTTCAAGTTATTCGCGTTCCATGGTATTGGAAGAGGTCTATCCGAGGTATCTCTTGTCGGGGATTCATGTCATGGGGCCTTTTTGCTCGGCCTTATCAGAAGTCGGTTCGACTTTCTTTGGATTCAACGTTTCCTCCATATTAATGTATTTTTCACTTCGGGTTAATAGCTCTGTTACCGACTTTGGTGGAGTCTTTGACAACGATATTTTGAAGGTCTCGCACCTTATGGCATATGTGAATGTAGAGACTGCAACCATGATATGGAAGTCGGGAATTTGAAGCCTTTCTTTATTGAACCTTGTCATGAAATCACGTAGAGTCTCATTCTGCCCCTGGCGAAGTTGCATGAGGGACGCTGTCGTTTTCCTGATGCGCTTACTACTAGCAAAGAAGACAGAAAACCTATTGGCCAGATCTTAGAACGAGGATACTGAATTGGGCTCTAAGGTCGAGAACCAATCCCGAGCAGCGTTAGTCAAAGTTTGCGTGAAGGCCTTATACATTACCTGATCCGGGGCGACTTGCAAATTCATAACGTCAGTATATGTATTGAGGTGATTGATGGGGTCGGTCGTCCCATCATATTCCTTTATACGAGGATACTTGAACCTGTCGGGCAGTGGATATGACAAAATCTCAGGGATGAATGGGGTGTTGGGTGTGAAGCCTGCTGTCCTTTTTGTATTCTGGAGCAAACCGGCCGTAATCCCCTCTTGGATGATCCTGGCAAGTTTGCTGGACTCCAGTATTACTAATCTCGAGGCCGAGCCTATATGCACACCTGAGGTCCCCGGCTTAACAACATCAGGGATTTGTTGAGGAACTCGAGCTCGAGCATCGGCCATGAAGCCTTCCTGAGGTGCTCGTGCCGGTGGTGGATGAGGATTTCCTTGACTCAGTAATTGGGTAAGTGTAATAACCTACTGGCTGAGCTCTTCGAATGCCTCGACCGTAACGACTGTCGGGGGTGGTGCTGGTATTTCCGATAACTCTTTTTGAGGACCTATTGGTTCAGTAGTGGGAGAAGGGTTTAGAGCAGATGAGCTTGCTGGAGGAAGACCTGGACGTATATTAACCATGGCTTTTTGTAGCAATTCCCACAGACGGCGCCAATGATGCTACCAAAAATCGTACTTGGTTAATTCTAAGCTTGACGACTGATGAAGAGCACGAACGTGATCTTTCGGTACCTGAAACAAAGGCATCGAAGTATGTCCTCGTCGCCCCTCCGATGCTTAAGTTAGAAAGAGAATTTGTACATGAAGCTATAGACTGAAAATTAATAATATTGTGTACCTGAATAATGAATTGAGATGCTGTATTTATAGGGGGAGGGGTAACACACTTGTAGTAGGATTCAAACACTTGGATCCATGAGAATCTTACCATGTTTAGGAGTTGTGATTCGTACTAGGATATTGAAGTGTTTAGCATCAGGTGGAACTCTAGTGGCGAAATCATGTCAAGAGTGGTTGAAAGAGTCCTAGGCAGACGCCAACTCCTAATGATCGAAAGGGCTCTATCACCTTTTGCCGAGGAGTACAACCCAAGGACATAGTGTCCACTCTTAAAAGGCCAAAGAGAAATGGTCCTCAGTCAAAGTGCATCGAGGGCATAATTTCCGTGTGCTCGAGGACCATCATTCCCGACGAGGAATCGTGGGAGACAGAGTTAGGGACTCGTCGGACCTACATGGTCGGGATACAAATATTGACCATATCGCCCCATTTATTAAAACTCATTTTTTTTTTAAACTTACTTTCAAATACATATTTTATAGGATCCACGAACTCATTTTCAATCATACATTTCATAGGACTCACAACTTTTTATCAAAATCTACTAAAAATCTAATTTTTATCCAAATCAAACAGAGCTTAAGGTGTTATCATCGCTGGAGGCATGCATCATATGGCCATATATGTTTTAATTTCCTTTCTTTTTTCTTGGGATTGATGCATTAGTCGGAGAAATGCTACCAGATTAACTCTTTTTTGCTGGAGAAGTAAAAAATTATTCAGGCATTATTTACAGCCTCGTTATTAGTACTCCTGGACATTAGTCTTTAACCTTAGTCTTGCTTGTCTATTTTGGGGTCTCTCATTTCTCGTAGGGGTTGCCCACGTTTAACGTATCAATGTTTTTGTAATATTTATCTACTGTTTGGTATCAAAATTGTGGCTTTGCATAGGCTTTGAAGGACGGAATGAGGAAGAAAGTGGAGTTAGCTACGAAATTCGGGATTAGACTTGCTGATGGGAAGAATGGCATATGTGGCGACCCAGCCTATGTACGGGCTGCCTGCGAGGCCAGCTTGAAGCGGCTTGATGTTGATTGCATTGATCTTTATTACCAACACCGCATTGATACACGTGTGCCTATCGAAGTCACGGTTGACCCTCTATTCTCTTTTATTTGTCTTTATATCTCTCATAATGTAGTTTTACAAAGTGTGAGCATTAGTAGTTCTTGTTATCCATATGTAAAGGACTTTCAACATGTGTGCTAATGAGCTGAGCCAAAGGTGAGTTGTTGGAACTTGGTTTGAGTTCTTAATAAATTTGAAATTGAGCTCAAGCTTCATGTGATTTCTTAACGACCCTATGTTGAACAAGCGTTTTTCTAGCTGATTATAAGTTGAACTTGAGTTGTTTGGTACCTTTGTTTATGTTTGCTATTTATTATTTTATTGGTTAATCTTGACAAATTGGTGAACTCTTGAATTGTAGAAGTCAGTCTTCTTAACTACCGTATTGTTCTCAATCATGACCAACCCACTCAAGTAGGTTGTGCTATCTCTAAGTTTTAACTGTAATTCAACCTTAGAGACAAAGCTTGAAGTGTTATTAATGGCTTCATCAATCATGTTATGTAATTGGAGTTGAAAGGACATACTTTTGAACAAGTTAGCACAATACCACGTGATAATGTAAATTCGAGTATCCACTACAACCTTGGTATATTCAATGTAGAAGAAAGGAAGCTTTACACCACTATTTCAGAATAATGACAGAGCGAGTACAAAACTATACTACAGCTCTTTCCTCCATTATTTCTGCTATATTGTTAAGTGAAATATACTAGATTTGTGAATATAGTTAGCTGCTTAATAAATATTAATGTAAGAGAACAATGCTGGGGGCATGATCCCTGAAATTTTTTGAAGTCTGATGAAAGAATACAGCTTTTTTGGCATCCAGCGATGATGGAGACATTTAAAAGTCCATCATAGGGGTTTAGTTATAATATTTTGTGGACTTATAATTATATTGTTGTCAGCTCTTTTTGGGAAGTAGTAGGACTCGATGTGGGAAAAGAAGGAACGTTACCCGAATCTTTTTAGTCTCAACAAGAGTATTTGGGTTTGTGGCTTTGTCTATTTGTTGTTCAAGGATATACGAGACTGAGATTCAATACTAGACTAGTGAATGAAGTAGGGTGAGACTGTTGAGAATCAACATGTGAGGTGTATGTCTCATAGGATGAGAATGGAGGTATGTATCAATTTCCTCTGATGACCCAGGTGTATATAAAACGAGCTCTGGTTTGATCTCACAATTCAAACCTTTTATAAATCTAGAAAATGAAACATGGAATATTCAGGAATGGCACTACAGTAGAGTAGTTTCTACAGCCGACGTTCCCTGCCTAAAGTTGTGCATATTTGATTATATATGGATGTCTCCCTTTTATTCTTAGACTTGATTCCGCTTGTTTCTTTCTTATGCCTCTCCTTATTACTTTGGATCTCTCTTTTTGCAAGATGGGAGAACTAAAGAAACTTGTGGAAGAAGGTAAAGTAAAATATATTGGTCTATCAGAGGCCTCGCCTTCTACAATCAGAAGGGCGCATGCTGTTCATCCAATTACAGCAGTGCAGTTGGAGTGGTCTTTGTGGACAAGAGATGCTGAGGCAGAAATAATTCCCACTTGCAGGTTTGATGATTATTGTAATGGTTTTTATATTTCGAGGCAGTAAGAAATATAGAGTTCTAACTCTATACATCCTTGGTGCAATTGTTTAGAGAACTTGGCATTGGAATAGTAGCATACAGTCCTCTTGGACGGGGATTCTTCTCCTCCGGTCCAAAAGTCGTTGAAACTTTCTCTGAAGTGGACTTTCGAAAGGTTGGTTTGTTTCATTCCTCTATTCCTTCGGAGCTTCCTATTCAACTATGAATTATTTTGTGTAGCCATTGTGCACACTATCGCCTTTTTTCTTATTTAAGATACACATAGTATCTAAGAATCTCTGGAATAATGAATATGAGTAATGCCCTCACTTGAAATGCAAGCTTTTGAACATATAATTATTCAAGAGTACATTCGAGTAAGCTTCAAAAAGATAAACAACTACTTCTAAGTCACTTTTTGTTTTCGAAAATGTTTGGATAAAGTATATAACTTACTTCTGTCTAAATTTTAAATAAAAAAATTATTTATTTTTTAAAGTAACTTTTACCTTGGTGTCAAAATAAATTACTTATTTTCAACTTTTACCAATAAAAAAATTAATTCTAAAACATATTTATTGAGTAAACTTTTTAAGCTTAACCAAACATGCTGGAAGCAATACATTCAGATTACTGTTACCAAAACCATCTAAGTAATTCTTTTTTCTTTCTCTTGGTTTATATTTCAAGATAAGAGTCCTCTACTTCAGTATAATATGACGAGATCATCCTTAGAAGAGAATTGGAAGACTTAAGCTTCTGAAAATAGGCGGTGTGCCAAAATTATATTAACCCTAATTTTGTATTTCTATAAGACCTGTTGAGTTGAGCATCCAAGTGAACTGTTTGATGAAATACAGTCAGCAGTAATCCCTGTTTTCAATGGTAAAGCTGTACAAAATGAAGTTCTAGTCTTAAACATTGTCACTTTACATATTACTAATGCCGGCTGCAAGTTTTTCCCCTTGGAGCGTGCACATTATTATGTTGACCTGCTTTCAAAATGTGTATTTGTACAGTCTTAATTATCAATATTGACGCTGATATATATGCTCAAAGCGCTTTTTACTCTTATGATGAAAGATGTGCTTTACATTTTGCAGCGTCTACCAAGATTCCAACCTGAGAATTTGGAGCTTAATAAGAGCTTATTCGAGAGGGTCAAAGATATCGCAAATAAAAAGGGGTGCACCCCTTCACAGCTTGCTTTGGCCTGGGTACATCATCAAGGAAATGATGTGTGTCCAATACCTGGTACCACGAAACTTGCAAATTTTAATGAAAACATGGGAGCATTGTCTGTAAAACTGACGGAAGACGACATGGTCGAACTTGAATCTATTGCTTCGGCTGATGCTGTCAAGGGCGAGAGATATGGACCTGATATCCCTACATGGAAAGATTCAGACACCCCCCCTTTGTCAACCTGGAAAGCAGCTGCATAAAGAACTCTTTATCTGTGTCATAATAATACCTCATCATATGTGATCACTTTGTGTTCTACATAAAAATATGAACATGCTATAAATTTCGTGATTTATATATGTTTTTAAAACCGGCCCGCAAAAGTTTACTAAAATTTTATAAATTCAACCGGACAAAGTGCAGAAAGTGTCAAGGGTGAACTGGTTTATGAGGTTGGGGTTTCTCCTGGCTTTCAACTAGTCCGATTTCAAACACTAACCGGACCGATTTATTGCTGGTTCATGATTTTTCACTTTTGTCTCTAATGAGTTTTATCGCCAAATTTATGAAAGTTTATGAGTTCAATCCCATGGGTATCTTGCAGGATCCAGGACAACCAAGAATACTCGATTCATGAGACGTAGACGATTGGTTAGTTAACAATAGTTAGTTTCATTGTTAATGACGTCGTTATTAATTTTGGGGATACATTTTATATAGATTTATTTGATGATATTCCTTTTTATTTGGTACACCTAATCCTTATGTTTTAAAAAGTCAAATCATAAATGAAATTTCATAATCTCCATAGAGTCAAATAGGTCCATGGAATGACTTAAAATATTTGTGGACAGGCCAGAATGATTCGTTTCAATAATTTTCTCTTTGCTCAGTTATTGGTTCATAATCATTAGGTAGGAGATATAATTGTATGGTTTTGTTAAGAGATATAATTTAACATCGAATAAAGATAAAAATATAGATTAACTTATAAGGTATTGAGTTACTCATTTTTAAAAAGTTGACATTTTAATCTCAAATCTTAATGTGATATCAGAGCTCATTAAATCTCCAAAAAGCGATTCGATCCAATTAAGACTAAAAAAATGAGCATACGAATTTCAAAATTAATTTGTTCAAACGAACCACCATCTTACGAGGATATGTTAAGAGATATAATCTCATATCGAATAAAGATAAAAATATAAATAAACTTATAAGATATTGGACGACTCCTTTTAATAATGTTGACATTTTAAGATGGAACTCAAATTCTTAACAGGTTCAAAGTATTAAACTTAAAGATTCCAACTCTACATTTCTCTTCCGTATGGTTCAAGGTATTAAACTTGACATTTCTTTTTTGTATGGTTCAAGGTATTAAACTTAAAAGATTCCAACTCTACATTTCTCTTTCGTCGATTAACAAGAAATCTACAATTGGAATGCGGTCTAAAAACTCAAAGCAAGGTTAGCATTAAAACAATGGGAAATTTATAGAACATGATAAGACTTGGCTAGGTTACCATATTGTGAAGAATACTCCCATTTCTCACTCTTTTTTTTGTCTTAAATTGAACGTCTAAATTTTTCTCATTGCAATTTAATCAATCAATTTTTCATATTCACACCTTCTAACTAATTTTTCTAGTTCTGTTCTTGATGAGAAATGAGACCTATAAATTAAGAAAACTTCTATATAAATAGGCCATACACCCTAGTGATACTGAATACTACACCAATCAATGGCTCTTTCCTTCTCCACTGTACATTTTTCATTGTATTTCATCCTCAATGGCCTAGGAAGGATTTTTTTTTTTTTTTTTTTTTTTTTTTTTTTTTTTGCAATTCCATTAGCCTTTGCAGCACCAGCATCTCCAGATTATCAAAATTGTGTTAATGCCACAAAACTTGATGGCATGCCCATCGATTGTTGTCTCCCGGTCACCTCTCAAATTACTGATTTTATTCCCTCGGCTACAAACTCACGCATTTGAATGTCCGCTTGATCTTTTATCGATGACTCTGATTATGTGAAAAAGTTCAGAGAAGCAATCAAGAAAATGAAAAACCTCCCTTCTAGTGATCCGCGTAACTTCATGTAACAAGCAAATGTTCATTGTGCTTATTGTATTGGGGGCTACAATCAAGAGGGCTATGAGAATTTGATTTTTGAAATCCATTATTCTTGGCTATTTTGACCTTGACATGGGTGGTACTTGTATTTCTTTGAGAGAATTTGCAGGGAATTGATTGATGATTATTATTTTGCTTTACCCTTTTGGAATTGAGACTCTCCTCTTGGCATGGAAATCCCTGTTGGGACCAGGATGTATAAAAGCGGGGAAAAGTTGTTTGTATGTGATAAATGAAAATGACAAAGTTTAACCCGTAGAAGCGTGATTAAACTAAATAATATCGGATGTAAAATGTGATAAAATGTAGTAATATACTACACAAAACAGGAAGAAGAATTGGAACGAAAATCAGAAAATCGAGGCAAGTGATGATACTCTCTCCTTAAAATAATATTGTCCTGCAATGGTGCTCACGGTTGACGGCACTTGTCTTCCAAAATACAATGGATTCAATTTTGTGATAGCGGCACTTCAAACTACAAGATTACGACGAACTTCAACATATTTTCCTCTCTACAAAAAATGATTTTTGAAGAGTTTTGGCAAGAGAATTATGTTATGTTTGATGCACAAATGGTATAAGATGCAAAATGGACTTCCAAAGGGTCATATATATAGTGGATGAGGGGGGTGTGGGGGAAGTATTGCAAGCCAAAACTCAAAAGACGCAGGATTCAATTTTCGCCCATTTTCTCACTCGAGCGCGACTTATAGAAAGTCCGTCGCTCGAGCGATAGTATTATCTGTGTTTCCTTTATTTTCCTTCTATCTTTGGAGTGAAATTTCTCATTCATCCAAAATTGGTTTCGAAACTCCAAATATATTTTTCAACATATACACGGAGTTGCCCCCGAGCCCCCACGTAGAGCGCTGCTCCCTCTGCCCTATGACATGATCGGGCAAATCGATCCCCATTTTGAAGTAAAAAATCATTTGCATAAATAAATCAGGTTTGAATATTTGACCGAAGTTGACATAAAGTCACACTTTCCAATATTTGATTTTCGATTCTTAACCAACTTTCCTCAAGTTTTAAACCAATATCCAACAATCTCATCAATGTACAATGTTCTCACCTCAACACTCTACGACCAACTATGCAATCCACAAACCTTGCCACCCAATGTGGTTGATCTAGATTGGGCCTACGACGATCCTATTGTGGACCGCGCCAACCAGACTAAATATAATCTTCGAACGATTTATAGACAAATGATTATCCAATCAAAGACTTCTCAAGATTTCTTTGGATAAGTCTATCTAGCTGGTGATAATATTACTATTATAAAATGGTATTGGTAGAGGTTCTATGATCTATCGAACAAGTTCATAATAATTGTTTGCATAGATGGACATGTATTATTGAATTACTTCATTTAAAAGTAAAACTTGTTAGACGAATTATAAATTTGTTCATTTAAATTTTGTTTTCAACACACTCCCCTTACGTACATGTCACATTTTTTAACCAAGCATCTTTGGTTACTCTACACATCATTTTATGAACTAAAGGGGTTAGAAAGGGGTGAACTTATTTCTTTAAGTTTTGTCTTCAGTAGGTACTGACAATCAGAGCGATCTAGTCGACATGGGGTCTTTTTACTCGGTTGCACGGGACCCCATTTTCTATGCTCACCATGCAAACATGGATTGTTTGTGGAGCATTTCGCTAAACAAACGATTCAAATTGGTTAAATGCCACCTTCATATTCTACAATGAGGAGGCAAAACCCATGAGAATTAGAGTACAATATTGTCTCGATACGACAAAGCTAGGATATACATACGAAGAAGTCGACATTCCATGTGTGAAAGATAAGCCAACCCAAAGAAAGGCAAGAACTTTACCTTCTGCACCCAAACCTTCGAGTATTCCCAACAACATTAAAAGCCCGTTTGATTCCCATTTTTATGAAAAATGCATTTTTCTCTCTCTTCTTTTCAACCACACATTTTTCATTAAAATAATATTTCACGTAAATTAAAAACTTTTCCTTATTTTCCAACCACACATTCTCCATCAATTTACTATTCTAAAATGCATTTTTTCATAAAAATGGGAATCAAACGGGCCATAAATAAAACCTCGAACATTTCCATCAAGCGCCCAAAAAAATCGAAAACTGATCCATCGACCGAGGAAATAATGCTGATCGAGAGGATAAAATTCAATAAAGTTGATTATGCGAAGTTTATTGTGAACACCAATGAAGACGATGTTAGCGCTTGTAAGCCGGACAATGCAGAGTATTTTGGAAACTTCACGAATGTGCCAACCGAACCTCTAATGAGAGTGAGGATGAATAAGAGCTTCAGGATTTTTGAAGTTTCGGAGGAATTGGGAGCCAATGAACATGAAAATGTGTTGGTGCCATTGGTTCCTAAAAGTGATAATGTAAAAATAAATAGCATCAGTATGAAGTTAGAATCTTAATTATAAGCAGAATTCTGCATTAATGAGAGTGTCATATTTATTTTATGAATTGCAATTGTGTGCTGCTTGTAAGTTATAATAGCCATGGATTCTTAATAAAGTGAGAAATATTAGATTTTTTCTTGTAACATTTTGTCTTTCGTGGAAAAATAATTAAGTTAACATGTGCATTAGTGCCAATGTGAAGTTCCAGTTTTCACATCACCAAATTCTAGTGATGACAAAATGTCCATCACGTGTTGTCCTTCTACGAATGGGGGTGAAGATTACTTGACTAGTTACTGAATCGGTGTGGCTATTTTTACCTTGGCATATGCGATACTTGTATTTCTTTGAGAGAATTTGCAGGAATTTGGTTGATGATTATTATTTTGCTTTACTCTTTTGGAATTGGGATTCTTCTCTTAGCATGGAAATCCCATCAACGTTCAATGTTCCCACCTCAACACTCTACGACAGACTGCACAATCCACGACACTTGCCACCCAATGTGGTTGATCTAGATTGGGCCTACGACGATCCTATCGTGGACCCCACCAACCAGACTAAATATGATCTTCGAACAATGTATAAACAAATAATTATCCAATCAAAGACTTCTCAAGATTTCTTTGGAGAAGCCTATTGAGCTGGTGATAATATTACTATTATAAATGGTATTGGTAGAGGTTCTATTGAACAAGTTCCTCATAATTTCTGCATGGATGGACATGTGCCATTGAATTACTCCATTTAAAAGTTAAACTTGTTAGACGAATTATAAATTTATTCATTTAAATTTTGTTTTTAGCACACGCCCCTTACGTGCATGTCACATTTTTTAACGAGGCATCTTTGGCTACTTTACACATCATTTACGAACTGAAGGGGATTAAAAAGGGACGGACTTATTTCTTTAAATTTTGTCTTCAATAGGTACTCACAACCAGAGCGATCCAATCGACATGGGGTCTTTTTACTCGGCCGCACGAGACCCCATTTTCTATGCTCACCATGCAAACATGGATCGTTTGTGGAGCATTTGGCTGAACAAACGATTCAGATTGGTTAAATGCCACCTTCATATTCTACAATGAGGAGGCAAAACCCGTGAGAGTTAGAGTACAAGATTGTCTCGATACGATAAAGCTAGGATATACATACGAAGAAGTCGACATTCCATGGCTGAAAGATAAGCCAACAGCCTAAAGAAAGGCAAGAAATTTGCCTTCTGCACCCGAACCTTCGAGCATTCCCAAAAACATTAAAAAAACCTTGAACATTTCCGTCAAGCGCCCAAAAAAATGGAAAACTGATTCGTTGACCGAGGAAATAATGCTGATCGAGGGGATAAAATTCAATAACATTGATTACATGAAGTTTATTGTGAACACCAATGAAGACGATGTTAGCGCTTGTAAGCGAGATAATGCAGAGTATTTTGGAAGCTTCACGAATGTGCTGACCGAGCCTCTAATGAGAGTGAGGATGAATAAGAGCTTCAGGATTTTTGAAGTTTCGGAGGATTTGGGAGCCAAAGAACATGAAAATGTGTTGATGACATTGGTTCCTAAAAGTGATAATGTAAAAATAAATAGCATCAGTATAGAGTTAGAATCTTAACTATAAGCAGAATTCTGCATTAATGAGAGTGTCATATTTATTTTATGAATTGCAATTGTGTGCTGCTTGTAAGTTGTAATAGCCATGGGATTCTTAATAAAGTGAGAAATATTAGATTTTTCTTGTAACACTTTTTATATCGTTGAAAAATAATTAAGATTAACATGTGCATTAGTGCTAATGTGAAGTTACATTTTTCACATCACCAAATTCTAGTGATGACAAAATGTCCATCACATGTTGTCCTTCTACGAATGGGGTGAAGATTACTCAACTAGTTATCGAATCGGTATGAGATCATGGTCCTCACCCAACTATTTTTTTTAAAATTTCATTTAATGTGTTTAAATTTTAAATTGTACTTTAAACTATAATATTGAAAAAGAAATAAATAAGTGAATAAAAAATACAAGAAATAAAAATATTTTAATTCCGATCCACAGCTCGAAAATCTCCAATGGGAAAGTGGAAGAGGAGGATCACCTTGTCCTATTGGATCACCTTGTCCTATTCCCATCCGCATCTCTACTGGCTGCTAAATTGATAGTATTTGATATATAGACTTGACTTTATCGACTAATGTTATACACTACTGATTTTTAAAAGAAAAAGAATCGAAAGTCACCTACATGATTCAATGATCGAATAAAGTATTCCCTCTAGTAGAATCAAAATCAAAAATATTAAAAAGTTACTTTTTACTCTTCCTTTAAACAGCTACTTAAAAAAAAAAAAAAGGAGCCAAAGTTACTACAATAAAATTCAGACAAAACAAAAACAAAACAAGATATTATTGTCGCATGAATCTCTGCGACTAAGGTGCGTCGTCTGCCTCTTCAACAGTAATTTAAATTTATTACATTAATAACTAAATAGTTACCTTTTTATATAATTACATTATTAACAGCAATAGCTGATCCTACGAGTATTTATTTTTCCTTTTCCCATTCACTTTTTACGCGGTTTCCTCTCTCTAGACAACCATCAACGAATTTTCTCTACATTTTTCTCTCTCAGATCTATATTTTATTTGGTAGTGGAGGCTCAATTTTCATCGGGTTTGAATTTGATCTTTTTTATTTAATTCGATTAATTCGACATGAGTTTTTTTGTTTTTTTTCTGAATTTTCGTGTTTCTTGATTGTATCCCAGATTTAATTTGCTAGCGGTCTGTGTTATTTTGCTATCTGTTCAAATAATATATGTTTTTATTGGATCAATTTGCAAAGCAGATTGCGAAAATATTCACATTTTAAGTTCATTTTATGATTTGTTGGATTTTTCTTGTCCCTGTATGCAATGTAATGCCTTGTTCTCCTTATTGGTTATTGGATATTATTTGGATTTGGTTAAGGCAATCTTTTCTTGCTTAAATTTCATTTCCTGATTGAATTGACTCAAACAAAAAAAAGAAAATGAAATTTCGAGAGGGTGACCCCTCTTATTGTTGAAATTTGTTTTCATCATTTCGATAGCTCTCTGTGATTTAGTTCTTACTTCCAAAAGAAAGAGAATTTACTGTATGTCATGTATAATGCTTGATTGTTTTCCTTTTGGCAGTGTACAATCATTGGGAGAGGATTCCGATCTGTCCTCCTAAGTTATAGTTGAAATGAAGAAGGTTTTTGGTCAAACTGTCCGCGACATGTAAGTTTAACTCTGTTCCCAAACATTTTTATCCAAAGATTCAGGCTTTGCATCATACATGTTATATCACCTTTTGTCATTGAATCGATTTGTTTGATCTATAGGAAACAGATCTAAGTATTGATTACAAAAACTAAATTATTTGCAATCGGTCATTTTTTGCTCAAAATAATTTTAAAATATCTCTGCATATATTTACTAGTTCTGAGACCTTGTCTTTCATTGCAAATGTACTTTAGAATCTGATTTTGTTTGTGTGGAGACTAGACAATCTAATTCTGAAACTTTGTCTTATGCGTGTTACTTCCTCTTGCAGTAAGAGAGAAGTGAATAAAAAAGTTCTGAAAGTCCCTCCTATAGAAAGGAAGGTAATTTTTTTCATTTTTTAAATTCCTTTTGTATATTCCAAATTTCTTCAATGTCTTTTGGTTAATTTGGTATTTACGAGAAGTTGTAATGTTTAGGTTGTTACCTGCAGTTTCTTAATTTGCAAAATAGCTTTTCTGTTCCTGTTTCTCTCTTTAACAGCATTTAACATTTCGGTTTCTATATTCAGGTCCTTGATGCCACTAGCAATGAGCCCTGGGGACCTCATGGATCTCTTCTCGTTGATATTGCTCAGGCATCAAGAAATTAGTAAGTTTAATGAATCTTCGTTGTAATTTCTGATCATTATTTTCATCATAAAGTATTCATATTTGTCATTTCAATAGTCACGAGTATCAGATGATTATGGCGGTAATCTGGAAGCGTATTAATGATACTGGAAAAAATTGGCGTCACGTCTACAAGGTTTTTGTTCTTCCTAGTTACTCTGTTTTACTGAGAAGCTGTGTGTTTTTTCATTGAAATTCTTGTTTAGTTTTTACTGTAACATTGTTGGGAATTTCCTATTTTCCCCCAATACCCTCTCCAGACCCTTCCTTTTGCAAATTGAAGAGAGCTATATTTTTAAAATTTTACATATTACTGTAAAGAATTATTTTCCTAGGGAATATAATTTTTGAATCAGTTTTTGCCCCCATTTTTTTACATTGTCGGTGACCTCTTTCTTAACTCATACCGTTGTATGTATTAAATGCTCTTCTCTCCTGGCATCTACTGTTCTCTTGAATATGCAAATGAATTTTTTTCCAGGCTTTGACTGTTTTGGAGTACTTGGTAGCTCATGGATCAGAGCGTGCCATAGATGATATCAGGGAACATACATACCAAATATCAGTGAGTTTCTTTTTCATATGCACCTTCTTTAATAAGCAATTCTACAAACTGGTGGATAAGCATTGAATTTCTTAGGTTGATTGTGCTATCATTTACAATGTATTTTTCTTTTGATAGGCATTGTTCGACTTTCAATATGTTGATTCCAGTGGGAGGGATCAAGGAAGCAATGTCAGAAGGAAATCTCAAAGTCTTGTAGCCCTTGTAAATGACAAGGAACAAATACAAGAAGTTCGTGAGAAGGCTGCTGCTAACCGGGACAAGTAAGTCTGCTACAAGTTTTCTGATTATCCTTGGCATGGCATAGTTACACCTTATGTATCCTATTACTTTCCATTTTGTTGATCATTATATTAATCAGTTGAGGTTAAATGTGACTTTCTTTTGCCTATGTATTTCAATTTAAAAGCTTGAAGGTTTTACATCTTATTTTCTTTTGACTGTTAACATCCCAGATAATTACTATTAGTGCCCGTCTTTGTTGTTCTTTTTTGAAATTTTTGAAATTTTATGAAGGGCAGAAAGATGATTAAGATTCAATATGCACTTGTGTACATTCTGTTGCCCAACTGTAATTTTAGCGTTTAATTTTTGTTTAATACAAGGGTGTTTTCCCTTGTTTCCTTCCTTTTTTTTCTTTTTTTTTTTTTTCTGGATGTATGCAATGGCTTCTTGAAATTTTCAAAGTCCACTATTAGTAGATGGGGGCATGTTAAGCCAGTTACCATGACTTATATGTAGATCTTCCTCCAAGGGGAAGAAACCTTTATCTGAGATGCCTCTTGTGGGTTATTTTGGGATAAATGTTGATAATGTCCGGCATTGCCTCGGACTGGTAATTGAAATTCTTGCAAACTTTTTAGTTTTTTCTATTATTCAGCTCAGTAATTGATTTGCAGTGTTTTAAAAAGTAAAAATAAAAAATAAAAAGGGATTGGGTTACTAAATAAATAATCCCTAATGATACCCTTGGATTTGAAATTTTTTTCCTGTCAAGTAAGAGGTTGTATAGTGAAGGCAGAACTAATTGTAGCCTTACTTTGACCTTTTGCATTTATGATTAGGTAGGAGTAGATAATCAATTTGCTAAAGTTTTTACCCAGTAAACTAAGCCTTGTTCCTTTTAAATTTGGGGTTGGCTAAAATGCAAAACAAAATTTATATTAGGATTCCTGTTATAAAATTTCACGAAGTTACGCTGGTTGTCAACCTACCTCAACTCTCTTTATCTGAGCTTGTAACAGGTCGGAATTATCAATTTGTTCTAGTTGCCATAAGAAATTAATATTTGATGGGTGAAAACTTAATGTTATCTCGGAAGTAGAGGGGAGAATGTTCACCATTGAATAGTATGATCTCTGCAAAACAGTAAAGCCCATAGATTTAAGATCATGAGAAACCAAAAATTTTGATAATATGGAAATTCGAAATCATATTCTCTCCTTCTCTCTCTCTAGTTTTGTTTGGGAAGGTTGAGCCAAGGGCACAGCAGTTTCATTTTGTAATGTTTTCATTGTGTAGAAGGGTCTCCTTCTAAATATATAGTGTTTCTCATGTTCAACTTTTATTGGCTATCTCATGTGGCGAGTTTGGCATGCTTGAAATAACCAAACAAATCCAGATGCTATATATGAAATCATCTTTTGACTGCCTACAAGTATTGTAATAGGTATAGCAACACGTCAACTGGTGATGGTATGTATCGGCCTGGTTCTCAATCAAATTCAGGAGGATATGGTGACAAATACGACGAGGATCGTTATGGAAGCAGAGATGATGGGCGAAATGACTATGGAAGAGAAAGAGAATGGGGCAGCAAGAATGATGAGAGATATGGTAGGTACGGTGATTCATATAGCCATAATGGAGACAGGTATAGTAGAGATAACGAGGAGCGGTATGGTCAAGATGGCTACAGGGATGATGACCGTGAAAGAAGTCAAAACAGTGATTATCAGAATGTTTTACAATCCAGAAGCACTGATAGAAATGGGAACCGTGCTTATGAAGATGATGGACAAAGTTCTTCCAGGTTTGTAAGTTTTCTCGTGTTCAAGTAAAATCCACCTTAGTAGTGAAATATTTAATTATTTTCTTACAAGATATATAATTGTTCTGTTGTTTTCAATGGTTAAGGCGAAAGGCTATATAATGCCGTGATAAGCATTAAATGGGTTTTCTACAAAGTGATAAAAATATGAAAAAAGAACAATTGTGCCATTTTGGCTTGACGTCACTCTAGGATTGTCATTTTAGTCTCTCTAGTGTTTTCAAGTCAGGGAGTTGCTTTATTTATTTTCCTTAATGTTGTACACGTGATATGTTTTCAGTTAGTTTAATTTTCTATTATCTACATCAATTAAAATTTTGACTTTGCCAATTGTAGAGGTAGTAATGCCAAAGGCGATGACCATTCTCAAGATGGAAGGTAATTATAGGAAAACCTTTTTCGTGCTATTCATAATTTAGTGGAATATTTTTTTATTTGTGGCTTTTTTGCCAATTATTGCTGGCAGGTTTAGTTTGTTGCAAACAAGCTTAGTTGTTTTTGCTGTTGTTGTAGTAGTATGGCCAGCAGGCACCTGGACCGTAAATATTCTGATCAAAGCCTCGGTGCTCCTCCTAGTTATGAAGAGATTGCTGGTACTGCACGCAGTCCCACTATTAGTGAAAGGTAACAAACTTTTATCCACCACCTAGTTTCTGCTTCAACCATTCTGAATTGGTCCTAACTTCCTGTTTTCAAAAGGGATGGAGATCTATCAGCTGTTCCTAAAGCATCCTCTCCTCCTGCAAGTGTTAATCCAAGCCATATGACAACAGATGCTTTACACTCGGCTCCTGCTTTACCACCGGCTCCATCTCCAGCTCCTGATAATAATGGGGAAGTAGATGGCTTTGGTGAATTTGATCCTCGCAGTTCATTTTCAGGTAACGGAATATCCGCATTTGGATATTTCACTGCCACACTACTCACCTTAAGTCTATCTATTATTAGTGACTTCTCTTTTTGATAACAAGTTCACTTTATCAAAGAGGATGGAGTCATGTTATATAAAATAAAATCAAGGTTTCTTGTGACAGGTTATATAAAAGGTGAAATATCCAACAAGGTTGTGGTTTTTGTGCAATTATATATATATATATATATATATATATATATATATATATATACTTGTATGATCTTTACTGCTGGACAAATTGAACTATATAATTTTAGCTTAACCAAGAGTTTCCAAAGGTCTTTACTGTTTCTTTTTGAAATCCTTTCATAGACCCAAGGTGTTTCTATTTTCATATGATGATTGCTATGTAAAGAAAGCCAAAATGTCTTGGCTTCTTCCATGAACAACGGAAGCCACCATTTTTCCTAGCATATTTTTTTGCTTCTAGACTATCGTGCTGCTGACAGAGACTCCAGGTACTGAAATTGTGGCCAAAGGCATTTCATGTTGTTTGGCATTTATCCCAATCTGCATAACCTGCAATGCATTCATGCTGGTTAACTAGAAAAGTAGCAAAGTAACTGGTACGATATTGGTTGGCTTGTCTTGAACGTGTGTCATTTGCGGTTGGATCTTTCTTTTATCATTTTACCGAGATTCCTTTCAAACTTGTAACAAATAAACTGCACTTATACATTTTGTCGCTTTACTGGGGTTTTTCTGATCACTTCAGTGGACCGATTCTATATGTATACACCTTATTGTGTAATTCCTTCTCTTTCTCAGCTATTTTATATCGTCAATCTTCACACTGGAGACGAATTTTCCTCTTGTGATTCATAGCACATGTGAAATAGGAACTAAATAGGTGACCAGTTTAAGAATTGCATTATCTTCTCTGGAAGCTGCTACTAGGTTTATAGGCATTTGATACTCTATTAACTGAAGCAAATTATACCTAATTGTACTTCAGTTATTTTCAAGGAAGTTTATGTGACACCATGGGAAAGTTGTATGACTATAATATTTAAGCTAATGAGAATAGAGAAGTTTTTTGTTGTTTTGGATCTGACAAGAATTTGCACGTGGATGTACATGATCATTAATATGTTAACTAGACTTGAGTCAGCATTTTTGGTTTTGTGCTGAAATCCCAAGATCCTGCTCTAGTTATTTATGAGCAATATTATCTGGTGTATGCAAGGGGTTAAATGAATAGGAGACACGGTGAAAGAATTAGGGAACACTTGACATAAACTTGTGTATGGCCCAATGTTGCATTATCATGATTTTCTTCATTTATGATATTTACCTATTGGTATAAATGATTGTCTGAGTGGACTCATTCTTTTGCCTCTTTGAACAGCTATACCAGCCATATCAAGTGGCACCATTCCAACTACTTCCGGTGGTGTGGAAATGGATTTACTGGGCTCTTTTTCTGAGCCATCTTCTTCAAACTCATTAGCTCTTGTGTCTGCTGTACCGGGACCGTCGGCCAAGGAGGCTAGTGCCTCACCAAACTCCAGCTCTATTCCCACATTTACGCCCACATCATCACCATTCACAATCTCTAATCAGGTAATCTTTGTCTGATAATTTCTAGTAACTTCATACGTAGATCTGATTTTAAATTTTATCTTTTATTGTTCATTTGCTCAGTAGCCTTTAAAGAGTTCCTTGGGTTGTATCACTTGGCTTCTAATTGATTTAATCAATTTGCGAGTTATCAGTGAATTTCCTGATTTCGTTCTTTGGATGGATTCTTTAACTCAGGTCCAGGTCAAGTTAGCCTGGACCCTTTTGGGCATAGGTCTGGTTGAACACCTTATTAAGCACCTTTTGCTTCATGAAATGTTTTAATAATGACTTGGGAAATTCGGGGAAAAGAAAGGTAAAAACAGAGTTCATTTGTGCTAGTGCTTATTCTTGTTAGGATTGTAGTGATGCCGGAGGAGACAAACTATATGAATAATTTTCGAAATAATATTTAAATTTGTGTACGCTTTCCTGCTTTTGTTCATATCAGTAGATGATGATCTTTACTTTTTTCTGGAGAGACTGAGTCCCTAACCCTCCTAAAGAAAGTGAAGGTCGTTATTGTAAATCCAACCCTCTTATAGAAAGAATCATCTCTTTTCTACTATCAACCCATTCTCTCCAACAGTTTTTTTGATTTATTAGAGTCAAATGAAGAAAAATGTCTGAAATTTTCAAACTAATGTGTTGCATTGAGAATTAAAGTTTGACGAAATCTGATAAATTTAGTAGCACGCTAGGAAAATATTGGTTTTCATCTGTTCAGTCATGTTATTGTCAAAAATTTAAAGCTGATTAATATTTCTTTTTGTTTGTCCGTGTTGTATAAGCAATCGTCTTAGAATAGGCAATTGCCTGTCAAGAAAAATTGCAACTGCAAAGTATATTCTAGAAATAGACGGGAGGACAAGTTTGCGTCAATACAACCAAAGAACTAGATGTCTCCGCCCACCACAATTGATGCTTCTGTGTAACTAAAATCATTTTCTTTTATTTGTTCTTTGGTGTTGATTTTGACTTGTATAATATTTAATGCTGCAATTCTTTCATGTATTTTAAAATGGTGTGCGACTGCCTTTTTCCTCCTCTTATTGCCCTTACACTGTAGATGTCTTCATTATAGAATAAATGCATTTGTGGGGATAAAAAATTGGCTTTCTCTGCAGTCATTTGATGATCCATTTGGGGATGGCCCTTTTAAAGCTATTCCTTCTACTGAAAGTGTACCAGCACAACAACAGATTCCTAGCTCTACACATTCTTTTGGCCAGAACCCCTATCAAAGTTATGATTTGCCTCAGCCAGTTATTAAAAATGCAGAAAATGATTTTGGGGGCAGTTTTCATGGTACAACTTACTTGTCATCTGGTTCTTCTGGTGCCCAACTTCCTTCTACAGAAATCCCGCAGTTTCAGCAGCAGGAGCTATCAAATAACGACGAAGATATTGATATATTAGCAGATATTCTCCCACCCTCTGGAGCTTCACCTCATTACCATTCACAAATCGATTATCCTGTTCCAACTAACCAACCCGTGTCACAGACAGGGTTTCCGCATCAGACTAACCAACATGAATCACAGCCAGGTCTGCTGTCCCTACAGAGCCAAACTGCACCACCGACAGGTTTCCATGCTCAAAATAGCGAGCTTACATCATTGACAGCTTTTCCTGGTCAACCTGGCCAGTCTCCTTTAAGTTATCTACCCTCTGGAGCTTCACCTCATGTCAATTCACAAGCTGATTATCCTGTTCCAACTAACCAACATGTGTCTCAGACAGGGTTTCCACCTCAGACTAATCAACCTGAATCACAGTTGGGTCAGCTGTCCCTGCAGAATCAAACTGCAATACAGACAGGTTTTCACGCTCAAAATAGTGAGCTTGCATCATTGACAGCTTTTCCTGGTCAACTGAGCCAACCTCCTTTACAGACAAGCTATCCACTTCAACAAGGCCAATCTGTTTCTCAGACCAACTTTCTGGCTCAAACGAATCAGTCTACGGCCTTGACATTTCCATCTCAAACTAGTCAAACATCACAGATGGGTCCAACTCACAGTAGTCAAGCTGCTGGTTTTCCATCTCAAATGAGTTCTTCACAGGCTGCTTTTCATGCTCCGTTCAGAGGTCAGTCTCCACAGCCAAATGCCAACTTCTATGCAGGTTACAACCTGCAGACTGGATCTACTGGCACAGCAGCTTTTCAAGCGGTTCCTCAAGTTTCTGCTGGACCTGTTCCCCAAAATAATTTTCTTCCACAGTCAGGTTATAATGCTCCAGTGGCTTCACAAATGGGTTTTCAAGTTCCACAAGTGATGCCAAACCGTCCCATTTCTTCACAATCAACTTCACCAGCCTCAACTGGTTCAGCTACCATAGTTTTTCAACCATCAAAAGACAAGTTTGAGACAAAATCTACTGTTTGGGCTGATACTCTAATCCGCGGACTGGTCAATTTAAATATTTCTGGACGTGAGTTATTGCTTTTGTAACTGTTTCATTGCATCCTGTTATCTCCTTTGCCTCTTATTATATACCTGCTTTTTCATTTGCAGCTAAAACAAATCCATTGGCTGACATTGGAGTTGATTTTGATGCCATAAATCGCAAGGAGAAGAGAATGGAGAAACCTACAGCTTCTACAGTAACATCCAACGTTACCATGGGTAAAGCCATGGGATCTGGTTCTGGTATTGGCCGTGCTGGTGCAGGTGCTCTCAGGCCTTCACCAAATGCAATGATGGGTTCCGGCATGGGCATGACCAGTGATCCTGGATCAGGATTTGGCATGGGCGGCTATTCAGGGGTGAACCAGCCCATTGGGATGGGGATGAATAGGCCAGGAAACATGGGCATGGGCATGAACATGAACATGAACATGAGTCAAGGATATAACATGCAACAGCAGCCAGGAATTCCTCCTGGATCACCAATGCCCGGAGGTTATAATCCCATGATGGGAACAGGTAATTATGGCCAACAGCCATATGGTGGTGGCTACCGTTGAGCTTGAACCACATTTGATCACCAGAAATCGAAGGAACTGTGCTTTCCGGTTGTATTATAGAGAATAGAGTTATATTTACAAGTTTTCAGCTATAATTTTTGGCACTTTTGATTTCCTTGTTAGCCACGATTAGCAAGTGGCTGCATTTATTCATCTGTTTTATTGAGAGTTGCTTGCTTTTGCGGTTAATTTGGAGTGTGTAGTTGTCTCATTGCTCTTTAGATTTCTGTGAGTTTATTCATTGTTGAGGCATGGAACAGCTTTTTGTCTAATTATATATACAATATTCATTTTTCTTCATTCACTTTTATTTGCAAGGAGTTCTAACATTATTTTGAACTCCGACAGTTGCAGTTGTCGATAGGCATGGATATAGATGGAATGTTACTCCGTGTTGTTGATGATTTAGAACTGTTGATGTTGAGCATCTCCAATGCACTTCGTGGATTGAGATCTATTGTATTTAAATAGATGGATTTCAATTGACGTGGTATTGATTTTTTAATCAATAGACAGTCAAGTTTAAAATTGGCGAGATCCATCTACATTTCAATATTTTTGCCCGTGTCTTTTATAACAATAAAAAAGAGTGGAAGAGAGAATTTTAATTTAATTTATTTTTTTCTAAAAATAGATATATGATTAATTTAATTGCCAAGTCAATATGTTTAAAATGCCTCAAAATTTAGACCTTCGACGAGACACCATTTTTTTTTTTTTTTTTTTTTGTGTCAATGGCAATTTGATGGAGTTTTTGTCAATTTGCATTAAAGCAATTTTTAAAATATTACTACACCTTCATGTACATGTTTATGCTTAGACGAATCGAGGGTTGTAGTTGTGATGTATCTTAAGCAACAGTCACCATTGAACTACTTTATTATATGAATTTGGATACTTGTACAACACTCTTTGACAACATTGGTTGACAATCATCTCACATAAAGGAGGGTCCACGATTTGTTTATTCATCGCGGGTCCCCTCCCATGTAAGTGATTGTCAAGGAATGTTGTACAAGTATCATGATTTTTATTATATTGTTTAAATTTATACTAAGTCCCTGTTTGTTTCCAATTTTTTCAACAAATTTTAATGCATTTTCGGAGCATTGGGAAATTGTCAGTTGTGATTATTGACTTCTTCTCTCATAATGGGTCCCACATGCTAGCAAAAAAGGTCAAAAAATGCTTATATTCTTCAAACAATTGGAAACAAACAGGGGCTAAATATGTGCGCACATAATATATCAAGATTCTACGTATAAAAATAACAAGGTAAATTTTTTTATTATATTTATCTGGGTAGTATGTAAAATTTCAATATATCTAGTATAAAAAGACATAATTTTTTAGTTTTTATTTTTTTTAATTGTCAAATAATTATTTTACATTTTTTTACGTGGCAAATAATATTGAAACATAAAAGAATGAAATAAATATTATAAATAATTTGACATTGACGTCACTATCATTTATACAAATAATCATTCAGATCCTAGATGAATAATACTACTCATCATAAAAATCATGAAATCAAGTTGCTTGATATCCTCACATTTTTTGGTGGGGTAAACGGGTAAACCTATGACATCCTACTTATTTAACATCTTTAATCAACTCTAGTAGTTAGTTTTTCAATGTGACAATCGCTCCCCAACTTCCTTGCCACCTATTAAAATTTCATTTCCACAAGTGTTTGTAATGTTTAAAATTCATTTTTCTCTACAAACATTGTCATATATTTTCTCAAAAAAAATAAATTTTGGCCTTGTTCATTCTTTTAAATCACAAATTCTTCAAGAAATTACTTTTCAATTAATCACATTTACACCAATTGTGTTATAGATACAAAAATTCAAAATTTTTGTTCCTACAGGATAGACACAATGATGGACGGGAAGCAAATTTTTTTTTTTTTCAATAATTTATATATGGATCTCATTCATTGTGATTGAAAATTCAAATTTCTGCGAAAAAATCTGTCCCAAAAATCTTTACTTGTGGTTTAATTAGGCCTGGGCACGGTCTGATTTGGTTCGATTCTGAACCGAAAATTTTTGGGTAGTGAGTAAATGGAACCGTCGGGTCTAAATATAATTTTGGAACCGTTCGGGTTCGGTTCAGTTCTAGTCTGTTCGATTCCGTACTATAATTAGAGATGGCAACGAGTCGAGCCGGTCCGGCTCGCGAGTCTAAGTTCTAGGCCCGGGCTCGACTCGGGCTCGGAGAACCGAGCTTTTTCCCGGGCCGAGCCGAGCCGAGCCGAGCCAAAGTTTGTTGGAAATTTTGGGGCTCGGCCCGGGCTTCGACTTGGACTTTTTCCGAGACGAGCCCGGGCCGACCCGAATTTTTCTATTTTATAATTTTTTTCTTTTAAAAAATTCATTATTAATATATTTTTTTACATTTTTTTATCGTGGGTCGAAAAAAATCCGTGACACGGGCTGGCCCGCGTGGCCCGTCGGGCCAAGCCCCAAAAATGAGGCTCGACTCGAGCCACGAGCCGGGCCCGGCTTGGGCTTTTCACGGGCCGAGCCATTTTGCCACTCCTAATTATAATTAATTTTTTTAACATTTATAACAACACTACTGTCTGACATGTTTAATCTTAACTTTTACAAATTACATATTCTAATTTAATAACATATACATAACAAGTTGTCCAATAAAATTAATTTACCAATGTATACAAATAACAAAAAGTAGATAGTAAATTAGTAATATTAAAATATCGGTGATCCATATAAATTAGAAGTCGTAGACTTGTAGAGATAAAATATTGCTAATACAGTAGTATTTATCAACTATTTGATTTAACCATCAATTGATTGACTTGTCATACTAGATACTAAGAAACTCTAAAAGAAAAATTGAAAAATCACAATTAACTAACATAAATAAACTAAAAATTGTTCAACTAATAAGATTTAATAAGAAAAAATATAATATATATTTTATTACTTGTTTCAATGCCCTCATAGAACTCAGTGTCTTCAATGCAAACTCAATCTTTGCTAATTTATTTTTAAAAAGTGAAAATAATTTAATCTTTCTCATATATAAAAATTTAAAAATTTAAAAAAGTTCGATTCTTCGGTTCTGGATCTAGAACCGAACCGAACCCGTCGATTCTTGATTTAGATACCCGTTCGGATATTTCAGTTACAAAGAACCTCTCGGTTCGGTTCAGTTCGAGTCCGGTTCGGTTCAAGAGATATGCCCAGCCCTAGGTTTAATTCCTTTTGGGTTAATTTCAGAAATGGTCACTGAAATTACATGAAACTTGCAAAATAGTCACTGAAGTTCAAAACTTTCATGAACGGTCACTCAAGTTTCAGGGGCTTTCAGAAATGGTCACTGAAGTTTAAGACTTTCACCAACGGCCACTGAAGTTTAGAGGATGATTGTGATCCGGGATAGACAATCATTGGCCGAGCTCTGGAGTCCGAAAGGGCGAAGTCAACAAGCCAAAGACCAAGTTTCATATTGGGGTCGAGGTCGGAAACCAATTGGATCAATACAAAATGGAGGGTCGAAAAAGGAAGTAACCGGGTCAACTAAGCGACCGCTTAGAGTAAAAGGCAAGCGACCGCTCAAGCCAGCACTGAAACTCACAGGGCGCCAAAGTGGTCTTCCAAGCGACCGTTTGGTTATAATTTTCAGCGAGTTTTCTAAATTTGGCAAGAGATTACGTTTCATTAGAATTCTATTTCTTTTCCATATTTTGTCATTATTTGTTGCCTTATACATGTTTTTTACTAAATTTAGGCCTTTAGTATAAATATTTGAACACTTTATTATTTTAAGAGGAACCTTTTTTATATGAATTAAAATAAACCTTTTACTTTTCTCCTTTATTCTTCCATGGGCAATCCTTATCGAACTTAGCAAAGATGAGTAATCTTTGTGGCGTTCAAAACATCATGTCGTAGGTTCTTCAATTTGTGAGCAAGGGGTTCATTGCATCATCGTTATCTTTGGGTTACTTGTTTCATCTTGTTGGGTTCAAAATTCAAAACTATCCGGGTGAGATTTCGAGGCTTTGTGATCAAGAGGTCGCTGGTTTAATATACCTTCGGTTGCTTGGTTCAACGTTTAGAGGTTAAATCCTAAACCTTGGTCGTATTTGGGCGTTCTTGGGATCTGGTTCATTTTCCTGTGGGTTCGATAGCGTTCGTGCTAACCGGGTTCGCGTCAGGATGTTTCACTAACGGTTACTGAAGTTACAAAAAGTTTCAGCAACGGTCACTGAAGGGTCATGCATTTTTCAGTTTTTTGGGCGACTTTTTCGGCCACTTCCGACCACCAAAACTGTCGAATTTTGATACCGTAGAAAAGCCCACAATATCCTCTTCAATTACCACCCAAAATCTCCCCCAAACTCCAAACGATTCGACCGAAAAATCGCTGCAAAGTCGCCCAAAAAATTGGAAAAATCTGGGTAGGTTTTTCCAATTTTTTGGGCGACTTTGCGGCAACTTCTGACCACCAAATCGCCGAATTTTGATACCGTTGGAAAGCCCACAATGGCCTATTCAATTAACACTCAAAATCTCCCCCAAACTCCAAAATATTCAACCAAAAAATCGCCGCAAAATCAGCTACCCAAAAAGGCCTAAAATTTGCCCGTATTTTTCATGCTGACTTTGCGACGATTTTTCGGTCAAATCTTTTGGAGTTTGGGGGATATTTTGGGTGATAATTCAAGAGAACGTTGTGGGCTTTCCAACGGTATCAAAATTCGGCGATTTTAGTGGTCAGAAGTTGCCGGGAAGTCACCGCAAAGTCGCCCAAAAAATTGGAAAAATCTGCCCAGATTTTTCCAATTTTTTGGGCTATTTTTCGGTCGAATCGTTTGGAGTTTGGGGGATATTTTGGGTGGTAATTGAAGAGGAGATTGTGGGTTTTTCTACGGTATCAAAATCCAACCATTTTGGTGGTCGGAAGTGGCCGAAAAAGTCGCCCAAAAACTGAAAAAATACATGACCCTTCAGTGACCGTTCCTGAAACTTTTTGTAATTTCAGTGACCGTTAGTGAAACATCCCCTAAATTTCAGTGACCATTGGTGAAAGTCTTAAACTTCAGTGATCATTTCTGAAAGCGCCTGAAACTTGAGTGACCGTTCATGAAAGTTTTGAACTTCAGTGACCATTTTGTAATTTTCATGTAACTTCAGTGATCATTTCTGAAATTAACCCAATTCTTTTTACACAAGCCTAGACACAGTCTAATCTATCCCTGTCAAATCTAAGCCCAAGCATGTGCAATCATTAGTCTGCTTATGCCTATGTCATCTTCAATTCATTTAAAGATGCAAAATTGGAATTCTTTTCATTTTTCTTTGTCCACTTTTATAAGGAGTGATTTGATAAAAAGTGGATAAGTACTAACAAAAACGATATGTAAAAAATTGTCATTGATATGAGTAAGTATCATTAAGGCCCCGTTTGATACACATTATTTGTAAAATAAGACTAAAAAATATAGTTGTTATTAGCCCCACACAAGATATATAAAGTCAAATATGGTGGTTGGATGTGATGAATAACGGTCATATTTTTCATTTTTATGGTGAAAAATTGGAATCAAACAGGGGCTAAAATTAAGAGTAATGTTATCTGGTAGAATTTTTCAGCCAAAATAAATAGCATTTTTTTTATCATTAGTGGCCCCTACAGCCGCACTTCTTCAGCAATTTCCCAGAGTGGGGCCCAGGATAAGGACAAGCAAAAGATAAAAAAATTGATTTTAGTTTATTAAAATGTCCTTCCATTTGTCATGAATGTTAAAACTTTAGGGACACAGTGATCTTTTCAATAACATTTCAATTTGATTAGGCTGCTCTAGTCAATTAATGTTGTAACAGCTTGGACCCCACTCTGAGAAGTAATGGCCGAAATTTTGATTAAAATTTCCTAAGAATTTTTACCAGACAGCCCCTTGATACCATTGAAATTATAATCTCAATATATGTGACGTTAATGTGATATTAAATGATAAATTAAATTAAATTGGTCATATAATTCCACCTTTCATTTAACAATCACATAACGTCACGTAGACTAAATTATAACCCAATGCAACTATATAGCATTATCTAAACTAGTTTGTGTCTCGTGCGATGCACGAGTTTTATAGTTATTATGTTTTTATTAGCGTAGAAAGCAACAAATATTGTTACAGGTTTGCTCATCCCCAGTTTTTAGGTAGACGCTTTTTTCCTATGACATGTAAATTAGAGCCAAAGAAGAAGTTCGAATAAATACTTGAAAGAAATAAAAATATACAAGATCACTTTTAAGAATTTATTTAAGAAGTTAATACCTTAGTTTTCACTGGTACTATCTTCTCATTAAATTTTCCATATCATAATTCTCTTGTTTTCAAGTGCATGTTCCCTGTTATCATTCAACATATTTGAAAATATCAAAGGAAACTTTACAAATATACCTTTTTATGGATACCTCTAACATGTAAAAGAGAAAATGAGAATTAACTAACACAAGATTAGTATTTAATTGTATAAACAACCAACTTACTTTTCTCTGTCCCAAATCTTCTTTTTGCCTGGATAGTAGGTGGATGAAAGGATTTAGGGGAAGGCTACCATAATATTCAGCATAGATATTATATTAATGCCTGAGTTCCTCCTAAGCACATAGACAATTAGACACTCTAAATGTCGCTTACAACAGGCACACACTTTTGAGTTTTCAACATGTTCCGGAATGAAATACCAAAACATAATCAAGTTGTTGGCTCATTATTGGTGCTCCAGGCATGGTGTCATCATCAGCTTGTCCAAAGTAAGATAAAACGAACTATAAAGAAAGCAATGATGTAACGAAAAAAATCTCCTAAGCATTATGTTCGATCATCACCTATTTGAATGTGAGCATGGAACAGAGAGTTTGAACATCTCTGTACTTCGGTGTAGGGCCAGTGCGAACAACATAATGCACTCAACACATTCTCCATATATGTATGCATGAGGTTCATTTGGTGCAATAGATAGGGCTTCACCTGGATTAAGTTTCACATAATTGAACAGGAAAGCTGCTATAACACCAACATCGGCCGGATACTGCTTCTCGAGCAGCAAAACCAGCTTTTCCTTATCTGTAAGCTCCCTCACCTATACATCACAAGATATTAGATTTATTGCCAAAAGAACATATATATATGGACAAATATGGAATACCTCAATAAATCTCATACACAACTCAATCAGATAGTAATTGAATATAAACATAAATTCATAGATGAATTCTTATGTCTGCATTCGGCAAAAAAAATTAGACAATCCGTCTTATACTTCCGGAGACCTTGGTTCAACAAAAATACAGAAAAAATCATGTTTGTAAGACTGCCAGACTAATTGAATTCCACACATTCACAAATTGCGGCAGAGCTGAGAGAATGAGTTGAAGAAAATAATCATAGCAGCAATTGGTAAAATATGGATCTCCTTAAAATGGATTGTTGAAACATTTCAGAAAATTTTCTCAAGGTAATATGCCACTTAAAGCTTGAAGGTAGGTTCATGCGTGCAACACCCGACAACTCCAACTATGCAAGTACTGATCCCTCAATCCTCATCAGGTTTCTCCTGCAGAAATGCATAATGTCTTTCCCATCCATTCAAACAATATGGACAGCCATTAAAGAAAGTTTTCCTTTACCAATCCGAAGCAAACTTCTTGGTACTTGATGCAACTGAAGTAATAGTAGGCAACTATCTTGATGCATTCAGTGAATGTGAGATGAAAAAAGAGGTCTATTGGGCAAAACATATGATTCATTTCATTTCTCCAACTTTAATCAAATTCCTGACAAGGCCACATACGCCACAGCAACTGAAAAGTTAACATCATCTCATCTATATATCTTGCTATGACACAATTTTCTGTCAAATAATATAAATTTGTTTAAAGAGAAGAATTATAAGGAATTGCATGTGAATTACATCTAAGGTCATATCAACACAAGGCAAACCTTGTCATTAAGGTTCTACCTTCCATTTCGAGCATATGTATGATCTCTGTTTTTAACTTTCTACTACAGTTTGATAGTTAAGATTAGTTGAAGCCTTTTTACCCTCAACAAAACAACAGTTGGTGAGGTGGACATGAACTACACATGTTAATAAAGGCATCGTATTTTCGGCCATTGCAATGGCTTCACAAGTTTTTTTTTCTTTTTTTTTTCTTCTTTTGGTCCCATTTAATGAAATACTAAGTACTAAAATTATGGGACGAACAAAAGCATAAAATCAATTCTCCACTGAAGAACTGGATCTTGGGAAGAAATCAAGTGATATAAAATCATATTTGAGAATATATGGGCCTAACTTGAAAATAAGAGATACAAATTAAATGTTGAATATTTCTTGGTAAGAAATTCAGACAATAAATGTCTTATCTATGAGTCCATATTTTTGCAGGAAGTTTTAGCTGATGTTGTAGCATCCTTGTCATACCTAGCATGAGAAAAATGTGTCATAAGTAGAGTATTTGTACACACAATTTCTAGTTTAAAGCATTTGGGGGGAAAAAAAAAGGGAAGAAGAAGAAGAACATATACTGGTGTTTTTTAATGATGTAGAATTGAGCATATATACCACTGAGTTCAATCTTCTTATAGGCAACGGCAGCTTCCATAAACCTTGCCTGTGAAGAAATACAGCATATTTCTCGGCACATATTATGAAATAACTATAAAGAAATAAAAAATTAAGAGTGTTTCCTGGTGTAATTTTGGTATGGCACATCGATAATTCTTTCCTTGGATGTCGTGGAATTTGATATCAAAAGAACTTGGCTTAAACTCAGCCTCGAGTTTCTCCTGCTCAACTCCCTCCAATGGGATATAAATCTGGGAAAATAAAAACAATAAAGATACTAAACAAAAAATCTGGTCACAGAATACATAGAAGAAACGAAAATAAAATGAAAAGGAAGGAAAACAAAAGGAAAAAAAGGAATTATTTTAGAGAGCAACAAATTTTTAATATTTTGGGGAAATCGAAAATTGTAGCCTCTGTTCTTTCAATTTATTTAACCCCAAATCCTCAATCGTCCCTCCAAAAGCATCTCGTGGTACCTAAATAAATAGCTTGTGGAAACATGTCTTTGAAAGTAAAAGCTTTACACACCTTTGCGCCAAATATTGACAGTTCAAGTCTGAAGTTCTTCGAACAGATCTTGAAAACTCTCCACTGGCTTCGGTGCTGATGATGGCTTTAGCAAGTTTAAAGCTCGTCGGTTGCTTTTGCATCAAGTTCGACGGGAATTGGCAGAACCAAATTGGATGACAAAGAAGAGAGTCGGCTGCAAAATTCTTTCTAGTTTGAAGGCTTCACTCAAATAGAAAGATAAAGATAAAGAAAATGAAAATGAAAATGAAAGAAAAATAGCAGGAATGGGAAAACTGAAGATATGACATCTGAACAGAGATGGAGTGTTAGAGACGATACGTAATGTGAGTGTCAGATCATTAAAAAACACTCCACATAAAACAGTGTCATTTTTGAATCAACTGTGAGGAAAAGACAAAAGGAAGGACACGGCTCGGCTTCGGCTTATGAATAGTATTTTGAAAACTGATTCTTTTATTTATGTAGGATTAAGGGCTATGCTATTTGACCAGGGTCACATATGCCCTGGCCATCTAGGGGTGGCCCATTCAAGGGGACGTCACAGATACATTTTATTATTTGATGTATAAGACAATAAAAATATATCATATCAATGTATCAAATAATAAACTGGCATGCACACGTGACGTAAAGTTATTATCAATGATTTTCACTATAAATAGTATTAAACATGAAGTAACTTTTATAATTAATTAATGGGATAATTGCAGTCGCGGTCCCTAACCTTTGCATTTTTCGCAGACTTTACCTCAACCTTCAATTTGTACCACCCGAAGTTCCAAACCTTTCATATATTATCAGTTGAAGTCCAAAATGACGGAAACCATTAGTTCCACCGTCAGTTGACCTTCAAAATGGAGAGAAGCCATATTTTGACCAATTTAAGTGGGGGCATTTTCATCCAACTCTATTTCCCCAATATATTCTCTTATATTCTTCTCTCTCTTCCATTGTTAGCATTTACGGCTGAAAATGGAGTGCAATATCTGTAGATGCGGTGAACCTATGCAGATAAAGACCTCATGGACGAACATGAACCCAGGAAGAAGATTTCTTACTTGCCCACGTCGTCAGGAGTTTGGTGGATGCAACCTTTTTCACTGGTACGACCCTCCAATGTGCGACAGATCGAGGGACATAATCCCTGGATTTCTACGCGTTAGAAGAGAGATGGAAGCTGAACTAAACGCCCTACGTGCAAGAAGTCGTGGCTCATGGAAGACTTGGATACTAGGATTTGTATGTGGCTTTTTTGTGAAATGGGTCTGTTCGTAGAAGTGTGTATGACTTCAGATTAGAAGCTGTATTTGTATTCTGGAACGGGGTTTAGGGGTTAGTTTCGAGTGTTGTGTATGGGCCTGTAACGTATTTCCCCTTAAATAAGACTTTTAAGATTCAATAGTGTTGCCCTAATTTTCAGTTCAAGCAGATCTCCCCTCTCCGTGTGCAAATGCTTCAGAACAGAAGGAATTTTCAAATAGAAAACATATTGTAGATGGTGCATTTTAGGTCCAAAACGTTTTCAACCCCTCGTAAATAAGGCCTAAACCTTTTAATATGTCGCAGCGCTGGTCCCAAACCTTTTCTATTCAAATCTCTAAAAGTCCCAAACCTTTTCCTCTGGAATCAAATAAAGTTCCATACCTTTTCAGTAAGTTTAAGCTTTGGAACAAATATTTGACAGAGTCAAACTCTACTCCTGAAGACACAAACAACAAATTTTCAGCTTACACAACATCCATAACACAATTCCAAACACGAACAAAGATTTGAAGACACGAACAACAAATTTTTGCATTGGAATTCCAACGTTTTTCATCATACATTGTTCCAACATCATACAAAAGCATGACCCCGTTTACAAGCTTCTATCAAAAGGTAATAACAAAAAAAAACTTGTCATATAGCAACTGTGTTCAAAACAACCATCCTACACAAAGCTATGTATTTTTTTGTCCACGTCCCTTCTTAGTTGCTTGACGCTCGGATTGCGTAGAAGTCTTTCTCTTGGCCTTGCCTTGTGACGGAGTTGGCGCTGTATCCTGTGACCTGGGGGCATTTCTGTTTCCTTTGCCCTGTGATTGACTTGGCTGTGTATCTCCCTCAGAACAAGTTCTCTTGTTGTGGCCCGTCCCACCACATCTTTTACATGTCATCTTCATTCCAGTCCTTGCCATTTTGGTACCGGCAGGAGGCTCTATTTGTGACCGTTTTCTCAACTTCTTTAGTATTCCTGTCTGTTTTTTCTTCACAGGTGGTTGTAGAGGATGTTTTCCCAGCTCTGGCTACAACTCAGGACCGGACATCGGTTGGATGACAGGGCTGTAGGATCTCAAGTAAGCTTCCTTACTGTAGCATTCATCCACGTATTCATATATGCCAATGTTTCTCGAAAACATACTAGACATTGCATGCGCACAAGATATCCCAGTCAATTGCCATTTTCTGCAGGCACATTCACGATTTAGCAAGTCCAACTCCATCTCATTCCATCCCTGTTGCTCACCTCAAACTTTTCACTGCCAGCGTAATCAGCCTTAAGGAACCTCGTTTCACCCTTCGCTTTCTCAATAATGCTCATAAACCTGGGACCAAAAGCATGATCCCATCTTCCTGCAGCTTCCATTTTGGCATTCATCCTTAACATCTGTTGATGTCTTATCTTCTCGAGCATCGAGATAATAGGCTTCTCTCTTGCATTTACTATAGAAGAGTTGAACGCCTCACACAGGTTATTAAGCAAGATGTCACACTTTGAATATACTTGAAAATGGGACCTGCTCCACTGTGCTGCTGGTTTTTCAAAGAACCATTTTAATGCTGCTTCATTCAAGTCCTTCATCTCAGACATTGCTGTTCTCCACTCTGGCACAGTTGTTGATCGTGCTGCAGCCCAGAACATGGTCTTCAATGTCAAACCTTTATGCACTAAGGTGAAGTTGCTGTATAAATGTCTAGCACAACACCTATGCTCAGCACCCTCACACAACAAATTAATAGAGTCCACCAAGCCCTTCTGTTTATCAGAAATAAAAGTCCAAGCTCTTGCATTATACATCCCAATGTCAACCGTCAAAAGTTCTAAAAATCATTCCCAGTTTGGTCTGTTCTCAGCATCAACCACAGCCCAAACCACAGGAAACATGCAGTTATCCGCATCAATACCAATAGTAGCCAACAACTGCCCACCCTGTACACTCTTCAAAAAAACATCCATTCAAACCAATCACATTATGGCACCCAGCTTTAAAACCCTCTTTGCATGCCCCCAAACATATGTAAACTCTATTGAATGTATCACCCTGCCCTTCAATCATAACTGTGGTGCCAGGATTAGTTCGTTTAACTCCTCAACATAGTCCCACAGGATCTTGTACTGTTCAGCCACAATCCCATTAACAATGTCTGCACATTTAGCTCTCACCCTATAAAACTGATGTTTGGAGATTTCATACATGCAATCCTCCTTCACTGTTTCCACAAAACTATTTATGGACATCTTCGGGTCAGATCTGAACTTCCTTATGTACTTCTTCCCCAAGTAACCAGAATGGACTCTTTTATTCTGCCATACCATTGTGCATTTATGTTCATCTCTAAACGTGTTAATCCTGAAACTTTTGTTCGGCTTCTGGTAGGCATACAACTCCTATGGACAGTTTTTTTCACATTTCACTCGCAATCGAGTCGCTTCATTCTTCACGTAGTGGACACTTCTTGCATTCTTCACCGAATACTGCACAACTGCATCCCTCAAATTCTTTATGTTGTCAAACTTCATGCCTGCAGGAGAGATAGAAGTCTCAGTCATATTGTTTACATTCTTTAAAGAAAAGGGAAAAAATTTGCGTAGCGTACCAAGTTTGAATTTTGGGTCTTGCATGTTTGTAGCTGGATTAAACCACGACTCCTTCATGCCAGTTGAAGACCCACCAACATCTTCAACATCACTTGGACTACTTCTAAGATCATCCGATTCACCGTAGTCTGTTCCGGAACCATCAACAGGGCCTTCTCCATCTTCATGTTCTGTCCTTAGGTTCTCATTACCAATATCAAAACCCTCTAACAATCTGAAGAATGTATCTTCGAAATGATCATCATCATCCACAGTCACTTCTTCTTCCTGCTCATAATCTGGATCACTGAAGTCCTCCATTCCCTGTTGCTCAAGGAATGCATTATCAGGATGTGCATCTGCATGGGGTGAGTCAATTTCAGGTGATGCAGGAGCCTCTTCATTGTTATCTGCATGGGGTGCAGGAGACTCTTCAATGTACTCTGCATGGGGTGCAGGATCCCCTTCCAAGTCATTGCCATGAGGTGCAGAAGTCGCTTCATTGTCATCAGCAGCAGCTATAGGTTCATCACCAAGATTTTCATCCTATGCAGGTGCATTAGCATCAACTGCACATTCATCACCCACATTTTCATCCAATGGACGTGCATCAGCATGGGGTGCACAGTCAATTTCTTCAGACCCTGCATCCACATGATCCTGATCAGATGCACCATTACTATCAGCCTCTTCCACAACATATAAGTTATCCACAATATACAAGTCACCCCCCTCTGGGAAATTGTTAAAAACTTCCATTGCATGCCATACATTTTGGTCATACTCTTCTTCTTCAACCTCTGCTCTGCCTCTATCTGCCACCGCCTCCAACACCTCACCTGTGTCAACATCGACCACTGAAATATCATGCCCGACTTTCTCGTCCCATGGCTATTCCAACACATCAACTACGGGCAAGCACCACATCTCAGCAATCCTACTCTCACCAAGCAACCGAACTACATTCATAAAGTCTGCATCTTTAACAATCCAAAACGATGCCTCACTCAATCTTTTCTTTTCAATCTTGTACAAATACCTCAGTTGCCCCAAATTGCCTACCATCTTCATAGTATTGTCGAGGAGAAATCTATTAAACCAATCGAGGTGCACGTAGTCTATGTATGCTATCTTCTCATGTTCGTATACAAAATTTCGCATCTTCTGGAGCAATATACCACCGTAATGCATCTTTATGGTGAAATAACTTGAATTGTCATCTGGAAAAAAAGAATCAAAACAAAATAACGTCAGCAACCCCTAACCCTGGTCGACTAAAAGGAATGCGAGAGCAGCGCGAAAGAAAAGGCAAATTAAATGTCATTATTTTTCAATGACATGCTTGAAATGAAGAAAAAATGTACTACATGATCACACTTCGAAATCTTCAACGTCTACAACCAAAAAAGTTGAGAAATTTTATACACTTACCATATACAGGTTCGGGAAGACGACCTCGAATCTGACATGCAAAATCATTTGGAATTTCGCCGGATTCTTGGGTATTTTTAGTGGACATTGTAGAAGACGGTTCGGATTCTTCGCGTAACAAAGAATGGAGAGGGAGAGAGATTATAACATTCACAAAGATATTTAGTGAAAAAGGGGAAATAGAGTTGGACGAAAATGCCCCCACTTAAATTGGTCAAAATATGGTTTCTCTCCATTTAGAAGGTCAACTGACGGTGGAACTAACGGTTTCCGTCATTTTGGACTTCAGCTGATAATATATGAAAGGTTTGGGACTCCGGATGGTACAAATTGAAGATTGAGGTAAAATCTGCAAAAAAACGCAAAGGTTAGGAACCGCAACTGCAATTATCCCTTAATTAATCGTCATTCAATTTTCCGGCACACTAATATTGACCTGAGTCAGCATTCTACATCGTCCCCTTGCCTAGGATTTAAATGCCACTTTAAACCCTAACCCATCCCTATCCCCACTGTCGGTTTCTCTGAAAAAAATTTCATTTCATCAATGGCAATGGCGGCTTCTTCTTCCATCTGCCGAAACCACCCGCCGTTAACCCCTTCTATATCAGTTCACTCCAGTAAGCTCAACACCGTCTTCCGCTTTAATCCCCAGAAAGACAGAAATGCCCTTATACTCCGTTGCTCCCTCCGCCCCCACCGCCCGGAGTATATCCCCAACCATATTCCTGACCCTAAGTATGTCCGCATATTCGACACCACACTGCGTGACGGTGAACAGTCTCCCGGCGCCACCATGACCACCAAGGAGAAGCTCGACATCGCTCGCCAGCTTGCTAGGCTTGGCGTGGATATTATCGAGGCGGGATTCCCTGCCTCCTCCGAGGCTGATTTCGAGGCTGTGAAATTGATTGCCCGGGAAGTAGGAAATGTTGATTTCGGTGATGGCGATGGTCTGGAGGTGCACGTGCCGGTTATATGCGGTTTGTCTAGGTGTAACAAGAAGGATATTGAGAAGGCATGGGAGGCCGTGAAGGGGGCCAAGAAGCCCAGGATTCACACGTTCATTGCCACCAGTGAAATCCATATGAAGTACAAATTGAAGATGACACCCGAGCAGGTGATTGAGAAGGCAAGGAGCATGGTAGCCCATGCAAGGAGTTTGGGGTGTAATGATGTTGAATTTAGCCCCGAAGATGCTGGAAGGTTCGTCGGATTAAGGGTCACTTCTTTCCTCTTTTTGATGACAATAATCGAAATAAGTTTGATAGGGATTTCAATCTGTTAAAAAAACAGAGCTTGCTTGTAAACGTCGAAGTATTAAGGAAAGAAAAGGGGGATAAAATAGTTTATTTAGCACCTGATATTAAATGTGAAAAGCAATAAGAATATGCAGAGGTGGATAAAAGAACCTTTGCTTTTAAAGATTTGGATTGGACATTAGCACAACAGTAATTTTTATTTGTTAATGACAAAGGAGTTGTGTAAATTTTAGAATATATCCTTCACCTTTACAGAAATATTTTATTCTTCCTTGTTTCCTGTGATTATTACAGTGAACAAAATGAGTTATTTATTTTTCTTATGATCCTTTAGAATTTAGTTGTTTTTGCCACTATTTTCTAGTTTCAAGTAGAATTGGTGAACCAGTGCTTCTGATAAAATATATCCTATATTTATAAAACTCTTCACTAGTGAACTGTACATCCATTTGTTTTGGATATATTCAGAATAATTTCTTTTAATTCACTATGTATTGGATGAAAGGTTGTCTGTAAATATGATTTTATATTGTTTTATCGAAAATCCTACAATGCGTATGTGTTTGTTAAATGGCTATACCAAATAGATCAAGTAACTTGTAAGTCAAATGTAAGCTAATTTCTCAAAACATTTTATGCTGTGCCATATATGGTTAAAATTATTAAAACACATTTCTGGAATATATTCTACCAGAAAGCACAGATATTCCTTTCCGTTGGAAAGTGAGGATGTTTTCTTATGTTGGCTTCTTCTCGGTTCTTATAGTATTTGTTTCAACTTTGGAATGATAGACAATTTCATTGAAAAAGCATGAAAGCGATAGGTGCTTCCACTGTAAGTGGTCTGGTTTGAGCTCATAGAATAATTTGAATATAATGAATAATGGGTGTATGACCCTGTGAACTCTTAGAATTTGTAAATTTTTTTTGTTACATGCTCTTGACTAGAAAATGTGAACATGAAATGATACTGGAAGAGCATAGTATTAACATTGGTTGTTAGCCACACCAGTCCTCATTATTATCATATTTTTATTTTCCTTATTTATAACAAGAGAAGTTGGTGCTTAAAATGATACTAGAAGAGCTCTTAGAATATGTAATATTTTTTTTGTTACATGCTCTTGGCTAGAAAATGTGAACATAAAATGATACTAGAAGAGCATAGTATTAACATTGGTTGTTAGCCACACCAGTCCACATTATTATCATATTTTTATTTTCCTTATTTATAACAAGAGAAGTTGGTGCTTAAAATTTCTCAACAACAAGAACAACATAGAATTTTTCCTTATATTCACTCACTTTCTCTTCCTTTGGTTTCTTACAGATCTGACAGAGAGTTTCTTTACCAAATTCTGGGAGAGGTTATCAAGGCTGGGGCAACAACTCTTAACATCCCTGATACAGTAGGCTACACTTTGCCTACTGAATTTGGTCAGCTGATTGCTGACTTAAAAGCCAATACTCCTGGCATTGAGAATGTAATTATTTCTACACACTGTCAGAATGACCTGGGACTTTCTACTGCTAATACTTTAGAGGTTGGTATTTCCTCTTGTAGTGTTCCACGCTTTTTACATAACCCACTTCAGCTTGTGCTCACATTGGAACTCATTTTTCTAAGGGGGCACGTGCTGGTGCAAGGCAAGTAGAGGTGACCGTCAATGGCATTGGTGAAAGAGCTGGTAATGCCTCATTAGAGGAGGTGAGTGGTCTTTCCTGGCCACGAATTTCCTTTTTTTAGTAACTCTTTTACTGCAAACAGCAGAAACTCACTTACAATTAATCTATGAGCATGTTTGGCTCAGCTTAAAAAGTACACTTTTTTTCCAATTGTAACTTATAAAAAGTTGACTTTACTACCGACAAAACTTGCTTTTCTAGAAAGTAAGCCCTTGTTTGAGCCTCATTATTTAAAAACTCATTTTTCCCTGAAATCATTTTTAATCACACATTTTCCAAATAAAATAATTTTACACATTAACCCAAAACTTTTCCCTACTTTTTAACCATACATTCTAAAAAAAATTCACTATTACAAAATCTATTCTCTCCAAAAATGGGGCTCAAACAAACCCTAAATAATATTTTATTTTCTTGAAAAGTAACTCTTCAGCTTAGCCTAACATGCTTTATATACTCCAAACATCCTAAATATTTAAGAGCTGTTCCTATTACCTTTGTGCTTGGTCCTTCTTTTCTGCTAAGTTAAGAATTATTGTGAGAACTATTATTATGGCTGAATAGTTAGTAAGATATTTTTAATGGGATATTGGTATATACTTCGTTGCCTCGTAATTCTTAGGATTATCTCTAAGAGGGTCATTGTGTCCGGTCAGACACCAAAATATTTGAAACTCATTATGACTATTACCACACATTCTCTCCTCCTCCTCCCTTCAAAATTGCCTTCTATATATTAATTGATATTTAACATTCGACGCTTATAAGTTGTTCCAGTTAACCATGTTTTCACCTTTATTTTTTTAATTTAGATGATTGCTTCTTACTTTCTCATTGCAGGTTGTGATGGCCTTCAAATGCCGTGGAGAGCAAGTACTAAATGGTCTTTATACAGGGATTAATACACAACATATTGTTATGGCTAGTAAGATGGTGAGGTCTCCTAAGAATATTTTGAATTTAATGTAGTTTTTCGTGATTGAATGTGTTTCTATTTTAACTAAATTTACACTGTTTCTAGGTAGAAGAATATAGTGGGCTGCGTGTGCAGCCACACAAAGCAATTGTTGGAGCCAATGCCTTTGCTCATGAGAGTGGTATCCATCAGGTTCGTGTTGCAAGCTAATATATCTGGATACATTTCTTTGGCCTAAGAGCTTTTCACCCTTGGCTTTGATTGTGCTGTGTCTATTTGGCATGCCATAGCCATTTTCATTTGTTGGAATTTGTAAATCCATATTCTATTCTGAGGAACTTATTTAATTGTATTTATCATTTCATGGAGTTGTAGCCTATCGAACTTTTTTCTTCCTAAAAAGAATAACGAAAAAATGGGGGAAAACAAAAAAGTAGTATGTCACTATGTCTTGTGCGACCTGACCCATTAGGGTCACATCTCATTGGGTTCGGACATAGGACCTAAGTGATGATGAATGGTAGGAACAGACTCTAGCAGACAACACCTACTTAATGCTTCCTTTTACTTAGGTCATGTTTTTATTTAATGCTTCACTTGATGTTTGTTCCTTTCCCCAACTTTGTTGTAAATGGTATTTCATTTCCTTTATTTTTTAAATGTTTCAATTTCTTGCTCAGTCGAAACACTAATTTATATTTTGTTTAATTGGTCTACTGTTGAGTCCACCTTTTGAAACTGTTGCTACATATTCCGCTAAATCCTTTCTCCCTTTCCCATCTTTAACATTTTTCTAGGATGGAATGCTTAAAAATAAGAATACATATGAGATTATATCTCCTGAAGATATTGGGCTTCATCGTTCTAACGAATCTGGTATTGTCCTTGGAAAACTGAGGTATGCTGAAACATTCCCTTCATGTCTGCATTGATGTTGCTTAAACTCTTACAAGCTTAGCCAAACATGCTCCGTATTCTGGTTTTCAGAATTTTTTTTTCCCTTATACTTTTTCTAATTTTAATTGTATGTTGGATTTAAATTCATACTTGAAGTATATAAGATATATATCCTTCTGCAAATACTGCTGGGGATTTTGAAAAATCAAAAGCTACTTATGACTAAGAAGCTGTTTTTCGTCTATTTGGATAATTTTTTAGAAGTGCCATTGTACAAAAGCAAAAATGATCTTAAGTAGACCCTATATTCTAGTTTGTGAACCCATCTCTTTGTTCTTCTGCTGGATTGACTTTAGATTGTTGCTCAAGAATGGGTTTTGTTTCATACTTGTGATAAAACCTTTCATGCATCAAGTTGCTTAAGCTAAGAAGCAAATGCAAACTTAGAGGACCATTAGAAAACACGGACAAACGGGGACATCATCTTTCAAATAGTAGGAACATATATGGGGCACATTGAATATAAAAACTATATCATCCACAAATTAATTGATAATAGAAGATATTGAAAAGTCCAGTCAAGTGTCGAAAATATGAGTAGGTTATTTGGGTTTCAATTAAAGGAATAGTTGATAAAAGATAAGATCTTAACAAAGCACACTAGAGATGGTCAAACAATGGAATGAACGGAGTCAGGCCCAACCCACTGACTGAGTCCGGAGCAGCAATGTTGGCTTTATTCTCTATGTCTAGGGGCAAGGCAGCCAGGCTTGCACGCCTTTCTTTAGAGGGTGCACTCTACGACTATTTTCCTTGACGAAGAAAGCAAACATGTTGTCTCGGTGCATCAGAGGCAAACAAGTCGTGTATTCATTTCTATTCTTTGTTCTTACATTATTAAATCAATTGCCTATACTTGTCCTTACAACCTAAATAATTTTCAAATTATACTATACACCATCTTTTGTTTTTTCAAATTAGATTTCGATGCCAATAGGATCCTTCAATGCAGTGTTTAAAAAAGCATAATACAGTATTGACTCGTTTTTCCTTCATGAGGTGTTTGGAGGCATAAGCCTCACCGTGAACCAAAAAAATGTCAAAAGATATTAAAATGCAAAATAATCTCACAGTACATCATAAATAATTTTTTTAACTTCATAATAGATCAATTTAAAGCGCGCAAACAAACAAAAGAAAAATCTATGAAGAACCTATAATTTTAGTTGGTAGAAAAGTGGACTATTCCTAAAGTAGGTATAAGAGACAATTTTTAAGTAGTCTTTTCCTTTATTTATCCTATATCTTTGTAACCTCCAATTATTGGTGTATATTCCCATTTCTTATTTTGTTATGCCCACACATTGATATTAGCATCTAATCATTCAAATGGGGATTCCTTGCTTAATTCAGAGGTGTATTGTATATCACAATACCATATGTGAGAAGAGAATCATTTACGCTCTCATTAAACTACATTCAAGTATTCAACTTGTGGACATTTTGTCCTGTAAACAGCACAACACTCAATACCATAACATGTAACTTCTAAATTAGAGAAAACAACAAAAATACTTTTTAGGTTGTGCTTCTACTTGCCCAACTTGATTTTAGTTGCATGATATGTCAGATTGGCAGAAACTATGAAGTGAGCATTTTAACATTAATGTGGTTTTGAGGAAAAGAGAATTGTATGAACAAGTTGGGAGAGAAACCACAAAACAATATCAACAAAAGAAAGTGGATTGATTTCTAATTTCCTATCTTGAAAATCACCACCTCCTCCCTCTCATTTACTCTGGGAAGTAGTTTTCTTATCTTCTTATGGCGTATGGTTATAGATGCATTTTACAAGTTCTGTTTATCAGATGGAGTAGTGTATTAGCTTCTTGTATGGTGTCATTGTCTTATTTGCAGTAAAGCTGGGATATCTCAATATGTTGATACTGTAAGCCTGTCAATCTTTGTGACTTCTGAAGGTTCCTCCATCTTGTTGCAATAAAAATGAACAAAAACAAATAAGTTATAGCTAATGTAATAAAGATTCCCGATTATTGTTCCAATCTTGCTTGGACAACGAAAAGAGCTGCAGGCTTATCTGTCCATTGAATCAAATTGGCCAAAGGTGTGCGTTCATGTTCCCACGCTAAAGTTTCAATCAATTCCTGCCAATATCCATGCCAGGAAATTAAGAACATACTCTGTTAATAAATTTCCTTTTTTTTTCCCTAGCAAAATGATTTTTGTTCGTATGAAGCTTCCTTATCCTTCTTCCGGGAGGAGAGAAGTTTTTTTTTTTTTTTTTTTTTTTTTTTCCTCCCTTTCTTTTCCTTGAAGGCCATCTGTCTAAGAAATACTGCGATCTTGAATATTCTGAGATGAAAACTGTAGTTTTTCCTTGATATTATGTGCCACCTGGGCATCATTCTCATGGCATACATTTTTCACCATTTCCATTGTTGTCGTTTTATCATTGTCTGTCTCTCTGTGGTGCTTCTGGATGTTTGACTGTGGATATAATTTCTTAATGTTATTGACACATTTTGGAACAACCTGCAGTGGACGCCATGCTTTGAAAGCCAAAATGTTGGAGGTAGATCTTGAATTTGATCTTATTCATGAAGGATTTTTATAATGTTGGTTATTTTCTTCCATGCATCAACTTGGCTCTTTGAACACAATCGCAGCTTGGTTATGACATTGATGGAAATAAACTTGACGATCTGTTTACACGTTTCAAAGCAGTTGCAGGAAACAAAAAGGTTGATGAAATATCCAGTCATTTTTCTTGCTTTCATTTAAGCGATTGTTTGTGTTGGGACGTTTATACTTATCTGTTTAAATTCGTTACTGATGATGCAGAATATCGCTGATGATGACCTCATCGCCCTCGTGTCAGATGAAGTTTTCCAGCCACAAGAAGTTTGGAAACTTGGAGATGTACAGGCATGTCTACATTCTAACTGTTTTCAGCATAACATTTGATCATTTGATTTAACTGGAAAGGATGATTCCTGTCAATTCACTTGGTATATGTGCAATGGACAGGTTACGTGTGGAACGCTTGGCCTTTCTACTGCAACAGTGAAACTCATTGATGATAATGGTGAAGAACATATTGCTTGTTCTGTTGGAACTGGGCCAGTTGATGCAGCATATAAGGCAGTTGATCTTATTGTAAAGGTATGAAATGCACAACTTGAAATTTCTTTGGAGTATTGCTAGTATTAGTATATCTAAGTATCTGAACTCATCTGTATGATTCTATAATGTTAAATATATCAAGTGGTCTTCATGGATAAATGAACACACAAAGCTTCATCTAAGTTATTCACATTAACCTATATTTATTAAAAAGTCATCGTGACATCACATTATTCATGTATTATTTCTTTCTATATTTTGTTGGTGTGTGCGTGCAAGTTGAATTTATTTGACCGCACCAGATTTCTTGTTAGCATGTGATGATTTGACCACTACCCCGTGTAGTATGTTTTGGTATGGATGATAGTAGCAGAAAGTATCCGGGAAGAAAAAGTTTGTAAAAGCTTGTTCATTTTTTATTTTATTTTTTGTGTATTCCAATTCAGTATTGGGTACCATACATGCTCGTGTCTTGTAAATCTTGTTAGATCATCCAACCGAACAAAAAAATATAATATGTGGAATAGCTTCAACTATTTAAAGCTTTTCTCGAAACCCATCAAATATCTTGTATGCTCCCTGGAAAAAAATGCTTTTTGAGTATTAAAATGCAAATCTTGGTGTCAAAATTGATGAAATATACATGCTATTCCAGTGGACAACTTCTCAACATTTGGTTTCTAGTGACAAAGCTAATTGTTGGGTCTGCTCTCGTATACATACTTGATTCTGTCAGGTCCGAGACATTATTTTTTACTTTTTCGTCTGTGTAGGTTCCTGTAACACTCGTGGATTATTCCATGAATGCTGTCACTGAAGGTATTGATGCTATAGCCACCACTAGAGTTCTGATTCGAGGAAATGACAGCATCACTTCGACCAATGCTTCTACGGGACAAGCTGTGAATCGTGCATTCAGGTAGGCAGAGTGAATTTCGTAAAATTCCTCCATGGTGCTACAGCAAACTATTACTCCCAACAAATTTGGGATTGGCTGAAGGAAATATTACTTGTTACTTTCAAAGTTCAAGAATAATTTAGGTTGCTCAATTCTTTGAACTGAATAATTGAACAAAATGATTTTCTCTTTACTGCCAGTGGAACTGGAGCAGCAATGGATATAGTCATCTCGAGTGTTCGAGCCTATATCGGTGCGTTGAATAAGCTTCTCGGATTCAATAACCGACTGACAACTGAGGATCCTCCGGCAAAGGTCAGTGTTCTTTTGGGATGAAGTGAAGTGATCGTCTGTTCTTGCCTTCAACTGCATTACCATTCCCTTTCCCTGTCACAGTGTGTCAAATTGTAATATTGTTTTTGAAGTCGAAATTTGAGAAGTTTTGTAGAATAATTAACTGGGGGAATTGTTAATTTATTCCTCGAACATCGTACATATATATAGTAAAAGGCCTTCATGTGATCATGCTGTAATGTGTAACGGTAAACACTGCAGTCACGTTAAGGAAGGCTAAATGTGAGCCAACTTGCTTTGGCCGTTGAAGGGTAAATTGCTAGAAACCATTTCTGGCACAATTCCACAACTGGGGCAGGCAAATGAGTACATATTGAGAGCATGGTTGTCTAAATTTATTACTTTTATTATTATTATTATTATTAAGAAGGAAAGTAACTTATTTTGAAATGGTTTATTTCAAATTAAGTCAATTATATATTTTGAAAGTTGGACCATCATAAAGCTAATGAATTTTCAAATCGCAAATTGTTAAATTAGCTTAAAAATAAATTTATTATTATATATAATCTAAAATTGAAACTAGTAAGTAATTTGAATCGAGTATTAAAAAAAAATGCATCACGGATAGTATAAAATTTATTCAGCATGAATCAAGTTCTTATAAGTTGGAGACTTGTACAATTTTTTTTATGAAATTTTAAATTTATAACAAATTAAATTTCAGCATATGGCCTACATCCATTTAATTGGGTTAAATTCTTTGTTCTATTTAAAAGTGGATTCACCGATTTTTCTAGGCATGAAGCTCTCTCTTCTAACAATCGAGAGTAGGATGGGCGGTTTGTATGCACTAGACAAAGATGAATAAACGTTAGTTGCGTTGACATTTTGGAAAGGCATCAAAATGAGTTTGGTGTCAAAGACTTGCAATTTAAATTTAAGGATGTTATTGACGCGAATGGTACGTCTTGTGCTAGTTCTCAAATGGGCCATAGCTAGCAATGCAATGGACCAGGGGTCTAGCGCTTTTGTTTTGTGGAAATATTCGCCTTGCTATAAGTATAATCCTACACGCCTATGACTTCAAGAAATTCGAGCAATGGAAGCCAATAAATTTGAGACTTTCTACACCAAAAATACTCATCAAACTCTCAAAATGTGTCACAAAATCATATATGGTTCTTGAATTCACAAAATTATTTCAATAAAGTCACACTAGTTTAATACTATCTTTAAGGGATAATTGCAGCAGAAACTTCAAACATTTCAAACACTCGCAGATTTTTTCCAAATCTTTGATTTGTTGCAACCGTCACCTCTAACTTTTTCAAACGTTGCAGATGAGATGTCAATGGATGGAAAACATCAAATTTACTGTTAATTGGCCAAAAAATTTGAGTTTGACTATATTGTTAATATTTTTATAAAAGACGAACGAGTAACTTTCTAATTTCTATTTACTAAATTAAACAATTACATTAATTAAATTTTAAAAACCCAAAAAAGAAAAAAGGGTAAACCCTGTATCTTTTTCTTCTTCCTCCATACCTTCCCCGATCTTCTTCATGTGATGTCAGCTACCATCACATTTTGAATTCAAATTATGTATATTATTTTATCGAACATGAAATTACTTTTGAAATAGTTATTCGTGATTTGGAGAATATAAGGGCTGTAAGTGTTAAAGAAGGCAAAAGCCTCGCAGAAACAGAAGGGTTGTTTTTAATGGAGACTTCTGCATTGGATTCAACAAATGTTCAGAAGGCTTTTGAAATAGTTATTCGTGAGATATAATAATGTCAGCAGGAAGATCTTGAATTCCGTTTCCTACAAAGCAGAATTATCGGTGAACAGGGTTTCCCTCGTTAAAGATGGCAGCGATGGATCTAAGCTGAATCAAGGATCGTACTCTTGTTGTTCCAGGTGAAAAAGGTCCTATTTCATTTTCAAATGTGTAATAGCCAGTGAATTCTTATCGTTACTTTATATATTTGATTTGTTTCTTAATTTATCACTTACTGAAGGATTCTATAATGATGCCGAAAATGACATTTAGATTTTTGATATTAGAGAGTAATTCTTGTCTTGCAAAAGAACATTTTGAATTAAATGTAATCTAAGAATGGTGAAAATTGTTCAATGTATAATATTTGGGCATATTTGGCACATTGGATTGGACCTGATGGTGTTATAGATGAAAGATGCTGAAATTTTGTATAGTTGTTCAAAGATAAGTTTGATCGCATTTGCTTCAAATTGAAGACCTCTCTGTGTCAAAAATAGCGTCCCTACTCACCCTTAAGCTGTATATATCACATCAACGTCCCCTTCTATAGGATCCTCTACGAATCCTACATCCTCTATGCAACTTAGAGTAGTATTATCGTCATCAATGGAAGCTCTTATATCCCTATTACAAGAATGACTAAGAGATAAGGACTTGATCCAATGAATCATAAGTTGATATACCATCTAAAAAAATCAGCTTAAAAGGGAAATTTTATTAATTATAAGAATACAATTTTAGAATCATGACAAGACATGAGGAAATAAAATACATCATCTTTTGAATTGAGAAAGTAAAAACAACCAAAATAAGCTGAGTGATAATGACATATAAGCAGTGGCTGCATATATAGGCTTCTGGAAGTTCTCGCTCTCCATAATTGATAGTAAAGACTGTAACTCCTATTTCTGCATAGACTTTTGGAGCTTTAGATTTTAGCCACTCATTGAGATCTCCAGTGTCTTGCCATTTCGAAACCATTCTTGCTGTAATAATAGTCTTCGATAGTCTTATCGATTTCAGCTTGTGTGTTCATCACAAAAGGACCATGCTGAACCACTGGTTCATTCAGTGGCTGCCCACCTACCAAAACAAATCTTAATGGATTGGAAGATTTGTTCCATACACTTAGACCCTCGCCCGGACCAAAAACTAAGACATGGTGAGCCTTTATGGGCACCGATTTCTGAAGACCAAATACCCCTTCACCTTCAATTATGTACACAAAAGCATTCCAAGATTCCGAAATGCTTTGATGATGTTGAGCATTGGGTTTTAGGGTGAAATCGAGATACATTGTTGGAGTTCGAGTGTAAACTGGAGAGTGAACCCCCATTGATTCCCCTGCAATGATTTTGACCTCGACCCCTTCTTTCTCTGCCTTTGGGATGTCCTCATTCAGTAGTTCTTGATACCTAGGTTCAATCCTGTAAAATGAACATAATGAATATTTTTTAGTGTTACATACATGTGCGGGGGACACATACACACATAACATGTTTGGTGTGAAATACTGGATTGGACGGGAGAAATAGTCTTGCCCCTAAACATAATTTCGTTATATGAAGGACCTGATGGCATGTTGTGGTAACTAACAAACTTGTCACGTGTCTAACTTCCTTGATTCTGTCTAAATCCTATTAAACTTAGCATACCAACCATGCACCGAGAGGTAGTCAGAAGAAGCCTATGTGACAACTCTTTTGGCCTCTGTGAATGTTTAAAGGATAAAGAAGAAAAGGAGAAATTATGATAACTTACATTTTGTCCTTGGATGAGAGATTTATCCATAACTGCAAACCTCTTTGAGTACCTTCTCCTGCGGGCATTTCCGAGTGAATTATACCCCTTCCTGCAGTCATCCACTGCACATCACCTGTTCGTATTGTGCCCTTGTGACCCGCAAAATCTTGATGAGTGAATGCACCCTAAATGTAGACGACACCAATAGAATAAAATTGCTTATAATTTTTAAGCTAAACTGTGATCCAGATTGTCAACTCAGCAACTTACTTGTAGCATATATGTAACAGTCTCAAAACCTATAAGACAATATATAAAAAACATGAGATTAAGTAAATGTAGAAAATAATCTGAGAAATAATATTGAAAGTTGACACACTCTAAATAATGCTATAAATACCTCTATGTGGATGATCAGGAAATCCAGCAGGAGGTGTAACTGCAATATCAAACAGTAAACACTACCAAGTCATACAATTTTCATAACAGACCGTACTGAAAGCACTTCATTATCCTTTTCAAAACGGTTTTTTAGTTCAAGATCAATATTCGAGAAACAAAACTGAGTTCTGAATATAATGCAATTTGCATTCATCTGGCTTATTTTTGTTTCTTAATTGTGTCCAATTATCTCTAATCCTTCCTACCAAACATGGCATAATTGATAATCATATGATTCACCTGCAAATTCATCCAACATGAGAAAGGGATCCAAAGACTTCAACTCAGGCCTGCAATTTATAATATGTTAGCTACTATACTAATACACATATGTCAAGTTTAAAGACAGCTAAACAAAAGAAAATACTAAGCGCTTGATCAAATTCCATAACCAAAACATAGTATAAGGTATAAATAGAATCGAAACAACCTTAATGAAACAGTACCCAGTAGACAAAATTTCAAAAAGATTAAAGAATGTGTATTTAATACCTTCCAATGCTCCTTCTAACAACAGCACCATCTCCTTCACTCTGAGGCCTGGCCAAGATTTTCTTGGCAACCAATCTGGGCCGTTCAAATCCAAAACTTGTATCTGTATCTGATGCCGACATGATGATCTTTTTGAAAAAACAAGAAACTGTATTCCTGTTCGTCGTATTGATTCTGGTTATTGTGAAGAATCTAGAAACAGCACTCATATACAAATTCAACTTTTAAGGCTGTCTCTGTTCTAAGTTCTTACACGTTCCACTATATATTATATGGATTGTGTCCGTCTTTGTCTATTTATAAAGGAAAATTGTGAAGGGGAACAGTTGGAAGAGAATAAAAAAAGGGGGTTTATTCAATTGGAGGCGTGGAGAACTTTGACGTGGGAACAAATATCACCCTTGGACCGGTCATGTGATGACGTCATCATTGTGTCATCGTGACGGAGGCCTTGGTTTCTATTTATGCCTCGAAGGTATTTGGAGAAAGTGAATCTGGAAAATTAGAATTATGTTAGATGCATCCAAAATGAAAAAGGAACTGTGGTCAACCCAATCTATAGAGATAAGAGGAAGAGATACAAAATTCCCCTTCTTCGAGTCGTATAGATAATAAATAGAGTTAGTCTACATGTACACCTCATGATGTACATAATAGACTACACCCCCCTCACATGGAGGAAGGTTCACGAATATTTAATTATGTGTCGGTCCCCTCCATGTGAGGGAAGTGTAGTCTATTATGTACATATAGACTAATTCTAATAAATAAGATGGGGACAGAATCATGAACCTCGTCCCAAGTTTTTATTTTTTATTTTATTTTATTTTTATAATTTCAATTTCAATCGTATTTAAAAAATAAGAAATATATATTTTTAAAATAAATAATTAAATAGGTTGATAAATGAGAAGTTATACCTGACTCGATTTTGCCTTCCAAAATTTCCTGATATCATTCTCATCCCATCCCATCCCATCCCATCCCACACAATTTACATCTAGAAAATAAGATAGCGGTGTTACTGTAAGATAATGGTATACATTATGGTTGGAGAACTTAACGTTTTGAAAGATCGAACAAGAAATAATAAAAGTCGTACTCCAATAATTATAAATCTTCCTGCCGTTCTTTCACTTGGATCAAGTTGCCCTAAAAACCTCTTTATTCAAAGGTGAACGGATAAGTGACTATCAAGGGAGAAAGGGCATAGCAACAAGTATTTTCACTTTTTTTATTATCTTAGATAATACTCGATTTGACGGGTTTTCATTTTCCTTATAAGAACTACTTTTATATTATCGTGCATAATTATTGTTAATATTTTCTTCTAGTGATATTTATGTATAATTGTATCTAATATTGATACGTTTAATTTATTAAGATAAATAATAGTCAGAATCTCACAAATTTTTTTATTTTTTATTTTTATGATTTAATTAATTTCAACATTGTAAATTAAATTAAATTGTTATTTATTTTCATTGCCTTTTTTTTTTTTTTTTTTATGGGGAACCTACAGTCGCTACTTTACGGGTGCGTACTGGATAAACTTTAGGGCTAACGTAATAACCTGTAAACTACGCCAGATAGGTTAACAATACTAAACAAGCTCGGTGCAATAGGTTCGACCAAGAAAGTGTTGTCGATGTTTGGAAGGATTTGTTAATGTCATATTTGGTAAAGTTTGTAAATAACGAAATAAAGCACTTATTAAGCGGATCTGATCCAATCCGATTGAATGGGATCTGATCTCCATATTATTATTATTATTCTTTATTTATTTCCACATACATGAAATCCAGCTCAAATTTTGAATCAATTATTGTCAATTAGGTCAAAAGTTTTGTCAATGAAATGACAGTATGACACCATTCATACTCAAGCATTGCGTTTGCTTTTATTTTTTATTTTTTTATTTTTTTTAACAACCAAACTCGCTTATAACTATTATTTAAATAGGTTCGGACCGTTCGGTTGTTGAATCTTCAAAAAAAATTATTAATAGTATGGTCAAATGAGTATGCCGCCTTAGTTGTTTTCTTTTGCTTAGGTTTAAGAATATAATAAATGTTCTTTGTTTTAATTTTAAATAAACCATAAAATAAAATATATGAAGTTGGTAGTGAATTATTCATTTTTCGTTAATCTCAAGAGATTATAGAATCGATCAAACATAAATGTTGTTGGTACATTTATTGGTGAACAACTTATATCTGGCCCACTTTCAAATATTATATTTTGAATATGTTTATCACATGTCCTTATAAAATGTGATTTGACACGAACCAATCAGACATTAATGGTATCTGATTCTAGTAGCTAGTCGGATCATAAAAAAATGTACAGTAAAACCTCTATAAAATAGTAATGTTGGGACCGAGAAAAATTATCATTTTAGAGGAGTTATTAATTTATTGATAAATAAATATTTATTTATTTATTTATAGAGTATTTTATATTTTATAACTTGTATTCTATTTTATCCTAGAGAAAATGAAAAGGTGATGAATCTCTTATTGATGAAGATATTATTTAAGCGATATTCAATGCACTTATCAATGATAATTATGATCAATATAATAGTTGTATTTTACCTACTGTTTCTTCTAAAGAGGCATTTCAAGCAATCGTAACCTTAAATAATTACTTTGTATAAAAATAAATAAAAATAAAAAAGTCAAATGTAATATGTGCATTGCAAAAAATTAGGGAAGGGGTTGAGTTTAATTTGGCTGCAAAGAAAAAGCAAAAAACTTAAAGATACATTTTTTTGAAAAAGATGTGAATTGAAAAAATTATTGTCAAATCAAAAGTTTGTTAATTTTTATTAGTATTTCTAAACAATTATTATTTTATGGGTGTATTTGATCCACATTCTTTTTAAAGAATATATTTTAAAATAGTAGATTGATGAACAATGTGTGGTTTCAAAAGAAAAAAATTTCTTTATTTGCGTGTAATATTATTTTTAACAAAGAATATGTAGTTGAAAAGAAAAGAGAGAAAAATGATTTTTTTTTGAAAAAATGGAAATCAAACAGGTGTTATATATTCGTTGGGATTTAAATGATCTAAAAAAATAATGGAAATTTTCATTATGGCCCATTTTAAAACTAGAAACAATGTTTAAAATTTCAAAAATCAGATATTACTTAAATTTTATTTATAAAATAATTAATTAAATATATATTTTATTAACTAAATATATTAAAATCACAATTTTATACTAATTTGTCACATATTATCGAATTAATGGAACAAATTATTTCTCGATTACAAATAAAAATTTAATAGGTCACATATTATTTAACAATCACAAATAAAAAAATTATATGTCATAATTTATTCATTGATCATAGATACAAAAAATTTAAAGATCACAATTTATTTATTGATCACAAATCACAAATTTTATAAGTCACAATTCAAAGTTATTAATCACATTTTATTTATTAATCACAAAATATCCAATTTATTAGTCACGATTTCAAATAAGATCACATATTATTTATTAGTACGTCTGAACAAATTCACTTATCACAATCAACCAAATAATTGGTCACAAATGCCCTCACCCCATGCATCTAGCCAACAACCACCAGACCACCAACACCACTAGTATCTCCACTGTCGACCATCATCACCATCCTCACTGCCACCGCCAAATCCACAACGACCACTAGTACCTACACTCGCACCGCCAACAAAAATCATCACAAACCCCCAACAACACCAAAATATGAAAATCACCACCATCACTCCAACAACCAAAACCAAGACGAAAACTAAAACCAACACCTTACCGCCACCATCACCACTATCTCCACCGTTGACCATCATCACCATCCTTACTGCCACCGCCAGATCCACAATGACCATTAGTACCTCCACTCGCACTGCCAACAAAAACCATTACAAACCCCCAACAACACCCAAATATGAAAATCACCACCATCACTCCAACAACCAAAACCAAAACAAACGCTTTAACGCCATCACCAGATTGGGGGTGTGCAGTGTATGTGGTGTTAGTGGATTATTTTGTATGTTGATCTTTTTTTTTTTTTATTTTTGCGCAACTGGTATCAAAGTCAGATTTTCGATGTCTGGTATTTCTTCTGCAAAGTTCAACACGGTCAAGTTTCGACGAAATTAGGAATTTCGAATTATGGTAGAGGAGGGTAAATGATCTCTGCACTAGCAGGACATGGAGAAGGCATTAAAAGGAAAGAAACTGGAAGGCACGAATGACATAGATCAGAAAGAACTTGGAGTGAATGTTGTCGCGACTATCCCTCTTTGTCCAGCTGATGACGTGATGTATCACATCATGGATGAGGAATCACCGAGTGCAATTTGGTTTAAGCTAGAAAGTTTGTATATGTCCAATTCACTAACAAACAAGCTTTATCTGAAGTAGAAATTGTATGATTTTAAGATGACAATGGCTAGGATTGAAACAACATATCAACGTATTCAACCGGATTATTATAGATCTAAAGCGGGTTGATGTAAACAGAGGCGGCTCTGTGATTTTGGGTGTCCTGTGCGAGATTTTAAAATGGTGCCCCCATAAATTTCTTTAAAATCGGTGCCCCTTTTATGATTGAGATTTTAAAATGGTGCCCTGTAAGATTTTCTTTAAGAGATTCATCATCAACATCTTTGCTAATATCATTTTCCTTAGAAAATTCATCATCAACATTATCATTTTTGGTGCCCCTATAAATATACAACTATAGCAAAAAAAAATTTTGGTGCCCCTATAATTTTGAGGCCCTATGCGGTCGCCCAATTGGAACACCCTCAGGGTCGCCTCTGAATGTGAAGTTCGAAGATGAAGACAAGACATTGAGTTTACTGATTCCCTACCAACTTCTATTTCGTACAAAAAAATTAGTTATGCCCTTGTTTGAGCCACTAACTCTATCATATATTTTTTTTTCTCTCTTCAACTTTCAATCACACAATCTTCCATAAAATAATACTACACGTAAATCGAAAACTTTTCTTTCTTTTTCAACCATACATTCTTAAAAAAAAACACTATTCCAAATATTAATTTTGAAAAAAAAGGGCTCAAACAAGGGCTATAATTCTGACATGAGGGAAATAAACTCTGAATCAGGAGATCACTGGTGCTCTATTATGTTTTCATTAGAGGAAGAACGTCAGAGATATCAGGGTGAAGGACTTGTATGCAAAATTTGAAATGGATCGAGTGATAATAAATCTTGATCTAAATCCAAGAAGATCTAAAAACTTTAAATGTATGAGTTAAATTTAAAAATAAATAAATTATAAGATCTAAAAATGCTTACACAAGTAGAAAATTCATTATAAATTAAAAATAACTTTATAACTAAAATATTTATTTATAAGTAAAGACAAAGTTCTAGAAAATGCTATTTATAACTAAAAAATCGAGTATGAGTACAAAATTACTTCATACCTATAGAATTTACTTATAAGCAAGAAATCACACATAAGACAAAAGTTCATGTATATATAAAAAAATTGCTCGAATGTAAAACATATTACTTATAACTAAAAGATTCACGTATAAGTATAAAATTACTTTATAAATACAAAATTAACTCATAAATAAAAATTCACTTATGAGGCCAAAATTCATTATGTAACAATTGCCTCTGTGTGAAAAATATTACTAAGAACTACTAAATTTACTTATAAGTATAAAAAGTCACCTATACCTTAAAAATCCATTTAAATATGATAAAATTACTTACAAGTACAAAATTCACATATAAGAAAAAAAAATCACTTATAGGTTAAAACTTTATTTATAAATAAAACATTAATTATAAGTGAAAATTCACATATATGAGCAATTCACTTTAAAAGTTTCACTTATTAGTAAAAAAATTTTAATCAAAAAAATTCTTATAAAAAAATATTATCATAATTGTCTAAATTTTTAATTATTTGTACGATATTCTAGCAACAAATGTTGTATTAAAAATATGGGAAAAGTTATTGGTATACAGACGTTGACACCCCTGTGTACTCGATCCCACCTCCCACTCACAAATGACGTCGGATTCCATGCTCAATTAATGCACGAGGCCATCCCCATAAGAGAGACAAGTAACTCAGGGTTTGATATCTGTAGCTTGGTTCTAAAAAATTAAAAATATTCTCCTCGATTCATTTTAATGCATTCCCCTGATCCTATTCCTCCGAATCTTATTTCCTAATTATATTCTTATCCTCTAATTCAACCAGTTGTGCATGTTTACCGTTTCTCTTACTCGTAGACCATTAACTAATTATTTTAAAATCCCAAACAGTAAGAAAACCCAGGTAAAAAATTAAAAACATTTCACCTTGAAGTCTCCCCATCTCCGATGGCTTCCCCAGCTACGAGATTTGTCTTCGCGCTTCTTACATTTGTCACCGTGGGAATGATAATCGGTAAGTTCTCCTATTCTTTATTTTGAGCAGTTTACTGATAGATTCCTGTACCCGACTGAGTTTTGGTTTTTATTTTCTGATAGTTTTAACAAATAAGAGGAAGAAAAGATATGGTTTTAATGTAAAAATTAATTTGCACAATTGAGTAATTTTAACGCCATTGACTGGTGATTTTATTAGGTCTTAGATTTGAGTCCAAAAATTTATAGAAAATCTAATTTAAGCTATATAGAAAAATAATACTAGCATCTAGTCGAAGGTTTTTTTTTAGCTGAATATGTAATTGTAATGGTGTCCCATTTGCGATGGACTTTGGATCGTAATGACTGTCGGATTTCGTTATTATTATTGGAAAGCTATTATGAGAGAATGATTAAAATTAATCAGTTTTCTGGACAGTTTGGGTAATTGCTCTGTTTAGTTGCACTAACCAAATGCTGGTTGAGCTTTCAATGGTGGTTATTACTTATTCAATAAGATGAAAAAATGGGAACTGAAGGGAGCCTAATGGGAAAAGCTTCTTTTAATTTGTACACATATTCCAACTTTTTCTCCAAAAAATGTACAAGGTTGAATATTGTTGTATATAAAGAGCTCGGTGAAATTAATAATGGATGATTCACAAGCATAAAATCAGAAATTTGTGTTTCTTGATTTATGTTGCTTTGTTACTGAAGCCTGAAGCTTAACGTGTAGACTACTTCATGTTGCTTTGCCTTCTTCACCTTTTGAATGTGGATTTTATGACAAATAAAGTATACGTGATTTTTTATTGGGTTTCTGGTCACTGAGTAAATGATGAGCTAATGCTGAAAATGACATTGAATATGCAATGGCCAGGGGCTTTATTGCAATTAGCATATATTCGAAGGTTGGAAGATTCATATGGTATATTTCTCAATCATTACTCTCTAAAGAGTTAATTTTATGCAATACTATTTTAACTTGCTTCGTTTTATATAGTTGTTATGATATTATCTTTTCAACTAGTCTGATTTTTCCTAATCACAGTGGGTAAACTTCTCATTTCTTCTAAATTTAGTGCATTCTTTATGGTTTGTGCAAAATTAAGAAACCATTTTTCTTCACTTTAAAACAGAATCTGACAACTCTATTCGCTGTCTTATATGAATACTTAATCCTTAGTTGCTGAGCCTGCTAAAAATTCCATGATGTTATGCTATTCTCAGCATGGTGACAGGCCTCAAAAGCTTATAAATCCTTAGCTTTTGTATCCTAATTGACATGATAGTCATTCTACATAAACAACAATTATCAAGGTAATTTCAATTCAGTGCTTCCCACACTAGCCTTTTCTAAAAGGCTGCAAGCAGATGCTTTTAACATATGAATTCCATCCTGTAAGCTTGTAACCCAATTGACATCATTCAATCTGTTGAAGTTACCTAATCATTTTTAAAGCCCAATTTTGATTGCATGGCTTTGTTTCAATTATATCTTTGTGGTTATGCATTTTATATCTGTACATAATCTTCAAACATCGCTAATAGATCTTTCTCAGGTAGAATTGGTAAGTTCAGTAACGAGTGCGAGTGCATTTCTGTGTTTATTTTGTTGTGTGCTCTGCTCCTTCTTTGGGTGAACTGAGGATTTAACATGATGGTAAAATATTAATTTTATGTTGACACTTACAGTAGGATGTGTTTTATACTTTGCTCATTATGTTGCTTCTTTTGTCCATGTGTCCATGTGTCTCATGTTCGTACTTAGGTTCTGTACTGTGAACTTACCAATGTAATAAAATGGTAGACCCCCTGCATTAACTTTATGAAAATTCTGAACAAAAGTATTCTTATCAATTGACCTTTTCAGAAAATTTTGGTGTGTAGGTTCTGAATCTTCCTTGAGAAGATTAAGTGAAACTCGGAATGGAGGTGGTCTTCAATTTACTCGAGGTATTTACCTATACCTTTAATGTAAATTGAACCCAAATGATACACACCTTTTTCCTGTGCATATTTATAAATATGTCATGGGAAATCGATGCATTTCTGTATTTATTTTTATAGGTATTTCTCATTGGGAGGACAAAGAAGCCTTGGTTTTACGTCTTGGATATGTATGTTCCTCTTGTTGTTCTCAAATCTCTAGTTAGCTTTTGGTCTTTTACCAAAAATGCATTTTTGTTTAAAACATGGCACCAAAATCTTGATGTCAATTACCCTTAAAATGAAAGCCTGAACACGAGTTCATATACTTAATAAAGCTCTCTATCTTATTATATTTCGTGATGCTAAGAATTGTTCCATATTATGATTTTCATTCATTTTCTGATGCAGGTCAAACCTGAAATAATTAGCTGGTCACCACGCATTATTGTATTTCATAACTTCTTAAGTACAGAGGTAGGTCAGTTTGATCCTTTTTTTATTATTATTGACATGTAGTTCCTATTTTCAATAAAAAAAGTGTAATTCTGTGTTTACATTAGTTTTGTCTACTGTACTGCTGAAAAATGTAATTCATAATTGATTATTAGATCCTTTTAGGGCCTTTTAATAGTTCATTATGTTGAAACAAGACTATGCATCCAGGAATCTCTAACATTTTGTTGTAAGTCTGTGGCTTTGCGTTCCATATTGAGTAAACCTTTTAATAAAGTATATTGCAGTTTTTGATGCTAGCCAGGTTGAATAAAATGCTTTGCAATTTCTGCTCATAAGTGTTCCATAAGGTGAGATCTACTATGAACAGCAACCTTGGCGATCACCCTGTTGTTGAGGATGGTGAGTTTAGTAAGAACAACGGCATCACAAGAGTAGGAAGTATTGAAGCTGCCTACCCAAAATCCACGTGGAAACTTAATTTTTTGTAGGATTTCACTTCAAAAATGTTATCTGTTTTTCAATCCTGTTTACATGCTCTATATCTATCTATAGAACTGAAATCTAATTGCATCTTAAGCCTGATGTATTAAATGATTATCGTGATTTAAGCTAAAATACCTCTCTTCCTTTTGCTGGGCTTCTTGCTCCTCTGTAATTTTTTCTTCCACCACATTATCTTCTAAGATATTTTTCTTTTCATTCATGTTGACCAAAGAAGTCACCCTTATGAGCTTATTTTCCTCAATACTTCTTCCATTTCCGTGATCTAGACCATTAATTAGTTCCCATGCTTGTTCTTGAGTTGATCCTAATAATTTATTTTCCGTGAACACTTCAGCTTTCTCTCCTTGTATTTTATTTTCTATTTTTTTGCAACTCATTCGAGCATGTTTATGTTGTTCAAGCAGTTGGGTTTACTATAAAATTTTGTAAGGAAAAGAATAGACCAAAAAATGAAAAATATTGAGGATGTGAACGTCCTCTTGTATCTCTATTGAATTTATGCCATATTCTGATCATTTGGCCTTGCAGTATTTTTTAAATAGCTCGTTTAAATTTGTGGAGTGCTTATGATGTCTATTTTTCTATGGAAGACAACTAAGAATGGGAAATCATTTTCTACTTCTCAGGAATGTGATTATCTTATAGCAATTGCCAAGCCTCGTCTACAGGTTTCTACGGTTGTGGATACAAAAACTGGAAAGGTGAATTAGAAAGCAAATATTAGTCTAATTTAGTGGCTGGTTATTTTCCTATAATGGTTTGTTGATCTCTTGTACTTGGAGTCATATTTTAAATTGTTCATTTTAGCATTTAATCTAGATGTTGAAATTATCTGGAAAACTGGATCTACTCAATCAGGGCTTAGATTCCAGTACAACGTTGCTGGTTCACACAACATTAATTGTTCCTTGTACTCTATCTAGCATTATTTTCTCAGTTAAATTCGCATGTTTATTTTTATTATATCTATCCAAAAATGATGTACATTGGTTGCTTGTGCTGATGCGACAATGTTGTGGCATACTTTGCTCCATATGATATATTCTCTCTCCTTTTCAATGGTCTGCTATGATCTTCTATTGATACTTGATATCTTCGTTAGCTAGTTACTCATAAATTTACTTCAGATGTGATGTGGTTCCGCATTTCAGTTCTTCTGGATACGTAATGTTGATCATTGTGCTTTTTATTATTTTCTGTTCAGCTTAGTTTATTTAAATTTTCTTTTGCTTTGATTTTCTTTTGCAATCCTAATAACAAATTTCTGCCGACTCCTCACATGTACTTGCATATTATATAATGTCTCAGGGTATCAAGAGTAAAGTTAGAACAAGCTCTGGTATGTTTCTTAGCAATGAAGAAAGGAAATACCCTCGGATACAGGTTCACTTGTTTCAAACTCTGTATTAATGTCAGCTGACGTGTCGTGCATGAACATGTGTCTTCAAGGATTCATGCATCGTAGTTCTTTATTCTTTTCATTTTTTCAGTTTCTGTCATATAAAAATCATACAATGGTTACATACTTTTATAATAAAGCTTTTACGGTTTGTTGCAAACCATGTTTTACTGACAATAGGACTTTGTGATTATGTTGCCACATACCATCAGGCAATTGAGAAAAGAATATCTGTCTATTCTCAAGTACCAGCAGAAAATGGGGAGCTTATACAAGTATTGAGGTGAGTGTATTTCTCATGCTCTTTCCATTTTACCATTTTAAACAAAAGTCTTATTGGTTTTAATATCAAAGCTAAAATATGCTATAGCACAGGTATGAAAAAAACCAGTTTTACAGTCCCCATCATGACTATTTCTCAGACACGGTGAGCTTTTACTCTGCCTTCCAATTATGTTCATCAGCTCAATTGTATCTCTTTCATCTTTTTAGCTCTTGCCATCTTAAAGACTGTCACATGTTGACAAAGACAGAATGCTTCCTTTTACAGTTTAATTTGAAGTTCGGTGGTCAACGAGTGGCAACAATGCTTATGTATTTAACTGACAATGTCGAGGGAGGTGAAACATTCTTCCCACAGGTAGCTACATTTCAGACTATTAGTTAGTTTTCCATGTTAAATTAAATTTTTATCAGTTGCCATCCGAACTATAGGATTAATTGGTACACGAGGTTAAACTGAGATTGTACATACACGGGGTTATCTGATAGACAACGAACATGATTCTGGGATGCTTGAATTGACAACTAACTTGAGCAGGTTAAGCATGATTACTAAAATAATTATCCCCAAATGAAGGCAGGAATTTAGCAACCTGGTACTGAAACAAGGAATTAAACGTGCTTTTGTACATAGATACAAGTTTTCAGTGGCCGGTGGATTTGTAAGCATCCCATGGCTTCAAATTGTTGAACTAATATCTGGTGACAGTACACTTACGACATTATTGGTATGAACTACTGGACAAGACTACACAGTTTAGTGATATAGATTTCAGTTTCTTTTCTTTCTTAATGCTATTATGATGGGTACTATCCACCCTACAAACAAGCCAATAGTGTTATTGATAGAGAATGCACATAGTTACTGGTGCCCCCCCCCCCCCCCCCCCCCCCCCCCCCCCCCCTTTTTTTTTTTTCCTCTCTCTCTCTCTCTCTCTCTCAGAAACCGTACATACAAGGATGGTGTTAAACGATTAAACTCATTTCTAGGTTCTGTGGCTTAAATTTGCGGAAAGCATGAATACTAAACACACACACACACACACTCTCTCTCTCTCTCTCTCTCTCTCTCCCTCCCTCCCTCTCTCTCTCTCTGAAACCATACATACAAGGATGGTGTTAAATGATTAAACTCCATTCTAGGTTCTGTGGCTTAAATGTGCAGAAAGCATGAATACTAAACTGTTATCGTGCATGAGTTTTATAATTATTTGTTTATGCAACATCTTTAACTGATATAATACATTTTTTTGCATGAATATCTACACCAGTGGAGTCTCTCAAGGACAAATTGTATTGCCAAAAAACACTCATCAACACACGACTATCTGTGTATTCAATTGTCTGATTGTGTCTTTCAGCTGCCTCTCCTTTCATGATTTTCCTTTGATTTGTCAATTCTCATTGTTATTAGGCTGGATCGGGCGAGTGTAGCTGTGGTGGGAAAATGGTTAAAGGATTGTGTGTGAAGCCAAATAAAGGAGATGCTGTGCTTTTCTGGAGCATGGTTTGTGTTCTTCCCCTAGTTTTGAAATATCTCAATTCACCATTGATAGTTGTTATATAATGTGATAAAAGTTAATGATCTATAAAGTCAAACCTCAAAACTAACCATTTTAAGAAGTTCATATAAGCTAACTATTCATAAACACTGTAAAATTGTTTTGTATGGTGCTATTGGGTCTGGCACAATTGTTTGATGAAAGATATATAAGCTAGAAGCTACAAGCAATTAAGTACCCATGAAATCTTTAAAGTTTTAAGAACAAGAAACTACATAAAGAACATGCAAGTGAATGCTCAAGCATGCTTATTTATTGAAAGTGGAGATATTTTCTAACTGCTTAAACTTTTAGATGAGGTGGTCCAATATGATATTACAGCCAAGTCAAGTTTCGCACCATCCATTTATGAGAACTGTGCCCAAGTTAGGTTTTTGATGAAAATGAATCTAGCTTGAGGGCCATGTTTTGTGTTCTCTCTAACAATTTAGACTTTTAAATGAGGTTGTTCAAAAGGGGGTATTGTTCGACCTTCAAATTTATCATCCATCTCTATGATGTTCTGTTTACAGGGGCTCGATGGACAATCAGACCCGAGTAGCATACATGGTGGATGTGAAGTATTGTCGGGAGAGAAATGGTCTGCTACTAAATGGATGAGACAAAAAACTTTTACCTAATCGTGCTTCAACTTCTCAAGCTCTCGACTTCTATAACTGGTCAAGGTATAATAAAAATGATAAATTAACGGTTAGTGTGTATCAGTGCAAATTAAAGGAATGGACTTTCTTTGCTAGTTGATAAAATACTAAAAAAAGTACCCTTGTAATATCAATGTATGTATAGTACCTGAACAAGTTTATTGCACAAACAATGCTAAGATGAGTTGAAGGGTCAATAACGGTTTTTAACATTTTTGTTTTGACAATTTCTAGTATTGTTTAAAGAAAAAATATGATATTGTCTACTAATTTTTTTTGGTAATAAATGTTATTTTCTTCGCTTTCTGTACTCTTTTACAATAATTCTTGGTGAAGACCACTTCTCTATGAACAATTGACGTGCTCAACCCAGTACATATTATGCAGACACGAAAGAGAAAATTTAACAAGAGCACGATCGTTACTCATTTTTTTTCTAAGCATTTGATGAAGAAATGTAGTTTTTTGAATTAAATCGAGCCCTTGTTGATTTGAGTGAAGAAATTGATAAAAACGTAAGTTAAAGTTATAATCTTCATAAATTTTAATCAAAATTTATTAAAAATATATGATTTTTAGCTAAATCAAACATGACCGAATATGTATTTGGTTAGATTGAGTCCAAAATATTTACTAGAATTGGTCATGCCAATCTACGAGAAAAGAGAGTAATTTCACGGAAAACAAAATGGAACATAAGGTTCCCGTTTGGTTCTCATTTTTTCATCATAAAAATGAAAAATATGATCGTTATTCATCACATTCAGTCATCATATTTGATTTTACATCTCTTGTGTGGGGGACCATAACGGCTATATTTTTCATTCTCATTTTACAAAAAATGTGTATCAAATGACAAACGGGGATAAGATTAGTGGATTCGTCTTTTCTTCTCATTTTTAGCATTACATGAGAAATTAATTATGAAATTAATTCTCCCAAATATAGAGTTAAGTGTTTGGGAGTGTTTATACAAATAATAAAATTAAGTAGTGGATAAGTGAATAATACTTATAATTTTCTCGAATGTGAATAAAAATGATGTGAGTGCTTATATATAGTTTATGAACTTGAGCCAAGCATAGAAAAAATTAAATAATATTACGTAATTAATAACTCTGTTAGCTTGATAAATTCCATATTATGTGCATTAGTGTTTAAACGAATGTTATAAAAATCGGATCAAATCAATCAGTTCAATCGAAAATCGAGGAACTAGTCAAAAATCCGGTTCGATTAAAGCTTAAAATCTACTTAATTCAAAATCAGTTAAAAAAAAAAAAAAAAAATGTTCAATTGGCCGGCTTAACCCGGTTAATCCGCTTATGCTGTTTTTTTTTTTAAATGAAAAATAGGATTCATGTTAAATGAAACGATTTGAGATTTATTTTGACTGAACGTGTTTTGTTTTTATAAATTGAAAAATAAGTAGTTAATTATAATTAATGTTATTTTATTAAATCGATATTATTCAAAATCAGTAGTGGGCCTTATCTCGCTTTCATAACCACGCAGACGGATATAAGCCTCTCCCGCTTTTTCTCTCCCTCTTCCCCATTTTTCTTCAGATTATCACATTCTCGTTTAATTCTACACGCGATGTTCTAACATTCTTCTATATGTAAAAATAATGGCGTCAATGCCAATCCAGAGATGATATAGAATTGAAAAAGGAAAAAAGAAACGGTTGATTTTCGTATAATTGATTATTCATGGCTACCCTTTCTTATCAATTTTTCCTGGGTTTCATAATTACAATTCATTTGGGAATTTTCTTATTTTTGACATCATCAGTCTCCGCTGCCGGTGGTGATTCATCAGGCGCCGCCTCCGGCAATGCTTCTAGCTCCTGCAGCAACCCCCACATAATGGTACATTATTAAAATCCCATTAATCATTAAGGCATTGGTATTATTGTTGTTATTTCATATGTTTTACCTAAAAAAATATAATTATTAATTTGATCATATTACATGGATACACCCGTTCATGTGTTTTCTACCAATAATATTGGTATATTCTGTTTCAGAACAATTTTATAGATAATGGGCAAAATTGATTTAGAAGTAAAACTTGAACAACGTTGGTATTTTCATTTACTGGTAATAATCGAATATATACTAAATAATCTTATGTTTAGGTGTGGATTCAGGATAACCTTTAATATTAGTATTCTTGTATTCTATATCATAATTACTATATATTCCGTGCAACGTGTTGTGAACATACTTGAACAGAATTGATGTAAATAAAATGAACTGTAGAGAATACATTTATAGAAAAATGAGCAATGCTTTAGTGACCACTTCCTGGACGTCCAGGGGGTTATGATGAGATCACGGTTGAGAGAATCGTATGGAACTCACGAAATTAGTTTAAAAATGTAGGGAAAACCCAAATTCAGGTTGTAGACGACAGGATCTCGACCCGCAAATTATTGAATCAAGCAACCAAATAAAAACAAAGTTTGAATGACCTCTTGATTACAAAACCAACGAACCTCGATTTGTGAACGCTACAAAGGGTGCTTAATCTTTTGATAAATTCTAAGATTTGAACGCCACAAATATGTAATATATTTGATAAGTTCGAAAGTTCATTCAAGAACTAAAAAGAGAAAATCTCAATTCATCATAATAAAAGTCTTAATATTTACAATGAAAAATAAATATATTTATACTAAAGTAATAAACCCTAAGAAATATGGAAAATACGAAATCAAAGAGTCCTAAAATAACAAACTTGTTAAAAATAAGAATTCTAGCCAAAATAAAATATTTCATAAAAAATAAAAGTTTCTTCCGATTATAGTCTATGCCTGATCATATCAGGTGATGTGGTGTTCCCTGCATGGGATTGGCCTAGAGAAATAATTTCAAAAGATTCTACTAAAATTTTAAAAAACAAAGTTGGGATTTTGAATCCTTTGATTAGATTTTTTGGCTTCATTTTCAGTGAATCAATTGACTATTTGAGAGTTTCAGTCTTTTAGTCAGTTGTGGATGTTAGATAAGACCTTAGTCTGCCCATGGCCCTATAACTGCTGGCGCTTCAAACCCTTGATACCGAACCGTAACAATCTCCCAGTCTGTTTTATATATATTAACCTTTCTTTTGACCATGTAAGTATTTTAGCAGACTAAAAATAACAACAATAAACTTCCTAATACACTTTTACAGATAAATAAACTTAAGCTTTTCAAAATTTGTGTAGGCTCCTTGCCTTTTTTTAAAGATATTTATATATAGGTGTGTTATAAAAACATCTACCCTAGGGATAAGGTAACCTTATAACAAACACAAGTGAGGGTGGGGAATATGCTTAAATGCTTGAATGTTTCTACAAAATAAACACTCTTAATGGAATGAAAATTATTGATCTGCCATGCCTGCATGGAAGTGGGTTGGTCTGACTGTGGCCATTTAAACCTCTAATGTTGCTTGAATTTTTGTTGCATAATCACTATTATGTGATTATCTATAGGTGCAATATATAGGTGAAGTTGGAAAATGTGGCTGAATTTAATGGAAATTGATAATAGAAGACCATGTTGTAACTCGAGAAACAGAAGGTTACATGCAATAAAATGGAACACTTCAAACTGATCTTTTATTTTGAATTTTAGTGATAGAGATAGTCAAGGTTCTATTAAAACTTCAACGGAACTGAATTACTGAAAAAGAAGTGAAAAGATTTACGACGGTATAATAGAAATGAGTTGATTGATGGCTTACTGATTCTATATACTGTCGAGAACTTTTTCGAAAATGGAGTGAGATGAATGGAACTTAGCGTTCTTATTCTATTCTTTGGTGATGGAAGTGAATCTTCCTCATCAAACAAATTTTTATTTTTTGATTTATATATTATTAACTGAAGACCTCACATATAAGATAGAGATTCTCTTTTGAATATTGAATATTAAAATTTTCTTATTCTAAGGCATGTTTATCCGGTAAATATTAGTATGAAGAGAAAAAGGGAAAAAAGTCTTGTTAGGAATATACTGGGAGAGCTTTTTCACTCCTTTTTTCAGGTTAAGGTCAAGATATGGGTCAATGGAGCTGAGAAGGAACCAGTGGGTGGGTTAAGCGCGGCATTTGGCTCTATTTTTCCCACCCACATTAAAGAAGCCCGCAGATTGTCAGCTACATATTCAAAACCCTTAAATGGCTGTACAGCTTCATCTTCTAAGGTACTTTTCCCCTATTAGTGTCAACATTTTCAATTTATTTGCTAACTTATCAATGGTCACTGGGAGTTTCATTTTGTGCCTTGAGCAGAAAATACTCTTCAATTGTCTCTGAATAAACGGCACAATGTTCCAAGTGTTGGTTACTCCCATTGTAAACCTTGAAATTTTATCCTGATCTCAAATATTAGAAGAAAACAGTTTTTTGATCCATTGCACAACATTGATAGAAGCACTAATGTCTCAATTCAATGTCTCATCTAAATTCATAAGAATTGGTTGGAGGTTTGAGGCTCATCCTTGCCTCATCTGTTATTTATAATAATATCAAATACCCAAACAAGTTGGAAAGCAAACTAACCCTACAGTTTCTAATCAACTAGAAAGCATTAGCAGCATGAAGCTCTTGGAATTATGTTTTACAATTTTTGATGCATTTTCTTCAATTTAACATTGTCCTGCATACACTCTCTTTTACACAAACTATGCCTTCATACTGGTGGCACAAGAACCTAGAGCTAATCTCATGCTATAGATTGCACAAGAAAATAAAACACATATTTCACCATGTTCCTCTAATTACTCCTTTCAAAGTGGGAATCTTGGATTCATTTAAAGACAATGCTGCACCCAACTCTATGATGAACTAGGAATAGTGAATGTCTCATCTTTGTAGCTATATGACTTATTGAAGACAAAAATTAAATAAATAAACATGTCCCTTTTTTAAAAACTTAAGTTCTTAAATGAAGTGGTTAAACATAGTTTTAGAGTAGGTGAATGTCCTACGTTCATGTCTTGTTACCACCCATTCATAAAAATTTCATGTATCAAGCCTTTGATGGAAAAATGAATTGGCTGCACTCGAGGGAATTTTGTACAAAATTTAAATATATGTGTATGATCTCTAACAACCAATCTTGTGAAAACCGAACTATACCCAAAGCCAGTCTGGTTGTAGCTCAAAACGGTATAAAATCTGGTAACCAGTTAGATCAATTGGTAGCCAGTGACTTGGATGCGGTTTGCCAAGTTTGCTGATATTAAAATGAAACATGAGATGGTAACAAAATCATTAAATGAAAAAGTGGCAACAAAAGTGTGAAAGAACTTGCTTCCGATTGGTTTCCTTTGTCTCTGCTGATTTTAGGGATTTTGATGTGAATATCTTGTGTAGTTTTAATTTTAAATAGCCTTACTTTGTGCCCATTAATTTACCATTTTGTATGTAGCCCATTTATTTTTATTTGATATTTAGTACAGTCTAAGTTGGGCCCATATAATTTTTATATGAGGTTGAATGAGTATTGAAATAATTAATAAATAGTAAATAATGAGTCTAGAGATACTTTTTTAATATAAGATACATATGTATATATGAATTTATATATTTAATTATTTTTATTTTTTGTTTAACCTGGTCTGCCCTTGACTCGTCCGATTTGTTTTTCAAAACATTGCTAACAATAAGATTTTCAATGAGTTGGCTCAACATTACTTTTATTCTTTAATCATATGTCCTCTGGAACCTATCAAGCTCTTCCATATGGATTTCATAGCCTTTCTTATCAAATATTTGTGAGCCTAAGAAAGAAATTTAGCATTGTTATTTGAGTTGTCATGCATTTTCTCTCTGTTACCAATGTTGAGATTTTCAAGCACAGTGCAAAGATTCTCTTGTATCCTTCGTAATTATCAGGCTTTTTTGCATTAGCTTGATGCAGTGATTGTGATTTCATAGCTGAGGCAAAAGTTGGTAACCATGTTGAATTTTGGAAAGAAACTTAGAATTGTTATTTGAGTTGTTATAGATTTGCTCTCTATTACCAATGTCGAGATTTTCAAGCACAATCCAAAGAGTCTCTTGTATCTTTTGTAGTTATCAGGCTCTTTTGCATTAGCTCGACGTGGTGATTGTGATTTCATAACTAAGGCTAAAGTTGCAGAAGCAGGAGGAGCAGCAGGACTAGTGGTGATAAATGATGGTGAAGGTTGTTATCTTTAATTCTGTTGGCATATAGTGTACATCTCATATATAGTATGTCAGTTGTTTGAAATTTAGCTTTGGTTTTTGATCAGTACACCCTTGCCCTGAAATTCTATAGGTCTTTTGGAGATGAATTGTGTTGGGAATGCTACTGATCTCGACATTACCATTCCTGTTGTCATGATTTCAAAGTCAGGAGGAGACGAATTAGACAAAGCCATGGATGGTGGGGGAGAAAGGTAGGTCTCCTTCATATAATTTGGTTTAACTAGTTTTAAAAGCAAGTATGGAGGATACATGTTGCTGTTTATAGTTCGCTCTGCTTCTGCATATACAGAGTGTGGGATTGCATACTATTAATTGATGCTTTTATCGAAGTTTGAGTTGAAGGTGCTTGGAACAAGTCTATTATGTTTGGATGCCTTATTTCCTTCTGCAATGAATAAGATCTTTTCTCTTTTAAAGACTGTAGTGTTTTATCATATGTATGAATGCTTTTTGTTCTTTGTGATATCATCAAGTTAACCTGGCTTCAGGTGCTCTGATATCTGGTGTGCCTTTCTTCAATTCGTTCTATCCATTTTTAATTATTTGGAAAAAGTTGATCTGCTCTTCAGAGGTGGGAAATATGATTGAATGATAATATGCTCTCTTTTCGGAAATTATTATATTACTTCTTCAGTCCCCTTTTTATTGCAACAGTTTGACTGTTCTAACATTGCAAATAAAGAGGCACATTTCAAAAAGTGCATTCAATTTTTCTATACCGTCCATAAAAAGTTTATCTTGCTATGATATTATACAACCAGTTAATAAAGTTTGAAGTGTCATCAACTTGCTAGTGTAGATCCTGTGGAGTTGATAAACATTTACTATTGTTTTAGTTCTTGCTCCTAGCATTAATTTTCTTACTGAAGGAATAAAAATATCTTCTGAAGAGTAGCCAGAATGGATGGAATAGACTCGGTTAATGAAAATTTAAGTTGACCAATAAAGGCAGTAGTAAACACGAGCCTGCAGATTTTTCTATTAATAAAAATGTTGACATCTGTTTCCTTCATGAATACAGTTATTTTCTGTTCCTTCATAATAAAAAATCTAAGTTCTGCAGAGGTTCACATTTCCGGAGACAAGGGGGAGTCACAGATGATGTGGAGAAAAAATTAAAAATATGATAATACAATCCACCCTCCACGTGGAAACTGTCATGAGGCTAGGCTTCCATTGTTATATAATATTTGATGTGTGCTGTCGAGTCTTATGCTCAAGATGTTGCCAGATTTATTAGCTTTCTGCATGGTCTTCTTGCTTGAATATTTTCTTTTACAGTTTGTTTCATAAAACTTCGATAAAACTTTATCAACTTTTCAGCTGCGTCAAACTTCAATTTTAACTACACATTTCATAGGACTCACAACTTTTATCAACTTTTCAGTTACATTACATTTCATCAACTTTTATCTTTTATCAAATAACCCCTTTATATGTTTAAAAACTGCTAACTTCATGTTTTTCAATGCAGTGGAACTTTTATTATATTCTCCAGATCGCCCGATTGTTGACTTCTCAGTGACATTCTTGTGGCTGATGTCTGTTGGGACAGTAGTTTGTGCATCACTTTGGTCGGAATTTACTGGATCGGAGCAGAGTGATGAGCCCTATGATGAACTCTCGCCAAAGGTTCCGTGAACAAAATAATTTGTCTTTATTTTCATATGAAGTACAGTTAAAACACTTCCAGATGGGCATTTCCTGCTGTATATAAAATGACGTCATGTTGCCCTCCTTATGGTTGCTTTTACTATTTTCACTAATGATGTCGTTTAGTGTTTCATGCTCATAGTGGAATTCCTTAAGTCTGCTAAACAGCTCAAGCAATCGCAGTTCCCAAACTTTTATCAAATTCTATAGTCATCTTCTTTTTACTTTAATTGTTTTTGTTCTCACAAATGAAATATTTGTATACTTGAAAATATTAGCCTTGCGGGTACCTTTACATCACAAATATATTTATGCCTGTCTTTCTTTTATAAAACATGATAATTAGAGCCGATACAATTTCCCAGCCTTTTCTAACCCCCTTTTAAGTCATATCACATCCTTTGTGAGCTACAGCTATATAATCATCTCGATGTTGCTTCAAGCTATTGCAACTGACCCAGTTTCTTCCCGTTTGGGATCTATGTTTCTTGTACTGTGACTTGTACAAGATGCAGAGAAGAGAAGCACCACCCCTTTTGACACAAAACTTTGTAATAGTCTGCCTTTGATGTCCTTTTAGTTATGAAAGGACAGAAATGAAAGAATAATCATGAAACTTATGATGGCTATTTGGTTTCTGCACAGCTTGACAAGATTTAAAAAACAAGCATAATTGAATGATTTGGCGCATATAAAGTTTCCTTTGACAGATGTTATATCTAAATTGACTGTGCTGTTTCCATTGTTAGGTATCATCCAATGCAATAGCAGCCAAGGATGATGAAGAAATCCTACATATAAGTACAAAAAGTGCTATAGTTTTTGTCATAACGGCATCAACTTTTCTGGTGCTACTTTACCTATTTATGTCATCCTGGTTTGTCTGGCTGCTTATTGGATTTTTCTGCATCGGTGGTGTTGAGGTAATTATTCACTCCATTTATGTTTGATATCAGTTTGCTTTGTGCTGGCCAAGGTTGAGGCTGCTTGCACACAAAAGAGAAAGATGGACAAAATTATTTATTTGAGCATCAACCGTTGAGATAAAGTGTTAAGTGATTTTGAGCTTGGTCCAGGCCAAGGTTGAGATGTTTCAGACTTGCTGCTTGCACATGTAAAAGAACTTAGGAGTGTACTTATTATACTCATTTAGGGGAAAGACTTCTGAAAACGAGAAAATGCTGAAAATGACTAAAATATTTTTTTTCCTCCAGAATATCCTTTTATAGGCATCACTTTGTTGAGCACATTCCATTTTCCAATACCATGTTGATTGTCATTGGTGATTTCACTTAAATGTACACTATTTAGACCAGTGTTTTTAGACTCGGCTCCGTCATCGAACCAGTAAAAGGTCAATGGTCAAAATGTTCAATAAGGTTAAATCAGATGTCAAAAATCAATAAATAAATGAGTGAAGATTCGTATATATACACACTACAACATAAAAAATAAAAAATAAATTTTTTTTTTTTAATTGTTCTCCTCACTATTCCCGAAGTAAATACAAATTATGTTCGTTAACTGAATTTATTACCTGTAACTTGCTTGAACGCCTAACAACTAGCATATTTGAATGATTTTATTGTTTTAAATTGAAAATTGTTTTAGCCTATAGAACATTTGAGTCTTAGCATTATTGTACTAATAATGAAGTACAATTGTTTATGCTCACTAAGGAGAAGTAAAAGAATAAATAAACAAAGACAATGAACAATAAGTTAAACATGGAAAATTGGCTTTGCCGGGTGACTAAAACATTAAATAAGCGTGCGCACGAGCGTGTGTATACGTGTTGGAGTGTAAACTTTTCTGTCTCAATGATAACAATGACTTGATCTGTCTAAATCAATGCTATTAAAACTGGCTTGCTAATGATAAGTTTTGTTATTAGGGAATGCATACTTGCATAGTATCTTTGGCGTTGAGGTATGGTTCAATTTTAAATGTGAAAGATTACAGCTATGCTATATGTTTAATACATTTTTATAACATACTATGTTGCTTGTTTGCTCTTATGATCCAAGCAGCAAATGCAAAAATTGTGGACAAAGGACTTTGAATTTGCCACTTCTGGGGGAGTTTTCCGTTCTGTCTTTTGTAGTCTTGATATTCTGTGTGGTATTTGCCATTTTGTGGGCAGCAAATAGGAAAGCATCTTACTCTTGGGTTGGCCAAGACATCCTTGTAAGCTATTACTGATTTGTCTTCTCTAATTTTATTCTTATCTGCATTTTGTATTGTGAAGACTCCCATTGTGTATGCTGAATTGATGTGCTTACTCTCTTGCACCTTATCAGTCAATTATATAATGGAAATCAATAATTACCATTCCACTCCTTGAATCTTGTAAAATGGCACATATTTGCCAGATGAAACTCACACTATCTTTTACATTATATAAAGGTTTATGTACTAAATTCAAAATAGTTGTAAGATAACATGTCATTGCCTTTATAATTTTATGTTGTCTGTACAGTGGCTATGTGGAGACGTTTTTTTTTTTTTTTTTTTTGTGCGCGTGGGTGTGTGTGTATTTCTCTATTTTTTCATGATATAGAGATACATTAAGAGATCAAGAACTCCTAATAAAATATAAGAAAAACAAATTTAAAAACAAAATCTCTTATGCATTGCGTTCTCCCAGCTGAGAACAACTAAATAGAGGAAAATCTCTAAACTCCTTAGATGTAGAAGCACGTAAAGAAGCCAAAAGATTTACTCTCTCCAATTAATTAGGGTGATGTTACATGGGAAGCTGTGATATTTGGCTATTTTGGGGTGGTTTGGACCAAAAGGAACTCTCCCAATTTTTGAAGAAAATGGGGAAAATAAAAACTAAGTTTCTATGCATCTGTGGTTATTTTACTTGTATATGAGATTTTACCATATAGTTTTCAACCATCTCCGTTGAAGAGATACTTTCAAAAAATGTGGAAACTTTAGTTATATCTTCAAATCTCTGAAGAGATGATGACAAAACTTCACATGTTTTTATCCCTAATCCCTAATAAAAGGGCAACAAAAATATAATATAATTGAAACAATATATAAGAGTATAATGCAATATAGTACGACAGATGTTTTTGGGCTTGTTTATAAGCACTGCGATGGTTGTGGTTCTATCAGGGGCCAGTACTCGCTCACTATGGGGTGGGGGTAAGGATAGAGAGCAAGGGGGTTAATGTTTTTTTTTTTGCTTTCTCTTTTCTTTATTCTTCCCTTGTGTTTTGCTTCTTTTAGTTGATTTTGGAGGGCAATGGACTGGCTAAAGTACCCCACAAAATAAGAATCCAAGTGCAAGGCATGTGCCACTTTGACAGAAAAAATAACAGTTCCCATCCAGTGGGGACCTATGTGCTCAATTTTGCAAAGGTTTTGGATCTAAAGGTCTCAAAAAATTGAATGGGGACCCAAGTTTTATATTTCACAAAGGTTGGAGACCCCAACTGTTATTTTCCTATATGATTTTAATTTATAGGGATTTGGAATGGTTGGCTTGGATTTAGTGAGTCAATGGTTTAACATTTAATTTGTTATGTGGCCTGATTATATTTCTGTTATATAGCTGTTCTAGAAGCAGCTAAACACACACACACACACACACAATTATAAATAAATAATGGCAGTTCAGCATCGCAAATTACACCTAGAATTTAGTTGATTTCAACTCTGCTAAATTCATGCTAATAGATTGTGTGTGTGTGTGTGTGTGTGTGGAGGGAATGCTCAAATCTATGTGGAAGAAGGGAGAAGCTGGAAGTAGTAACCCATAAGGAACTAAAGCTGCACATAACTGCCTGCTTCCATCTGTTATGTTTTGTGATGCTCACGAGGATGTTATTTTTATTGTCATGGCTGCAAAATTTCATTTAATGCTATTATAATGAGATTTTATTTTTTCTTAATTCATTTTGTCCATTGAACAACCAGTTTTTGCTATTTATGTCTATGTATGGTATTTTGACTATATATTCAACAATTTTTAATCAGCCCTTGCACCATTCTTTCTTTGGGGATCATTTTTCATAAAATTCTGTTTTTGAATATTGACGGTGTCTGTGTCAGGGTATTTGTTTGATGATAACTGTCTTGCAATTGGCTCAATTACCAAACATTAAGGTATCTGGAGTGATCATACTTGATCTTTACCTGACTAACTTTTTGTGTTGTCCACTTATAATTGCTTTTGTCTCTAGGTTGCTACAGTACTTCTGTGTTGTGCATTTCTTTACGACATCTTTTGGGTTTTCCTATCTCCTTTTATATTCCATGACAGCGTTATGATTGAGGTGAGTATGTTTTTCTCAATTCGCCATCTGTCCTTTTTTCTGTAGCGTTAAGCAGCATTCAGTTTTTCCAAGCAGAACCCACTTCCTATAATGTTTGGCCTTCAAATTTCAATCTAGCTTGAAAATTCAAAATACCTGTACTTTAGGGCTATACATTCCATTCCTTAGCTTGGATTAAAACTAATAAGCAACAAGTTAAGTGAAAGAAACTAAAAATAAATTATGATCAGTAGAATAAAATGAAAACAAACTTTTAGAATGGATATCTACGAGTTCCATCACTCTAATCATCCCTGTCAAACAATGACCCGTAGGTAGCATAAATTATGTCAGGAGTCGAGAGATAAGAAAAAGTTTGCAACAGACATTTTATGAGATTCTATGACCAGAAACTTTATTCTTTTTGGCAATTACACCTATATATTATAGAGCTTTTCAATTGCGGATTATTATTCCCACATGAATTCTGCCCCATGGTGTTTGCATGAAATCAATTAATCGTTTCAACATAAATTGATATCTAGATGAAAGGTATGCTATTTATTAAAGCACCTACTGAAGGCATCTTTTTCTGTGCAATACATTGTTTTAAATACAAAAATCATGCTTACTTTAAATGCATTATCAATTATTGTTTAAAAAATATAATCATGTTATATTTATATCAGCAATCCCTTCACCCTCCTTTTCTTCTCTATACTGTCTAATCAAAGTTTCACCTATGCTGAAAATAGGCATCGCCTCTCTCCCCCCCACTCCTCCTCTTCCTTCTTCACACCTGACTTGGCATGTCTTTGTTCTTGTTTTTGACACTTCAAATACAATTTTGTTTATATGATACTTTACGCATTCTCTATCAACTTTATCTTAACCTTCTACTGGAGGAAGTTATCTTGATCAATTTTAACTGTTTTCTTTCGTTGGGAATTGTGCCAAGTTGCTACATATTTCAAAGGCTTCATTTGAGATAATCTGAACTATGACAAACCTAAGTAAATATTCAACTTTATTCTCCCTGCTTTCATTTGGACTTGGTAAAGTTGGTTTTGGTGATTTATCCTCGCTGCATTGGGACTTACTGCAGATCTTGTACTGTATGAGGTCTAAGAAGTTCAGGCATGCATATTACATACAGAGTAATTTGTGGATATGTCTGTTGTATGTAGAACCACTTGATCTAAAAGCTAAAGGTATTAGAGAGCCATCAAAGTCTGTCACGTGCACAATTTCATTAAATTAGTAGGGGCTAGAATTGAACTCGTGACCTTTGTCTTCTTTAATACCATGTTGAACAACTTGATCTAAAAGTTGAGCCATTAGAGAGCCACATTTATATCATTTAAGTAATGCCCTCAACAACGTCTTCTTCCCTATGGATTGCTTTTGCATTTTACATAGTCTGTCTTCCAAGTGTCTTAATGTCATGAACTGATTTAAAGTTGTTATTGACTAGTTTTGGAAAAACATTGTGGATGTTTCTATTCCAGTTCCTGTTATATTTTCTGAACATGATATTATTCCTTCATTTAGGTTGCTAAAGGTAGTAAAAGTGGCGGAGAATCCATCCCCATGCTTCTGAGAGTTCCTCGAATTTCTGACCCTTGGAATGGTTATGACATGATAGGCTTTGGGGACATTCTATTCCCTGGTTTACTTGTATCTTTTGCAAATAGGTATCTTTTATAGCATTGATGGTATATTAATATTTAAACCTGACATCCTTTTTCGAAATATACACGTCCATTTCTGAATGATACCACATATGCACTGAATCTTTGAAGCGAATTTGTGTCTGCACACTTAAAATATGCTTATATATAAATTTTCCTTGTCATGTAGATTTTCTTTTTTAAATTACATTTTAATTCATTTCAGCAGTGACATAGTAAAGCTGTCTTAGGAATATCAATTGCTTAAATAAGTGAATAAAAGAGATTAAATAAAGATATTAATATTGAATAAATGAATACTTTTTGGTGTTCAACCATTGTAGTTGACTAATAAAGTATATAATGGATGTTTGTTGCAGATTCGACAAAGCAAATAAGAAGGGGAGACTAAATGGGTACTTCCTTTGGCTGACAGTTGGCTATGGTGTTGGTGAGTGATCTTGTGGCTTTGTTTCTTAATGTTGGTATTTACATATATAGGACTACGTATGATCCACCAGAATACTAGAACTACATCAAGTTCCTGTAATAACATAACACATTGTCGTTATTTGGAGAAAATAATTGTCATATTTTATTGATAGTAGTAGGAAGAATATATACAAGATGAAAAATTACATTCTAGTCCCTACCAATAACAAACTATACAAGATGGTACAAAAGGAAACAATATATTTCAACTCTCCCCCTCAAATTGGTGCATAGATATCACACATGCCCAACTTGGATATCATTGTATGGAATGGACCACTAGCAACCTCATGTGTCATTACATCGTCCAGTTGTTCTACCCTCTTGATGTATGAAACCTCTATATTTTTTGAGTCGAGATTATCTTTGATGTAGTTTCTATCAAGTTCAACATGCTTTATTCTATCATGTTGCACGGGGTTATTTACGATTTTAATGGCAGCGGTGTTATCACAGAAAAATAACATAGGCTTGCCCGGACCAAAGCCAAGTTCACTAAGAAGAAGTTTTAGCCATGTAAGCTCAGTAGTTGCATGATGCAATACACGATATTCTGCCTCCGCACTGGATAATAAGACCACATTCTGTTTCTTACTCCTCCAAGTCACCAGATTATCCCTAACAAATGATACATATCCTGATGTAGATTTTTTATCCAATCTCGATCCAGCAAAATCAGAATCCGTGTAGCCCATAATATCAAATGCCCCCTTTTTTAGTACAGAATGCCTTTGCCTGGAGAAAACTTCAAATATGCCAATATCCAATTAACTGCACTCATATGCTGCTCACTAGGGTTATGCATGAATTGACTTACAACGCTAACTGCATATGACAGATCAGGTCTTGTGTGGGTTAGATAAATCAACTTCCCCACCAATCTCTGATATCTCTCTTTGTTGGTGGGAATCTGATCAGGATAGATAGATAGCTCATGATTTACCTCAATAGGCGTGTCAACAGGGACACAAGCCGACATTCCAGATTCTGCTAGGAGGTCAAGGACGTACTTGCGTTAGGATAAGACAAGTTCTTGCTGAGACCGTGATACCTCAATGCCCAAGAAATACTTCCAGGTACCTAAGTCCTTCATTTCGAACTCCTTTGTCAAATGGCTTCGGAGTTTCTCAATCTCATTGGGATTACTGTCAGTAACAATCATATCATCCACATACACAATGAGCATAGTAATATCATGACCATCTCTCTTATAAAATAGAGTATAATCAGCTAAGGCCCGTTTAAAAGCATATTTTTTCATTGAACAACTCAATCTTCCAAACCACGCCCTTGGTGATTGTTTTAGCCTATAAAGGGCTTTCTTCAACTTACACACATTACTCCCTGGAGGGGTGAAACCAGGAGGGGGGTCCATATACACTTCTTCTGTCAAATCACCGTGAAGGAATGCATTTTTAACATCAAATTACCTCAATGGCCAATCAAGATTGACTGCTAGAGATAGGATGACTCTAACAGTATTCATCTTAGCTACTGGAGCAAACGTTTCCTGGTAATCAATCTCGTAAGTCTGTGTGTACCCTTTGGCAACCAATCTAGCTTTATATCTATCAACAGTTCCATCTGACCTGAATTTTAACGAGTATACCCACTTGCATCCCATAGTCCTTTTTCCTGGTAATAATAAGACCATCTCCCAAGTGGAGTTCTTTTGGAGAGCATTCATCTTTTCTACCATAGCGGATTTCCACTTAAGTTGATCAAAAGCTTCCTGAAAGTGATTAGGGATAGACACAGAAGACAGTTGGAGGGAAAATGTCAGGTTAATCTTAGATAAACAGTGGTACGAGATATAATCAGTTATGGGAAAGATAGCATTGGAAGTAGATTTCGAAAAATCAAACCTGTCAGGCTTATTATGGACTCGAGTGGGATATCTCCTATCCTGAGTATCAACAATATCTAAAGTCGCAGGATTATAATCAGAAATAGAGACAGGAGTAGGAGTAAGCAGAGTAGGTACCTCATTGTCAATCTTTGAAGAATCAGATGACACTGTAGTATCAACGGGAGGTTATCATGGTCTGAAGAGGGTAATATTGAAGTGTATAAGATTTGACAAGGAGAGGAGGTAATTTCTCACTCATTTATTCATCAATGTCTCATGTATATATACAAGATATAAATTCTATTTTAGGAAAGGAAACTAAACCCTAATCAAAGACCAATATCTTTATTTCCTATTCTAGAAATATAGTTTGTAACACTCCCCCTCAAGTTGGAGCATAGATATTTATCATGCCCAGCTTGTTACAAAGATAATCAACCCGAACCCCATTTAGAGCTTTTGTGAAGATATCTCCCAATTATTCTCCTGTTCTCACATACCCTGTAGAGATCAAACCTTGCTGAACCTTTTCACGAACGAAATGACAATCAATTTCAATATGTTTCGTTCGTTCATAAAAGACTGGATTAGATGCAATATGAAGTGCCGCTTGGTTATCACACCATAACTTAGCCAGCATAGAAATCTTGAGGCCCACTTCAGTGAGGAGCTGATGTATCCACATGATTTCACATACATACTTAGCCATAGCCCTATATTCTGATTCTGCACTCGAACGTGAAACCACATTCTGTTTCTTACTTTTCCATGAAACCAAATTTCCTCCAACAAATACACAATAGCCGGAAGTAGATCTTCGATCTTCCTTGGATCCTGCCCAATCAGCATCTGAAAAACATTCAATCCTAGTATGACCATGATTGCCATACAGAATTCCTCTCCCAGGCGCTCCCTTTAAGTAGCATAAAATTTGTTCTACAGCTCTCCAATGATCGACGGTTGGGGAAGACATATACTGACTTACCACACTAACTAAATAGGCAATGTTTGGACGAGTCACAGTAAGGTAATTCAACTTCCCAACCAATTTTCTATATCTCTCCGGATCGTCAAATAATTCACCATCTTTTGTAAGCTTCAAATTAGGAACCATTGGAGTGTTATATGGTTTAGCTCCCAATTTTCCTGTTTCGGTCAACAAGTCAAGCACATACTTTCTTTGAGATAAGAAGATCCCTTTCTTACTCCTCATCACCTCAACACCCAAGAAATATTTTAGTGTCCTTAAATCCTTTGTGTGAAACTGACTGTGAAGAAAGGTTTTTAGAGATGAAATACCACCAGTCACTTCCAGTAATAACGATGTAACGCCCCAATTTTTCATACATCTTTTGAGGTGTTACCAGGAATAATTTCATTTACTTAAATACGGAATGATAACATTTTATTCTCCAAATAAACAGAACATCCGTAAATAATTATAAAATCACGTCTTTAAATAAATAAATAAATAAAAACAACGTAAACATTCTCAACAAGACAATAAATTCAAAATACAATAAAACCTAGAAATTTATTTGTCGAAAATATCTTATTCTTTGAATCCCTTGACAGTCCGCTGCACCATCCCGTCACTGTTCCAATCAACCCGAACTAGCCTGTAAAATTTGTAAGAGTGAGTATCTTAAAAACACTCAGTAAGATACGTGCAGTTTCCATATACAAATACATAACAATTAAAATTATACACTTCATACCATTCTGCTCTTATGGAGTATATCGGTGACCAAGCGACACACCCATCTTAGGTCCTCTTATAATTTCATATCTCTTTCTTAAGAACCTGAAGGTCCACTGACAATTCATGCATATTTAATTGAATATAAATGTATAAAGAAACAAAACACTTGCACATAAGTATCTTACCTTTTATTGAAATACAAAAGAATCTGAATGCACGTTAAAAATCTTCTGTCTCGAATGATAGATCTTTGATTGACAATAATGATGTAAGCAATTTTTTGACTTTTCAACTTTTTTTCTCTTTCTTCTCTCTCTCTCTCTCTCTCTCTCTCTCTCTCTCCTTTTTCCTTCTCTATCTCTCCTCTTTCTCTTTCTCTCTCTCTTTCTACCGTATAAAAAATATGTGTGTGTAGAAAAATGTGACACATGCATGGTATTTATAGTGGTTAATAGATAATGAAGACTTAATAGACTCCAAATAAAACTCTTAATTTAAATTTAAATTGGACTCTTAACAGATAAATCATCTTATCAAGAAATTCGAATTTAAAAGATATCTAATTACATGAGGATAAAATTCTAGTGTGGATATATGTAACTTTCAAATTTCATTTTTAATTTGAAAATAAACATAATAATATATACCCAATCATAATTAACAGTTAACAATTATTCTACTTAAAATAGAATTACAATTAACTAATAATCTTTTTAACGTGTAGTGGTAAAATCAATTGGATAGTGAATATTTTGGTAAAACAAATCATGATATATCTCAACCAACCACCACATGGGACACTTGGCATGCTAGAAAAATTTACACTAGATTATAATAATAATAAAATAAATCACACCATTTATCATCTAACCCTACACGTGAAAACCACAATTTACACTAAAAATCAAAACCAACTTATAAATTACTTTTGAGATAAAATCTTAAAATGTCAATAACTTGGGTTTAACATATCCAAATCGACTTTTTCTTGGGCCTAAGATATATGATTTAAAACGAGCTATCCAATTAGTATAATATTGATATACTTATATTTGCCCTATCAAAATTTAATTATTTGGCCCAAAAATATAAAAATTTAAAATATGCTTCACTTAAATCCCTAAACTTTTTAAAATAATAAAAATAACATATAGAATAAATAAAATTTTATTCTAAAAATTTCGGGACATTACAAACGATGTCATCAACATAGACAACTAATAGGATGAGACCAGCTGCAGACTGCTTATAGAAGACAGAATGATCAGATTTATTCTTCTGCATGCCAAACTTTTCAATAGCTTGACTAAACTTTTCAAACCAGGCCCGGGGACTTTGTTCCAAGCCATATAAGGATTTACGAAGCTGACAGACCTTCCCACACTCCCCCTGAGCAACAAAGCCAGGTGGTTGCTTCATATAAACCTCCTCCTGAAGATCACCGTGAAGGAAAGCATTCTTAATGTCTAATTGATGCAGAGGCCAATCATATAAGGCTGCCGTAGACATAAATAACCTGACAGAGGTAAGTTTGACAACAGGAGAAAAAGTGTCAGAGTAATCAACACCGTATGTTTGAGCAAACCCCTTAGCAACAAGGCGAGCTTTTAATCTAGTTATGGTCCCATCAGGATTGACTTTAACTGTAAACACCCACTTACAACCAATAGCCCTCTTACCTGCAGGCAAGTGTACCAGGGCCCAAGTACCATTGTCATCTAAAGCATTCATCTCCTCAATCATCGCATTACGCCATCCAGGATGAGATAAAGCATCATGAACAGTCTTAGGAATAATGACAGAATCAAGAGATGCAACAAAAGAACAAGAGGATGATGATAAATGGTTATATGACATAAAAGCGGATACTGGATAAGTACATTGACGTTTACCTTTGCGAATTGCAATAGGAAGATCATCACTGGAACTGGAAACCAGATCTGATGACGAAGAGACTGGTGCTGGACATGAAACAGGAGGTGTAGGAGCGGGGACCGGATCAGGAGGTTGTTGGCGACGAGAATAAACCTAGTGTATAGGAGGCTTAACAGGAGTACATGAAAGAAGATCAGGACTTGGGGACGTAAGAGTATAAATTAATATATCATTGTCCGTCCACGAACTAATAGAATCTGAAGATGAAGCAAATGGTGTTTGTTCTAGAAATGTAACATCAGCTGACACAAGGTACCTGTTAAGGTTGGGACAGTAACATTTATACCCTTTTTGCACACGAGAATAGCCAAGAAAAATACACTTTAGAGATTTGGGATCAAGTTTTGTAACATGAGGTCGAACATCCCGAACAAAGCAAGTACAACCAAATATCCTAGGTTCAATAGGAAATAATGATTTATTAGGAAAAAGGGCATGAAATGAAGTCTCACCAGACAGAACGGATGAAGGCATACGGTTAATCAGAAAGCAAGCTGTAGAGACGGCATCGGCCCAAAAATGTTTAGGGACCTCCATGTGAAATAACAAAGCTCTGGCAGCTTTAAGAAGATGTCTATTCTTTCTTTCAGCAACCCTATTTTGAGATGGTGTATCGACACAAGAAGTTTGATGAATAATGCTATGTTGAATCATATAGTGTTGGAAGTGTTCTGATAAGTATTCCTTAGCATTATCACTTCTCAAAATTTGAACAGGCACATTAAATTGAGTTTTGATCTCAGCAAAAAAGGCGGTAAAATGATAGAACAGTTCTGAACGATTTTTCATTAAAAGTAACCATGTCATTCGAGAATAATCATCAACAAAGGTAACAAAATATTTAAACCCAGCTTTCGACACAACTGGACACGGACCCCAAACATCGGAGTGAACTAACTCAAAAGGAGCACTAGCTCGTTTATTGACCCTAGGACTAGAACTGAAATGATGATGTTTGGCAAATTGACAAGACTCACAATCTAATAAAGATAGACTAGAAAACTGGGGATAAAGTTTCTTTAACGTAGGCAATGAAGGATGACCGAACCGACAATGTGCTTCAAAAGGGGTCATAACTCTAGAGCAAGCAATCGACTTTGGTATTTGTGTATCAAGAATGTAGAGGCCTCCAGACTCATGTCCTTTACCAATAATCTTCTTCGTCATAAGATCCTGAAATAGACAAAATTAGGATAGAATGAGACACAACAATTAAGAGAACAAGTTAGTTTACTGACGGAAACTAAATTAAAAGACAAGTTAGGTAAACTTAAAACAGATTGCAAAGGAATGGAGGGTGTTGGAATAATTGTGCCGGACCCCAGAACGGGAGATGTAGTCCCATCTGCTAAAGTAACTTTAGAACTCGAAGCATGTGACCGGAAAGAAGAGAATAGATTAGAATTACCTGTCATGTGATCTGTGGCACCAGAATCAATGACCCATTTGGAGGATGAGGAGCAAGACATGTGTTCATTTTACCTGAATCAGTGATGGCAGTAATAGGAGTAGATGAAGACTTCAGAGATTCCTGATATTGTGAGAACTTGGCATACTCATCTGCAGGTATTAGAATGGACTCAGAAGCATCATTAGTAGAGGCAATATGGGCTGACTGGTTCAATTGATTCCTGTGCTGCAGGCGTTGCCACTTTCTACAATCTTTCTTCAAATGTCCTCTATTATGACAATAGTAACACACAACGCCTCTCGAATCCTGTCCACGAGTACCAAGATTTCGATCATAGTTACTAGAGTTTTCCCCTTTATTGCCACTCCTTAAGGACTGTCTCCCAGATTCAAAGGTGCGACTGACAAGAGCACTATTCGGTTGAGTGGAAGCTGAATTCTCTGTGCGGAGTACCCTACTAAAAGCTTCTTCCAGAGATGATATCTCAGAACCAGAAAGAATTTGAGATTTAGCAGTCTCAAACTCAGAAGGAAGACCAGCCAAGAAGTTCATAACCACTATCTTTTCTCTTTGAGCTTGCTGAACTTTTACATGAGCACTGAATGGGAGTAGCGTATTAAGTTTCTCATGAGTCTTCTTAAAATTCATAAAGTAGCTGGTGAGGGATCTGTCACCTTTTTCTGCACGATAAAAGGCTTGGCACACCGTGTGCCTGATATTTCCGTTGCCTGAGTACACAAACTCCAAATACGTCATCAATTCTTTCACAAATTCACAATGATTTATCAAGCCCACCACCTCACTATCAATAGAATTACGTATTTGCAAAAACAGACGGGCATCATCTCTTAGCCATGAGACTTTCGAATCATCACTAGGTGGTTCATCAGTCAGGTGATTATCCATAGCAATACTCCGCAAATAAAGTCTAACAGTTTTACTCCAATCTAAATGATTAGATCTATTCAATTTATGTTATGTGATTTTTGACATTATAGGAACCAAATCTACCACATGAGATTTCTTTTCCTCCATCGTACTAAATATTAAAGAAGTAACTTAACAAGAAATCACCAAAAAATCAAACAATCAAATTGAGTAAAGATTAGAAACTTCAAATACCCAGCTAAAGTCCAGAAAGCTAAAGCCCAAACCACTTCCCACGTAACTGCAGTACCCAGAGCCACTTCCCTTGTAACTGGCTGAAAAAAACGAGAATTCCTACCAACTGAAAAAACTGGGCTGGACGGCGACTGGAGTCTGAACGGCGACAGGCAATTCTTCCGGTGTAGGTGGCGTGGACTGGAAGTGCCGGATAGATGGGTTAGAAGCCCTAGTGTGACTGGAAACGCCGGAAGAAAGTGACTGGAGGCTGAACCGGCAACAGGCAAGGTCTGAACAATGGCGGGCGACCTTCCTGGTGCAGGCGGCGCTGACTGGAACGTCGGAAACGGGTAGACATCCTAGTGCAGGTAGAAACCCTAGCTTGACTGGAATCGCCGGAATAATGGCGAGGCTACTGGGCGGCGAAGGCGCTGAGCGGAACCCTAACGGCGGCGCTCTGATACCATGTAAGATTTGACAAGGAGAGGAGGTAATTTCTCACTCGTTTATTCATCAATGTCTCAATGTATATGTACAAGATACAAATTCTATTTTAGGAAAGGAAACTAAACCCTAATAAAAGACCAATATCTTTATTTCCTATTCTAGAAATATAGTTTGTAACAGAGTGCAAGCATTGTCGTTTAAGTTTCTCCTTGTATAACATTTTTGGAACAAGCGAGGTGATCTATCATCCTCAACTCGAGGTTCATTTTGGGATTCAATTTGGGATTCCCCCTCCTTTCCAGAAATCCACACTTTCTTTTCATCTAACCACACTCGTTCCTCTTTCTTACTCCTAATCTCCCTCTGAAGAGGAATTAATGATACGTCATCAGAAAAAAGGATTCTGACTTGCAAAATTCTATATTCATAGAAACATAGTATTTTCCCATAGGGAGATGAAAACATTTGTAGCCCTTCTGGGAGCTAGAGTAGCCAAAGAAGACACATTTAAGGGCACGGGATCAAATTTATCTCTGAAATGAGAATGCACGTGGACATAACACACACAACCAAAAATTTTTGACAGATATTTAAAACAGAGGGAATAGAGTGAAATTGAGACAATATTTTTAAGGGAGTTTGAAAGTCGATGATGCGAGCAGGCATCCGATTTATGAGAAAAACAGTAGTAATTACCGCTTCAGCCCAAAAATATTTTGGAACATGCATAGTAAAACATAAGACCCGAGCCACTTCAAGAATGTGTCGATTTTTTAACTCAACGATGCTGTTTTGTTGAGGTGTGTAAGCACAAGTGGTCTGATGGAGAATGTCGTTAGTCAAGAAAAAAGTGCCAAGAGTTTAGTTTACAAACTCACGACCATTGTCAGAGTGAATGACTTTAACCTTTGTATGAAGTTGTGTCTCAATCATTTTGAAAATTTTTGGAATAACATGCACAACTTCACCCTTAGATTTTAACAAGTATATCCAACAGACTCTGGTACAATCATCAATGAAAGAGACGAAATATTTTTTACCTGTAATAGATGGAGTGGAGAAAGGCCCTAAACATCAGTGTGAACACGAGCAAAATGAACAGAACTTTTTTTAAAACTGACTTTGAAAGGTACACGATAATTTTTGGCAAAAATACATTGTTCACACAACATACTAGAACTAGAAATATTTTTGAATAGTTTTGGGAACAAGGTTGTAAGTAAGGAAATGAAAGATGATATAATCGACAATGCCATAAAAGAATCCTATCTCTTGGAGAGGATTTACTAATAACTTGAAAATCATGACTATCCTCAGTTTGCAAACGCCTTATTCCTTCCAAAAAATATAGCCCCCATCTCTTTCTACCAGTGCCAATTGTCGTCTTCGTTCGATTGTCCTGAAATACACAATTAGTAGGTGAGAAGATGACAGAGCAATCAAGATCTTTTGTAATTTTACTAATAGATAAGATATTGGTAGAAAATGTAGGTGCAAGTAAAACAGACAAGAGAAAGAGTAGCTGAAAACGAGACACTTCCGGCCCCAGTAATTTTGACCGAAATCCTATTAGCCACCTAAACAAATTGAACAGGTGAGGTTGTCAAAGAATCAAATGTAGAGGGATTACAGGTAAAATGATCGGTAGCTCCAGAATTTATAACCCAAATTAGATATAGTAGAAACTGATTGCAACCCAAAATTGCCTTTCCTAGGAGATGATGTTTCATGAATTAACGATGTAACCACTTTGTTATCGGTCATTATTTCAAGTTGTTAATGAATAATGTAAAAACCAATCACAGAAGACACAGGAAATCCACAACGCAGAAACCAAAAAGCCAGAAATCAACAGCACAAAACGTTAACTTCAAGAAATCAATAACACACTGTTACTGCGAAACCTCTCTCCATCAATTTAAGTGCACAACAGATGCACTAATGGCCCAGTTTGTTAACTCCAATTAGCAGACCTAAGGTACAAGTAGAGGGAAAAACCACAATAGTTGCTAACTACCAAAACACTGCCAACCCGTTGATCAAACTAAAAAAAAAAAAAAATTCAGAAGACCAATACTTACACAATACAAACACCTCTATTCATATAAGCTTCAAAATATGAAGATGGACAACATGACTTTATCGGGCAGTCACGCGCAGGAAAAAAGTCTCGCGTAGGGGAAAAATCGCGCACAGAAAAGAGGGCGAACCTACTGCCGGCAGGCCGAAAAATCACGACTAGGGTTCACCTGAGTCGTGCGCAACTGCTGCCGAAAAAGTCGGGCTTGCTGCCAGAAAAGTCGCGCCTAGGTTTGCACCAGACGCGCAGCTACCGCCGGAGTTGCGCCTAGGGTTCGCACCCTCTGCTCTGTCGGAACCGGTGCTGCAGTTGGTCGGAATCGGTAAGCCAAGGTTCGGGTTTTCCTTGCTCTGATACCATGTCGTTATTTGGAGAAAATAATCGTCATATTTTATTGATAGTAGTAGGAAGAATATATACAAGATGAAGAATTACATTCTAGTCCCTACCAATAACAAACTATACAAGATTTTACAAAAGGAAACAATATATTTCAACTTATTGAAATCTACATTGGAAATGTCTGCATTAGCTAGACTTTGTCTGGTTTTATTGTTTCTTACCCTTGATTTTCTGTTAGTACATAAGTTTATCTAAAAATTTAAATCTACATGTCACTATGGAGTTTTGTAATAGAATGTTACTAATGCTTCTTTCTTTTTCTTTTTTAATCTCAAATACCATCAAGACCTCAGCGGGGTTTTTACACTCCACCCAAACTCTAAAATTTGAAATCTCTGTGTCATTATAGAGTTCTAAAATAGAATATTGCTGCTGCTTTTTCTTCTTTTTTAATTCGAAATACCATCAAGACATAAGCAGGGTTTTTACTCCACCCAAACTCAATGGGGTTTGGATTCCCCGACCTTTATTTATAAAAATGAAGAATGTTACAAGTAGGAGAGGGACTTTCAATACCTTACCGCCAGAAGATACAATAAGAGGAGGAGAGAGAATTATTCGAAAAGCGAGAAATATGGATAGTACTACTTCCATTACAATTATAATCTAGAAACTATTTAAAAATATACATATAGGTCTTGAACAAGCCCATCAAAAAAAGGCCGAGTGATCACTTCCATCAAGTAAATAGAAATATTGTTTAATGAAACAGGGATGTAATTGTAAACTCGGTGGATAGCTCTTGTTACAGTAAATGATTTTGCACATGAGGATTTAGGGTTATGACGTGACTTGTAGATTCATCTGATGTGTATATAACATCCCTTATATTACCAGTCTGAAGCTATGTGTATGAAATCAATGACTCGACATCCATTGTTGATTTGAGCTTGTGAGTGGTATAGATTTACTGCACAAAAATTGACTGGCACGTCACTTTTCTTTGGACATCCCTCCAAACTTTTACTGTCCACTATACACCACTTCTTAGAGATAGCCAAAAAATGATAAAGGAAAGAAAATAAAAGGTACAAATTACTAGTAGAGCAATGCAATGTCGAAATGATGGTGGATAGGTCGTGATAAAAGTGCTTGATATTTGTCCTGGCAATCAGCTACCAGATTCCTCAGACAAGTCAAGTATCCTTTCTCATTGATTAATTTTATTGGGAAACACAAAATTCTATATTGAAGAAGAAGTATTTGACAAATTTCGGGTGTTTCTTGGTGATACTGAAGCAATTAGTTTGTTGAACAGTTATCGAATTTCTAGGCAAAAATTATAGGTTGTGGGCCTTGAAAGCATGGAGCTATTTTGGTTAGAAAGGAAGTGCTAGTGGTAAATTATGTGGTTATTATAATTAGTAGGCGATTAATCAGTTTAAAATTTTCTTTCTACAGGTTTTAGGAGTCTCTATTTGTAGATTTGTCATATAAATTTTAATTTGAGAAGAATTTCATTTATGGTCCTTAGCAATCGAGAAGAAATTAGAATTAATTAGTAGAATTCTAAGTGAGAGTTGTATATCGTATTATGGCTGGAGTCTTGGAGAAATCTTAGGTTGTTGAACAGGATTTCTCCTTATTTTAATAATTATATTATTGAAAAATTAGTGATGCTTTCTATTTCATTTTCCATGCATCCATAATTGTAAATTCTCCTGATTTCTTAACCATCTTTTCTCTAATTTCCAGTGTTAAAAATGTTTAATCGGTTAATAAGGCATTTTATCACCATGAGGCATAGTGTAAGCCTCATGATATATCAATAAAAAAAATTCAAAAGAATATTAAAATATGCTCATAATATACCATAAACCCTCTTTAAATATCCCCAATAAAACTAGTTAGCAAAATTAGAAGTCTAATTTGCAAACAAACATTAAATAGATCAAGAAAATAGAAAATAATAAGTTCTCAAATTAGTAATAATGTGTTATAACCCTTTGTGTAGAACTCACCCTTAAAAACTAGCCATTAAGGGGAGGGTGCCCAAAGGGTTATAAACCCCACATTTTCAGCCTATACATCCGATGTGGGACAAGTCTCATACCTTGCAATGGAACCATGACAAACCACCACGCTCTGCAATCCCGGCACCCACGACAGCAGGCTTTGCACTAGCCACTGCTAGTCACAGACGAACATTGCCATGCCGGCATCACCTCCGCCGCCGCACGATTGCAACCGGGAGACATGGTGACCAACTCTGATACCATTGTTATAACCCTTTGGTAGACTCACCCTTAAAAGCTAGCCATTAAGGGGAGGGTGCCTAAAAGGTTATAAACCCCACATTTCAGCCCATACATCCGATGTGGGACAAGTCTCGGACCTTGCAATGGAGCCATGATATAATGTAACAAAATTATAATTTATTACTAAAAGTGAAGACAACTCAAAAATATCTTATATCATTACTACTGATATGATTTTTAAAGAAATCGTTAACATCATCATTATCATCCCCATTGTAATATTTTATTTTATTTTCATGCTTAATCATTTATCTCCATTTGCAATGATGTATTGTGCTTTCCATTTTCCTGACATGTAGGTAAAAAAAAGAAAATAAAAGAACGTGTCAAAGAATTTAGGTTATAAAGAATTAACTCAAAAGACTTAGTCCAATAGTTAGATGTTTGAAAAATTCAAGGTAAACGAGTGAACTTCTAAGTTGGTTTGAGGCTCGGACTTGAGGTTGTAAGCCTCACTAAGTCAAGGTTTAAACCTCAGTAAATCGAGGCGAATGCCTCTGGCATTTAAGGTGTGCGTTTTCAGGCATTTTATGATAGCATCACATGAGGCGGGATTCAAGGCTTAAGCCTCTCATAGTTTTTATACCAAGGCTGATTTCAGCACTTTAATCGAGTTTGATCATTCTGACAGAAATTATTTTCATTCCCAAAACTCTAATAACTTGAATCAGAACTATTCCAGGAAAAAAAAACCCCCACAATGCTGGAAAACTAATTCTGGAAAATTTTCAATATATTCACGGAATACTGTAATAGCACTTGAATAGAAAGTGAGCAGCCTTTGATTTCAACCAGAAAACTTGTGATGCCAAAGTCTAACACTTTCAATCTTTTTTCGTTGACCCTGTAACCAGTTTGAAATATAATATAAAACCTGCCAACAATTCAAGATAAAAGTTATCTGGCATCGATTGTGTGAGGAGACTAAGTGGTTCTGTAAATTTCTGAGAGTCACTGAAAGTTTGGAAAAAAGAAAGCCAATAACTCAATTATAATGTTGGATAGGATAATGGAACTGATAAAGAGAGTGGTACCAAAGAAAAAGGGATGTCTTAGATCTCTAATTCTCTAACCCGCTTCTATCTGCCATCTGGCATCAGACAGTTCTGGGAGTAGATTCTCTACCAATATGAAGAAAAAATAAATGAAGGAAAAAGTAAGTGATTTGAACGGGTTGAGGAGCGCCTAAGACTTGTTATAAGTACTCACATGGTAAAGTAATAGACAAAATTTGTATTATGATGGGTCTTATTATAGATTTGGAGAAGCTATGGAATGAGTTTTGTGTAAATCATTGTGGTCTTGCCGTAAACATGCACTTGGTATTTGGTCATACGTCATTTTAGGTATGGTGCCTATATTAACTTACTAATTAGTTTTCTATATTTTACATACGCTCATGCTTCAAGTTTTGGTTTGAGATGGACACTTGAAAAGTACAATTAGCTAGAATTATGTTTTATATAAAGTGTGTAAAATGTCTACCTTAAGGATGGTTTTTAATTATACTCGGGGAGAAGTGATCTTGTTTTTATCTGACATTATTCATAGAGTATACTAGTGTTTGTTAAATAATGTACATTACTGTCCATTATTATTTTCTTTGCTTAGTCAATATTCAAATATGTTTCTTGGTTCGTAGTGCATTTGATGACAAAAATGGTATTGCTCAATGTAGTGTCTCAATGACATTGGTAATGGTTACTGCAGGTCTATTTTTCACATACCTAGGCCTGTATCTAATGAATGGGCATGGACAGCCCGCCCTCCTCTATCTTGTTCCATGTACACTAGGTATGAATTTTGGACTGCCATTTGGACAATTTTTTCTGATAACGAGTTTTGAAATAAATAAATGTGTTCCCTCTCTATTAGTTTAAGCTTTTAGATGGTGTGTTTCAACACGACATTAGAGTAGGCAAAAGTCATGAGTTTAAGTATTGCCGCCACCATTTATGAAAATTCTTTACATGTTAGGCCTGCTAGGCCTTTGATAGAAGTGGAAAATTATCAATTCGTCCTACACGCAACGGGGGCATGTTGAAAAAAATTTAAATAAATAAATGTGTTTTCTAATAGCTCAAAAAATATTAAATAAGTAAATTTGTTCTGTAATAGCTCAAGCTTTTAGATGAGGTAGTTCAACAAATTTATATTTTTTTTTTTGTATTTTGAGTTTTAACCCTCATCTTCAACTGTAAATCTCAGGACTTTGTGTCATATTGGGTTTGGTAAGACATGAGCTGAAACAACTTTGGAGTTTTGGTGCTAAGTCACCAGAACTCAACCCAACTTCTGGACAGGCTTGACACACTCGCCTAGTTGCTTTACAAATGGGTTCAACAGATGAAGGAGCCATCAATTATAAATTTGTCTTACAGTGGCGTTCTTCTCAAAGCTTTGTAGGTCAATTCAGGTAAAACCTGAACCCTTATGCAGCATTCATGCCTCTCTAAATGCATGATTACTTACATTATATCTGCTTATGATATCTTCTCCTCTCATATATATGCTTCTTTGGGGCTAAGTATTGTAACATTGACCAAGATCTCAATCAATTCTTTTCCCATCTCGCCACTTATTTTCTTTTAGAATAATGGAAGGGTAATTTGCTTTTCTTTGTGGCATGCAAAATTATGGTGGGACTAACTTTTTGAACTTATAATATGTCTAGGAAGGCATACAATCAGAATGATTTTAGTTCC